>OY728146.1:142692913-143898346 GCA_963277665.1 Viscum album
GTTGATGATTTTGGAAAATGATCCATGGTTCATATGTGACGAGTACGAGTCAACCCCGCTGCAATTCGAGACGCAGTGTGGCTGGAACAACTCTAAGTGTCTCTCTTTTGTTTCAAAAGGATATCATTTTAAGTGAAAACATCAACAAGCATACAGAAAACTGACCATATGCATTCAAATTATGTTGATACTTTAGCACAATGATCCATGGGTAATTTGAGAAATGTACATGTTAACCTTGTCTAAATCCGAGGCGTGGTGCGGCTGGTACCACTCTAATTGTGTCTCTTTTGTTTAATATGGACAAGATTATAAGTGAAAAGAACAACTGACATATGGAAAACCAAACAAATGCATTCGGATTTTGTTGATAATTTATCACAATGATCCATGGGTCATATGTGACGTGCATGAGCCAACTCGGGCTCAATCTGTGTAACGGTGTGACCGGGATCACTCTAAGTGTCTCTCTTTTGTTTTAAATGGAAATCATTTTAAGTACATATGGAAAACCAACCAAACGCATTCAGTTTCTTTTGAAACTTTAAGAGAATGAACCATTTCTCATATGTGATGTTTACAAGTCAACCTCACCTCAATATTAGGGGCGGTGTGGCCGAAACCACTCAAAGTTTCTCTCTTTTGTTTAAAATGGACATAATTTTAAGTGAAAACAACAACTGGCAGACGGAAAACTGACCAAACAGATTATGATTGGGTCGATACATTAGAACAACGATCCATGGGTAATATGTGACGTGTACGAGTCAACCGCCCCTCAATCTGAGGGGTGGTGTGGCCGAAACCATTCATAGTGTCTCTCTTTTGTTTAAAATGAACATCATTTTAATTGAAAACAACAACTAACAGACGAAAAAATGAACAAATGCAATCAAAATGTGTTGATGCTTTAGTAAAACGATCCATGGGTCATATGTGACGTGTATGAGTCAACCCCACCTCAATCCGAGGCACGGTGTGGCCGGGAACACTCTAAGTGTCTCTCTTTTGTTTAAAATGGACAACATTTTAAGTACATACGGAATACTTACCAAATATATTCTGATTGTGTTGATACATTAGAAAAACAATTCATTGGTCATATGTGACATGTACGAATCAACCCCGCCTCAATACGAGGTGTGATGTGACCAGCACCACTCAAAGTTTCTCTCTTTTGATTAAAAGGACATCATTTTTAGTGAAAACATCATCTTCCATACAAAAAACCAACCAAATGCATTCGGATTGTGTTGATACTTTAGGAAAATGATCCATGGGTCATTGGAGACATATATGAGTCAACCCTGTCTAAATCCGAGATGCGGTGTGGCTGGTACCACTCTAACTCTGTCTCTTTTGTTCAAAATGGACAGGATTATAAGTGAAAAGAACTACTGGCATATGAAAAACTAACCAAACTCATTCAGAATCTATTGAAACTTTAGGAAAATGATCCATGGGTCATATGTTACGTGTATAAATCAACCGTTCTTCAATCCAAGTCGCGGTGTGGCTTGCACCACCCAAAGTTTCTCTCTTATGTTTAAAATGGAGAACATTTTAAGTACATACAGAAAACTGACCAAACAGATTCTGATTGTGTTGATATTTTATCACAACAATCCATGGGTCATTTGTGATGTGTACGAGTCAACCCCACCTCAACATGAGGTGTGGTGTGGCCGGCACCACTCAAAGTGTCTCTCTTTTATTTAAAAAACACTTCATTTTATGTGAAAACAACAACTAACATATGGAAAACCGACCAAATGCTTTCAGAATATGCTGATACTTTAGGAAAACGATCCATGGGTCATTTGTGACGCGTACGAGTTAACATCGACTTAATCTAAGGCACGGTGTAGCTGGTATCACTCTAGGTGTATGTATTTTGTTTAAAATGGACATCATTTCTAGTAAAAATATATGGTATCTAAAAAACTGATCAAATTATGAATTGAATTCCGGATTCCACATATAATTGTCATCTAAATTTTTAATTGAATTCTAAATTAATTATCTATGTTTTTAATTACCTTATGAATTCCGATTTAATTCTGGATGTGTATCGTTCTAGGATTCATTATATGTTAAATGTGTTTGAATTTGTTCTCTATATGTAAGTGTTAGTTGGTTATTGCAGATATAATAATTGAATATGCATGTGTTAGTTTATTACATGTACAATAATTGGAAATGATTGAAAATGAGGGGGGCTGTGAAAATTGCAAGCTGGTTGGAAATGAGGGGGGTTGTGCAAATTGCAGGCTGGCTGCTGTGCAGTTTGCACAGCATAGGCTATGCCAACAGTTTTAAACCGTTGGAATAGAATTATGAAGATTTTTTTACCAACGGTTCATAGAACCGCTGGTAAAAATCCATTCCCAACGGTTTAGAAACCATTGGTAAAGAAGAAAGATTCTTGTTTTTTCCCAAAGGTTCAAGCCAAACCGTTGGAAAAAATGATCCCAACAGTTTGGAAAAACCGTTGGGATAGGTTAATGTTTTAGAACATATCCCAACGGTTCACTGTAAACCGTTGGGAAAAGCATTCCCAATGGCTTACTTCCCTACAGTTTGTAGAACTGTTAGTATAACATATACCAATGGTTCTACAGCCTTTCCAAACGGTTTAGAACAATTGGGAAAGCCTTTATTTCCAATAGTGTCCAATTTACTTGAAACTGTCATAATTTTTCATTATAAAACAATAATGGGAGTTGTATTATACAAAATTCCATGTGCTGATTTTTCAATGCTAGTGGATTGATAATAGGAGTGGTGTTAAAAAATATGAATTGGGATTCATGAAAGATGATTTTAGTAAGGAAGGGTACAATGGAAAACCATTTATAATCGCATCACAAATAGTAAAAGCATTTTATGTTCTAGATCCCGCAAATCAAAATTAGTCAATTGTTCTGTTATTGACCAAAACCACTGAAGGTTCGAATGAAAATTCAACTAGGTATTGACCATTCATTGGGATGTCTCAATTATCTCATAGTGATCCCAATTTAGATGGTATTTTTTATGTCAAAGGACACTACAATGAAGATATTTGGATAATCAATAGAGGGGTGAAAACCCTTTCATCAATTAAAAAAGAAAATGTGGGTTCAATAATAAGGTTTTTTGTAATATACATCATGTTACCTTATGTTATAGTTTGTTACTTGTTGTATTTATGTGATCTAAATTAAATGTTAAACCACTTCTAAAGATAATGAATTTGGAATGTGATGGTTCTCCCAATACCTTGGCACAATAGGTCTCTCATCCTGATGATACTCGTTTTGTAAAGGAATGGCCATTTCTATGTGTTGGTGCTCCCATTTCTGAGGAATAATAGGTTTCTCAACCTTTTAATACTCCATGTGAATAGGTATGATGACCATCTTCGCATGTTGATGCTACTGCTCCATAAGAACATATTAAGGATGTTGAATCCAGGGAAATTTTATGTGGTGAAGGACCGATGACGCAGAAAAAATTGGAGTATAGTAGTTTGATGATGTTAGAAAAAATCCTTATCGAGCATTTCAAAGGCATAAAATACGAGCTTAGATGGATTGCATGAGGCTATAATTTTAACCCCAATAAGGCCATGTTCAGTAGTTACATCAGAATCATCACTCGAAAATGTTTTCTGATTGATGTAGATTTGTGGAACCATGTTGTGTTTGGGAATAAGACCTTGATGTAAGAAGATATTATAGTAACATTATGATATCATTTATTTATTTTACTAAAAAATAAAATAATGAAACATTGACTTACTCTTCATTATCCATTACAGAGTTCATTTATAGTAGATGACTCACACAAGAAATATGTATTTTTTATTTTTGGAAGGATTCATAGATGATTTCTCCCAATTATAATAAAAAATTATATAAAATATTATAAAGGGAAAATAAACCTTCACCCACCATATATCTAGGAGAACCTGGTAGCCTAATAAGCGTGGGATGTATTTACAATCCATCATGTGGATGTGCCTTTTCAGGTAAATTGTGGCTGGTAATATGTTGTTTAATGATATTTATATTCATCACATTGATTAAAAATTATATATATATATATATATATATATATATATTAAATATCAACTAAGTGTTGTAAATAAGGAATGAGTATCAAAACCAGCATAACCCTATCGTGAATCATGTATGGGGTATATTTCTCTTAAAAAAATTGTTATGTATTTTAAATATACTATAATAATTTTATGTGACATGAAACAACACCATAATTATTTTCTTCCATTTATATGTAGATTGATGACTCTAAATCTAAAGTTAGTTCCATCCCACAACATGTGCTATGGAAAGAGATTCATGTAAATAAAGACGGGATACTAGTACGTGAAAGCACATAAAAAGTGTGAAAAACAAGTGTAAGTATTACATAATAAAAAATTTCCTTTAAATATATATTTAATAAAAATATCACTTATTTTTATATATTTTATATCTAACATATTCACAAGAATAAACAACACATGTACCAAATGAATACATACTATCGGTGGCCTTGAAGCAGCCAGAATAGTATGGCTGTGTTAGTGGTGCAGGTTTTGGGGTGACACCCAAAACATATTTTTATAAAAAAAGAGGAGGATCAAAAATAATTAATCAAACATATTAGAGAAAGAATAGACACCCTTGAATAATTATTCAAATGTAAGATAGAGATGATGGAAACTTTTATGGTGAAGAATAAATGAGAAGAAGTAACTCAATAATAGCAACTATATGGAGATCTCACCCCACCCCAACTAGCTATGAGATGAGTCATTCCCCCCAAAGTGATTTCTTAATAGAGGTAAAATTTGTTCTAAAAATATTTTCGGTGAAATGTGAATCAGACATACACTAATACCTTTCGTATACTGATATTCTATTGGGTGATTATGACTGTGATTTATATATATCAACACCCACCCATTTCATTATAGGAAGGGCTATGATGTTCAATATAAAAATTGGAATGCTACATAATAGACCAATTCCAATAGATAATTTGTGAGTGTCTATTAGTGTATTCCATGAGTTGATCATCGAGCAACCTATTCCAATTGACGAGGAATATATCCATATGGTTGAAAGAGTTGTTGCAACATTCCTCTCATTATTGTCACATCTTGTAAAAAAACATGTCAAATATGTTATGAATTTATAATTTATTTTTAAAAAGAAACATTTAACATTTAATGAAAAAATTACAAACCAATGAATGTTATTATAGATGGAAAAAAGGGAATGGGATGATATAAAAGAGTAGCTCAAAACTATCTAAATGTTCGACTAACCGATTGAAAAGATCTACCAAGAACAACATTATGTCTCCTGTTCTATATCATAATTTACTATCATTGAAGGTACATGTGGATACGAAGTTAATGGATATTCATAAATACATAGTTTATTTTGAATAAAATATGTATGGAGAGAAAGATCAATACTTCATTGGTGTTGAGAGTGTAAGTGAAATAATTAGCTATGATTTTCTAGGAAGCATAATTGTAAATGTATACATCAGGTATGTTTCCATGATGTGATTTTCCTAATGCTAATATACTGTGTTAATTAGGACTAAATATATTTCATATTTTTGGTAGGAATATATATGAAAAAAATTAAAGGGGTTTGTCTAGGAAATGTTTTTTGGACTCTTTATTCCTCACATATCCTCTACAGGACAACCGAAAATAGATACCAAAAATGGTTGAAATTATGTCAGGATTGACCAAATCGTTTGAAAGGAAAATTTCAAATGACAAACTCAATTTTATACCAATGATACAGGGGTAAAACTATAAAATTTAATCATATAAAATATATTTTTATTTATTTAATTAGTTATTCATTTTTTTTGTTTTTAGGTAGAATGGGATGATCATTATTATAAATTTAGATACTCCAAATATTTATTTCCTAGGTTCAATGAATGGATATCAAACAACCCATCCAAAGATGATGATGGTGGTCAATAAGTAATACACTACACTCAATTTTTTATAACTAAAAATCAAGTTATATAATTTATATTATCTTTTAATGAGGATTCTGTTATGATAAGGACGTACATCAATATCATGAAAAATAAATAATGAGTTAAGGAGCTAAGCATAAGAAAGAAGATAAGTTCTACAACTATACAAGTATCAGGGTATATTTAATAAGATTTCACTATCCAGACACATATCAAAATAAATTAATTATTCTCATAAATGTTTATGTAGTGTCTGAAACTATCGAATTCAAAAGATTGTGGTTATTATGTTTATAAATTTATGATAGAGATCATATTCCATGAACAAACTGGCATCCCTGAATAGGTATGTTCAAAGAAAATTACTAAATATTTTTTAATGCTTTGTGTATTTATATTTTTAAAATATTAATATGATTGTTGAAATGACTCATTTTCACAAGGTGATATAGATGTTCTTTGAAGTGAATGGAAAAAATACCTGATAGAAAAATGTACCCAAATATCATGAATATGTGACTTCCATATAATTAGTGAATTGTTTCATATTTAGGTTCAATTTACTTCGTTTTAGTATTAGTCACATAAGATTTGTTTTCTTATACCGGTGTATTTCTTTGTTCGATTCAGAGTTTATAGATACTCATGCTCATGAGAGACAAGACTTTGAGGCTAAAACATAGAATTCAATGAGAAGGTAATGTTTTTTAATATAATATATTTTCATCAAAGTATTATTTTTTCTCTATTACATTAATATAATATAAATTAAATTTTTGTCTACTCAATGCAGATAATGTCTTCCACAAACTTATTCTCCCTCAAAACCTTGTCACCCATGAATTATTGATATTTATCACTTTCCTTCATAGGAAGTGGATGGAACCTGAAGGATGTGATAAATTTTGACAACACAATGTTATTTCAAAAAAGAATGAAAATGGAAAGCATTGTAACACACGATGTGTCTAGTAAGAATCAAAGTGTGTTTTTTTATTTAATTAATTATCTTTTTCATCATTTAATATAACATTTTTATGTTAATTTCATTATCATTTTTGTCTAATACTTTTTTTTAAAAATCTTTTGGAAAGTCACATTTTGTTTTCAACTATCTGCAATAAGACAGAAAAGAGAGAACATGTTCCTTTTGGGTGGAAGAGGAAACTCGATGTTGCTTGAATTGTGAATTGAATCATAAGGATGCATCTACCAAGGTATATCTCAGTAATTGAAAGAAAATTATGACTTCCCAAAAGATATTTCATGAATATTTTCTTGAACAGTTTAGTAATCAGCTGTAGATCAATCAGTCATGCCTCAATATGATACATAGTGTTCTTGGTATGTCTCAAATTGTATGTTTTTAGTTTATAATATTATTTGAAATTTAAAGAATCATTTATTTCTAACTACCATTATTTGATCCATGAATCATTATTATGATCTATGATATGAATGGTATGAATTTCTAATGTTAATATTGCCATCTAATATCATTATGCTCATGTTATCCTTATATAATAATTGATATATCCCTTGTTATCAATTATATAGAATTTATGATAACCCTTTATTATTTTTAATATCCATAGGTTTTTAATAATGGTTTATAAATGATATTTCTAAGAAGGTTACAAGTAAATAATAACTTAAAGAGAGACTCTTATGAACTATTTCTTCATGTTTCCATGTTTCCAAAAGCAGTAGACCTAAACTATTATGGCATTAATCATTATGTTATACAAGGAATATTCATATACTAAGATGTGAAATATATTAATAAAATTTTAGGGTTAATATATTTGATATCATATCAACTTACATACTCAAAACTGAGCAAAAATAACAAGTCATCGGTGTCATTCAAAGTTTCTCTTTTATTTAAATTTGACATTACTTTTAGTAAAAAGAAAATGTGACATATTGAAAACTGATAAAATGAATTAGGATTGTTTTGATACATTAGTATGATGATAAATAAGTCATTTTTGATGTGTGGGAATCAACCTCACCTCAATCCGATGAATGGTGTGTCTAATATGACTTTAAGTGTGTATTTTTATATTAAATTTACATTAAATTTATCAAAAGGAACAAGTGACATACTAAAAACCAAGAAAATGAATTTGCATTATTTTTATAATTAAGTAAAATTATCCCTGAGTCATTTGTGACATTTAGGAATCAACCAAACCTCAATACAATGCACGGTGTCACTGATATGACTAAAAGTGATCGTTACGAGTTTAAAATTGGAATTTTAGTTCAACAAACACAAATAGAACACTGAAATCTAAGAAATCACATTAATATTGTTTTTATAATTTATTAAAATTATCTATAAGTCATTTTTATGTGTATTAAACAGCTTCACCATGTAATGATGCATGGTGTGACCGATATGACATTAATTGTGTCTCTTCATTTAAAACTGACATTAATTTAAGAAAAAACAAAAAAGTGACATGCTGAAAAATGAGAAGATGAATCCATATTGCTTTGATATTTTAGGAAGATGATCCATGATTCATTTATGACATGTATTAGTTAATCATACCATAATAATATGCACAGTCTGACTGGTATGAATCGAAGTGTGTATTTTTATTTAAAATTGACATTAATTTAAGTAAAAAAGTACAATTGACATACTGTAAATTGAGAAACAAAATGCACATTGTTGTGATATTTTATGAGAATTATTCATGATTCATTTTTGACATGTAAGAGTCAAACTCACCTCAATAAAATGTATGGTGTGACTAGTATGAATCCATGTATTTCATTTTATTTTAAATTTATATTAATTAAATAAAAATACCATGTGACATACTCAAAATAGAGAAAAAACATTCGGGTTCTTTTGATACATTAGGAAAATGATCCATGATCTATTTTTGATGTGTATGAAACAAAAACAACTCAATCCAAAGCACGGTGTGACTAATTTGTCTACAAGTGCATGTTATTATTATAAAATTGACATTTTAGTTCAAATTATATCACTTACTGAAAACTAAGAAAACACACGTTGGTTGTCTTGATAATTTAGGAAAGTGATCCATAATTTATTTTTGATGTCTATACAGAATTCTTATGTCAAACTGATGCATGATGCGATTAATATGAATCATAATGCGTGTTTTCAGTTTAAAATTGACATTTTATTTCAGAAAATAACTCTGGCATACTAAAAAAATAGGTTCAGATTGTTATGAAACTTTAGGAAAATGATCTATAAGTCATTTTTTATGTGTAGGAATCATAATTACCCCAATCTGATGCACTATGTAACCTGTATGACTAAAATTGTTCCTTTTTATTTAAAATTAACATTAATTTCAGTAAAAACATCATGTGACATAATGAAAACCAATCAGATGCATTCAGATTATCATGATATTTTACTAAAATGATCTATAAGTCATTTCTGATGTTTAGGAGTAAATTGTATCTTAATATGATTCATGGTGTGATCTATATGATTCCAAGTGTGTCTTTTAATTTAATATTAATATTAATTTAAGTAAAAATAATAACTGACACATGAAAACAGAGAGAACACATTCAAATTGTTTTCTGTTGGTCGGAGTAAGAATCTCAAGTGGGGGTTAATTGAGTTCCTATCCAAATTTCAATTAAAAATCTTATTTAAAAAATTCCCCCAAATTAAATAACTAAATATCCCATTTAACAGAAGTATTTGATTTATAATAGCTTTGAATATTCAACTAATTTCTCAAAAGATTTATTAATTCCTAGTTAGAGCAATTGTTAAGATTATTTAACAATTGAAAGTAATTTACCAAATCAAAAATATGTATAAACAATAACTAATATAAACTATCAAAGTAATATTTAGTTTTCTAAAATATGTGTGCAAATAGAGATAACTAACTTTGAAAACACCAATGGATAAAACAGTAGGTTTATTCTCAAGAAGAGACCTAATCATCTCCACATGGTGATCAACTACAACTAAAAAATATATATTAATAAACATGATCAACACCCTAGATTAGGGTTTACAAAAGAACACACATTTTTCCAGGTCAACTAGACCTCTACCAAAATTATTCGTGGGAAACAATGTACAATCATGTCATACATGGACCTATTCCACAGTTATACATGGTTGTAAAATGGTGTAGAAAGATGAGTGAGTGAGAATATCTTGTATCCTCCAGCTTACCTCAAGAGACAGTATGTGTTTTTGATACAGACACCCACATTGTTCAAAAAGTATTAATAATATGAACAGTAGAGAATAAATAATATGAACGGGTTTATAATTCTCTATATTATGCAATTGAATATTCTATAATTCTTATGTGTAGAATATGTGAAGCTTGATTCCACTTCTAGAAACAAACACCAAAATAGAGTGTCATGGAAGCTCTATGTTATGGTTTTCAGTAAGGTGAGATTTTCTTAAAAGGTTCTCTTTACTATGGTTAGTTGCTGTAAGAATGTTGTGACTTTGGTTCTTAAAAAATCATTCTTGTTCACATCTAGAAATAATGAGTGATCTTTTTTTATGTCTCTTGCTTTAACTCACTTCTTATCTCTATATCATGCACTGCTAATTCTTTCTCAAGTAATTTCTTTTTATACTACAGAGGTCAACAATAGGCATGTTTGTGACAATTTTTGTACCTCATACCTATGAAATCTATGTTAATGATGTCTAAACAAATTCATACAATTAAATTAGTAGAATTAAATAACCCAATATGACCGTTAGGTAATGTATGAATTTTGAGGGTAAATAAATTTTCCAAGTATTGAATGGTAAGTCATTCTGTAGGTAATCCCTTCTATCTGTAGGTCAGTGCATCGATTAATCCTTCTATTAGTGAATCCTTCTATCTATTTGTCACTGTAATGGTATATCAGTGCATCAGTGTAATATACTATCGATTAATTTTTCCATTAGTGACTCAAACTATCAGTGACTCAGCCGTGTATGTGTTAGTGAATCGTTCGTTCTGTTGGTGACTCATTTCTTCTATTGATGAGTTGTTCTGTCACTGACTCATTTGTTATGTAATTGATTAATTATCTTGTTGACTCATTTATTCTATTGGTGACTCATTTGTTCTATCAGTGAGTTGTTTTATTGGTGACTCATTTGTTCTATCGGTGATTCATTCTACCAGTGAATTAGAGTCTGTTACTTAAACTATCGGTGACTCATACTGAGCCATGTCTTTCTTCTTGTATTATAGTATAAATATCGACAACATGTGATAGACTAAGGATTGAACATAAATAATTGTAATTAAACATATTTTACTTTAATAATTAAGACATTACTAAACATTAATTGACATGATTTGAGATCATTAAAACTAGAAAGGGACAACAATATCCCAATTTTTAATTATCACAAATTATTGAATTATAAACTAAAATCAGTTTATTCAGAATGATCAAAATATTTATTATTCTTAATATCTCCCAAAACCAATTATTTCTCAATTTTAAGGATCCATATGTAGTGGAAGCGCAACATTAGGTGGGGCCCAACATTGATTTTTCTGTAATTGATGACCAATCCAGGATAAATACGACAATGAATGCCAGTATCCACATATTAAAATCAAATATGTAGACAAAAGAAGAAAGGAACTAGATCCAATAGAGAAATGATATTTCAGATCATGTTATAATTAACATAATTGATATCATAAAGAAAAGAATACATGGATATTTGGTACTTTCTTCATTGATGATTTTATCCATCTGAAATGACCCTTCTGGGTTGTCTCATTGCGATTGTGAGGAATCAAACCAGTATCCCTCTAGTGGTGATTCAAACATGCTCTGATGGCCTCTTATCAACACCACTCAGTCTTAGAGTTCTATAGTGTAATGAGAGTGTCTTTCATAGGCCATTCTTGGTATTATATTCTCCAGTCATGAAGAATGTATCTTGTTCTTGAGAGGGGAGAGGGGAGTATTTAAGAGATAAATTGTATTGGATCAACATTTCTCAATCCACCGGAAATTTCATACATGGAACAATATACATAATTATCTATTTATTGACATGGTTATTCAGTTAAAATATGTAATTGTGTAATAGTAATTAAATAAATTCATAATCTTATTGAAAACCCATGCTTTGAATAATAATAATGCATCATTATTTATGGTGTGCCAACTTGCGCAAAATGAAATTATAAATAAAATTTTGTGTCTAAAATAATAACGGTGTTATTATTATTTTAAATGATTCCAACCAGTTAAATAATTATTTACAATTTTTAAAAATAATTATTTTATTACTAGACATGCCTTGGCCCACTTTAACTCTTATAAGATTTATTAAAAACATGAATAAATAAATAAATAATTTATTCTCTTAAATAAAAATTTCATTTAAAAACTAGTAAATAAATATTTATAAATTGTTCAATAAACTAAATAAATATATTTTACTCACAATCCGGTGAATAAATATTTATTTATTTTATGTGATCATTTTAACATGAATAAAATTATTCCACAGTACTGTCTAGAAATGGGTCAAGGAACCCATGAGAGAGAACATAAGGTCACAAAAATGACATCCACATATGAATTTTCACTATGTAATGTAATCCATTTATCTCAATATCTCATCAAGCAAGTTTCATGATAGTTTCATCAATATATATGCTTGAAACGCCATTCTTTGACAACCTGAAATAAACTCATCATTACACCAAGGACATAGAATTTCACGTGATGTTTCTATTTCAGTCAAAGGGATGATATATTAACTTCCATAAATAGAATAGGAAATTCTTTTCTCGACTTATCCATTAATAACATGCACCATGTGACGCACCCAATGTACACTACTTCCCATCAACATGTGGCATGCCAGTTTTCATACGTAAATAAAACTGTTTGAGTCATGAAACATATGAATGATATTATTAAAGTCTAAGGACCATTACACATGCCCACAGATAGGAATATCCAATGACACTAAAACATGGAATTTCTACAGGCATGTTTTTTCTCATAATCTCCTATCATGGAGATTACCAAGTGTGAACTTCATGAGAGGAACAGTCATCTACTTATAAGTACTCACACCTGATTGTCTATATACTATGTATCCCATCATAATATGTCATCGAACCATATAATTATATTTAAGAATATTGTGATATAATTTCATGGTTACCATCATAGAAGATATCTTCCATGACCTTATCAATGCAACAAATACTCTAATACATTATTACATCATATTCATGAAGAACAATGCACAATATTTAATAAGATGTTTAACATTTAAATACATTAAATATCCATGTAATCATAGAACAAACAGTTGGTTCTAGGAAAGAAACTCTAATAAACTCCCACTTGGACTAGAGCCAACTGCCTACAACTTTTAGTCCTCTAGACCTCACATGATGATCATGTTTCTGCTGAGTCAAGGATTTAGTCAAGGGTTCCACCACATTGTCTTCCAACGAAATACTGCTAACTAAAACTTCACCACTTTGACAAAAATTCCTCAAGATATGATACCTCTAAGGTATTTTATTAGTCCGTTTATGTGACCTTGGGTCTTTTTAGAGCCACCACTGCAGTATTATCACAATAGAGTGTCATGTGATCATTACTAATAGGTACTACATCCAGATCTTGGACGAATCCTTGCTTCCAAACTGCTTCTTTAGTTACTTCATAATTTGTGATATACTCGGACTCTACTGTAGAGTCTACGACCACAATCTTTTTTCAGCTCTTCATGCTCATAGAACCTCTATTCATTGTGAATATGTATCCTGTTTGCGACTTCATGCCATCTTTATTAGTCTAGAAACTAGGATATACATATCCTCTACTAACTAGTCCCTCATCTCCTCCATAAACCAAGATAAAATCATTAATATGCCTTATATAATTAAGTATAGTCTTGAATTCTATCCAATGGTGGTCACCTAGGTTAGCTTGATATCTTCCAATTGCACTCAACGCGTAGGAAACATCCATCCCAGTACATAACATGGCATACATGACTTACCCAATCACTGATGTGTATAGAGTCCTTGCCATTATAGCTCTTTAATAGAGAGGACTTAACAAATGATTTTCTACCCCACACATGTAAGTTCAATAACATGGATTTTATCCCACTCCAAAACTCGTATGGAACACCATTTAACAATTTTCTTGGTACCTTGTTTAGTATGTGCATTGTTTTTTGTAACACATTTCCCCAAAAGGATAACGCAAGACTTTCATGACTCATCATTGATCTCACCATGTTCAATAAGGTGTGGTTCCTCCTTTTTCGTACATCATTCTAGTGAGGTGTGTACGGAGGAGTGAGTTGGGATACGATCCCAAACTCTCATAAGTAATCATTGAATTATTGATTAAGAAACTCTCCCCCTCCGTCTGAGTGGATTTTCTTAATCTTATTACCATTCCAGTTCTCAATTTCATTCTTGTATTATTTGAACATATCAAAAGAATATGACTTATACCTTATTAAGTATATATATCCATATCAACTAAAATAATGAGTAAAAGTTATGAATTATGAGTATCCACTCCTTTCTTAAAATGTAAATGGTCCACACACATCGGTATGAACCAATTCAATAAGCTCTTTGACACATCACCTTTCCCACAAAATGGGGCTTTGGTCATTTTCCTTGTAAACACGCGTGACATAGACTACGTGGTTTTAGTTCGATAGAATCAAAATATCCATCTTGATGTAACTTTGTCAAGAATTTCTCATTTACATGACCACATCAATGATTCAAAATTTTGGTGTGTTATAAGTCATGTGAGGTGTTTTTGTTATTGATTTTCATTACTTGGTTTGTCTAATCCAACACATAAATACCATTGTATAATTATGCCCTACCAAAACAAATTCTACCTTTTTAAAAGATGAAACATTAATTTCCAAACATGAAAAAAATCCATCTACACCTATTTAAGATACAAAAATTATGTTTTTGGTTATAGAAGGCACATGAAAAACCCTTAACACCAAGATCTTCTTAGTTGGAAACGTATGGTGGTAGTCCCTGACAGCTACAACTGCAAGTATGGATATGTTGGCTTCTCGTAGATCTACCTCCACTCACTCAAATTTTCTTAATCTACTTTGTTCATATATTTAAATACATATGTGATAACCACAAGACATATCTAATACCCAATTTTTAGAAACAAATATAAATGGCACTCAATAACAAATTCATTTGAAACTTCCCCTTGATTCTTTGGGTGGGTGCAATTTTTAATCTAGTGGCCCTTCTTCCCACAAGAGAAATAATCATCCTCCTGTTACCTTTCCTCCCCATTTATCTTCCTTTTATTGGAAGGTCGTGAAGAAGCTTTGGGATTAAATCTCTTCACCTTCCCTTTCCTCTTATTCACCATAAAGACATATGGATTTCGGCGCTCTATATATTTGTCCACATGGATAATGAGGACAATAAGATAACATTGAGGCTTCTCAAGGATGTTCATATTAAAATTGAAAAAAATTCAAGAGAATCTCTAAGTAAGTGATGCAATAATGAGATCAGTGCCCAGTTCATTGGGGAGTCTAAAAACTAGAACCTATAGTCTCTCAATGTAGACAATGAGTTTGAATACATGAGGCCCAGTTGGGGCACCCTCTCTATGATTACATTAAAATAGTGCCTTGGAGATCTCAAATTTTTTATCATTCTCGCTCCTGGTAAATACCATGTAGGTGCTTGAGCATTCTATAAGCATCCATTTTTTTGAGACTTCATGAGGTCACTAAAAATTGATGATATATCATAAAACATTGAACGTCGAACATGTCACTCAAATGTTTCTCATAGACTAGAAAATCATCATCAATCACCTCTTTGGTAGGTGGATCATGTAACGATGACTCTAACACAAAATACATTCATTCATGGCGTAGGAAAACCCAACTGAATCTATACCATTCCAGAAAGATACTACCAGGGAGGATGTTGTCTTTATCTAGAATTGATCACATGGTTTGTGTGGTTAATAAGTTTTTCATTTTTATTCTACAATTAAAAGAGAGGATCATTAGTACTTTCTTGATTACAATTTATGAGAAATAATAAATTAATTAAGTCTCCCACTATTTTATCAAGTCACAATAGTCCCCACCATTGAACATGGAATGTCCAGTTTCTATGACATTCTACTAGAAAGGATCCATATTCTCCTTCGCATAACCCCAAAAAGGGTTGGTCAATCTATTTGAAGGTAATTAGGTAGGAAGGTCTTTGAAAAATGCTTGAATCACCTTGATATGTTTAGTGGACTCCCCAATCCTGAAATCCTGGCTTGGATTTCCTCAATACATGCCTCCAATATTACACCAAGTCTAGCTAGGGCTACTACTCTTGATGCAATATAGTAAAGTCAACCCAAAAACCATCATAAGGATTATTATATTAAAGTAAGTGTCCCAACAAGGGTTGGTCCAACACATGGTTTTATTTAGTCTTTCCCTTAATCAAGTAATGGAAGCCACAATATGACATAATAATTTTTTGAGATATATTTATCTCTTATACGTAAATATCTTATTATATTTATCACAAGATTGTTAATATTAATTAAAACACACTTAAGTGATTAAACATGTCTTGATAATATTTACACATAATTCTGGTTTATTTTAGTTCCATCTTTCATGATTGGTAATTTATTAATTTTGTGATCATGAAAACACATCCATAATGAAAAACCATGCAACTTACAGAAATAAAATAAAGTAAAGGGCATGATCATGATAATTTCTAATGGTTAATTTATCTAGCAGTTGATAAAATAACACTAACCTAGGCTAGAAACACATTAAACGTTTTGGGTATTTTTTTACAACTTTCCAATTGTCCAGCTCTACGTCTCAAGGGATTGGATTCATCTCGGCTTCATCTTGAACTGCCTCCCCTAGCTTGGGAGCTCCATACACTACATATGATTTTTAACTTACATACTGGTGAGGGGTAAAATAGGGGGTTACATGAATGAACCCATGGGAATTTAGGCCCTAAATATTAATGAGGAGAGATGTCTTGAAGGCCAACAAATTAATTTAATAAGTAAATTCATTGGCAAACCAATCACATACAAAGGTCTGGTCTAGCTCATGATCATGCACACACTTGTAACTAATTATGCAATTAATAAAACAAGAATTAAATTATTTAATTGTTTTTATTAAGATAAATTTCCCTAAAATCGATTAATTATTATCTTTAATTAATCAAGCCTTTTGTTTTAATTCCTTTTCTAAATTTCCTTGAGATTTTCACCATTGTACATAAATGCACCTTGAAGGTAAGCTGGTGAATACCCATTCAAATCAACCCAACATATATTATATTCATATACTATTTTACTCTTATTACATATGGCATATATAATTCCTCAATTCAGAGAGTAAAAACATATATTATGATTTATACATGATAAGTAGTTATTAACATTACACAAACATTAACATTTTATCATTGTGTAGTTTAGTACAGTATACGGCATGTCGTTCCGACTACATGACATGTACTACCTTCACCATCTTTCCTGAAGTACATGCCTAGGGACTCGACATGTGTGGCATACTTTGGAAATTTTAGAGTTCCCTACGTGTATTGTGGGTTACACATCATGTTGTCTCCACATTACACGGTTACCGATTGGCTTATCCGTGTATGGGATACAAATTTTGGCCCCTGACACGAAGAGACTGCACATCGTGTCCAGTGGGACACATGGTGTGTAATCTAGTATCAGGGTGCCTATATGTCTTGGTCAACACATGGTGTAAAACTAACTACAACACGTGTAATAAGTGCACATGTCTTGATTAATTTTCAAATTACTCCCGATGTGATGTACACAACTACACGACATGTACTTCGGATTATATGGCGTGTATAGAAGAGAACGTGATATGAAATTCCAAACATTCAATGTTTAATTTTGTGTCACTTGGGAAGAATTGTCTGTGCCTCCTAATGAGTTCCTTGTTTTAATTTTAATCCAAAAATTATTCATTTCTGTGAAATCTTGGAGAAATGAAAGTTGAATAATAGATCATAAAATTTAGATTTATAGAATGATTAAACCTTGAATTGACAAACTAAATTATTAAATAATTAATCATCCATGATAATTAAATAATTATAAACAATGATGACATCATTCTGATACCACTTGAATGATCAAAACGCAGTAGAAGTGCAATGTTGGTTGGGGCCCAACATTGATTTTTCCATAATTGATTACCAATTTGGGATCAATAGGATGGTGAATGCCAGTATCCGTGGATTAAAATCAAGGATTAATCAAAAGAATAATGGAACCAGATCCCAAAGAGAAAGGATCTTGCACATCATGTTTATAGTTAATTTAATTAATTTTATAAATAAAATAATGCATGGATTATTTGGTACTTTCTTCATTGATGATGTTGACCATCCAGAATGACCCTTCTCAGTTTTCTCATTTATATTGCGAGGATTAAAACCAGAATCCCTCTAGTGGTGATCCATATGTGCTCTGATAGCCTTTGAACGACACCACTCATTCACCAAGTACTAGTATGGTGATGTCAGTGTCTTGCATCATTCATTCTTGTTCATCTTATCTTCGGTCTTGAAGACCGTCTCTCATTCATGAGAGAGTAGATGAGATGATTTGAGAGGGAAATTGTTTTGTCTCAAAATTTCTCATTCCATCAGCAATTCCATACTTGAAAAAATATTAATACCTACCTATTTATCGATATGAGGATTCATTTAAAATATTTAATTACATTACGAAAATTAAATAAATTCATAACTTTCGAGAAAATACATGCTCTTAATAATAATAACATGTCATTATTTACGGTACACTAACTTGCGCAAAATGAAATTATAAATAAAATTCAGTGTCACAAAATAATAACAGTGTTATTATTATTTTAAATTACGTACAATAGTTAAATAATCACTTACCATTTGTAAATAATTATTTTACTACTGGACCGGCCTTGGTCCGCTTAAACTCTTCTTAAATTTATTGAACACCTGAATAAATAAATAAATAATTTATTATCTAAAGTAAATATTTCATTTAAAAACAAGTAAATAAATATTTTTTAAATGTTTTAAAAAATAAATAAATAAATTTTACTCACATTCTCATGAATAAATATTTATTTAATTTATGTAATCATTTTTACCTGTATAAAATTATTCCATGGTCTTGAGAATAATATTTATTCCGTTAAATAAATTAAAATAGAATATAACCAAGACCACAAGAAACACATAGTGTTTGACCCACTTGGATTCTTTCTCATTGGCATTAGGCGGGCTTGCCTAAAGTCCAAGAGTTATCTCTATAAATGGGTCAAGGCACACAAGATAATGAACTTAAAGTCATAATGACAAAATCCACATATGAATACTCACTAGGTAATATAATCCCTTTGTCTCAATATCTCATCAAGAAGGATTCATGATAGTGACATCAACCTCTATGCTTGATACTTTATTCTTTGATTATGTGAAATGAACTCATCGTTACACCATTGCCATGGAATTTCTCACAACGGTTCTATTTCAATCAAACGGATGAGATATCAACATCCATACATGGAAGGGACAAATCCTTCCTCAACTTATCCATTAATAGCATGCCACTCATGGCAAACCCAACATACCCTACTTCTCGCTAAAATATGGCATGACAGTTTTTTTGATTAAATAAAAGTGCATGAGTTGTGACACATATGAATGACAAAATTAAAATCTAAGGACCATTACAAAAGCTCACAGAAAGGAATATCTAATGTCACCAAAGAATGCAGAATTTCTACTTAGCAGGTTTTTTCTGATAATCTCTGATCTTGGAGATTACCACGTGTGAACTTAATGAGAGGAAGTATCATCTGATTATGAGTACTTGCACCAGATTCTATTTATTATATTTTTCCTATCATTGTATATCATACAAACACATAACTATATTTAAGAATATTTTTACATAATTTCAAGGTGTCCATCATAGCGGGGAACTTCCATGACCTTATTAAGGAAACCAATACTCTAGGACATTATTACATCACAGTCATGAAGAACAATGAACAACATGTAATAAGATGTTTAATATTTAAATATATTAAATATACATGTAATAAAAGTACTAAACGTTGGTTCTAGGACATCAAATCTATCATAATTAAGCAGATTGAAAATTAAGAGTTAAAATAATGCAATATTGTCTCCATAGTTAAACAAATTCATAATGCTTCTTATTTTTTCCCCTTACAGTATTATCAAAACGAGTAAATTCAATAAATAATCAAGATCAAGTAAAGAAAATAAATAATTAGTGCATAAAAATATAATGGATTTAACTAGAAATGAAAATTACATTAAATATTAAGGTTCAAAAGTACAAAAAAGAAACCATATTAAACAAGTGATCCAAACTACTTCCTCTTCTTCCAAGAGGTATACAGTGTGGAATTTCCCTTATCAAAAGCATAAATGGTAGGAGTATATGTAGAAGTAGTGGTTAGAGGTTCAGAATGAATTCTAGGAGAGGGAAAAGGAACTCCAGTAATGATTGAAGGGGATAAGTTGGGACCAGTGGAGAAAGGAGGGCCAATAAGTTCCTGAAAAATGATAAGAAAAATCTATTTAAAGCTCGTTCATGGGAGAGTTTCAAAGAAGGAATGTTGGTAGAAGTAGAGATAAGATGTTTAAGAGGTGGTCTGATAAGAGTGGCCTGAGGGGAAATAATCACAGTACTCTAGACATGTAGATAATGCTTAAGAAGGTTGATAAAATTCAGGATTATTTCCCCACAATACTACACATCCTTTGTAAAATATTACTTATTTTCAATGACATTGTAATTTTAGGATTAAAATCCTTAAGAAACTTTACGCAGTCTCAAAAGGCTTGGGTCACTAGAGGAATTCTCAAGTTCTCAGGTAAAATCCTGATGTGGCTATCTAGCTGATGCTTTTTTTATATCCTCTTGAAATAAAAAACCACTTTTTTGGTGATTTATTCCTGAGAAGTTGTAGCCTTGTTAGAATAAAATCAGACCACATCACAGATATGATCACCATTCTACCTAATTTTTTTATAGACATTTCTGATCATTTACAACCATCATGTTTCTAAACTCTTCTCTAATGACAGTCCTGACCATCTCTATGTTCGGTGGGTGAGATATAGGAGAAACTAAGATGGATTACCCTTTCATAATTTCTCCCACATCATGCCTTATCTATCTCGGGATTTTACAATCTAAATTACCTATTACTTACTAAATTTATTCCCTTACCATTGATCAAATCACCTAATTATCTGATGAATGAATAAAAGGAACATAGCGAGGTGCATCCATAGATGTTGAGACACTATTCACTACATCATTGACTACCGACTTTAGAAGGGACAAATAAAGAGTTAGAGTAGCATCCTCAATAGTGGATTTTGGGGAGATGCCATTAAATTGTAGAACATGGTTTATAGTGTCTTTTTATTTACTAAGAAGTTGGATAAAAATTGTTGTAATCCTGATCATTTCATTAGACACCTTATGACTAACTATCTCAACAGCATCCAAAACTGATAGCAGCTGAGGTTTGAGCTTGGAAAAAAAACTTTCTATAATAAATTCTGAATCATTCTCACTAAGTGGTACTATAGTTGCAAGATTATCTTGAGTGAATAATCTCATAGCAGCAAAAATTTCTTCCTTAAAACTTTCAAAAACTGATTTGGTGATATAGTAATCTGTTACTGAAATCACTAAGGGTAAAGAAGTAGAAGTAGATGAAACTACTGGAGGTTCCTAAACTACTGATCCTCTTTAAAAACAATCCTCTCTTTATCATCTACATTTGGATAATACATACAAAAAGCAATATAACCAATTAATTTTTCTACTCAAATAATACAGAAGCATTCAGAGGAGTGTGTGTATCAACTCTCACTTGCCTAGCTTGAGGATCCCCATCAATTTGATCTATCCTCACCTGTTTCTCCCCCCATAACTTGAGTTATCCTTCTAACATACTCCAAATGAGGTATTGTGCCTAATTCTTCTCTATCTGCATTACCAACCTCAACTACTTCTTCTTCCTCATCCCCAACTTCTGTAGGACCAGGAGGTTCAACAGAATATTCCTGATTCTCAGGATCATCCAGTTATAAATTGTCACATTGATCATCACCAGGGTGGTCATAATCATTTGAACTCTTACAAATTTCATAAATTTTATATTTAGGTTCATCCACTTAACTTTCACTATCACCTCCTCCATTTTTATCACCAATTTCTTCATCCCTTTATTCCCCATTGTCAGAGCCACTTCCAATTCCACTTTCTTCTTCTTATTTGTCAACTCCTTATTATTCTCCATATTCCTTCTCGGAATAATTTGATCTGGTTTCATATTCCTCACTAGCTGACTCCTCGGTCTCATTATTATCATCCATATCCAAAATAGTTTCCTTGGATGGTAGATCTAACGGTGGACTAGGAGGGCCAAAAGACATCCCCTTAGGACTTTCAAAAATATGAGGTTCAATCTTATCATCTTTTGGAGACTCAACTACTCTAGTATATTTAGGTTATTCTTCATTAGAATAAACAACCTCATCATCTTTTCCTAGAACAATATTAGTTACATCTATCAGCCTAGTAGGATGCTCATGAAGATTGAAATTTTCATAAAACTTTTCATTATTTGTAACCCACTCCCACTTCCAAGGATTCCAATTTATCTTATTTCTCTTGAAAATTTACTTGTTTAAGAAAACATCACTACAAAAAGAAATAGTTTCTTAATTCTCACCTATAAATCCTCTTTCCTTTAGAATGGAATATATCATTATTTGATAGAACAAATAATTTTTCATACAATATGGCTTTATCATCTTACTGATACATACTATTACAAATCGGCACAGATACACTTCATGCCCTTTATTCAGCAAATAAAATTGATATACATCCGGATATTTAAGGTAGGAAAGTGCACCTTTCCCAAGACATAATTGGTGTTGGATAAACTTAAATAAAAGTCTAATTTCTATATCCAACTCTGAAGCTATAGACCTTATGTGCTCCTCATTACCAATCAGCTCCCTCAAAGTTGTCTCCTAGAAAAACAACTCACTAGTGGGTGGACTACTTCCCTAGTAGTCATCAAAGACTCCTTCATCTGGTATGTTAAGGCATTATTCCCAATACCTTTAAGAAAAATATGATATCATTCCGTTCACTGCCGATTTGATGAAATAATCCTTACATCCTCGATAAACACAGCATAAAAATAAAAATCATGCACAATCTTAGAACCTTTCATTATTTAATAACCAATCTAGCTAGCTTTGAGTATTCAACACTCTTAATATAAGATGCTATATAATAATTATTCTGATAACACTTTCTTATCAAGAGTTACTACATGGTTCAAAATACCTGAATTAACATGCTTAGATAAGCTTGATTCTCCTTTTTTCCTCTTAGAGGGTTTCGATTAATCTTCTGAACCTTCAAAGATGCACTTTAACCTATCCATATTAAAGGTTTAGTTGAATTTATGAAGGTTAAATGTCTGAGGGTAAATATTGAAAGGGTATGACTGTAAGAGTGTAAGTGTGAGAGTAATAAATAGAATGGAACAACTCAATTTTACCATTTATGTATTTTTATATTTTAAATCGAGTAAACAAGGTAAAAATGAAATGAAATTATCAAAACATCGTCATTTAGGTAAAATAAAAGAGATACAGATAGTGGGTTCCATGGGTGAGTGGCCAATGGTGAGACATTGGTGTCGGTAATATGCTATCCGTGTGACCCTATTGGTGTCGGCATGACATTTTCACCATGACACTGTTAGTGTTGGCATGACATTATCACCATGACACCATCGGTGTTAGCCTAACATTGTCATCTTGACACTATCAGTGTTGGGATGACATTGTCAACATGACACTATTAGTGCCGTTATGACATTGTCAACATGATACTGTCGGTGTTGCTAATAATTCACCAGTGTCCTATCGGTGAGACATCAGTTTTAGTGTCGATGAGACATCACTAGTTGGTCCTATCATCATGACATTCATTCTTAGTTTTAACATAGAGTTATAGATAGTAGGGCCTTATAAATTAATCATCCACAATTCATGTCTGATGTATCTCGTCCTCTCATAGTTCATTGGCTTAGTTACTATATCAGCAAGTTGATGTTCTGTTCCAATAAATTCCTAATTTATATCATCTTTTTTATAATGATCTCTCAAAAAGTGATGTCTTAAATCCAAATGTTTTGTTTTATAATGAGAAAAAAGATTCTTGGTTATTTTAATATCACTTTTATTATCACAATTTATAGGGATATGTCTAAATTATAATATATAATCTAGAAAAGTATGTTTTATCCACAAAATCTGAGCACACCAACTACCAGTGGCTATGTATTCAGCCTCAGCATTAGAAAATACAATAGAATTCTACTTTATACTACACCATGATACTAGATACATTCACATAAGTGACCTGTTCAAGAGGTTATTTTTCTATCTAACTTACAACTACCAAAATTAGCATATGAATTACTAACTAAATAAAATACTTTTCCTCTTTGATAGAACAATACTATGTTGGTAGTATACTTGAGGTATTTGAAAATTATTTTAAGAGAATTTAAATGGGATTCATTGGGTTTTTCTAGAAAATGGGCACACATAAATACACTAAACATAATATCAGGTCGGTTAGTAGTCATGTAAAGTAGGCTTCTAATCATCCCTCTATAATTGGTTTGATCAAAAAAATTACCATTTTAATCAGGTTCCAACTTATAGGTGGTACTCATTGGAGTATCACTACTTTTTTTACTATCAAAGACAAACCTTTCTAAAATATCTTTAGTATATTTACTTTGATTTAAAATAATAACATCTTTATTTTGAGAATTATGAAATCTAATAATGAATTTGATTTCTCCCATCAAACTCATTTCAAATTCACATTGCATCATTTTTGAAAAATCAATACATAAATTATTATTTGAAGATCCAATAATAATGTCATCAATATATATATGAACTACCAAAATATCATTAAAATATTTTTATAAAGATAGTAGGATCAACTGTATCTTTTTTAAAACCATTATAAATAATAAAAGTATATAGCCTATCATACCAAGCTCTTTGAGATTTTTTTAAACAATATAAATACTTTGTAAACTTAAAAAAATGATTTTGAATATTATGGATAATAAAACAAGGGAGTTTTCAAATAAACATGCTAATATATATACCCATTTAATAGTACACATTTAACATCCATTTGATATAGTTTAAAATTTATATGAGCTACATATGATAGTCGGATTCTAATGGATTCATGTTTAGAAATTTGTGAAAAGGTTTCTTCGTATTTAATAACTTCTTCTGGACTATATCATTATGAAACAAATCTATAAATATTTATCACAATGGTAAACCTTCATATTCTTTGTTTATAAAGACCCGTTTAGTGCCTATAGTTAAGGTGTCTTTAGGTATATCCCCTAGTTTCCAAACATTATTTATTTCAAAATGATTCAACCCTTCTGGTATAGCCATCACCCAAAATTCATCATTGATTGAATCATTAATTTTTTATGTTTAATTTGTGATAATAATGCTTTATGGTCAATCTTGTTCATAAGAGAATATCTGCTATGTGTCTCTTTATCTATGTCTCTAACTACATCATCGATAGTATGGTTTATAAGGGTTCTAACTGATCTAGAAAAGGAAGGACTAGTTATTTCAAGTTCATCCATAGGTTTATGTTCACTTTGATCCGAGTCTAAAGATTTTCCAAAACTGGATGATTTAAAATATTAATTAAATGTAGGGTTAGGTGGTTTGGTATTTATGTCCAGATTGGATAGATCAATATCAATATTTTCAAGAGGGGTTTTAGGTTCATGTGGATCTGTTTCATAAAATTTAACAGCTATATATTATTCCACACATTTGGTTCTTTTATGAAAAACAATATAAGATTTATTATAGGTTGATTAACCTAATAAAATTACTTCATCACTTTTGGATGAAAATTTGTCAATATTTTCCATAGTATTAAGGTTGTAAACATTACAACCAAACACTTTAAAGTAGCTAACTTTGGGATTCGTATTGTTCCAAATCTCATAGGGGGTTTTCTTAAGAATTGGTTTGATTAAGTCTCTATTAATTATGTACAAATATGTATTGAAAGAATAATCCCAAAAATTAATAGGTATTTCATATTCATTAAGCATAGTCCGGGCTATTTCTTGTATGGTTCTATTCATTCTTTCGATAACTCCATTCTTCATGGGTGTTCTAGGAGAAGAGAAGTTATGACTATAGAAATTTTGTGAGAAACAAGTTTCAAACTCTTGGTTCTCAAACTCATGGTCATGGTCACTTTTTATTATTTTTATCCTAATACCCCTTATGTTCTCTACAAATCTAGCATACCTGATGATGTAAGAACAAGCTTCACTCTTGTGATCTAAAAAGATGGTCCATGTATACCTAGATAAATTATCTACAAGAACATAGACATAGTGATTACCATTAAGACTTGGAACTCTAGATAGTCCAAACAAATCCTTGTGAAAAAACTCAAGTGTTTGAGATGTTGAAACTTATTTCTTTGGTTTCAATAATACTTTGTGTAGTTTTCCCTTTTTGACAAGTATTTCATATTTTATTTTATTTTGGGAAATTATATTTTGGATAGATCCTTTACTAACCCTTTCCTTGAAATATTTCTATGTGAGTGATTGTTACAAGGAACGAATATCCTATTTCAAATCCAGTATTCATTATTAAAGACACTTAAGTAGGAAACATATTGAGAAACTAATGAATCAATGTTTAGAGCATAAAAATTATCATTTCTAAAATTAATAAATACCAACTCTTTTTTAGAATTAAACACATTACATGCATCATTTTAAAATTTAACATTGAATCCATCATCACATAACAGAAAGATACTAAGAATATTGTACTTTAATCCATCAATAAAATATACTTACAAAAATAAAATTCAATTAGTGTTATCGATTTGGCCATAGATAATTGTTTTCCCTTTATCATTGCCATAAAAAGTGACATTCCTACCATCAATCTTTATAAGATTCCTAAAGCTTAAGTATTCCCCTATCATGTGTCATGAACATACACCATCCAAGTAGCATAATCTTTGAAAAAAGATATTTAAGCATGATTACAAAAAATATAATTCAATAAATATTAAAAAAAATTGACCAAACTTCCATAGGTCCATTAATATTAGTAATTAATGCTTTGGGATCCCATAATTGCTTCATGGGTTTTCTATAAATAGTTTCTAGAGTATTGAAAAAATAAACTCTATTTGGTATTAAAAAACTAGAAGTGGTAAATGATTTTTCACTATTATAACTTGCAGTAGATTTCTCAAATATAATTACAACAACTAATTTTCTTGATATTGACACAAAAATATTTTTACCAAAGATTATTTTTCCTCATTTATAAGCTATAAAAGTAGCATATTTTGGTCCAACCAATTTAACAAGAATTTGACTAAGAGTGTTATTTCCATTGGTAAACTATTATTTGTCCATTTTAACTACTTATTTGATAGTTTAAGCCCTACAATTTCATTAAAAAGTTGTGAATTTTTCCCATTCTCTATATTAAGCTCATATTTAACAGTAGAGGTGAGATCATGTTGTTTCTTTAATACTTTATATTTATCTTTTAATTCATTGCTTGTGTCTTCAATAATTTTAAAGTACTCAAATATTTTTTCATTGGTCATGTTTTCAGAATAGGATTCGTCTCCAAAATATTAGAAATTTTGTACAATAAAATCAAGGGTTACCTCAAAAGATTTTTTCATGAAGAAAATTTTATCTTTATCACAATTTTCAACATGTTAATACCATAACTCACTAGAGCTATCCTCAGAAGAAATCCATGTGGCATTCATTTCCATTTTATATCTTTTAAAATTTTCTTTACATTTTTTCTTATAATTTAACTTAGGATAATCATCCTTTACATGTACTCTTCTCTTACATTCATAATAGACTATCTTATTTGAGTTGTCACCTCTTTTCCAATCGTTTTTCTAGTTTACCTTGTTGTCATACTTTTATTTTGTAACTCGGATTCCTATAAACATCATTATTTTTTAGAACTTATTAAATATGCTGTAATATTGATCCACCCCCTCATCATTTTCAAGTGATGATTCATCATCGCTAGAAATGTTAGAATGATTTTGTGACGTCTCCTTTTCTTTGGGTTTAGGAGCAGTGGTCCTGAAAGCCACTGATTTTCTCTTTGGTTCATCATCCTCTTATTTATTGACTTTCAATTCTTTCTCTTACATCATCAACATACATATCAGATTATTTATTGTAAAATTACTAATATCCCATGATTCTATTATTGACCATGAGGTTCCCCACTATCTGTCTGATAGACATCTAAGAATTTGCATTATTTTTCAGTCGCAATAACATCCTTTCCTAGAGAAATCATAGTATTTACAATTTAATTAACCCTGAGATACATTTCATAGATATGTTCATCATTATTTACTTTAAATATATCATATTTAATAGCATATGTATTAAGTATCATTTCATTAACATTAGTGGTTCCTTCATGTAAAACTGCTAGAGTATCCCAAATATCATGGGTTGTTTTACATGAATAAATCCTATTGAATTATTCATCATATAAAGAAAAATATAAGGCATTCATATCTTTACAGTTATTATTATAAGCTTCTGTAGTTGGGTCATCCCATATATTTCTATAAGTATCAAGTATCTTATATTCATCAACAATGGAAGACCAAATTCCAAAACTTAGAATTTCTAAATGCATTTTCATAATAATTTTCCACTGATCATAATTAGTTCTATTGAAAATTAGAGGCATATTGGTAGAATCACATTCCAATCTATTATCCATAATAAAGAATAAAGAATAGGTTTTTAAAGAGCTAAAAATTTAGAATTAAAAAAATAGAGATCTTTAAAACACAACTAAAATCACTATTGGAAATATTTGAAATTATTATTTGAAAAAAATGAAAATAGAAAGATAAAAAATCCTATAATACCAAATGTTGGTCAGGTTAGGCAACTCAATAGGGGGTTAATTTAGTTCCTATCAAAATTTTTGTTAAAAACCATATCTAAAAAATCCCCCAATGTAAAATCTAAACAGCCTTGTTAATAGAAGTAAGCGATTTATTATATTTTGATTGTTCAATTAATTTATCAAAATATTTATTAATTCTCGGTTACATGAATTTATAATATTGTTATAACTTTTTAAAGTATTTTAATAAATCAAAAATAGCTATAAAAATTAAGTAATATTAACTATTAAAGTAATATTTAGTTTTCTAAAATATGTGTGAAAAGAGAGAAAACTAAATATGAAAAAACCTAGTGGATAAAATAAGTGGTTTAGTCTCAAGAAGATACCTAATCCTCTATACATAGTGATCACCTACCACTAAGTAGGTTATATTAATAAAATTGATCCACATCCTGGATCGGAGTTCACTATGGAACATAAGGTTTTCAAGGTCAACTAGAAAACTACCAAAGTTATTCCTTGGAAACAGAGAACAGTCATGTAATATCACAGAACTCTATGACTTTTTTTAAATTAAATTGGATTATTTCGGGACCAGGTATTGAGGCGGTGTGCGATTCCGAAGCCTGGAGTGTTTTGAAAGATCCATAAAAAAATGTTATGTTTTAAATAGTGTGTGTGAGTGGTTTTCCTGAAAGAGTGAAATAACTCTTAAACGGGTATCCAGATCCCAAATTCATAGACACTATTGTATTCAGGATAGAGGTATTACTCTAGGTGCGACTTAATTTTAGTCGGTGCAGGCCTCCAGTGAGAAAACATGAAAATGGAATAATTATTAACAAAATATTTGAATAAAATTATATTATTTTTTTAATCCTTAAAACTCAAGAATGGTGACTCTAATTGAAAATTTTCGACCACCATTGAGCTTGTGAGGTTATGATTCCATTAGGAAAAGCCTAATATCATTCGGCACAGGCTGGTTCTGAAAGTTCATTTTTAAGACGTAACCATAACTGAAATAATTCAAATAAAAGATATTTTATTTTAAAAACCTCACAACTTACAAACGATAAAATGAATTAAAAATTTGAGACCACCATTTAGTCCGTAATGAGATGTTCCCCTTAAGACGGACATAACCTTGACCAGAATGGGTTGAGGGAGAAAGTTATTTTTTAGACTTCTCAGAAGAAAAATAATATAACTAAAAAATTATTTTATTCATTTTCTTTATCGTTAAGTAGTGGCACATCAACGTTGTAGTGACATGAAGAGGTGACACTAAATCTTATTACTGAACCTCAATAAAGGAGCAAGGTTTAGATGCTGCAAAGCACATGCATCTTCCTTATTTGAATAAATAGGAAATTCAGGGTTGATAAACAACCCTATAATTCCTCTAACGAAGAAGAAGGGAACCTCTCCAACAATTAACGTCGGCGAATCCGATGACGACGACGACACCCTTGGAGAGCGGATTCAGGATCAGTGATCAGTGGATGATAACGAATGATCATCCTCACGAAATCTTCTTTCCCAGGTAGGGGTTTTATAATTCTCTATGTGAATTTTTTTCCCCATTTTCTTTTTTAATAAACGAACACGGGTAAACTCAAAAACATGTCATGCCACATATCGATCATTCATGTGGGATGGTTAATGATTTGGGATAAAGGGGATATTTATCTATGTTATTTTCTGGCTTATTTATGGTTCTAAATGATCCTGATAACAAGAATTCATTATAGTCAACACGAAGAAAGACCTGAATCATTCTTTGAGTGTTTCTATGTATAAATCTTTCCCATATCCTCTTCTTTCACCCTTACTATTCTTCATAGAGCAACAGTGGTGGTGCATCGGCTGAGGATTAACTATGAGGAAGGGTCATGGCTAGGCAGGTTGTATAACATGCGAGAGGTTGCAGAGCGAGGCCACCATGGCGGTTGGAGGCCACGACACCTAGCTGTTGCGGTGGCACAAGGCCATGGTACCCCATCCACGGTGGAAGCAGGAGCCGCCGGCATGGAGGTCAGTGGATGGTGGACATGGCCTCCCGGTTGTGTTGGAGGCACCATGTAGTGCAAGGATATGGTCCGTAGACAGCCGTAGTGAGGTGGACCCACATCAGGGCCGCAGGTCACACCAAAGCACCAGCCTACGTGACAAGACCGTCGTTGGAGGGAGGCACCGCTCGAGGAGAATCCCACGTCGGTGGGTTGCAGCGTGTGGAATGGGGGCAGCTGCCTTCTATAGACCTTATTCGGCATGAACCGGATGTCCAGCAGGCGTCCGGGGAAGGGCAGGGCCAGGATTGAGAAGATTTGGCCTACTGATGTGGGACGAGATGATTAGACAAACCCTACTGCTTACGGCCCGAGCTAGGAATGAACCGTCCCACAAGTTGCGGGCCGGGCCAGATGAAATAGGGTCGTTGGGTGATGTGGTGGGCGAGACCCACGGTCGAACCAGGCAGTGTCCAGTGAGGCACAATGGGCCTGGCCCAATGGCCAGGTGGGACCAGGTTGGCCCACACACCACTAGGTGAGGTCAGGTCATCCAAACTGGGTCAGGTCATGCGGGTCCCCTAGGCCTAGTTGGTTTGGTCATCTCGACCATGTCAGATCGTGCCCAAACACAACCTACCCCTCTTTACTGAAACATAAATATCGTTCAGTCTGGATGTGTAATTGATGATCTTTTTACGAAGTTTGAACCCTCATGACTAGGATGTTATTTTGGAATTCATAATGGAGGATTTCATGGAAGTTGAGATATGAATAATGGTTTGAGGCATGTATTATATGAAAACAAAAAGCGCTACATGTGGGAATCTTGCAGATGAAAGAGACCTGAAGACTGCTGACGAGTGGGTATAAGTGACCCTAAATTCCTAGATGAGAAGCGGCCCTATGTGGACAAGCTAAATGTGATCTATGTGCACCAACTATAAGCAGCCCTATGTGGACCATCTAGAAGCGGCCCTATGTGGACCATCTATAAGTGTCTCTGTCTGACACAGCTACGATGGCCTATGTGGGGAGCATCTGTTAGTGACCCAATAGACCCACTGGTGGGATCATCTCTTAGTGACCCAGCAGACCCATGGTACTCATCAGGGATGAGTACCTCAGTAGTCCAAGGTGTTCAGTATTGTGACTGATATTTTTGTTTCCATACATTAGATTATACCTACGCCAGCTGACAGTACCATGTATGTACAATCTTTTGTGGTTTTTCCATTATCTATTGGGGTCCTTACTAAGTATTGTGTTACTCACCCCTACATGAGCATTGAACATACGTATTGTGTCTGGTACAGAAAATAGGTGCTTCAAAAAAGACCATGGTGGCCCCAGACCAGGAGGTGCCTAGTGAGATAAGACAGGTAAGAGGTACATCTATAGCTTCCGATAGCCACTCTTTACCTACCTTTTAAGTGAGGATCTCCTATAGATTACATTTTCAAAGATCTTTTGTGCTTTCCTATTTTCATTTTTTCTTTTGTTTCAATTTTCATTCTATCCCATTTGAATTACATCTTGTACAATTAATCAGCGCTCATTTTAGTGGCATGCATGTTTTCCTTTCCACCTTTTTGGGATGTGGTTATGTTTGTGCATTCATACATGTATTCATGAAAATTCCTCCCACTTATGGGATAATTCCTTTAGTTCTAGTCTCCTGCCCCTGGCCATTGGGAGGAGGGAATGGGGTTGTCAAGACATGGGCCCTGGGGGACAGGTCATGAAAAATCAGGTCACATAGGGACCTTGTCCATAGTTATATGTGGGTGTAAAATGGTGTGGAAAGACGTGTGAGTGAGGATATCTTGTAACATCCAACATAGCTCAAGATATAGTGTGTGTTTGTGATATATCCACACACTACTAAATAAGTAATAGGAATGTGAAAAATATAGTAGAAAAAATAAGAAATGGTTTAGAATGCTTTGTGTGGTGCGATTGAAGCTTCTGGACCTCATAGGTCTAGTAGATGTGAATATTGATTCCAATTCTTGAAACAGACACCAAAAAAGAGTGTCAGAGGAGCTCTATGTTCTTTTTTCTAGTGAGATGAGATACTCTTTGTAGGTTCCCTTCACTAGGGTTTGTTGCTATATGAATGTTGAGACTTTGGTTCTCAGCAAATCCTTCTTGTTCGTAGTTAACAAGAATGAGTGCTCTGGATGTATTTCTCTTATTTTACTTCATAGTTTATCTCGATATCACGAACTACTACTTTTTTATCTGGTGATTTCTTTTTATATTATAAAGGTGGACAATAGTAATGTTTGGGACTTGTGTTGTACCCCATACCTCTGAAATCCGTGTTAATTATTTCTTCAAAAAGTAATATAAGTAAATTAGTAGCATTAAATAACCCAATATGACTGTTAGGTAAAAGTTCAAATTTTGAGGGTAACAAAATTTTCAAAGTATTAAATTGTAGGCCATTCTGTTGGTATGTCCTTTTATCGATAGGTCAGTGCGTCAGTGAATACTTCTATCACAGACTCCTATAGGTGACTCAATGTGTCAGTATATCAGTGCATCAGTGTCACATATTATCGGTGAATTGTTCTATTAGTGAATCAGATTATCGGTGACTCCATCTTGTATCTTTCGGTGAGTCATTCATTCTTTTAGTGAGTCATTGGTTCTGCCAACGAGTCATTTTGTTGGTCACCCATTTGTTGGGTTAGTGATTTGTTCTGTCAGTGACTCATTTTTTATGTCGTTGACTCATTTGTTCTGTCGATGAGTCGTTCTATTGGTGACTCGGTGTTTGGGACTTAAATTATTGGTGACTCATACTTGGTCATGTCTATATTCTTGTCTTATAGTATAAACATCAAAATAATTGTTTAAACATAGCATTGAACATAAAGAATCATAATTAAACATATTAGACTTTAAAAAAATGCATGACTAACGATGATTTGACATGATTTGCGATCATTAAAACTAGAGAGGGACAATAATTTGATATTTTAGAAAGATGATTCGTGAGTCATTTGATACGTTTAAGAGTCAACTAAACCTCAATAAGATGAATGGTATGAATATCATGACTCCAAGTATGTTTTTATATAAAATTGAAATTAATTTAAGTAAAAAAGAAAAACTGACATACTAAAAATCAATAAAACACATTAGAATTGTTTTAATTATTGATGAAAACTATCCATGAGTCATTTTTGATGTTGAGGAATCAACCACACCTCAATATAAATCACGTTGTGACCGGTATGACTAAAAGTGTCCATTATTAGTTTAAAATTGATATTTTAGTTTAAAACATGTATCTCACTGGAAACCAATAAAATGTTCTCTAATTGTCTAGATAATTTAGAAAACAGATTCATAATTAAATTTTGATGCGTATGAAGTAGTCTCACCAAAACATTATGCACGATGTGACTATTATGATTCATAATGCATGTTTCTAGTTTAAAATTGATATTTTATTTCAAAAAACCCACCTGGCATACTGAAACCCTATCCAATTAATTCATATTGTTTTGATACTTTGGAATAATGATGTATAAGTTATTGACGACATGTAGGAATCAGCCTCACCTCAATCTGGTTCATGGTGTGATCGGTATGACTCCAATTGTGTCTTTTAATTTAAAATTTACATTACTTTAAGTAAAAACAACAAGTAACATACTGAAAATTAAGAAAACACATTCATATTGTTTTTATATTTTATGAAAATGATCCTTAACTCGTTAATGTTGTGTAAGTTTCAATCACACCTCAATGCGACACACGGTGTTACTGGTATGACTCTATGTGTGCCATTTTATTTAAAAATGACATTAATTAAAGTAAAAAAGAACAAATAGCATAATGAAAATCAAGAAAACGCATTCAATATTGGTTTGATATTTTATAAAAATGATCCATTATTCAATTTTTGATGTATTGGATTCAACCACACCTCAATAAGAGGCACAGTGTGACCGATATGAATCCAAGTGTTTTTTTTATTTAAAATTGACATTAATTTAAGTAAAAAGAAAAACTAACATACTAAAAATTGAGTAAACACATTTTTATTATTTTAATACTTTAGGAAAATGATATGTGAGTCATTTCTGATGTGTAGGAATCAAAAACGTCTCAATAAAATGCATGACATGAACGGTAATATTAAAAGTGTTCATTATGAGTTTAAATTTTATATTTTACTTTAAAATGTGTTACTGAAAACCATGAAAGCATGCTCTTATTGTCTTGATAATTTAGCAAAATAATTCAAAATTAATTTCTGATGTGTATGAAGCTGTCTCACATCAATCCGGTGAACGATGTGACCAGTATAAATTATAATGTGTGTTTCTAGTTTGAAATTATATTATAGTAAAGAAAGACTACTAACATTATGAAAACTGATAGAATTCTTTCATACTTTTTTGATACATTAGGATATAAATCCATCTGAAATTTTTGACAGGTAGGAATCATCCGCACCTCAATCTGACACACGGGGAGACCGGTATAACTCCAAATGTTTCATTATTTAAAATTGAAATTAATTGTAGTAAAATAAAAAGTTAAATACTCAAAACCGAGCAAATACATTCCGATTGTTTTGATATTTTAGGTAAACAATCCATAACTCGTTCTTGACGTGTAGAAATCAACACCACCTCAGTAAGACATGTGGTGTGATCGGTGTGACTCTAAATGTGTAATTTTTATTAAATATTGGAATTTTATTAATGTATTCTTTCATATTAATGTTTAATTTATTTATTTATAGTATTACTCAGATATTTTTTTTTTCTTATATAGAATTAATCCTTTACTCGAGTTGAGATGATTTGTTCGGCAACTAATACCATGGGAAGACATTTTTTAGAGGGGATCACAGGTGTCAAAAGATGAAATATTAATGTTTTAATAAGTTAGTTGGATAATTGTAAATGTAATTATATAAATCATTATATGAAATATAAATAGTAGTTGTTTTGTATACACCATGGGTGGAAATTTTTGTATTCGTGATATCAATTAATAATATATAGAAATGTTTCAAATTACAGTTTGTATATAATATTGATTGAAATTATATGTTTTTGTTTTGTGTGATGTTATATTAATTCCACACTGTTATTAACAACTCTTTTTTAGTACTGTTAAAAGCCTATTTTCATGTTGTTAAAGGGCATATGATTAGCAGTAGCATCATCCACGAAGGTGGTAAATCGGTACCTCACGAACAATACTTTCATCATTAGAATAAAAGGAAGAGGGGCAGAGGATTGATGATGGATTATTCCCTCAAAACAATAACATTCTAATATATAAAAGATATTTGAATTATCAGGTCCCTTTGGGATAGGGGGTGAGAAGAAGGGGAGGTGATGTGTGGTATTTAGGTGGTGGAGAGGAGTGTTTTCCCATTATTATATTCATTAGTTTATTATTTTTGCCTAATATTATGAATAGTTTGAGAGTTATCACTAAATATATTAAAATAATAGAAGATAATTTGAGATTACATGATTAAATCATCCATACATCATCTATGACTCAATTAATTATGTATTTGTTAAATACAGTAAATTATTGTATTTCACAATTCACCATAAAATTCAGCTATTTTAGAAAAAAACCAAAAATTCACCCTATTCATTTTTTGACGTGTAAAATTCAAAAATGGACTCCATTTTATGAAAATAATTTTCTAAAAATGATAAATTTAGTTTTTAATTAAAATCTCCATTTATTCAAAAAAGATCATGTTTAAAATTAAAATTTTTTTAATAACACTTTGAAATATTAAATAAGGTCTCATAAACTTATATTATAATCATAAGACAACAAAATATTAATTTATAAATATATTTTATTAAATTCTCTTTTAAATCATTATATTAATTATAAAATTATAAATAACATTTATATTTCACAAAAACACCAACACTTAATTTATCGTTTTTAAAACATGTATTTACTTATTCCATGATATAAATATATCATATTTTCATTTATAGGATACCAAATTTTTATTTATATTTTAATAGGTGAATTTATTGTTCTAATGGTCACATTACTATTCTTAACAATCAAATTATTATTCAAACAGTCGCATTACTTTTCATAAAAAATTAAATTTATCAGAGAAATACCAAAATATTAACCAAAGTAAATTTTGATATTAAACTTTTAAAAATAATTTTTATTTTTTCAAATATAATTTATAAGTGTCAAATTTTATATTTAAAACTATTTCCCCATTTAAAGATGACAAAACTATATTAAGAAAAACAGTCTTGTATGTGTAAAATTGTTTGTATTCTTATCTTATGGCTCTAACAATATTTTGGATGCAAGTAAAAATATGTGATTGAATATATAATATATAAATTTTATTTATATATTTCACTAATAGTGTTTAATAGAATTCCATTTTCGTCATAAAAATTGTTTTTATAAAATTACATCTTTTATATTAAATTGGATTTTATTTCTAATTAATTAGTCTCCAATGAATTAATTTTATAAACACATGTAATCTATATTTTCATAATTTACTCAATCTCATTCATTTATGTCATTCCAAACATCTAGGAGATAACTTCAACAATTAAATAATAATATTTAAACATTTCTTTTGCTTGAATGTTATCGAAGAAATTAAATTTATAAAGAGGTGGACTATAAAATTTTGAGGTGTTTCAAACAACCCTGGGATAGGTGGATTTTCATAATCAAATCGGTTTTAATAATATACATCCAGTGGTAGCCACAAGAGACATGAGACAACCTCAAATGAAATGGGTGGCATGTATATGAGCTATATTAGGTAAAGCTTGTGTGACACGTCAAAGAAACAAACCTGTTGTGTGAGAATGGACAACAAAAGATTCGTGGTACATTAGAATAAACACCGAGAAAAACAAATCACGCTGGGTGAATACCAAAACACTTGCATCAGGTAAATCCCAAATCGCGTGTGATTAAATCACACAATTCACGTCTCACATCAGATTAACAAAGATATGCAGACAATAGTTGCATGGGATTAAGAATGACTCTGACAAAAGATAAAGCCATTACAAATGTAAGAAGAAACCAAAGGGGCCTCATGTGATATTCAAAGTTACCTCATGTAAGATAAAACAAGGCAGAATGATCATAATATAATAAAGAGAAAATAACAATATATCATGATGAATTATAAACTTATGAAGCATGACAATACAAAAATGTAACTAACAAGAAATTAGTTTCAGTTTTAAATCAATTAAAGAATGATAAATTGTGGGTTCCACTCCCAATCAGGGTAGATGTTGCAGTAGGAGGAGTCTCTATTATCGGAAACAGTCTTCTATTGTTGGAATCCAATGAAGTGGACAACAGCCAGTGGCCGGAGATAGTTCAAGTGGTTGATGAACTAACCCATAGCAACCAGTGTATCATTCCTATTTAATACGGGATTGATTCCCATGTGTGTAGAGGTGTAATATGGGTGTATGATGTATTTGGGTGATTCCTCCGAGTTTTATCCAGATAAAAAATAATAGAGAAACCCATTTCTCCTGTTGACATAGGCTTTATGCCGAACCATGTTATATTATTCTCTTTCTCTGTTTTTAATCATTTTTGTGTGAATTATGGTGCCAGGTACCTCCGCTACGCCCCAAAAAGTGGTATCAGAAGCGAGTTCGAGTGATCGCAGTCGAAATGGTGAGGAGACATCAAGTTATCCAGTGGCCAGAAAATTGAAAGTGGCTGGAAAGTTTTGTCGAGGCTAGATCTGTGAAGTGGAAGACGATACGAATCCAACAGCGCAAGCGATGTTGCATACAGAGCATAAACGAAGGAGAAATGCTAGGTCAATGTTTGGTCAAACCCATGAATGAACAGTAACCTATGCTGGAGAAGACGGTATTGTTCATGCCGCCAGAGAGATTCCAACAGCTACTCTATTAAGCCACGTCAGCACTACGTCATCGCCACGTCAGCAAACTATATGGACCATTGAACTTATTTTGATGATATATCGGTCAATCAGTGTCTGATTTTGATGAATCAGGAGTTGATTCTGACTACTTTCACCATTCTAGATGCATCAGTATAGTTAGTTTTTCTAAATTATTACTCTATTAGGGTGGTTTCAGAAGGGTGAAACATCGACAGTGGTGATCACATTTTGGGACAACAACAATGGCTGGTGGTGGAGCATCACCTAGATTTTAGATTGGGATGTTTGATGGTAAAAAAAATTTCATCTTGTGGAAAAATACGGTGAGTGATCTTTTGGTGCAGCAAGGAATGATCAAACCGTGGATAGGAGAAAATCTTCAGACAACCAGTAAAGATGATTGGGAAGAGCTCATGATGCGGATTGTCAGCACAAAGCAATTGTGTTTGGAGAATGAGGTAAAATACTCAGCGTTGGATGAGACCATAAATAAGGAGATCTGAAAGACGTTTGGAGCAGTGGTATATAGAGAAGTCACTCACCAACAAATTTTTTTTAAAGAATAAATTTTACCAGTTGTGCATGGACAAGGGAACGAATTTGTTGGATCACACCAACGAATTCAACAAGATTATGATGTAGTTATTGGGGCTCAGGGTGAAGGTTGGAGAAGAAGACAAAGCACCTTTTCTTTTTTCCTCACTAAAAAGTTCATTTTATGGACTTTTGACTACATTTATCATGGGGAAGGAAACATTAATGTTTTACAAGGTGATAACATCACTTCAAGATTTGGAGGTATCCGAAGACCCGTGATGCATTCAGGAATGAAAGTCATGGTGATGCGAGATGATCAACATGGGAGGATCTGACATCGGAAGTCAACATGTAAAGAATGGTGGATAAAATCTTGGGGATATGATCTTAGAAAAATCACAAGTCTTGGGTGCGAGAAAAAGGGTCTCTATAAAAGTGATTGTGGTGTGCGCAAACGGTATGTATTTTGGAAAGGGGATGTTGAAGAGAAGGATGCAAACATCATAGAATTTTCGGTAGCTGATGAAGTCTATGTGAAAATAGGAAGCTTGCACTTAGAAGAGAGAGGCGAATGAGGAGAAGTGAATTGCCATTTCTACAAAAGGTATAGGCACATGAAGCTGAAATATTGATTTCTAAAGAGGAACAACGATCGGGCTCAAAATCCAAAGGAAGACGAATGAGTTTTGGATTCATGGAGCTCAACACACATATGTACGACGAAAGGTGCATTTCATACCTTTCAGTAGGTTTGAGATTCGGTGAGACTTGGTGATGGTTTAACATGTGAGTTTCGAGGAGTCGGGGTGGTGAAATTGAAGACACCCGATGAAGGAGTTCATAAACTGGCAAACGTTAAATTCATTCTGAGGATGAGACGGAACCCAGAATCATTAAGTATACTCAATGTGAAAGGATACAATATTTCCATAGTAGGTTGAGTGTTGAATTTATCACATGGGGATGCAATGATGCTTACTGTGAAGGAGTCTCCAATGTTGTATCATTTTATGGGGACCATAGTCAGCCCAAGAATGAGTGAAGATGGCAGAAGTGCCATGTCATCTTGCATGAAGAAGTGTGTTGTATTTGTTGATGAATATTTCAACACCTTCTAGAAGACTGCATTTCAATCTTATACCCCAAATTGGTCATGAGGGGGAGATTTGTTGGGACCACTCCCAATCAAGGGAGACGTTGCAGCGGGAGAAGTCTCCATTGTTGGCAGCAGTTTTCTATGGTTTGATGCCGACAGATTAGACAGCATCCGGCGGTGGGCGAAAGTTGAAGGGGTTGATGAACTACCCCATATATACCTGTTTTTCATTCCTATTTAAAACGGGATTGATTCCCAGGTGTGTAGAGGTGTAATATGGGTGTATGATGTATTTTTTTGATTACTCTGTGTTTTAACCAAAGAAGAGATAATAGGGAAATCCATTTGTCCCATGGATGTAGGCTTCAAGCCAAACAATGTTAAATTCTCATGTTTCTCCGTTTTTCTTCATTTTTGTGTGGTTTGTGGGCCCACGTACCTCTGCTATTCCCCAACATAAATGAATAATATATTCACACAACAATCTCCTCAGGCCAAAGGGTTCCATGAAATCCCATCAATTTCTCCTTTTAACTTCTTGTAAAATTCCAAAAATATTGTTAGAATAAAAAATAGAAACTGATTTCCCATTTAAATATACAGTTAAATTAATTAATATTAGTTTTTTGAATCAACCAGATTCTACTTAGAAACACAATAAAAAAACAAAATATGAATGTTGAGTCCTTTATTATAATATTTTATTTATTTTAACAAACAATTCATGAAAAATATTCTTCATAATCCTCATTTAAAATAATATTAAATAATCTCAAACAAAAAGTATTTTACATCTCTAAAATTCAATTTCCCTGATTTGGGATAGATCTACAATGAGTGGGAATAATTTTTCTTTCTCACGCAACTCTGAATGTTGTGTCAAGTATTGTATTGAACTGTGCAGCAGAATTGGTTGTATCTTGTTAAAGATTCTTCTTATACATGTTGGAGAATATGGAAAACCAACAATACAAATTGTGCTAAATATTTTTCTTACAAAACAAATTACATTGAATGAACAAACACAAACGAGTTCTTATTTATTTATATTTATTTTTTTAAATTCAGTGTTTTGCGAAGAGACAATTACGCAATGCTAAATTATATTTATATTCATGTAATTGAAAATATAATTATATTAATATTATAAAAACAATTATTTTATAATAAATATAATTATGTTTGTAATAGAAATTATAATAACATTTAAAAGAAATATAAAAAATAATGTTTATTTATATTGATATTATAATATAAATATTTTTATAATTATTATTAGTAGAAAAAATTTATATAATCTTAAATTGAAATATATTTATAGCATATTTTCATTTATGATATAAAAATTATGAAAATTTTAATTTTATTTACTATATTTTTAATAAAATTATTAACAATAAATTTAATTATATTTATTATACTTATGAAGGATATTATTTTATTCATAAATATAATTATATTGATGATACCAATTGTTTTATTTTAAATAAAATTATTTTATTTAAATGTATTATACTTTGAATATATATATATAATTTCTATTTATTATATATATAAAGAATATAAATATAATTATAATTATTGGCTTTTATTTATTTTTTTATACATATAATTACATTTATTATATATATAATATATGTTATGTTAAACTCTAAATATAATTATTTTTATTTTTACTTTTTTAATTATATGATATTCTTAACAAATATGATATTGTATATGTTTCTAAGTGTTGATGAACAAATATAATATTGTATAGGTTTCTTAGTGTTGATGATATTTGGAGAATTATCACATGACCATTACAATAGAAGAAACCCATATATATATATATATATGATCTCTCATCAGAAATCAACCTGTAGTATGAAGAATATAATTAATAGGTGTACCTAGAATGAAATAAACATCATGAAAATTGAACATGAACAAGTTTCATTGATGTAGGTCACTGAGCATTAGTCGTTAAACTCTTGGCTCTATGAGGATGACACCACCCACTAGGATCCATGTTCATAACAAGGGAACCCGCCAACACCATAATCTTGCTAGCACTTTCTCCGCGAAAATGAATGATGATCAGAGATGAAGATAGAGTATCATATATGTATTAACAGTCCCGTGTTACCTTAACTGGGGAATCACATCCCTTTATATAGGCTCCCATCAACCTATAAAGGGAGTCAGGAGTTGACAATTGGCTTTTATTACATGGTTGTTGATGTGCTTTACTGATAATGCACGACAATTGAGAGTATTATTATTTGAAAGTTTCAAATATTTAGTCATTCCATAAATGAATCAACCCATTGACTCATAATCGAGGGAAACTATGTGGGATACATAAGAAAATTTTATGCACTTGATATCACATATCATAAACATATCATATGTTATGATAGATACAAATTGCATGATATGATAAAATCATTTTCATGCCACATCATAGAAACTAACTCAGGTTATACCATAAAATATGACATACCCCTTTTAGTTCATATCCAATGATATCCCACCTACAATAAAATATCATACGGGCTTTAAGAAAAAAATTCATAACTCATTATAAATCCATCCAAACTCTTATGCATACAGTTTATCAAACTTTATTGATTTTCGAACATACACATTGTCTAAAATTTAGTATGTATCCTAATAGCCTAATGGTTTGACCCTATTAGACATTTTAGCATTGAAAAAAATATATGAAATATCAATTTCATAAATGTAAGAAAAGAGTGACGTCTGTGAAAAAGTCAGTGTCACTCTAGCTACAAAGGGGTCTGGTGTGATCATAGTAAAACTAACTCATATCGCTTTATGAACATGTCCACCATAATATTTATTATATACATCATTTTTATACCTATGTAATCCATTTTTTATGACATCGAGTGACCACTGTATGAGGAACATGTCAATCTAGTATATGCCATCTCATATACTCATGATTCTCCAAAATAGATTGACCATTATGAATGAAAACATCACTTTTAATTAATCTATGTAGTTGTGTACATCAAATGTCAATAAACTATGTATTACCATGAATTATCTCCATATAATTCAATTAATGTCTCAGGTGTATTTAACTCTTCATACGAGTAGAAAAATCTCATCTTGGTTGAGCTCCAAGTGATGCCATGATCAACAACATACCAAAACACCATAGATTAGCTAAGACTCAAGGATTTCATAAGAAGGTATCAAAGTATGAAGGTTCTAATTCTATTAATCTCACCACCCTGAAGTAATCTGGATTCATAACAAGAAAAAACCCTTAAGTATATCAGGGACCATATGACATTTCCTGTGATATACTTTGGCGGGTAAGTCAAAATTATTTGTATCAACATATTACCTCATGAGTATATTCTTTGTATCCTATATACAAATATTTTTATGGTGTATAAGATTCTACTCACACTAATATTGACATATCATCATGACCCATAATACTTGGTGATGATAACTGATTAGGGACAACTCAAAGTCAAACCATGATGAGATATTATCATTCAACTATTCATGTTATATAAATGAATCACACATGAATTAATGATAAAAAAATTTCCTTTGTTATAAAATAATGATAAATTTTACAAAAATTTCATCCAATATCTCATGAATTTGATACTAAAACATTTAACAGAACCCCCATTATTTTACTATGCTAATGGTTTTGTCATGCACCTCTCTTTGATCTCTTGAATGAGATGGTGCTTGTGATGGATGTGCTTAGTTCTTTGGTCAGACCAATGTTCCTTCACCTAAGTAATAACTTCATTATTATAACTTCAATGATTGATTTATCCCTCAATTCTCGGAACCACCCTAATTTTAGAAAAGAACTTCCTGATACCAATAGCTTCCATCATGTCATATAATGCAGTGATGTAATTTTCCTCTCTTTATCGAGTTTGATATGACGGTTTTTTGGAAATTTTTCAACTGATAGCTGTAAAATTTATGTAAAACAAGAAAAAATATTGAGATTTTATATCATCACTATCATATTGGAAACGTTCATTAGTGAAACCATTTAAATTAAGCTCATCTTCACCTCTGAAAACCAAGAACATAGCCTTGAAACGTATCATGTTCTTATGGATGTTAATAATATTAATCATATAACTCTCACCTATATTGCATTAGTATCTCCTAATTATTCCCAAAGAATAATCGAAATCGGATCAAGTGCACAATAAGGAATACATGATAGATCCCCTAATAGATGCATACAGAATCCAATCCATCATTTCAAACTCTCCAGAAGGATCTTTAATCTTCCAAATATTCATGACATGAAACATGGGTAACAACCCATTTTGGATTTCTATATGATAAACCGCTTTAATAATTTACCAAAATATGTATTGAAACCTTGCCTAAGAATATTTTAGATTTATCTCTATAGATATTCATACCTAGTATGTTGGCTACTTCATCCATGTCATTCATTGAGATTCATTTTCACAGCCACATATTTACAAATATAAACTCAAGATACCAGTTATTATAAGTAGTATGTCTTCTACATACAAACTATGAAATACCAACACACTACCACTAGAATTCATTTACACAAAATAATAATACTCATTTTAAATGAAACCAAACTCTTTGATGGTGTCATTAAAAGAGATGTTACAACTTATAGAGGCTTGCATCAATCCGTAAATGGACCACTGAAAATTGGTAACCTTAGCGGGAACATTTAAAACATCAAACCTTTTGGGTTTTATCATATATATGTCCTATAATATATTCAAACTAAGGAAAAAAGTCTTAACATTTATTTTATATATCACATAATCATAGTTTCATTATATGAAAAAAAAATATTGATATAGAATTTTTTATTGTAATTGGAGAAATGTTCTCTTCATGGAAAATACCATGAATTTGATTGTAACCCTTTCCCATCATGTGAAATTTAAAGGTATCCAATATAAAATAAATTTTATTTTTATTTAGGGAAACCAAAATTTACCCTATTTTCTCAACCCATCAAGTTCATCCCCAACGTTCTAAACATGTTTACTTTATATGGAATCTATTTTAAATTAGATGGATTCTATCCATCTCTCATAATCAGAACTCTCAATGGCCTCCTAGTAGTTAGTAGGTTCATCATCTATAAAAATTACTTCATTATCATTTTCATCATGAAACCCATCTCTCTCAAGCTCCAGATAAATCCTACCATAACATTAAATATTCAATGTAACATATGTTAGTTCTCTCCCATTACACTTTAGGGAACCGACTCAACTTCCATCTTAGGAACACATCCTATTTTTTTGTTATATACTTCTCATAATTAAAATTTCTATTGTATTTTTTCCCATGAACCAAATATCTTTGTATTTTTATGAATAGAAATGTATAAATGTATTATCACATGATGATTATTCTACTATGTATCATTAATTTTATAATTTCCATGGAGTATTAGTCACATGAAAATGTTTCAATATTTCTATAATATAATAATAACCCAAATATCATATGAAAATATTATTAAACATATATCTTATGGTCTAGATAATAGAAATGTTAAGGCTCAAAAATGATGTTTGACTGTTAGGTGTTAGAGGCTCATAAGACATTGAGAATCTTTCTCATTATGTTCTCACATTCTAATCTTTAGAAGAGTTGGTTGTGAAAATATCCTACCAATAAAATTTTCACATGTTATATGTGCTATTGGATATTCCTATTTGTGGATTTGTATTTTTAATTAGACATAAGTTTTTCTAAATTTATATCATGAATCACATACTTTGATATATGGATAAAAACCAAGAAGACATATGCTCATGGTGAGGTAGCATACGTTGGGTGTGTCATATACGATATGACATTAACTGAACATGTCAAGAATGGATTTTTAACTTTTGAGATAATGGAAAAATATATATTATTCTCTTTGATTGACTGAAAATCCATTTTTTTAATTTTGAAAACACTTTATGGTTATGTGAGAACCCACATATTACAGAAACACACCAGCATTCCATCACAAAGAGTCATATATGGGTTGGGAAAAAACCATTTCCAGAACAAGTCCCACTTAGAAAACACTAAAAATTGATGACCATCACTTTGTGGCTAATTGAGAACCAGACAAGTAAGAGGGGGCACAATTCCCAAAATTAGACTACAATTTCTAGAACCACCAACACCATCCCAAAACTCCATGAAACCTTCGAGCCTAACCAGTATGGGGTCGTTCTTAGAGGAATAATGAAATAAGGGTAGTGTAGGGCTAATGAACATTAGATCCGAGCTAGGGAAAACCAAAACCAGAAAATCACATGGGAAAAAACAATGTCAGATCATGGTGGCGAGCAATCCGGAATATAGAGTCCCACACACAGAACTGATGAAGGAGGTTCGATGATGCTGGAGGCTTCGTCGAGAGAGCTCCAAATGCGGAACTAGGGGTTGCTGAAGCAAGGGGATGAGAGAAACTTGCAACCAAAATGTCTGAGGAGAATATATGAAACCAGAACTTGTTGAATAATAATTATTGAATTCAAATTAGTCTCTTAAAATTAATCATCAGATATTTCAGTTTAGAATATGTGAGTTGACTATTAAAATAAATATTTATTCCTGAGTCTAGTGAATATACTATTTATTTATCTGTTACTTAGTATTCACATGGTAATAAATAAATATTTATTTATCACCAGTTTAGTGAATAGATTAATATATATATATATATATATCTAACAAGAATGTACCCAAGTGGAAAAGGATCATGTTTGGAATCTAGGAGATATGTGGTTCTATCCCTATTGGGCACATGTACTATTAAAGTACAATGTAGGCAGTGACATAGACGATGATGCGGGCAGGTGATGACGTAGACATGATATAGGTAGGTGGTGATGCAAGCATGACGCAAACCTAGTGACATAGGCATAATGATGTACGAAAGACTCTAAACTGGGATTTCGGGCCATGTAATGGGCTTCATGCCTAATAGTTCTATTGGTCAGGTACTAAATAAACAAGGCATGAGGGGTGGGCTATCCCCTGGGGGGTTATGACATGCCTTTACAACCTTTGTGTGGTTTCTGTATGTATTTGTTTGAATGTAATTGTACCGCCAAGCAGCTAATATATAAATATATATAATATAAATATTTATTTAGTTACATGGATTTTAAAATAAATATGTATTGATCAATTTAGTGATTATAATATTTACTTTTTTATTGAATGAAATTTTTTTATTTGATTAATAAAATATTTTATTATTAACAGCTAGATAAATGTAGAGGAAGATTTAAAGGCTATGTTAAGGTCTAGAAGGATAAGATCTTTTATATATATATATATATTAGGTTATTGGGGGTATAATTACATTTAAACTGTAGAGACCCTATTATTAACTCTATGACATTGGAATATTTCTATATATATTTCCAGAGCTAGGTGCTGAGATGACGTGCGATTTTGAGGCCATGTGTTCTCGGAATTAATTTTATAAAATTATTAAGTATTTATTATACTATGCACATGAAGTAAATTTTATATATATTAAATGATATATTGGAAGAGAAATCAAATGACATGGTTGATTCTAGAGCATGGAGTTTACCCTAGGCGGGACATATGTTTGGTTGGTGCGGGTCTTCTCCCGAAAAAGCCACATAGGGAGAAACTATAAATAAAATTATTTTATCTCACACATTATTTCGAATAAATTAAGAAAAAGGGACTCAGATTAGAAATCTGAGACCCCCATTGAGTTCATACTGGGGTTTTTTACTAAGTGTGACCTAATGTGAGAGCGTGCGGGATGTTCAGACCATTGGCGGGGAATTCTATGAAAAACTGTTTAAGGAAATGAGAAATGTTTTGGCTCATTTCCCCCCAATGATGAAAAATATATCTCCTCTCATTATATTGGAGAATCAAAATCAGATACATGCAATATTGAAGTGGCATTGCTGATCTAAGTAGATCAGTGGATGATGACCACAGTGGTAGTCGGGGGGCGCATTCATTGACGAAGAGTAGAGCCGAATCGAGGTAGGATTCTTATTTCAGATTCTTTTTCCCTGAATGAAATTCTTGATTGATATAATTATTTTTGTGTTAATAATTATTGTTTGAACATCAATGAATATGTTCAAACAAACACTCATATCGATCGATCTCTTGTTCTTCATGTTCTTTGTCAGTTATTCATGTTCTTCATTGAATTTTTTTTTGCCTCATCAAAACGACATCCTATTTTCAAGTGAAGAATAGTTTGTGAAGGTTATGATTCAAGGATTTTAGATCTATTATGGTTTCATGTTTTGGGTGCTAGAGGAGATGTGCAAGAGAGTGGAAGAGATTCCTACTTTTCTTCACCTTGATATAATGATGGATCTTCAAGAGGAGCATGAGTCTATGATGATCGGAATCCGAGGATCCATTGTTTGGTTTCGTTTCATGTTTTAGAGCACTAGAGTTGTCTTGGTGTTCTACAGAAGGAATACAAGAATGTGGTGGTCCCTCAAGGAACAAACGAGGTGGTTCATGAGGCATCAACGGTTGTGGGTACTGGTGGGGGATATATGGCAGCGTGGAGAGATGTGTGGCAGAACCTGGTGGTGCGGGGTGTGTAGGGTGCGGAGGCAGACAGAGTGGGCCACAACGATAGGCTGGGATGTCGAGGTAGGTCAACAGTGGGGAATGGTGACAAGGGTTGTGAAGCGGTTCAACGAGGTTAGTTGGGTTGACTAGGCGGAGTGGACCGAACCGGAATGGGTAGGGATCGTCCTCAGGCGCACTTTTAATCCTCCATAACTTCTAAATCGTATGTCAGTTTTACATGTCTTATATGGAAACATGAACCTCTCTTCAAGACGGACCTTTTTGAGGTCAGTGTGTGAATTTTATATCCCAGGCCCATGACTCGATTCCTCAAAAAACTTATATATAATAATAATAATAGAATAATTATTATTTTTGGGGATTCATGTATCAGATGCATCTCCCACATACGATGTCATATTGTTGTGACATATGTGGAATCATGGCACTATAATTTAATCGGATGATTCAAGGAAAAATTTGGTCATTTAAACCAATATTTATGATTGGGCCGCATGAATATTTGTTTGCGAATTTTGTGGTAAAATGTGACTTCTTCACTGGGTGTCTATTTTGGGAGAACGAATAGACGATCCTATGGGTTTTTCCATGAGGTTCACAATGACTCAATATGTATTAAGTGTTTTGGGATCAAGGTGTAGGCCCCATGAAGCCATGTTCGTGAACTATGCTAAGAGATGCCGCTTCTAGACCAGAATTCTGATTTGGGGGAATGAATATTCAATCATATTGACTTTTATAAGGATCATAACAATGTGATACGTTTGGTTAACTCGGGCCATTCTAGGAGTCATATCTCTGGTATTTTGATTTCTCCCTTCGAACTAATGAAAAGTGTAATGCACTCATCAGCCTTTTATCCGGATGTGTCATGTACTATGGGAGTACCCTGAATAACCTAAGCGATGTAGCTTGTAGTTTAGTACATGAGGATGGATATATACAAGGCCAAGTGATGATGTGGGGTTACACATCTTTAGGGCCCCACATGCATCGTGTACCACATTATGAATATTCTATATCTTGTATCTACTTATCTTGGACTTAGAATTTGGCATGTGAGTAGCATATCCTGATTGTTTTCCACATAGAATGTGATGATGCCCTTCGTAGTGAATTTAATGATATGATCTTAGATGTTTCAGGAGTGACGCCTATCCCGGGAGACACCTGATTACTACATTGAAATTCATAGATGCTTTCTGAGAGGTAACATCTAGTAGGGATGGATAGTGAAGTCCCAAAATTTTTTCTAAGAGGTACAATTCTGTTAGGATGACCAATGTAGTATCTTGATGCTTTCTGAGAGGTACCATCTTACAGGGATGGCCAAAGCACTTCCCGGCATACCCTCCAACTGGGTGGGGCAGTGGGTTCCCCGATGGTAGTATCGGTCTTTCCCTCTAACTGTTAAAGGAAGTGGGTTCCCCAATGACTAGAGTGGAATCCCCCTAATTCACTAGGGTGCAGGTCCTCTATCGCTACTTGTCTGGTAGTACCCTCTATCATATTACCCTTTAAAAGGGCTGGGCAGTGGGTCCCCATCAACTCCTGAGTGTTGATCCCGATGATGCACTAGGTCACAGATCCCCGATGGGTAGAGTGGAATCCCCCTAATTCACTTGGGTGATCCCTCGATTGTGTGGAATAGTGATAAGACGTGATTTGACATACCATTGGAATCAGGAGAAAGATGTGTGCTTTCCCCACCAAGATGCATCCTTATGATGTGACAAAAAATTATGCAGGTGAGAAAGATCTACACAAAGAAGATAGTATCAAAGAGTGTTGATTTATTCCCTTTATCTTTTATGTTTAGGAAATACATGAGGGATGATGGGCATCATTGATGGTTACTTTTGGATCTATTATAGACTCTTTTCCCAGATTGATCTATTAGATGTAGATTCCCTTACTATCTCATTTGGGTTTCATTGACTATGAATATAAAAATATATCATGTTTCAGTACCCACTCCTTAGGTTATGGATACTCTCATTCTAGAAGAGGTGTAGATATGTGGGGTATGCCACTTTCTTTCTTTGTCTAGCATCTCATGGTTGGACGAGTCCACTATCCAAATATAGGTAGAATGGACTTTACAAGAAGTTAATATTCTCACCGTTTCAATATCCTTATGTTTTGAGGATATTTCTTTCACTCTCTTGCTGGGTTGAGCTGTAATCTTTCAATGTACCTTGTTCTATCTACTTATTTCCTTTTTATTTGTATGTATTGCTTCTCCCCCTATTTCTTTTTTAGGGCATCCTACTTAGTATGTTTATACTCACCCCCACATGGGATTTTACCACACGTATCATGCCATACACAGACGATGGATAGGTTGATTGTGACTTCGGAGGATTTTAGGGACACATGGCTCTTAGACACTTATGGTGGTCGTAGTTGGGGATTGAAGAGTGGGGATTTCTTAGCCATTTTACTTTTCTAGTCACTACTAGGTTGTGGAACTTTTCAGGTTGTGTGTGTATTTTCCCCCTTTTCCCTTTTAATTTATTTTACAACAAATGTACTTGTACTTTTTAGATGTTGATGCATGTTTTTGGTTTATATATACTAGTGTTGTAGATTTTTCCCTTTACCTATGAACTTTGGCATTGATTTGGTTGTGTGTGTGTTTGTGTACAAGTACCAAGGAAAAGGCCTTCCTTGTAAGATTTTATTTCATAGAACCAACTTTTTGTACTTTGATTACTTGAATATTTAATGTAAAACATATTATTACATATTTTTCATGGTTCTTTATGAAAATAATGTTATAATTTCCTAGAGTATTTGTCGCATTGATAAGGTTATAGAAGTTTCCCACTATGATGAGAAACTTGAAGTTCTATGAAAATATTCTAAATATAGTTTTGTGGTTTGATGGCATACTATGATGTGATACCTTGTATACAGACCGTCATGTTAGAGTACTCATAATCAGATGATACTTCTCACGAAGCTCACACATGGTAATCTCAAAGAAGGGAGATTATGAGAACTGACATAGAAGTATTAATTCACATGTTTTGGTGTCATCATATATTCCTATCTTCAAACATGTGTAATGGTCCATAGAATTAAATTTTATCATTAATATGTGTCACAATTCATGCACATTAATTTATTGACAAAAACCGACACACCATATGTTGGTGGGAATTAAGGTATGTTGGGTGGGTAATGAATCAAATGATATTAATGGTTAAGTTGAGGAAGGATTTTTTCCTTCCAATTATGGAAGTTGAAATCTCAGTCCTTTGATTGAAATAGAACCGTCTCCCTATATTCCATGACCTTGGTGTAAATATGAGATTATTTCATGTAGTCAAATAATGAGATATCAAACATATAGGTTGATGACACTATCATGAAACCTTCTTGATGAGATATTATGACAAAGATATTGTATTACATAGTGAGCATCTGTTTGTGGATGTCCTCGTTGCAACTTTAGGTTCTTTCTCTTGGGTTCTTTGACCTGTTCCTTGATAGTAATCTTGGAATTTCGTCAAGCCTTCCTAATTCCAACGGGAAATAATTCTAGAGGGTCACACACTAAGTGTTTATGGTGGTCTTGATTAAATTATAATTGAAATTAATTAATGGAAAAAATATTATTCTCAATGCTGATAAATAATTTTATTCATGTTAAAACTATCTGATTAAATAAATAAATATGTATTCATCGGATTGTGAATGAAATATATGTATTTATTTATATTGAGCATTTAATAATATTTATTTAATTTTTTTCAAATAATAATATTTATTTAAGAGAATAAAATATTTTATTTTGGTGTTCAATAAATGGAAGAGGAGTTCAATTGGACCAAGACTATGTTCATTGATAAATTAATTAGTTAAAAGGTAGTAAATGATGTTTATACAGTTGGTGTAATAAATAATAATATTATTATTATCATTATGTGGCATGAGATTTCATTTATGGTTCTGTTTTACACAAGTTGGCTCACAAAAAAATAATATATTTTTTATTGTTATTTTGTATCATGGGTTTTATCTAATAGTTATAATTATATTTAATTGCTATTTTGAAATTAAATATTGTAACTGAAACCCCTTCCGATTAATAGGAAGGTACGTCTATTGTGCTAAACCCCTGGTGATGCTAGATAATTTTTTATCCAAACATTTTTTCTCCCTCGACAACTCTTCTCTCTCCCTCTCAAGAATGAGAGAAGTTCTTCAAGACCAAATAATTATTGATCAAGAACGATTGATGAAGGAAATTTGCATCACCGCACTAGCACCTGGAGAATGGGTCACATTGATCAGAGAACATTGGAGCATGTGTGGGTCACCGCTAGAGGGATTAAAATTTGGATCCTCACAAGTGAAATGAATAAAATATGGAAGGGTCATTTAGGACAATCAATGATCATCAACAATGAATTTACCAAAGACCCCTGGTATTTAATTTCTCCATACATTAATAAATTAATTATAAACATGATGTGAAATATCATCTTTCTCGAATCTATCAATTTTCTTCTATTTTTATAAATATTTGGTTTTATTCTATAGATAATGGCATTCATCATCGTATTGATCCTGATTTGGTCATTGATTACAGAAAATGAAAAGTTGGGACCTCTTAATTTCCACACATCCACTGTGTGTGGATCCTTCAAGTGTTATCATAGTGGGTTCATCATAATTTATAATTATTTAAATAATTCATTGATGATTCATTCATTAATAATCTAGTTTTTCAATTCATGTTTAATCATTCATATAATATGAATTTTGAGATATGTTCGTTCTCTTTTCGTTTCTCATAGATCTAAAAGAAACAAATAAGTTTTCGAATAAAATTAATTCGAGGATCTCATTTGGAGGCGCTGACGATTCTGTATAGGTAAAACAAGAGTAAATGCTATGTATTTGGAATTACATGCCATGTAATCTTCCATACATTCCATATAATCTATATTACACCCCGTGTAGTTATATTCAGTGCATTGGGAGTAATTTGAAAATTACTCAAGATGTGTGAATTTATTACATGAATTGTAGTTAATTCTTACACAGCATGTTGACCAAGAAATATAGGTCCATGGTTACTAGACTACATGTCATGTGGCCCACTGGACACAGCGTGTAGTCCCTTTCGGGTCATGGTGAAATTTTTTCTACCATACATGGATCAGTAGACAGGTTACCATGTAACTCAGAGAAGACACGACATGTGGTCCACTGGACATTCAGTGTACTCTGGGATTTTCGAATAATTCCATACATGTTGAGTCCATAGGCATGTACTATGGATAGATGGTGAAGGTAGTACACTTCATGTTGTCAGAACTACACACAATGTACTTTACCAAATTATGTAGAATTAAAACATTCATATTTTCATAATGTTCAATCGGTATATCATGTATAAATTTTATTACAGGTTTTTACTCTATGCATTGAAGAATAACACATGGATGGAAATAATTTGATTAGTGTAATCATCTGTGATGTACACATTGTGATAGTAGGCATTAAATAATGTATGCCATATGTCACGAGAGTTAAACAATATATGAATATAATGTATGTTGGGTAGATTTATATGTGTATTCACTGTGTTACCTCCAAGTAAATGGATTAGAATTTCAAGTAAATCTAGAAAGGGATTAATATACAAGGATTGATTAATTAAAGATAATAATTAATTGACTCGATCAAGATTTATCTTAATAAAAAAGATTAAAATTTTAAATTCTATTGTTATTAAAAGTGAATTTTTTTGCATATATATAGATTATCATGAGATGGACCATATCTTTTGTATGTTATTGGTTTACTTTTTAATTTATTTATTAAATTAAATTATTGGCATGTGATCCATCTCTCCTCATTAATATATTGGTTCAGTGTGCCCATGGTTTTTTATGTAAACCCCATTTTACACCTCACCTAAGTGTGAGTTAAAAAGAATTTGTAATGGATAGATCTCCCAATATTATAGAGGTGGTCCAAGTCAGGAGCTGAGACAACACATATCAAGGAAATACAAAGTTTCTAAGGTGGAAAACTGTAAATACGAACCACACTTCCTGGTGTCTCTCCCCTAAGTTAGGGTTAGTTTATCATCCACTAGATAAACTAACCATTAGAAAAGATCATGATCATGCCCTTAACTTTATTTTATTTTTTCCAATTTCATGATTATTTATTATGGATGTGTTTTCATGATCACATAATTAATGAATTAACAAGAATGAAATATGGAACTAGAATAAACCTAGATTTTGCGAAAATATTATCAATAAATTTTCATTAAATTAAGTATGTTACAATTAATATTAACAAGAATTTGATAAAGATAATAAAAAATTTATTCATATGAGACCAAATATCCCTCAATAAAATATTAAGTTAGACCAAGCATTCTGTTACTTGATTAAGGGAAAGACTCAATAAGACTATGTGTTTGACTAACCCTTATTGGGACAGTTACATTCATACAGGGAGATCTTATTAAATTTTTAGGTTTAATTGACCATTTTACAACAATGGTAGTATCCCTTTATAGTCTTGGTGTAAATTTGGTGGTATGTGTGGAGGAAATCCATGTTAGGATTTCTGAATTGGGGAGTCCACTCAACAGATCAAGGTGCTGGAAGCCCAATGTTGGAAAAGAACTACCTACCTAAATACCATGAAATTGATTGAACAAACCATGTTGGTGTTATGTGAAGGGTAATATGGATTGTTGCCACTAGAATTTACAAGCAACGATAAATGATGAATTCAATATTGTGGGAAATTTTGACTTGATAAAATAGTGGGATACATAATAAAATAAATTTATTTTTTCTCACAAAATTGTAATAAAAAACAACTAATAAACTTCTCTTACAATTGTGGAACAAAAATTAAAATATCATCAACCACACTATCCCTACTATTAATATTGGATAAAGACAACATCCTCCCTTTCAGTAACTTCAAGGAATGGTTTAGACATCTTCTGGTTATTCTATTCCATGAATAGAAATCTTACATGTTGGAGTCCTCATTACCTGATCCACCTACCCAAGAGGTGAGTGATGAAGAGTTTCTATTCTAAGAGAAAATACTAATGATTCAGATGATATTCAATGTATGATGATATCATCAATGTCTAGTGAACTCCTGAAGTCTCATGAAAACATGGATGCCTATAGAATGCTTGAGCACCATTGTTTTCTTTACCAGGAGAGAGCTAGATAGGAACATTTAAAGATATCTATATCATTTTTTCAGAGTAAGTTTGGAGAGGGACTCACTTAGTAAATATAATTTGCTACATTGAGTTCCTATAGGTTGTAGGCTTTAAACTCCACGAAGAATTGGGCACTGATCTCATTACTACACCAATACCTCTAAGATTATCTAGTTTTTTGTGAATTTCAATATGAAAAACATTGAAGTACCTACCTAATATTCTTATCCTAATTCTCTAAGTGGATAAATACATAAAGAATGAAAATCCTTCTATCCTTATGGATAATAAGATGAATAGGAATCTAAATATATTTAAACCCAAAGCCTCTTCACACCCTTCCAAGAAAATGAAGATCAATGGAGAGGCAAGGTAATAGTAAGCTATGTGTTTCTCATAAAAAAATCGATAATGAAGTTACTTCGCATGAATCATACCACACAAAACTGTGGCATCCCTTTATGGGTCATGTAAATGAAAAATGCTTGACAAAATTAAATCAAGATTTATATTAAGATTATTTTTAACAAAAAACACTTGGTGTATGTCACACATGTTTACAAGGTAAAATGACAAAGACACATTTAGTAAGAAATGTGAAAATGGTAAAGGGGTTCTTGAATTAGTTTATACAGATGTCTGTGGACCATTTCCAGTTGAAGTAAGGGGTGGGTACCCATACTTCATAACTTTTACTGATGATTTTAGTATATATGGATATATTTACTTAACAAGGCATAAGTTGGATTCTTTGGATAAGTTCAACGAATATAATAATGAAGTTGAGAACCATCTTGGTAAGAATATTAAGAAACTCTCCACAGGCCATGGTGGGGAATATCTTAATCAATACTTCATTGATTACTTATGAGATTTTGGTATCTGGTCCCAACTCCTTCCTCCTTACACTCCCTATTGGAATTGTGTAAGTGAAAGGAGTAACCACACCTTGTTAGACATAATGAGATCAATGATGAGTATTGTAAGTATTCCATTATCCTTTTGTGGATATGCATTACAAACAGAGTCACATATACTAAAACAAGTACCAACTAAATAGATAAAAGGCATTACATACAAGATATGGAGTGGAATAAAAACCATGTTATAGAATTTACATGTGTGTTGAAGAGAAGCGTTTGTTAAGGACTCTTAAGGAAATAAACTCGCACCTCGAGGCCCAAAGTGTACCTTAATAGGATACTCCAAAGAAATAAGGGGATATTACCTAGATGACTCCTCATACAAAAAGGTTACAGTGGAAAGACACACCATATTCTTTGAGAGGGATAAAATCTTCAAAAGAGATATTGCGTGTGATATAGACTTCGATGAATTAGTGGTTCAAGGTATAAAACAGTTGTACATGAGAAGATTCCCCAATGCCCCATAGAACAAAGATCTATTCCAGAGACACAAGTACTATGTAAAAGTAAAAGATAAGTTAGAGAACCAGAATGGTACGGTTTTCTAGTTACCATGGATGGTGACTCATTAATAGTTGATAATAATGATCCTAAAACCTATAAGGAAGAAATAAGTGGAAAAACATTGCCAAGTGGCAGGAATCCATGAATTATGAAATGGATTCCATTTACCAAAACCAGGTATGTATTTTGGTAGATCATCTAGTAGATTTTAATAATGTTTTCTGCAAATGGGTATTGAAGTAGAAACTAGGAATGTAAGGACAATTCAGTACATATAAGGCACAACTAGTTTCAGAAGTTCTTAAACAACATCAAGGCATTGGCTACAATAAAACCTTTTAACTAGTTGCAATGTTGAAATAAATTAGAATTTTAATGGACATTTCGACTTATCATGACTTTGAGATATGTAAAATGGATGTAAAAACAGAATTCCTTAATGAGAACCTTCAAGAAGATGTTTATATGAATCAACCTGAAGGGTTTGTGACTCCAAAGGATGACAATAAGATATGTAAGTTGTAAAATTCCATTTATGGAATAATGAAATCATCCATGTCCTAGAAAATTTGTTTTGATAAATCCAAAAACTAATTTGGTTTTATAAATAAATGTGAGACTTGTATATACAAATAGTTTAGTAGGAGTACAGCCATTTTCTTAAAAGAATATGTTGATGAAATATTACTTATTGGAAAGGAAATACCAGTCTTGCAGTCTATTAAGGAATTGTTGAATAAATTCTCCTCCATGAAGGGCTTGGGTGAGGAATCATATATTCTTGGGATCAATATCCATTTTGATATATCCAAGAGATTACTAGGCCTATGTCAAAGTACATACATTAAAAAAATACTGAAGAGATTCAGTATATAACAATCAAAGGGGGGATTGTTTCCAACATCACATGGTATATATCTTTCCGATAAAATGTGTCCTCAGATGAAGGTGGACAAAAATAGAATGAAAAGTATTCCATACACATCATCGATTGGGTGACACATGTATTCAATTCTATTTACTAGGCTAGATGTCGCCAACACATTGAGTGTGGTAATAAGATATCAAGATGATCCAGGTGATCACCGTTGGATGGAAGTCATGACTATCCTTAAGTATTTGTGGCATACTAAGGATATGTTCTTGGTTTATGGAGGAGATGATGAACTAGTCATTAGAGGATATGTATATTCTAGTTCTCATACTGACCAAGATGACTTGAATTCCTAAATGGGATACATATTCACTTGGAGTGGAGGTTTTGTGAGCTAGAAGAGCTAAAAGAAAGGTGTGGCCGTAGAGTCTATTAGAGAGTATGATTATATTAAAGCTTCTTAGGTATCTAAAGAAGTAGTTTTGATGTACAGCTTTGTACAAGAGCTAGATGTGGTTCCTAACTGTAAAGATCCCATCGTAATATATTATTATAATACTACAGCGGTGGCTCTCGCAAATGAGAGAAGGTCTCATTTGTGGATGAAGCACAAACATTGGAAGTATAATATCTTAAGGAAATATTCTCATATATTTGAAGTTATAGTGAGTAGTATTTACAAGGAAGACAGTGTGATGGAATCGTTGACTAAAGCCATGATTTAGTAGAAACATGATCATTATCTGATGTCTAGTGGAAATAAAGTCGTAGGTAGATGGCTCTATTCTAAGTGGGAGTTTTGTAAGATTCGGTTTCTTAGAACCAAATGTTTTTTACTTTTTTTTACTTGAATATTTAATGTAAAACATCTTATTACACATTTTTCATTATTTTTCATGACTATTATGTAATAATTTCCTAGTAAATTTGTCACATTGATAAGGTCATAACAGTTCCCCACTTCGATGAGAACCTTGAAGTGATATTTTAATATTCTATATGTATTTATATGGTTAGATGATATACTATAATGTGACACATAGTATATAGAAAATGTGGTGCACGAACTCTTAAGAGGATGATAATTTTTCTCATGATGTTCACACTTGGTAATATACAAGATGGGAGATTATGATAACAATCCCGAAAGTAGGAATTTTGTATGTTTTGGTGTCTTCAGATTTTCCTTTCTATGAGCATGTGTAATGGTCCTTATAATTTTATATTATCATTAATACATGTCACAAATCACGAACATTGATTTACTGATGATAACCATCCCACCATATGTTGGTGAGAAGTAGGGTACATTTGGTGCGTCAAATTTCATGTAATTAATGGATAAGTTGAGGAAGTATTTGTCCCTTAAATTTATGGATGTTGATACCTTGACCCTTTGATTGAAATAGAACCATATCCTTAAATTCCTTGTCCATAGTGTAATAACAAGTTTATTTCTGGTAGTCAAAGAATAACGTATCATGAATATAAGTTGATGACACTATCATGAAACCTTCTTGATGAGATATTGTGAAAAGGGGATTATATTACACAATGAGAGTTTGTATTTGGATGTCATCAGTGCGAATTTAAGTTATTTTTCTTGGGTACCATGACCCGTTTCTAGAGAGTAATCTTGGAATTTTGGCAAGCATACCTAATGCTAATAAGAAATAATCCTAACAGGTCACAAACTATGTGTTTCTGGTGGTCTTGATTAAATTCTATTGGAATCTAATTAATGGAATAAATATTGTTCTCAAGACTGAGAAATAATTTTATTCATGTTTAAATGATCGAATAAATTAAATAAATATTTATTCACCAGATTGTGAATAAAATTTATTTATTTATTTTTATTGAACATTTAATAAATATTTATTAAATTGTTTGTAAATAAAAATATTTATTTAAGAAAATAAATTATTGTATTTGAGTGTTCCATAAATTAAGAGGAGTTCAAACGGATCACGACGGTGTCCATTGATAAATAAATTATATACAATTCATTAAATAATGTTTATCTAGTTGGTGTAAGAAATAATAAAAATATTGCTATTATAATGTGGCATGTGATTTTATTTATGGTTCTGTTTTTTGCAAGTTTGTGCACCAGTGTAGTACCCTTGTGCATTCCCACCTATTCTAGGGTGCTGGAGAATACATTAGTGATGTAGAGATTTATGTTAGACGGATTCTATACAATTGGTTGTGGAAGTGGATGCAATAGAGATGATAAATTTTCCATAGCTATAAAAAGATTTATGATAGGATCTCGATGTAGGAGGCCTCCCCATAATAGGACTCAGGCATGTAGTCATATGAGGCTGAGGTATTGTAGAACACTAGGGTAGCCCAGTGCGGTCCATGGTTATTCTTGTGATGAGTGAGGTCACATAGAATGAGACTGACTGACCAGGCATGTTGATCTTTCTAAGTGGCCCACATCAGGCTCAGGGAGTCGGTGAATAGGGTTGTGGGCAGTTGCTTGCTATTGAGGTCTGTGATCCTACAACGCTTGAGATGAAAAGAGGTACACCATGTACATTTTCTAATTTGTGTATTATAAATTATTAAACACTGTGTGAGGAACTCCTTCCTCTCTGCTTCTTGCTTGCGGTTTTACTAGGGTGACACATAGCATTAGTGTCATCCTATTTTGGTGTGGTTCGACGTATCTTTGAATGAATTATGAATAAGGGTACTTCCCCCCCACCAAGATTCATTTTTGTGATGCGAGCAAAACCATGAGGGTGAGTCAATGCTACCCAAAGTGGATTGTATTGAGGTTTGTTGGATGAGTCCCTATGACATGTGTGTTCATGGTGGGGTTATGTTGTGGAGTGTTAGAGCATGTCCTGGCATTTCCAATGTATTTTTTCTGATCGACCTCCTCTTGCTTGAGATTCCACTAGTGGGTGCGGCAGAGTATTTGGTTTGGGGTTACTCTCCTTCCAAGAGAAGAAAATATGCGTTAATTATGCCATGTGGGATCCATGTCTAGAGTCGTGTGGTCAGATGAGTTTAATCACCTACCCAATTTGGTGTTACCTCATGTTATCAATTTCAACCAAGATATAGAAGCTATCAAGTACAAGTCGTGGTGATGGGGACCCCCTGAAAAAAACTACATGACTCACTACTTTGTGTGGGTAGTGGTAGTATTTTCCATGAGAGTGGAGAGACACTAGGTTTCCATAGAACATCAGAGTATCAAGTACGTCTTCACTCATATAGAACTGTACCTAAGGCGGTGACACTGGTTGAAATTCCTAATTGACTACGAATTTGAGATGGTGTATACTCTAGGAAAGGGCAATTTTTTAGTAGATTCTCTAAGTAGGATGTCCCAATCCCACCTAGTGCGGGAGGTTCTGTAGATGTTAAACTCCTTCTATCAAACCCTAATAGAGAAGGAGAGTATAATGTTTCTTCATCTGATGGTGTCAACTCCTTCACTTCTTGAGAGTTTGAGTGAGTCCCAGCTATGAGATATCAAATGTATGGTCTTACATGACTCATGTATCCATAGGTGATACACCATAGTGATATTATAAAGAAGCGAATCCCGAGATATTGTTTTATGGAGAAACAGTGATTCCAGTTGTGATGTCGGAGGAGGTGATTTGGGAAAGTTCCACACTTATCCCTTAGCTGTACATCCTAGTGTGGGTAAGATGTACATGGATATTCAACGGAAGTTTTGGTGGTTTGACAATAGATGAAGCATAGTTGAGTTCATCTAATGATGAATCACATATCAGTAGGTGTAGGATGAGCACCGACTTTCAGAGGGTTGTCGGAGCCCCTTGAAAACCCATAGTGGAAATGGAACAACATATGCAGGAACTTCATCACAGGGCTTTTGTACATAGAAAAGGGCCATGACACTATCTGGGTGATAGTATACCAACTCATAGAGTCAAGGAATTTACTTGCTATCAGGGAGTAGAGTTTGGTGAAACATTTTGGGTAGTTTTACATGTGTGATATCGTCTGCCTTTATGGGGTACCCTTGACAATTGTCTCTGATCATGACATGCGGTTTACAACACAATTATGGAGAGGCCTGTAAAAGGTATTCGAGACACAAAAGTAGATAAGTACATACTTTTTCCCCAGAATTATGGGTATACTGAGCGTACTATCCATGTGATGAAATATATGTTGAGGGCTTGCGTTTTAGTTTTTGGATGGGGAGGAATGTTATCCTCAATGTTAATCAGGCCGTCTGAGATAATGAAGAGGTTTGGAGAGGTTGACTATTTCATTTCCCTTCCCCCAAAACTAGAGTGGGTGAATGAGGTTTTCCATGTGTTACAGATAGGGAGATACGTTCATAATACTATAAACCTCATAGAAAAAATAAGACCTTACAAGGATAAACCATCCCCTTAGTTCACATGATGTGCCAGCACAAAAATAGGAAATAGAGTTCCAAGGAGCAGGAGATCCTGGACTGATCTCACTATCCCAAGTTTTTTCTATTTTGGGATGAAAATATTGAAGGAGGGAATAATATGGAGATTTATGTTTTTCTTTTTTAGATGTTGGAATATTTTTACATATATTTCAGAGCTAGACACTAAAACGACAAGCGATTATGATATGTGGTGTGCCCGACATTAATTTAAAAAAAATAGTTAGTATATTTTATACTTTTCATTAGATGGAAAGGGAATATATCTTAAACGGTAGTTTGGATCCGAAATCTGATGGCACGTTTGAGTCTGAAGCATGAAATTTACCCTATGAAAGAAAGAAGTTTGGTAATCATGAGAATTCTGTAGAAAAACCCGTGGAGGGAGAAATCGTAAATAAAATAATTAAATGGAAATAATTTATGACAAATTTTATTTTGAATAAATTTTTAATTGGGAATAAGATTAGAAATATGATACCACCATTGTGTTTGTAGTTGGGTGTTTTACCTATGCATGTTCTAAAGTTAGAAGGTGTGGGTTGTTCGGATCCCACAATCATCGGTAGGAAATTCTATACATTGGTGTTTAAGGAAATGAGAAATGGTTTGAATCATTTCCTCCCAACACCATCAAATATTTCTCTTCTTCCTCCACTGGTGAATCAACATCTAATACTTGAAGGATCCAAGTGGTGTTGCTGATCTGAGTAGATCAGAGCGCGGTGATCACAATGGCAGTTGATGGATGCATTCATCGATGACGAATAGATCCGAATCGAGGTAGGATTCTTCTTTCAGATTCTACTTTCCCCGATTGAAATTTTGTATTCATTTAATTTTTTATCTTTCTATTCGACTTGTTTTAACATCAAAAATGATGTCAAAACTAACAAAACCATCAATCGATCTGTCTTTCCTTGTTTTATTCTCCAATTCATCATGTTCTTCATCGATAAAATTTTTTCCTCATCAAAACGATATTTGATCTTCAAGCGAAGCATAGTTGTATGATGTTCATGATTTAAGGATTACAGATCTAAGATGGTTTTGAGATTTGTGTGCCAGAGGTTCCATGGCGGTGAGTGGATGAAATGAAAAAATTTCATCATCTTGAAATAGTGACAGATCATCGAGCCGAGTATGAGTCTATGATGATTCGTACCTGAGGATCCCAAATATTATTTTATTTCACATTATAGAGCACCAGAGTGGCCTTGGTGGTCTACAAAAGGACCAAAAGTGCCCGGTGGAGCGGCGGCGGTCCAACCACGAATGAAAACGGCAACCGTGGGTGCCAGCGTGGGCCGTGATGCAGTATAGAGAGCCAAGCAGCGCGGGGTGCATGGGGTGTGAAGGCGGTCAGAGTAGGTTGCGACGGCGAGCTGAGCTGCTGAGGAGGGTCAGTGACATAGGAAAAAAAGGTGAGATAATGAGATGTGCCGGTGGTGTGGGTCGGAGAGATGGTTCGGGCCACCCGTGTGGAGTGGACTGGGGCAAAGCTGGCCAAGCCCATCCTCAGGCGTACTTGAAAACCTCCATAACTTCTAAACCATACATCTGTTTTATGTGTCGTCTAAGGAAAATTGACCCTGTATTCAAGATGGACCTTTTGAGGTCAGTTTTTGAATTTTTTATCTTGAGACCATGAATAATTTGCTCAAAATTCTTATATATAATAATAAAAGTGTAATAATAATTATTGGGGATTCTTGTATCGAATGTATCTCCCATATATAACATCTGATTGACACACCGTAAGTAACATCGCAACCCTGAAATTGAATCAGTTTTTAGAGGCAAATTTTTGGCACTTAATATGAAAATTAAGGTATGGGGCCTAAAGGTTCCGGGCGCAGTAGAAGTATGGTTTGGAAGACACCGAACTTTGATTTCTACCATGATCAATGATTATTACAGGATCAATACGACGATGAACTCTAGTCTCTATGAAATAAAATCAAATATTTTAATAAATATTAAAGAGGCATGGAACCTTTAAATATGATCTTGTACATCATGTATATAATTTATTTAATTAATTTAAAAAAAAATACTTGGATCTCAGTTATTTTCTTCATTGATGATGTTTGTCGTCCAGAATGACCCATTTAGATTATCTCGTTGTGCATGTATGGATCCAAACTAGAATCCCTCTAGTGGTGATCCACACATGCTTCGATGGCCTCCGATTGACACCGCTCGTTCTCCGGGTACTAGTGTGATGAATCTATTGTCTTGTGTCGGTCATTCTTGATCACTTGTTCTTCGTTCTTACTGAACATCTCTCGTTTTTGGGAGGGGAGATAAAAGGATTTGAGAGATAAATTTTTTGTCTCAATAATTATCAATTCACCAGGAGGGTGGTGTGATCTATGGAATAATAAGAGTACTTGAGTATTTATATACATGGAATTTCAGTTACAATATTTAATTTCATAGAAAAAATTAAATACTTTCATGAAATTAGTGAAAACCAATGCATTTAATAATAATTCCACGTCATTATTTATGGTGCACCAACATGCACAAAACAGAATTATAAATAAAATTCAACATCACAAAATAATAGAAGCGTTATTTTAATTTGTGTCAACTAGTTAAATAATTATTTTTCATCTTGAAAATAATTATTTGACTACTGGTCTGACCTTGGTCCACTCGAACTCTACTTCCATTTGTCGAACACCGGAATAAATAAATAAATAATTTATTCTATTAAATAAATATTTTATTTACAAACTAATAAATAAATATTTATTAAATGTTCAATGAAATAAATAAATATATTTTATTAAATTTATGAGATCATTTTAACTTGAATAATATCATTCCATGGTCTTGATAATGATATTAATTTCATTAATTAAATTAAAATAGAATTTAACCGAGACCACAAAAAACACTTAGTTTATGAACCTCTAGGATTCTTTCTCGTTGGAATTAGGCGGCTTGCCTAAATTCCAATTGTACTGTCTGGAAACATGTAAAGGCACCCAAAAGAAGGAATGTAAAGTTGTAACAACAAAATCCACATACGAAAGCTCACTATGTAATATAGTCTCTTTGTCTCAATATCTCACCAAGAAGGTTTCATGATAGTTTCATCAAATTTAATACTTGATACGTCGTTCTTTGACTATCTGGAATAAAATCATTATTACACCATGGCCATGGAATTTTTCATGATGGTTTTATTTCAATCACAGGGATGAGATATCAACTTCCATAATTGGAATGGAAAAATCCTTCTTATACTTATCCATTAATAAAATGCCACTCGTGACACACACAATATACCCTACTTCCCACCAACTGTTTGTGTGACCGTTTTTATAAGTAAATAAAAGTGCGCAAGTCATGACACTAATTAATGATAATATTAAAGCCTATGGATCATTACCCAAGCTTGCAGATAGGAATATCTGATGACACCAAGTCATGTGGAATTCCTAGTAGTGGGTCTATTCTCATAATATCTTATCATGGAGATTACCAAGTGAAAACTTCATGGGAGGAAGTCTCATCTTCTTACGAGTACTCTCACGTGATGGTCTGCATGCTATGTGTCTCATCCTAGTATTCCATCCTACAATAGAACTTTATTTAATAATATTGTTATACCATTTCATGCTTCTCATCATAGGGTGAAACTGCCCTGACCTTGTCAATGTAACAAATACTCTAGGACATTATTACATCATAGTCATGAAGAACAATTTAAAATATGTAATAATACATTAAATATTCATGTAATCAATGTAAAACTAGTTGGTTCTTGGACACCAACACTTACAGGGCCCATGAAGCTTATTTTGGGCGTTTGTGGTGAAATATGACTTCTTCACTGGGTGTCCATTTTGGGAAAATGAATAGATGATCCCATGTGTTTTTCTATGAGGATCACAAAGGTGTGATACATATGATGTGTTACATGATTATTGTGTGGGCCACACAAATCACCGTTTTTGTATGAGGTAGAGAGATCCAGTTTCAACACCGAGAGCCCTATTCAGGAGAATGAATAAAAAACCGTACACATTTTTGTTCAAGGATCATGACGGTGTGATATGTTTAGTTAACTGAGCCATTTTAGGAGGCCTATCAGTAGAATTTTGTTTTCTCTCATCTGACCAATGATGTGTGTCGTGTTCTTGTCTTCCTTTTGTCTAGATGTTCCTTGTACTCTGGGAGTACACTATCTTGTAAAGAGGTACCATTGCATAGTATAATACTTGAGGATGGCTAGGTATATGACCATGTGATTAGGTAAGGTCACACATCATTTGGGACCCACACATACCGTGTACTACATTATGAATATTCTATCTCTTGTATCTCTGTCTTATGGACTCAGATTCTAGCATGTGAGTTGCCTATCCTAAATGTTTTTCTATGTAAAAAGTGATGGTTCCCTCTGTAGTAGATTTTGAGATATGCTGTAGGATGTTTCAAGTGTGATTATTTTTGGGGTTAAACATGATCACTACAATGACATTCCTCGATTCTTTCTATGAGGTACCATCCAATAGGGATGATAAGTGTAGTTCCTCAATTCTTTATGACTCAATGATTTTTGAGAGGTACCATCTAGTATGGATGGAGAGAGCAGTTCCAGGATTATCCTCTAGGTTTATTGGGTAGTGGGTTCCATGATGGTTGTACCAGGTATACCGTCAAGATGGGATGGGATGTGGGTTCACTAATGACTAGAGTGGAATCCCCCTAAGGAAGTTGGGCACAAGTCCTCTATAACTATTTTACAGGTAGTACCCTCCAACCCATTACCCTTTAGCGGGGCTGGTTAGTGGGTCCTCATCGACTCCTGGGTGTTGATCCCCATGATTCACAATGACACAGATCCCCAATGAGTAGAGTGGAATCCCCCTAATTTACTATGGAACAAGCCTTATATGACTACTAATAGAGTGGAATCCCCCTAACATACATGGGTGTGGTTCCCCTACTTCAAGTTTGTGATCCCTCGATTGTGTGAAATAGTGAAGAGACATGATTTGACGTACCTATATAAATATGATAAATGGGATTGATTTCCCCATAGAGATGTGTCCTTATGATGTTAACTAAACTGTATGAGCGATATAGAGCCACACAAAGCAGATAGTATGAAGGTGTGGTGATTGATTCCATTTGACTTCTATGTTCCTAGAAGATGTGAGGGATGTTGGGAATCATTTATGGTTAATTAGGAAAAATTTAGAGGCACTTTTCCTAGGATGATCTATGATATGGATATCCCCTTAGTCTCTCATTTGGGTTTCTTTGAACAAGAATATATATATATATATCCTGTTTCAGTACCCACTCCTTGGGTTTTGGATACTCTCCTTTCAAGAGAGGTGAAGAAGCATGGGGTATGCCACATTCTTTCCCTATCTAGATTTTCACTATTGGATGAATCTACTATCCTACTATAGGTATTGAATACTTGACGAGAAGGTCATATTATCACCATTTCTAGCTCCTTGTTTTTGGATGAGTTTTCTTTCACTCTCTTGTTGGATTGAGCTGTACTATTTCATTGTACCTTATTCTATCTATATATTTCCTCTATAGTAATAAGGTCATCCTATAAGGTATTTTTATGCTCACCCATACATGAGTGTCACCTGCATGTATCATGCCATATACTGATGACAGACAGGATGACGGTGACTTCAGAAGAGCTTAGATAAGTAGGGTGTTTGGACCACGTACCGTGTTCGCATATTGGGATCAATGCGTGGGGCTCTCTTAGCTGTTTTACTTTTCTAGTCACTATTATGTTGTGTCAGTTTTCTGGTCAGGCATGTATCTTCCCCCATATTCCTTTTAGTTTACTTTACAACACTTGAAATTGTAATGTTTAGAGGTTGATACATGTTTTTGGTTTATATATATCGGTGTTGTATCTTGTTTTAATTTCCCTCAGCACTTTTGAATTTATTTACTTTTGTGTGTGTGTTTAGGTAATAAGGAAAAAGGCATCTTCGAGTTTGTTAGGCCTTTGATGCCTGTTTATACCCCTAGCCTATAGAGGTAAGCTTGTGGTAGTTGCATATTGACCCCCAGCATGGGTCAAGTCATGATACGAACACACACACACACCACAAAACAAATCTGAAACAACATTCCATATCACCCCTATGGGATAACCCACAAATCACGGCTTATTTATTTATTACATGGCCTATAAACCCAAAGGGAATGAATCCCATTACATAGACTGAAATCACAATGCAGTACCATGCCTGCATCATCCCAGAGAGAAAATATCATCCACTATATCTATCAATAACAATGAGAAAACAAGATATTATTCTTGTTTTGATCAATATATAATGATTTATAGCACAAGGTTCATCTACAGTAGAACCCATAATACCAAGAAAATTGTTGATATATTCATGAAGTTTATGATGTATACCGCTAAAGGAATTCTAGTTTGGATTCTTTATCACAATTGTGATATGATAATAGTGACAACATAATTAATACAAGAATAATTATCTAGTACATGGTAATTCTTCATTAAAATCAATTAACAATTTACTGTGAAAGATCATCTCTATTAGATTCTAGTGTTACCTTCATTAGGTTATTTGGATATTTTCAATTAAAATTGGTTAAAAAAATTGTTTTCCACAACCTTGGGCTTCCAATAAGCCCCATGGAACCTTCAAACGGTATGAGAGAAACCCAATTATAATTTATGACTATATATTATTTTCTTGATCAATTCCATATTTTTTTTCAATCAGTTCCAGTTCGCTATTCTTTATTCCAAAGTTTGAGATCAAACATTTTTTCATATTAAAATGACTATGAATAGGCTACAAAAATATGAATAATGCTCAAATATCCAATTAGGAGGATCCAAGGATATTTTCTATGTGACATAGATACATGTCATGTAACACAAAATTACATGTTTTATATTTATGGTCAACCACATAAGGAGTGATCTATGTTAATCATGGAGCACAATGAAAATCAAAAACCAATGTCATCAGATGCCACATTTTGACTGCTAGTTGGCACGTGGTTAGATATGGAGTACACCACTTTTATTTAGTGTACGCATCATGTAACCCCACATGAAATTGATTTTGTGAAAATCATGAAAAGCCATGTGGTCAATGTACATGGCGTCATTACGTGTTCTATATTAACTATTAGCTGAGAAGCATGAAAAAATGTGAATTAAATGGAATTTTTCTGGTTGTATATTCCATGTAACACATGATAATCTATGCGAAAAACACACTGAGACATTAGGAATGTTCTAAATGTGGATAAAAATCAATTACACAATGGTTCATTGGTTATAAATTTATTGAAACATGTGATAAATCACACAATTCACACACCAAGATAAGCTTCTCATGTGATTCAACACATGATATAATTAAGAGAGTCTCAAATAGTACAAAAATTAGTTGGATTCACAAGAGATTCGATAGATGCAATTCCACATTAGGTAAACATCGAGTGAATTTTATCTTTTCGTGTTTAAATTAATTATTAATTGTTTTTCCATATTATCATGCAACTACAAAAAATGTATAAACATCGAACATGATGTCTACTTCACATGCATTGTCAATGGCACATGATACATATATTCATGGCATGTTATGTGGTTACACACATTGTATAGACTATGCCCCATGACCCAAAAAACAACCCAACGTGTATATGATGACACATCATATTGGCACATATGTCATGTAAGTACATAATACATAATAAGGACCATACACACCATTAGTAACATGATATTTCAATTGAAATAACACTATAATTAAGAACTGAACTCTGGATATTGATTAAACGAGACAAAGAATGGTACATGTTTTTTAACTCTAGTATAGGCTAAGTATATATTAAATTCTAAAACGAAATTTAAACTGATTAGGAGGGAACACACCATGTGACCCCTTCAGTACACAAAAAATACATAATAATTTTAAATTACAATTAATTTTATTTAATTTATTTAAAATTATACTTTATGAGAAATAAAAGGATATATTAGATATATAATTATGATAAAGAATGGATTGAATAATTAAGATTCTAATTCTTAAATTTCAGTTAATTTATCATATAAATGAATAAATTGTAATGAATTTTAGAATGCTTAAATGTATAGTCATTACATATAGTGATTCATCATGATCTTGACCAACCTCTGTATTTGTTGGGTTTTTATTTAATTTATTTTTTTGTTTAACGATGTCTTTTGATAAATTTGTAATTAAATTAATTATAGAGATAATTGTATCATCCCATCCTCTATTATATTATGAGCCTATATGTCCACAGATTATTTTATGTAACCCTAAACCCCTAGTACCCCTCACCCAAGAGCGAGTAAGCATTTGTAAAGGATGGATCTCCTAATGAGAGGAGATGGTTCAGGATATGGGTCGAGATAGACATGACCAAGTTGGTACATAGGTTAATGGAGGAATTATACAGCTTGAGCCAAGAATGAGGCTCAAGGTGTTTCCCCCTAGGGTTGAGGATGGTTTATCTTCCTATAAATAACATAACCAGTATTTAAAATCACAAGATCATATAGAATATTCATTTTTTTATTCAAGAGAATGGTTATTTATTTATTTATGTGATGCATTATTTTTTTAGATTATTAAACATGACCACATAAAGAAAATAAATTAATAAAAAAGATTAAATAAAATGTTATAAATTAATTATGTGTCAAATATTTTATTAGACATGGTAAATTAGTTTTTTAAATCCACATAATATTAACAATCATATAATGAAAAAAATAAATGATAATTAAATATAGGTGAAACAAAATACCTCAAATAATATATTAAGTGAGTAAACACATTCAATAAATTAAATTAGAACACTTATATATGCCAAATTATTAGTATTTCCACCATTAAAATTATTTTATTTATTGATAAGGTTTGTTGAATGTTTTGAGATGACTTAACCATATTAGAATCAAGAGTAATTTCCCTTAAGAAACATGGTGTAATTAAGATCCAAGTATTGTAGAAATATAAGTTTAGGATTTCAAGATTAGGGAGATCACTCAATAAACTATATAACTATGTGTTAATGTAGTTTAAGAGACAATCATACCTAAATAGCTTCAAATAATTTGATAAAACCTCTATCATGGTTATTTTAAGGGGAATATAGAACCTTAGTACAAGATTATATAAGTGATATGATATTTTTAATCAAATGGATAAGAATATTTGGATTTTATAAAATATTTAGTGGCTAATAAAAATAAATTATTACATCACATTCGGTAAACAATATAAGGTACTAAAATCTACATTTAATTTTTAATAAAAATGGCCAGAAAAAACATAGGTACAATATGAAAATCCATAATCAAAGAAAATGTATTCACTAGTAAAAATTTCCAACAGTGGTATATTAACTTGTACTCTAAAATACTATAAGAAAATTTGTATTATGTGTTGTAATCCATTATTCATGATTATACACCTTAGTGAGAGAGATAATGTGAAAAGGACTCCTAAAGGAGATGCATGGGGGATGCTTTAAATTCTCATTGTATCATGTAATGATTTATTTATGAAGAACTGATGATATGACATACAAACATGGATGCACAAATCAATATAACTATTCTATTATAACATGAAAAGGAGAAAGATAGGATAAATTTAAATGAGATTATTAAAAAACTATACAATTAAAATAGAAGATAGGTACCTAGTTATGTTCTTTACTTCATGATCTTGGATTACATTGATCGATTAGTAAATATAGTATTCGACATGGATATGAAATTATCCACCAATGTCATACTATCATCCTTACCACCATTATTATTATGATTCATTAAGAATTATAAAATTAATATTATAGAAAATTCTATCTTGAAATATTTAATTATGCTTCATTAAGTTGTTAAGGATTGGTGGGAACATAGTTCCTCAACCCTTATGAGGAATTATTTGAGGGACATGGTTGAAAATATGATGACATGATTATATTCAATGGAGATTTTATAACATCCTTTAAAGAGAGAAAATATTTAGTAGGAGAGTAATGAATATTAGTTTATCATCTTAACATGTGGAATAAATGGTCATCGGAATATGAACTATAAATGAATTGAATATGAAGCGAGAACAATATTCTATATAATATATATTATTTATTGAATGTAATATTTATAATTAAATTCTTTGGTATTAAATACTATATTAACTCAAATATTTGTAGTAAAATACAAGAACCAAGGAAATTATCAAATATTACAAGAATTAAGGTTGAATTTATAAGTGTCTAAATGAGGGTGGTTCCAAATTCAGTTAAGATAAGATCACAACTTGAAAATTCCAAGTGGATTGATTAACTTAAAACTATTGTTTTTTTATTTCCTATTACAAAAAAATCTATCTCAGCATCATATTTTAGACATATTGAGACCTTATTTCATTTATAAAATAAATGTTGTCATAATATATCATTTATAAATAATAGTTTAATGATAATTGAATAAAATATATCAAATATTAGTAAATATTAATGAATATAATATATTAGACTAATACCCAGTTTTGGAAAGATAGTTATTTTCAGGTAAAAGCTAAAGTAATTTTGAAGTTTTGTTTAGAATAGTGTTTTTAATATTTGGTGATAAAATTCTTAGGTTTTTTGGTGTACATAAATTTTATGTTTTAAGGAAAAGAAACCTTTAGAGATAAATTTATATTCACAGAGCTTATAAAATTAGTTAAACTAGATTTATGTTATGTATTATAAGGTTAAAATAAAGGTAAATTTATATTTTTCATGATATTTCTTTAATATAGTTTTGAGGTGAAATGTGTAGTAATCCATACCCCTGGTAAAAAATATATAAGATCCCCAGGGAAGGATAGTTAAAGAATATCTTATCAAAGAAATAATAAATCATTTAAATAAAGAGTTTAGTATTTACTAGAATCATGTTACCATATACAAATCAAAGTGATTATGGTATTTAAAAGGAGTATTAATAATGATTCATACATATATTGAATGTCTTACATAATTCATTTTGAGTCATGTTTCACAAATAGTGGTTTTAATACTTGACCATTTTCTAACTATATTTATTAATGGATAACATATAAGTTATAATATAAATAGAATCCATTATGTTATAGCTTCACGTGGTTATATTAGAACAATTTTTAGTATTTATTTTAGCTAGAAACATATAATGGGTAAACACTAAGTGAATGTTGGTTAATTATCCTAAATGCTACTTAGGATAAAATTATCCCTATACTTGAATGGTATTAATTAAATGATTGATAATATTTATATATGAGGGAAATAATTTTTTTGAGATAATGGAGAAAAGTTTTAATTCCATGAATTCAATGATCTACTATAACCCCTAAGATTTAATTATAGTAATTTACCCTTTTTAGAGAAAAAATATCACAATACACATCATTTTATTAAGTGATTTGATTAAAAAAAGAAGTTAATTTTCGTTATAAATTTAATTTGATCAAATTAAATTATTTTTTCAATTATTTTTTTCAAAAATATGTTAGGGTGAATTTTTGATAATTTTATGAAATTGTATATTTTTTGGTGAATAGTAATAAATAACAATTTTACAAAAAATGTCAATTTTAGGACATTATAATAGTGTAATAATAACATGAAATTTTATATGAGATTTTTTTCTATAAATATATATATTTAGTTAGTTATATAATTCTTATAAAAATATAATGTTGAAATTATAAATATATGATTAAAATTTTAGAAATATAAGTCATGTTTTTGTTTAAATAAAAACTATTTTTTGTTATTGTATATAAATTAAGTATATACAAGGATAAATTAATTTTTTCTTGTCTTTAAAATAAAATTAGACTCATTTTATTTAAAATAATCAAATTAGTTCCATTTTATCCAAAATTATATTTTATTTTTCTATGAAATCAATTTTAAAATCAAAACAATCATTTTTCTAAAAGTTGTTTTTGTTGCATTTGAAGAATTTATATTAAAATTAATTTATGTCATGTATAAAAATTGAATCATGTGAAATTTATTCAAAATTTTATGTTGGAGAAATTAATATTATATAATATGTTCAACTTACTTTACTTCATAATGAATAGTAAAAATAATAAAAAGTTTCTACCACATTTATGGTTAAAACAGATTTTCCAGGGGTTAAACTAAGAGAAAATTGTAAAAATATTACTTAATATTGTATAAATATTAATATTTTGAAGATATTTAGACCCTATATTATCTACCATTTTAATTCCTAGAAATAAGTTTTCACTTTCATTGGAAAATTATTTTATATTATTTAAATATTTTAAGTAATTCCATGTGCATCCCTCCCCTCACTTATAAAAGGGAACCACTTCATGACCCTTATTCACTAAATTTTCACCCTATGGATCTGAAAATAACCTAAAAAACCTTAATACATTAATTCCATACATTATTTATCTTCTTTTCCTCCTATTAGTCCATCCTAAGAAGGATAACGGTGTAATGCAATGGAGGTCTCTCAATAAAGATGTAATCATATTTACCTACTCTTTCAAAATTTATATATTCTTTTACATACAATAAATATATATTATACCGATACTAAAATAAAAAATCTAGTATCACAACTATACAAATATTTTATTATGATTATGTAAAAACCATTTTTCATCTCTTTTCTATCTTATAGAAAATGAAAATATCACTCATGTGTATGTATAACCTACTGTCTCTATAAAGCGCTGTAATTGTTTTCATCAAAATTTTACATGTATAGTTATAATGATGGAGATAATGAATATATACTATATTTATGAAATAATTATAATTATGTAAATATAAATGAACATTTTCCTTTTTCCCCTTCCTCCCATTAAAAAAATGATAATGTCGGTTGTGCGTGTGTGTGGACCACAACCTCCACGAAGTGATGTGACTATTTTTTGAAATAATCCTTTCATAGATTAAAATAATTATGTATATAATGAATATATATAATATATTATCATTATTAGAATATTTTAGATAATGAAACCAATATCAATAAGAAAGGGCTATAACTTTCAAATTAAAACATACATGAAAAATGAAGCAGTTAAAACCTGAAATGAAGATGAGAATTAACGATTTAATGAACATGTGATAAGATGTTATATGTAAAAAATGTATCATATTATAAATATGAATATAATTTTTCTATATAATTATAATAAATTTAAATTTGTTATACATGAGGATAAAATCAATTATAAAGCAATTCGAACCTAAGGAAAGATTTTATTTTACAATATCATCCTTATTCATGATTGTTTATTTTTATGTTTTCTGTATAAGGAATTATATGATAATTTTATCTTAAACCCAATATTTTTATTTTACTCTAGTTATTTCTATAAATTAAAATTTTTTCTTTCATTTTACACTCTCTATGTTTACAAAACGAGAAAATAATGTTTTTTTATGGAAAACTGACTTTATTTTAGAATTCGGTCGAGAATAATTTACTTCTATTGCTATATTTTATTTAAATTGTTTTCAATAATGCCTTTACTTTTATAATAATATTGATAAAATTCATTTTTACCATTTTTTTAATGTCGTAAAAATTATTTAAAATTAATCTTTATGTCATTCTCTGAATAAGGAACATTCTTTCGAATGAGTGCACAGAATATTTGTTTTAAAAGTTACCAAACAAATGAATTTTTGAAATATAATGACAATTATTTTCCTTTAATATTATAATAATATTTTCCATAATTTTTTTCAAGTAATATTTTTTCCATATATTCTTTAATTTTTTTAATTTTAAATAAGTGATTTAAAAAAGGTTATTTTCTTCAACAAATGTCATAGAATTTTTTGTAATGTATTTACTTCAATGTAAACACACTTTGATGAATCATATGATTTATTTGGTATGTAATATAAGGATACCATTCAATATATTACTATGGATGACTTATGATCATGTTTTTCTATTTATTGACTAGGGAAATATGAACATTTCATATTCTAGTTTTTCAAAAATAATGTTTATGATGATTATGTGTTGACATTTTATTCATAATTTTTATATGATGAATACATTAGACATAGTAATGATATTAAAGGACTGTTATAGCCCCTAAATTCATCTAATGTTCTCATGAGATAAAATAGTCTAAGTATTTGGTTTACTCCTTACCTATTTGTCTATGATTTCTTGGAACAAGGCCTTGACAATAAGACTATGATTTACCACATTATGTATTAAATAATTATGAAACTATTTTTTTATCCATGTGATTATTTATATTGTCATTTAATCCATGGATTTAGTACTATATTTGTGATATTAGATGTATGATATTTTATATTATTTTTTATTTTTACATATTATTAATTATTTATTTATCCTATGATAGATTCTATTGTAGGATTTCCATTAATGAGTATATAAGCTCACACTTTATAATACTTCACTTTCACCAAGATACTAAGAAGGTGACTATGAATGATTTCACGGATTTACTAGAACAAATAATAAAGTTATCACAAGAATTTTTATGTTTTGTTTCATGTTTTCATATGTACAATGAAAATCATATATGTTTCTAGTCTCCCATGACTATAAAATTCTTTATCCTTAAAGAATATATTCCTTGTATTTTGTATTGATTATATAAAATTACCATTGGCTCTTGGTTACTAGTGTCAGGGTGTTATAGTTGGTATTAATTGATGTTTAATAAAATACATGGAAACTAGATTTAGGAAAATGTATATTAGAGAATATAACCCTATGATATGCTCTGTGTATAATTATACGTATAAGATAATATCCTAAAGAAAAGGTAAATTAGATGTTGTGTGGTTTTCATAGAAAATACATCCCTATCAGGATACATTGAATTGGATGTATCTTTGGAACAAATTCACATATGGATAACATCTTCGAATGTGGTGGATTAGCTATTAACTTAATCATCATTTGTGCATGATGATTGGGACTAGGAATGCATAACTGGATTAACACTCTCAGGTCATATGGTTTGATTGATTCACATGATCTTTAAAACCATTAATAAATATTTGATAATATTTTAATGATTTTATTATCTTCCCAATGATACTGAGATTATGATTTTGAGAATAGTTTTGCTTAAATTTTATGTTTATGTTATGTGTTACACCAAATTTAAAATTATATTCTACGATTTAAAATTCATAATGTTATGATCTAGTTCAGAATATGAAATTTTATAGTAATAGAACATAGCATAAATAATGAAAAACATATCAATGAATGTAATGAATGTAAATATTTTCCACTCGGGGAAGGAAATGTAGCTAGAGCTAGAGCTATAAAAATTATAACTATATTGGGGAAGTTTAATTGAGTTATGACTAATAATTTTACCGTATAGAGAATCCTCATAAACCCAAATATGGTCTAAATTTTTTGGACCACTTAATTTTATAGAAAACTATTTCATTTAATGATACTAAAAACCCATTAGTAGATGAGAAATGGATGAAGTCCCATAGGATGATATTTCTTTATTTGGTAAGTAGCGAATGAGATAAAGTTAACATGGAAGTTTATCATGTTAAAGGAGATACTGATCAATGGTGTCCATTTATCCAAAAAACAATCGAGTTAGATGAAATAAATAGTGTGATGTGGAATACTTCAAAGATATATTATTTGAAAAATATATTACTCATGAGAAATGAGCTAATATATAGATGAAATTCATCAATCAAGGTAAAAGGAAGAAGAAAACATTACTAAATATAATGATAACTTTACAAGGTTAAAAATTCATGGTGTATATTATTTATATAATATAATGGGTTATATTGATCATTTATTTTATGTTATAAATCCTACACTTGTAAGGGAATTGGTCTCTTAGATAATTTTTCTATATACGGATATACTAACAAGTTTAGAATGTTAGAGAAATAATTATATAGGTATTATATTTCCAAAGTAAGATATGAAAATAAGAGAACATACGATTACACTGGAAAATGAATTATTAAAAAAATTTAAGATGAGAATTTTAGAAATTACAACTTGTAATAATTGTGGAAATAAAAATCATGGAATATTATTGATGGCAATTACATTTTTATTTTAGTGTGGAGAGAAAGGCCATCAATTCCATGATTTCAAGGTAAATAAAAAGTCTTCCAATGTTAAATGCTTCAACTATATGTGATGGAAAACTATTAGAATGAATTCCCCATATATAAAGGTGACTTTTCTCTAAAAAGAATAAGGTATAAATTCCATGATTATAAAATCACTATAGGTGAGATTAATATTCCTAATGATGTAGTGGTAGGTATGTTGATCATAGCCTCAAATTTAGTTATTGATTTACTTGATTCAATATCTTCAAACTCATTTATATCTTCCCTATTTTCTTAGAAAATTAAATATTTCCCTAGATACTTAAGATGTGAGTTTTCAATCAAGACTCCATATGGAAATATTACTTCAAAAAAGTTATATTAGTTAGTCCCCATTATTACACATAGACATACCTTATTTTAACACTTTATTATTGTAGTTATGTTGAAATTTGATAAAATATTTGGTATGTATTGGATTTCAAATTATAATTTCAAAAATTTATTTCTAATAGAAGGAGATTACAACGAGTGATGGAAATATGGAATTATGTTCCTTGAGGATACTAAATCATTTAAATCATGTCTTAATCAACATAAAATTGCTCTCCATAATGAAATTCTTAGAGAATAAGAATATAAACAACCTATGAATGTAAAATTTATCCTTAGAATAGAGGATGTACCTATTTTGTTAGAATAGATTGATTTGTTTATAAAATAAATACCTAGACACCCACCCGATCATGAAGATTATTCTTCAATTGATCACATCCCTAATAAAAAAACTTATATAGAATACTCTATATAAGATTGATATAGTGGAATTCATGTAATTAAAGAATGAACGGTATGATTTTTGTGATAATGGATTTATAAACCCTGGTGTTTCACCATGGAGAGACCATATTCATTTTATTAATAAGAAGAATTGGTCTACGAGGCTGTAAATATACTATTCTAAAATCAATAAAATTACTATAAAGAACAACTATCTTTGGCCCCAGATTGATGATTTATTTTATCAACATTAACGAGTTCAATATTTTACAAAGATTAATCATAGTTTTGGGAAATAGAAACTACAATTAAAGTAGGATGATATTCCAAATATGCCATTTAATATGTGGTATGTACATTATGAATTTATAGTAATACCCTATTTATTTAATAATGAATACTTTGATTTTATGGATTTGATTATTACAGTATTCAAGGATTATCTCAATAATTTCACTATGGTGTTTATTAATGATAAGTTGATATAATATAAAAATATGCTGAGAATGTGACTCATTTATGAATCATTTTTAATATTTTTTAGTCAATAAGGTTTCCTTATGACTTTTCCATTCCTCTATCTTTTGAAAATCAGAAACACCCTATCTTAAAGAAAATTTGGTTTTATCATAATAAGGAAAGTTTTCCTTCCCCAAGGAAAATTTATCCTTACCTGTTTTCACTGTACATTTTATATTTTTTATAAATGTAACTCATTTTATTTCTAAGTATAAAATTCAATTTCATATTCTAAAACCGTGGAATTATATAGATACTTATATTTAGAGTATTCTATTTTTAGGTTCTGAATTTAGTTTACGAATTATCTGCAATTTAGACTCTGAATTCTCTGAAATTCAAACTACTAATTCTCTGAAATTCACAATCCGAAATCTCTGAAATTCAAACTCTGAATTCTCTAAAATTCAGACTTTGAATTCTATGAATTTAAGACAATGAATTCTCTAGAATTCCGACTCTGAATTCTCTGAAATTCGGATTCTAAATTCCTTAGAATTCAGGTTCCAAATTCTTTGGAAAATAGAATCCGAATATCCATATATTATAGACACCGAATGATATTTTTTAGACTCTAAATTTTATTTTTCATTAGACTCTGGAAAATAAATTTTGTTAAGAAATATTATTTTTCTTACACTTGTTATAGTTATGAAACGATGTCGTGCAATTTGTTTCTAACCAACCGTTGGTATAGTGACACATGTATAGGTCCCTTCAAAATTCATGGAAATATATGACCGTTGGGGGAGGGAGATAACCATTGGAGAAGTGCCTATAAATAAGATATCATTTGAATGAGATCAATACATAACAAAACATGTTGATCAATCTAGAGATTGTATGCTGATGAAGTGATTTATAGAGAGAGATACTCTCAATCCTTATGAGGACTGAACATATAGTTTAGATTGCTTCATGTGACTCAGTTTGTTTCTTAGTTCAATCGAGGGATTCTCGGGATAGGAAGACAAAGATTCCAACTACCATAAATATCAAGGACTTCCATATATAGGAATACAAAGGTGCCTCCTACCTTATTGTTCAAGGGATTTCGGGGATAGCAAGACAGATTCCAATATTCCAATTGAGGGCTCAACCTGGTGTGTGTAAGAAAGACTTTCTTGAAAGTATAAATCAAGGTACCTTTATCCATGTTTGTTGGATAACCAAATCTTTGGGTTAAAGGATTTAATACTTGTCACTTGTTTTGTTTCAATTTTATTTCTGTTGAAATTTGTTAATGGAAGAACGTATAACCTTATTATACTTTCTTATTATTTTGTTTACTCTGGTAAGTAAGATTATATATTTTTTAATGTTCAATATTTTCCTTATAAACTTTCCTTAAGTTTTATTTCTGAAATCACTTTTCCTAAACATAACATGTTTGTATGACTAAAATATGTCGTGGGAATATACCTTGTTTAATATTGTTAAACATAGTTTTTAATAAGGTTAAAAACGGATGTATTTAAACTTAAAATTCACCCCCCCTTTTTATTTGAGAATCAACATCATCTTTCGATACTAAAATTTGTATCAACGTATATATATTAAATACCATTATTCACATATAAGTTTTCATTCTCAGTTTTCATTATTCTAAATAATTTCCCTACATTGGATTTTTTAGCCTTGTTTATAAAATTTTACTTTTAATGAGTTTTGTGGAAAGATATTTTCTCTTAAGATGACAGGAATGGATGATGGTTTGATTGAAAATCTAAATCCTACTAGACCACCTATATTTGATGGAAATGATTATGAATATTGGATAGATCGTATGAAGACTTTTTATTTCAACACTAGAGTGGACAACTTGGTTATGCTCACTGGAGATTAAAAGATTCCTGATAAGGAAGTCAGAACATTAAATAATCAAGAAAAGTCAGAATATCAACTAAACTACAAGGTACACAATACTTTGATGTGTTCCATGACCAATAATATATATAGTCATACTTCTTCTTGTGAAGTTTCTAACTGTATCTAGATGAAATTTGAAGTTTCTCAACTTGGTACATCCAAAGTTATAGAAACTAGAAGAGCTATGCTTAAGGAAGAATATCATGGATTTATATTTCTTTATGGAGAATTAGTATGCAAGGTGCAACAAAGATTTATATCGACTATTAACAGTTTACAATCTATGGGTGAAAAAGGTCTTGAAGGTGAAGCTCTTGTGGATAAGATTATAGATATCACGCTGAATGAGTGGGAATCGTAGAGAACAACTATTGATGAGAACAACAAAGTATCTCAAATCACTCTTGATGAGATTTTTGGAACTCTTCTTCAAAATGAGACAAGAATGATGAGAGATAATGATATGAATAAGAATAAAAATTGGAATCTAAGTTTATCCTTTACTACTAGTAAATACAAGACTATTGAAAGGGATACAAGATCTAAATCTAATAAAGTCGCTATTTTATCTAAATCCAGTGGAAGTGAATATTTAGAGAATGAGCTAGCTAATCTTACTCAAATGATAAAAAAGATAGTTGGGAAGAAAGTATTTAAATATATATTAAATAAAAAAGAAATAAAAGGCAAGAACGAATCCAAAGTTACTTGTTATTAATGAAAAAATATCAGGGCATATAAGGCTCGACTATCCAATTATTATGAAAAAGTATTGAAAGGAAAATCGTTTTGATAGGAATACAAAGAAGTACTAAAAATAGAAATCTAAGAATGTTTTGAATGAAAATGACACATGGAGTTCTAATGGCGGTGGCTCTTCTGATGAATCTTCAATGTTTGAATCTTTGGGTTTGAAAAATCATGGTCTTGTAGCCAAGCAACCCATTGAAAATCATTTTCTATTGTCTAAGGTACACAATGATGAATCTATTACCAATATTTTTTTAAATGAAAATTATACTGATGATAAATATTATGAATCTTCAGATGATTAGTCTTCTTCATCAGAAGATAATAAATTACCAGATTATGAAGAAGTTTCTTAGGTTTTCTAAACTTCTTGAGAAAGAAAATTATAAACTCATGAAAAAGCTTGATAATGAAAATTATAGAATTTCTATTATTACTAATGAAGTATAAGATACTTATAAAGATATGGATATGAAATTTATTATTTTTAAAGTATTTACAAAATCCTTGAGGATGTTAATTCTGAGAAGGATAAACTTTCTAAGGTTCTGGAAAATGTAATTTCTAAAAAAAATATTTTAGAGACTAATTGTAGTCCTAAAACTAATGTTTTTTAGGATAAAAACTTGTTTATTAAACTAAAGACAGAAATATTTCCCGTAATGAAGTGTTTTTCTAAATTTACCTCTAGTAGGGAAAATTTTGATAAGATGTATTCCCAAATTCAACATATAAGGAATCATTCTTTTTTTTGTTATACTAATTCTAAACCGGTTTTTAGTAATAACTATTTTATTCCTCAAAGTGATCCTTTTTGAAAAAAATGTCACTGTGGTGGACATTGGGATAAAAATATTTCATTAAAAAAACCCAGACTCTAGGTTCTCATAGAGCATATATCTCTAAGAAAATGTGGATACCCAAAATCTTGCTTTCTGAAATTTCAGATACCAAGAAATATTGGATTCTGAAAGGCTAACACTCTTATTTTCTGGAATATAAACATAATACAAACATGAATACATGGTACATGGATAGTGGATGATCCCATCCTATGAATGGTAACAAAAACTAATTTGAAAATATTATAAGAGAAAAAGGAGATATCATTCTTCAATTTATCGGAATGCAAGATCAACATGCAGACATTTTCACAAGACCTTCACCATTCGATAGATTTGAATACATTAAACATAAGTTAGGAATTATAACCATAAGGTAATCCTCCGTGTTAACTTCTTATTGAAAACTATATCCTTGTAGTGAGAAACTTTTTTTATAGGGGGAGTACATTTTCATTTTTTTGTTAGTCAAAAGTTTTTGTAGTCAATATCCCTTCTTAGTCAAAAATTTTCATAGTCAAATTTTTTCGTAGTCAACATTTTTTTTCATAGTCAAAATCATTCATAGTCAAAAAATTTCATAGTCAAATTTCATTGGACTAAAATTTTTCATAATCAAATTTTTCTGAGTGAATGTTTTCGTAATGAAGTTCTTTGGATTGACTTATTTTCGTAGAGACATTTTTTCAGAATCTAAAAGTTCTCCCATAATAATTTACGTTATTACTAAAAATATGCCCAACAATCTGGAATGTATGTTTCCTAAATTAATTTTTTGTAATAAATTTATAAGTGTTGGTATCTTCCATTTTTTTCCAAAAAAAATCGGATTCACTTTCCTTAAATTAGAATATTTCATTTTCAAAACCTCAAAAGATCGTAACCTAAAAATACCCTCTTAGGCTTTCATCTTAATCAGAAGATCTCATCAAGTGTTGTTTAAACCATATGATTCTTTTGGGAAGATGAATTGTCACCACAAATGCCTATATAAGGACCCCCCGATTGTTTTCCCACATAGATCTTCAACGCTTTGGAATGATGAATCCCTAATGATGCTTTTATGGTTTTTCTGAATATTTAGATTTTGTTCAACTACTACTGTCTGTGCAAGCCTCTCCTCAGAAAAAAATTTCTTTAGTAAATGAAATATCTGAGTGGAAGATTTATAAGGAAAGGTTGGTCAATCAGAAATGATTTTCTGTGTATGAATCTATCATTTCAAAGAACATCAAGCTGAATGTCTAGGAGATCTTGTGTATATCCAAACAGAAGGCACAACATCAAGTTTTTCCAGAATGTTTTGTAGATTTCTATGAATAACTATGTTTATTTAATGAAGGAGGGATAAACAAGTTTTTTTTAAAGATCTATCGAAATATCTACTCCATTTCTTACAATATGGATGCCAATTTGATTGGAATTCCTTTTGAGGGAGAAGCAGAGTTCTGATCTCACAAGCTACCAGATGTAGAGGGTTTTCTTGACATGGAAAAAGCTATAGAGACTCGTGGATTGAAGGAAGTGAAGACTCCAAAAATTATTATTCTCTCTAAAAATCATTGGATTCTCTAACTATGGGTTCAGGTGTTTCTCATTCTAAGAAAAAGAGACAAGGATACCCTGAAGAAAATTGATATCTTTGGCTTAGATTTTTCTTGTGAATCTCAAAAATATCAATTTAGTGAAGTATGTTTTTCTTAAAATAGAGAATATCAAAAATGGACCCCTGAAATCTCTAATTATCATGTATCCGGCCATTCTTTTAAAGATGATGGTTCTTTGTCTTCAGTCTTTAAAAATTAATTGTAGTTAAAAGAAATGGAATTTCAAAGTAATGTTGTTGAGTTAAGATACTTTAAAGAGAATAAAAATTGGTTTTTCTAGTGATTTAAGAGAATTTTATGATTTTTTGGAGGATAAAATCCAAGATCAAGCTAAGAAACTAGAGGTGGAAGGGACCTCCAAGAAGGGTGGAAAGAAGAGGAAGGCAAATGAACCTGAAAATAAAGTTAAAACTCATATGGATAAGGAATCTCAATCAACACCCCCAAAACCAAAGAAGTTAAAGACTTACACTGATGAAGTAGTGGCTAATTAGGGAGAAGAAAAAACGAACAAGAAGATATGAGATTCTACTTTTGGCTTTAATCCCACTGAGGAAAATGCCTTAAATATGAAGGTTTCTAAAGACCTTGAGAAGAAATAGAAAGAAAATAAGTAGGGGAAGAAGTTATCGAAGCCTGAAATTGTCCAATCTCTTCTTAAGGCTATTGAGAAATCCTCTGAACGAATTCTAGTGCCAGAATAGTTTTTACATGAATCACTACCTGTGAATCCAAGAAATAAGTCAGTGATTCTGGATCTAGAACAAGAATAAGAAATTTTTCAGGAAGAGTAAGAGGAAATAGAAGAAGAAAAAGAACGGGATGTCACTAATGATGTCATAAAGAAAGTTAAATAATACCATGAGAAGGAAAGTCCCTCTGAAAAATTACCGCTATAGACTTCTCAAGAAAAATCCTCAAAACACGCTACTCTAGGGAATAAAGATAAGGGTCCGGAAGAAGTGAATAAGATAAAAATTGATGAAGGAATCAATCATGTTTTTTTTCAGTCAGGAGATCCTGTAGTAGATGCTGAGAAATAAAACCCAAGGAAGATAAAATTGTTCAATTATCTGATAGTGATCATGAATCACCCACGGATTAAGAGATCATTCAGAGAGATGATATGTGAATGTATGTGTTGGCCCATACACTTAGAAAATCTATAGTGAAAAAAAAATTTGTTGGATGTTCTTCTAAGAGGAAGGATGGAGAGTTAGAAAAAGGATCCTCACCAACAAAACAATGTGATTCAGAATTGTCCTCTCTTGGACATAATTTTGTCGTACAATCATTGAATAAGCTTGTCGATAATATTCCACTATTTCCTATCATATATTCGAGATGTCAGTAGCTTCAACATTCTTTGAATAAAATATCAGATTTTTTTCAATGCTAATGGATAAAGTTTTCAGACATGGGGAAGATTTAAAATCTTTTTTCATCAGTTATGAAGCTCATAAAAGATCATGAAATATGATTATAATTTGGTCAAGAAAGATAGTTAAAGAGATCAGAGTCTTTGATGACTTTTAAGAACGTTTGAAGGATTACTTTGACACCAAAGATTGTATGTTTACTAATCTTTCTAAAAGTTTTGAAGAAAATCTAACTTTCCAATAGAAAACTCGAAAGCAAGAAGTCGAGGACTTGAATGGGAAGCCTAATTCTTTATCTATGAATTGGAAGAGAGAAAGGGATCCAAAGAATTGCATTTGAAGGAACGTTTTTTAAGAAATAGGAAGTCTTGAATGCTCAGGTAGATATTATTAGGACCCAAGAAGAAAAGATCAAGGCCTTAGAAAATAAGAATAAAGACCAGGATCAGCTACTCAAGCATTCAAAAGAAGATCACAAGTAGTTAAAAAAGTTAAAAAAAATTGTAATGAAGTAAATGCCGAAAGATAAAGAAGGATAATTCTACACCATTTAAATATTTTGTTGTATTTTAGTCCTTGTAAATATTCTTTCAATAATAATGTAATGTTCATTGTTCTTCATATATTTGGTTGTTTAGTACTAATATTTCATGTACCATATTTTTTCCATTCCCTTTATTCCTTTTTGAAAATAACAAAGTGGGATAAAGGAATGATAAAAATGATAATAAGTAAAGAAGATATTTCCCTTAGTATGGGGGAGTTCATCAAAGGAGAAGTTCTAAGATGATTTTTGTATGCAAGAAAATGTAAACTCTAATTTATAAAATCAATAAAATTATCCTTAGGGATTTCGAAACCTAAGGGGGTGTTAGTCTTATTCACCATGTTTCAAATTAAAAAGAGATATGTTATATTTTCAAAGTCCATAAAGATAAATTCTAAGTCCTTATATTCTATTTTGTAAGGATGTTTGTGCTTACCAAAAAGGGTAATATTTTGAGCCAATAAGGTTTCCTTATGACATTTCCATCCCTCTATGTTTTAAAAATCGGAAAAACTATATCTTAAGGTAAATTTGGTTTATCTTAATCCGGTAAATTTTCCATCCCCAAGGTAAATTTATCCTTGCCTATTTTTTTGTTCATTTTATAGTTTCTTTAAATCTAACTCATTTTATTTCTAATTATAAAATTTTGTTTCATATTCTAAAACCTAAAAATTCTATAGATACTTAGATATAGAGTATTCTATTTCAAGGTTCTGAATTCAGTTTCCGAAATCACTAAAATTCAGACTCCAATTATTCTGAAATTCAAAATCCAAATTCTTAGAAATTCACACTCTTTATTGTTTAAAATTCAAACTCCAAATTCTTTGAAATTCATACACCAATTTCTATGAAATTTAGACTCCAAATTCTCTTATATTCAAACTCCAAATTCTCTGAAATTTAGAATCCGAATTCTCTGAAATTTAGACTCTGAATTCTCTAAAAATTAGACTATTAATTCCTCAGAATTCAGACTTCAAATTGCTCAGAATTCAGACTCTGAAATCCTCAGAATTTAGGTTTCAAATTCTTCAGAAAATATAAACCAAATATCCATGTATTATAGAAACTGAATGATATTTTGGTTAGTCTTAAAAAATTATTTTTCATTAAAATCCAAAAAATAGATTTGGTTAAGAAACCTTATTTTGCGTAAAATTGTTATTGTTATGTAATAATGTCGTACAATTTGTTTCTATCCAACCATTGGTTGAGTTACACTAGTACATGTCCCTCCAAAAATCATGGAAAATATGACCTTTAGAGGAGGGAGTTGGCCGGTGGAGAAGTTCCTATAAATAGGATCTCATTTGAACAAGCTCAATATATAACAAACCATGTTGATCAATATAGATATTGCATGCTTCTAAAGTTATTTATAGGGAGATATACTCTCATTACATTTGCATACTAAACATCTTGTTCAGATTGCATCATGTGACTCCGATTTTTGCTAAGTACAAACGAGGGCTTCTGGGTATAGGAAGACAGAGTTTCCGAATACCTTAATTATCGATGACTTCCTTGGATAGGAAGACAGAGGTGCCGACTACCATATAGTTTAAGGTATTGCAGGGATATCAATATAGATTTTGATATTCCTATCAAGGGCTTACCCTAGTGTGGGTAAGATAGATTTTCTTAAAAGTATAAATAAAGGGACCTTTATCTAAGGTTTTTAGATACCCAACTCTTTGTGTTAAAAGATTTCATACTTGTTACTTGTTTTGTTTCAAGATTATTTCTGCTGCATTTTGGTAAAGGAAGAAAGTATAACCTTCTTATAATTTCTTATTATTTTGTATACTCTAATAAGTACGATTTTATATTCTTTAAGGTAAAATATTTTCCTTGTAAACATTCCTTAAGTTCATTTCTGGAATCACTTCTCAAAAACCTAGAAATATTGTAGAACTACAGGATAAATATAGTTATGGAATTTCCATAACAAAAACTATAACTAAGTTACACCATTTCCTTGGATATGTAGGTTAATATCAGTGATTTTCACAAAATTTTGTTTCATTAGAATAAACAATAACCAAGTTGACACATAAATGGGTTAATTTTACATTTTTAGAATAATTAAAATAAAATATTAAATAATTAAATATGTTTTTAGTAAATACACAAATATTGAATTTACCATCGAGTAGGGATAGATTTGTTATTTACAGTGCTTAATCAAATAAAGGACATAGATGTTTCCTTATGTTGAATTATACAGTTGTTTCGTATGCATCGAGGTAGATAAGAATTCCTAAATATAATTATCTAACCCATGATGTTAAGTTAGTAGATATAATATTTTCCTTGAAGATACATAAGAATTACCTTTTTAGTGAAATATATGAAATATATTTGGATAATTTTTTTTGAAATACATCTTATCATAGAAATATCATAACATGAGACAAAGGAGATGGTTATAACTACTTAAAGATTATGATTGCTTAATATACTACCACCCTATTATGGAAAATAAGGTGGTTGATTCATTGAGTAGAAATGATAATAGTGTTTTAACTAAAATAAGTATTTTAAAAGATCATATATTCAAGTATTTGGTAAATCAGGATATAGGAATCATTATGGAAGGTGAAACATCACAACTATTATAACTGGTTTTAAACAATCCTTAATGGAAAAATTATAAATTTCCTTGCTTAATGAAAATAAAATTCAAAAAAAGAAACAAATTTGTGAATGATGGGAAGTTGGTGGACTTCATCTATGAAGATGATATATTTACATTTGTAAGGATAATATGTGTTCCATCAATCTAAGAGTTGAAAAGATAATTATTAGATGATGCTCATAGCTAAAATTTCTCTATAAACTCGGGTAGCACCAAAATGTATCATGATTGGAAGGAACATTTTTAATGGGATAATATAAAAAGTAAATTGTAGAATATGTATCAAGATTATTAGTTTTTTAATAATTAAAGGCTGAGATACAACATATTAAAATATTCATGCAAGATATACATATTTCTATATGAAAATTAGATGATATTACTATGGACTTTGTTACTAATTCACTAAAGACTTCTAGAAATAAGGATTCCATATGGGTTAATATTGATTTCCTTACCAAATCCTCACATTTACTCACTATAAGTGAATATCTACCACATGATTTCCTAACATTTCTCTATATTAATTAATTTTATAGAGTTTATGGTGCACCACATTTTATTGTATCGTATTTTATTCAACAATTTATATCAATATTCTAGAAAAGTCTTCATAATTATCTCAACACCAAACTATATTTGATCATTACCTATCATCCTCAAATTGATATGAGATCTGAAAGGACTATTCACATATTAAAATATATGTTGTGGTCATTAATAATTTACTTTTGAGTCATGTGGTATCAATATTTAACTTTGTTTGACTTTTTTTACAATAATAGCTTCCATTAAAGCATTAAAATAGAACCATATAAGGCTTGTATGGGAAGAATATTCTTACTACAACTTATATGGATGATTTTGGTGAGAGTAATTTATAGGAGCATATATCATTAAGGTGTAAATAATAAAAATGAATACTACTTAGAATCATATTAAGGCATATCAATGTAGAAAAACATATATTGATAACCAAAGAATGGATTTAAAATTTCAAGTGGGAGATCATGTATTCTTAAAGGTATATCTATGGAAAAGTGTTCTGAGGTTTGAAAAGAAAGGGAAATTATGTCCAAGGTACATCAGGTCTTTTGGAATTTTGGAATGAATTGGTGCTATAGATTACTATTTTTCAATGCTACCTAGCCTCTCTAATGTTCATGATTTCTTCCACATATCTTTTTTGAGGATGTACATGTTGCAACCAACATATTTTAACAACTATGTGGAAAACAATTAGAACCTAATTTATCTTATTATGAGGAGTCTATCCAAATTCAAACACTAGATAGCAAATGTTGAGGAATCCAATGGCTCGACTAGTAAACGTACTTTGGAGAAATCATAAAATGGAATAGGTGATGTGGGAACCTAAAGAAGTTATGATAAATAACTACCCATATATTTTCATGATATGAATTTCTAGAAATTATGTTCGATGAAATTGTTGAAGGATCTAAGAATGTAACACCCAAGATTTAATTATAATAATATTTTCTTTCTAGATAAAAAAATAACAAAATGCAGATAAATTTATTCAATAATTTTATTAAAACCTAATTTCAAAATTTACTATAAATTTAATTTTAAGATATTAATTTCATTTTTTAATTCACCATGTAAAAATTATCATTCGGTGATTTTTTAGGACTTTTTAAACATAATTTATTTTTCATTGAATGGTGAAAAATATCAATTTTACAAAAACAACCATTTTTATTACATTGTAATGATATAATAATAAAATAAAATTTTATGAAACATTTTTTATATAATAAATATATATTTTATAATAAATATAACTCATATAAGTTTTTTAACTTATAGATATATTATTCACATTTTAGTAATCTAAGTAGTGTTTTTATTCAGATAATTTTTTTTTAATTATTCTACCTTAATAAAGTATATACAAGGTTTCCTTCAATTTTTTTAAATATCAAAGAAATATCACTTTATTTAAAAAATTTAGATCTTGGACTTCATAGAGGTATTTCCATGTTCGATTTTTTGGTTAAATTTTCTTAAATTTGGTTGATGGACAATTTATTGGGGGTATGAAGAGGTTTGGGGGTGTTCTAGTGGTTAAGGATATAAAAGAAAAGAAAAAAATGTACATCCAGTTCATGTTTCTTGGTTGGCACACAGTTTGATATAATCGTGTTCCCAAAATGTTCTAGCTTGGTGGGGGGTGCACGGTGAGAGTAAACCTTGTGGGGGGGGGGAGACGAACTTTGTAACCTTGGATTGTTTCATTGCATATGGTTGGCACAAGATTTTTTAAAATGTTCGGTCCTCCATAGGTATCCATGAAACCCAAATCCTCATGGATAGTGGATAGCGCACGTTTTGTGCATGGTTTAGAAAACCATGAGGCCAAACCATGAACCCCCTGAAAAAGTGTGAATTTACCAAACTACCACTTCAGTTTTTAAGTATCCCACTTGATTTTCTCCCCACTTATTCCTTCTCTATCCCTATTGATGAACAATTTCTACCCATGCTTCAAAATGGTGGTTCTCTTTAGATTCTAGGTTGTTTGGAGTGTTGTTTGAGGTATATTGAATCTCCAGGTTAATATAACACTCCTCTTGCTTCTTTGTTTCAGATTAAGCCTTGTAGAATTGTTATTATTGTTTAGAAGCACTGAACCCAACTTTTTTTATGTATCTTAGGATGAGGTTTATAAGGGTTCTTGAACATGGATCTAATGGTAAGGTTAAGGGTGTGTTCATCGATTCATTTTAGGTACGTGTTCTATAGGTTATATCACATAGTTTTATTACGGGTTTTTGCATGTTTAATTGTGATATTTCTTTTATCTAGATGTTTATTTGATATATTTGATAATAATTGGTATAATGGTTAGCTAAATAGTCATTTAGACCCCTCATGATCTCCATAGGATTGATTGAGATGTATTATAATGGATAAGAACCAACCATGGGGTGTTCCAATATTTCCAAACATGGTAAATTGTAATATTAAACAAAGAGTTGACTTATGTTGTAATAGATCCCATGATAAATGTGTTGATATGTTAGTTTGAATTTTAAACGACACTAGTAGTGATTATTTTGGGTTGTTGGAAATAACATAAGGGATTTTTTTCATAATGTGAAAAGGAAATTTAAATGGATTATTGTTAATGTGTCAAATGGATTATGAAATTGGAATGGAAATGCGTAAGTGGATTAAGGAATATGAATTTATTAATGTGTAAATGGATTAATGCATGGGTATTGAAGAATATGTTAAATGGGATAAGGTATGGGAATTTATTATTATACTAAAAGGGGAAAATAATGAAATTGGATATGGGTAAAATGGGATATTCTAAGTGAATGATAAAAATGCTAATGGGTTAAGTCATAAAGATGAATTCTGTATTAAATGGAATGTGAATGGGGAATGTTATGTGTGTTTATTATGTATGGTTTGTGACAAGGTATATATGGTAAAAGGATAAATAAGAATGTGAGCATGGATTGGTTGTTGTGGGGTATTGGACATGAGGATGTACACCCATGGGTCAGGTTAGAATGAGGCTATAAACCCCAACCCATAATGTCTGTGTTCAGGAAGAGGACTGAGTCTCTATTCCCCTAACAGATGAATTTGGGGGGACTACCTGGATCGAGGATCCACGATAAGTATGACGTATTTATTTATGACATGTTAATATCTAGGGATATAGGTAACTTGTCTTATTCCTTTATGCATGATAATTGACCAAATTAGGAATATGTGTAAAAGATTTGGATTTCTATCATATAGAACATGTGATGAAAATTAATTTAGTAATGATGATGGTATAAGTGATGGAAATGGAATTCATAATGGAAATGGATAAAGTGAATATTGTTGACTAAAGGCACGAAAGTTTTATTTTGGTTCTACTTGAAATTAATTTCATATTTTCATGCACTATATGTTTATATTAGATATTTTATAGACACCGTTGGTGGTGGCCTACTAAGTTGTACTCACACTGTGCTTGGGCCACCGTTGGGTACCTATGTAGATTTCATTTATTCAATTCATGATAAGAGAAAAATCCTTATTATATGGAGTTGAGTTGGTCTTGGTATGTGCATAGAAGAGGATCCATTCATTGAGTCAGGGACCATTGTTGGGTTTTAACAGTTTGTCTTTAATTTGGGCTCTTCTTAACCTTTATAAAAAATATTATGACATGGCATATTTACAATTTAGTTTTTCTTTTCACCATTTTTGGGAAATGGTTAGTAATACATGTTTTTGGTTTATTATATATAGTTTCCTTTATAACATATGTTGAATTTTCTGTCTTACTCTAGTAAAGAGGGTATAGTTTCCCCGTTGGATTTTCAAACCCTCACTACAAGATGGAAACCTATGGAATATAGGAAGATGTGCTTGAGGTCATGTGTCGATTTGGATCAGGGTACCATTTTAGTGATTCTTAGGTTAGGTATGTCAAAAAGTTTTATCAGAGGGGTTTATTTCTTTGAAATACTATTTGGGATGGTATTCTAGATATTAGGATGTTTCGGGTCTTGGAAATGAGCTTGTTCTTGGGAGAAACTAACCCATGTATGGTGGAAAACCCATGTACCTAGGGTGGGAATTTTTTTCTTGATATGTGTTTTTATAATTGTATGATATTTCACCATTGGGTGATGCACTTATTGTTTGATGTCTCCATTTTATGATATGTTTATCTTGGATCAAATGGAAATAGTTTTTACATTCATGCATCATTATAAGATCCCAAGGTTATAGGTGTCTTGCACCATGATAGGAACACTAGGGATAGATGTCTGTGACATTAAGGGTAGAATATATTTTCCAATATTGTTAAATTTTAATAAAATAATGTCTAATAAAAATTATGTAAATGGGTAAAATAGAAATGATATTAAGGAATAGTTAAATAATTTTGATTAGTGAAAGGTTGTAAATGAGTTAAAATGTTTTTTTAATAAGTTGTGAAATGGGAAATACGTCTAAGATGAAATATTATTTTGTGATATTAGAAACAGTTTAAAAAGGGTTCTAATGAAAGGCTTGTGACTATGTATGTTGGTTTAACCTCTATTATCCATGAATGCAGTCAAAATGGTCAAGGTTATTTTTGTAGATGTGAATATTTCCATTAATGTAGGGTATGTGGAATGTGTTTTTTGTTTCCAGTGAAGAGAATTCTTGTTTATAAACTGTGGAAGCTTTATGTTACATGTTCTAAGACTTGTGTTTGGAATTTTATAGAAATGTAACCACAATGACATGTAATTGTTAGGAGACAAGAGTATATCATCGAGAATACTCCACCAGTAGTGGGGTAATAAAATCTATTGGTTAAATATAATTGGGTATTATAGAATCTCCATGAAAACATAGGTCGTTTTATGAAAATGATGGAACATGACCCAGGCCGTGTTTTGACGATTATGATGGATCTAACCAGAGATTTTTGGTTGTAGAAACCTCTAATGTTTGTAGGAAAGGTTGGACCAGAGGCTACAAAGTTCTATATTGTGTCCATTCAAATGATATTGGGTCACTTAGAGAATCCGGTAGAGAAGAGATTCAAGTCGGAGACATACATGTTGGGGGGAACGATAAAGTACTAGTGGGATATATTGGTTTAGAATCAGCAGTATAATGGTATTATATGGAATGAATTTCAGGAAATTTTCTTAGAGCGTTTATATCCTGAGACCTTGAGATAGAAGTGGGCTACAATGTTTGTGAGTTTGACCTAGGTAACCATGTCACTGTGGATAATGTGGGTTGTTTTATAGACTTTCAACACTTTGTTCCAGTGTTGGAAAGGGACAATGATACTATAAAAATATGTATCTAGGATGGTATTAGACATGAGAATGAGTATCAAGTTAATATATTCTATTAAAAGAGATTTTCAGAAGTGTTGGATCAATCCTTTATTTTAAAAGGGAACTTAAAGGGGGCTTTAAGTGGTGGGTTTGTGGTTCCAGGTGGATGGAATAGTGGTGCGACTTGTGAGGGAAGGAAGCTTCATTTCAGAAATATTCATTAGCTTAGAAGTGTAAAGAGTAGTCAGAAGATAGGATCGGTTTATTATGGTTGTAAACAAGTGTTTTTCTATCAGTGTGGATGACTGGGGAACATGCATGCAAGTTCCCTTGACTACTGGTTGAGTTCTGAGTGTGCAAAATATTGGGGAATGTGCAGAGATTTTCTAGGAACTGTTAATATTTGCAAACTACTATAGGATCAAGGATAATGAAGAGTGTAGGCAGGGGGTTGGTTATCCTATATTAGGCAGGCAGTTGTAGCTCAACTGGTCATACCGTTTGAGGTGGTATACAATGTACTCTGGGGAAAGAGCATCCACAAAAACAGAGTATTTCAGCACCAGGAATTCATATCATGGGCCAAGGTATAGGGGTTGGATATCTTCATGATGTTTATCCTACACCTAGAGGTGGTGAGGCTATACCATTTACTATTCAATGTATAATCCTTATAGCTTCCATGCTTGCTAGTTCCCTATTCTATATAGGTGCCTCACATTTTTCTTGTGTTTTCTCAGTTTATGGTTGTGTTGGGTCTATCATTAAAATGTGTATGTGGGGTTATTTAGATAGATACACCATTAGGGGTTTGAGGAGATAATATCAGTAAATTTAAGGGCTGTGCCCTTTAATTTAGTGGGTTTTATTTACTTTGGAATTTTTTTGTGCTGGAGATTTTATGTATTGATATGCTTTTGGTCTTGGAATCGATAGTGTTATACTAGGACCATATTTTTTTGTTTCCAACACAGGGTGACATTCACATTTCTCAAGGGAGACACAAATCAACATCATAGAGAATCGGAAATTTGGACATGCCATGGATGTCCAGTTTTTTTAGAAGTTAGGTGAACTCATAGCACAAGTGTCTTGTCTCATGCTTGATGATGAAGGAGTTGAGAAGATTTTCCTTCCCCCATTGGGGGATCAGATTCAAGATGTGTTTCATAAGTACATATTGGGGATTCCACCCAAGGGAGATGTTGAGTTCATGATATATTTTCTACCAAGAGTAGACCCAGTTTACATTCTTCTATTTCGAATGGCACTGAAAGAACATTGGAAGCCTCAAACATAGTTGGAATAATTAGAGAATAAATGATTTATTCATCCAAGTACATCACCTTTGGGATATCAAGTTCTATTTTTTATGATGGCTGATGCATCCATATGGTTATATGTAAATTAGAAGAAGTTGATTCAGGTAATGGATAAGAACTGATACCCAGTTCCAAGAATTGATGATATCTTTGATTAATTAAGGGGTGCTTTAATTTTTTCCCAAAATTAATCTGAGATCATGGTATCACTAATTGAGTGTGAGGCCTTCTGATGTACCATATACCACTTTCTAGAGAATGAATTGGTTGTATGAGTTTTTCATGATTCCATTAGGGTTTACCAATGCACCAATTGTTTTTATGACCTTAATGAACTGAATCTTTCACCCTTATCTGGATTTGTCCGTAGTTGTCTTTGTTGATGACATCGTGGTGTACTCTAAGACTCATCACGATCATTCCAAACATCTTGACAATGTGTTGAGTACACTGAGAGAGAATAGTATATACTATATGTTATCAAAATGTCAATTTTAGATCAATTGGGAGAGTTTCTTGGGCCACATAATCTATGAGGAAGGTGTGTCCGTGGATCTGAAGAATGTGTGGGTAGTTTTGTCTTCGGAGAAACCCAATAATGCATCTAATGTATGACGGTTTTTGGGATTGTAACTCTATTACCGAAGGATCATTAAAGAATCTTCATATTTAGAAGAACCAAATTTAGCATTGACCAAGAAAGGCATCAGGTTTGAATGGTTTGAATCATGTCAAAATTCCTAGTAATAGTTGAAGAAGTGGTTAACAGCTGCACTGATCCTGATCTTACCTGATCCAGGTAAGAAATATACATTATTTTTTGATGCATCTAGTGTTTGGATCAGGGTAGTATTAATTCCAGATGATTGGGTAACTGCATATGGTTCATGATAGTTGAGGCCTCCTAAAGAAATTACCCTACACATGATCTTGAATTGGTCACAGTGGTCAATACATTAAAATGTGGGAAGCATTACTTGTTGTGGGAATGTTTGACGATGTATAGTTATCAAAAAATCATGGAGGTCATGTTATCTCAGTGTGATTTGAATCATCACTAGTGAAGATGATTTTAACACATAAAATACTTTTATTTTGATATGGTTTATACAATTAATAAGGGAAATTGTGTTATATAAGCTTTGAGTCAAAAAACTAAAAATCAGGTAGTTATGGAATCTATTTCTGAGTAGAGGAGATGACATTGTTTGATAAAATGCATCTGGAGTGGAGGATGGTTAGGGGAAGATAACCCTTGCATCCTTGTCAGTTTAGTCCTTACATTTATGTCAGATCAAGGAGAGGAAATGTGATGACTTGTAATGTTTGGCTATATGGGAAAGTCTTAAAGGTGGGGAGTCACCTTCTAGTTTGATCATTTGAAATGATGGGATTGTTTATATGAGTGGTCATGTTGTTGTGCCAAAATGTATGTGAGAAGATATTATGTGTGACTTTCATACATATAAGTGGGAAGTGAATCTTGGTTGGTCCAAAATGTACTGTGATCTTAATAGGAAATGTTGGTGTCCATGGATAAAGAAATGGGTTGTAGTTTTTATGGTGTGATGCCTTACCTATCAGTAGGTGAAGGCTGAGAATTAGTGGCTAGGTGGTTTGTTTCATCCACTTTCCATTATATAATGGAAATGGAATGATATTATAATGGATTTTGTTGTATTTATTCCAAGGATTCCTCATAAGAATGATGCAATCTGGGTGAGTATTGATCGATTGACTAGGGTGGCTCATTTCTTGATGATTTTAGAGACCTTTACCATGGACCAGATGGGTGAGTTGTATATTTTGGAGATAGTAAAATATCAGTGGGTTACATGAACTATAGTTTTAGATCATGATCTGCAATTTACTGCACACTTCTAGTAGGGATTACAAAATTTTCTTGGTACCTAGGTATTGTTGAGTGCGACTTTTCACTTGTAGATAGATGGTTAGTCGAAGAATACCATTCAAGTACTAGAGGACATGTTGAGAACTTGTGTCCAAGATTTTGGAAGACTGTGGGAATTTTTTTGCAGTTTTTGAGTTTTATTACAATAATAGTTACCAGGATACGAATTGGATGGTATTATTTGAGGAACATTATGGTAGACCATGTAGATCTATGTTGTGTTGGATAGAAGTTGGAGAATCTGATTTTCTTGGGATCGAGTCTCATGAAGAAGTCATTGGAGTAGGTTCAATCGATCTAGAAGTATATGTAAATGACTTAGAGTTTTAAAAGGTCATATGATGATTAGTTTCATACACCAATAGAGTTTGGAATAGGTGATTGTGTGTTTATTAGGATATTTCCATGGTTAGGTCACCATCGTATTTAGAAATTGGTAAAGTTTTCACTCAATAACATGGGGCCATTTGAGATTGTGAAGATAATCATACTAGTGGCATACCAATTGGATCTTATACAAATATATAGTTTTATAAACAAGATTTTTCATGTGTCATAGATTAAAAAGTATCACCTTGATCCATATAATATGATCAATGTTAAAGATGTTTAAAATGAGGTTGATGCATCCTTTGATAAAAATATGGTTTGTATTGTTGATCATGGTGAGAGAGGATTTTGAGGGGAGACTATATGCTTGGTTTAAATTTTATAGGAGCATAGTAATGTTTAGGAAGAAAATTTGGAATGAGAGTCAGATATGTGGTTCTGATGGCCAAATATCTTTTCATTGAAAGCTTAATTATGTTTGTACGTGTGTCTCAAGTATGATCCACTATAAGGTGGTGAGGTTGTAGGATCTAAAACATCATATAGGTAAATCCTTGTTTTAATTTTTGGTTTAAATGTCTTAAATTTGGTTAATGGAATGATTACTAGGGGTATGAGGAGGTTCATGGCTGTTTTGGGGATTCAGGACATGAATGAAAAAGAAAAATGGTCATCGTGTGCATGTTTCATGATCGATGCATAGTTAGATATAATTTAAATCCCAATCGTTCTATCCAAGAAGAGGGGATTATGGTGGGATTAAACCATTAGAGGGGGAGATCCAAATCATTAAACCTTGGACAATGGCATTCCGCATGGTTGGAACACGGTTTGTCAAACCATGCGGTCTTCTCTGGGTAACTATGTGACTCAACTCATCTTGGATAGAGGCTGGTGCACGGTTTGGAAAACCATGTGGCCAAACCGTGTGCCCCATTAAAAATTATGAATTTAACTAACCATCCCATTAGATTTTAAGGATCCCACAAATTTTTCTCCCTATTTCTTTCTAATATACACCTAATGATGAAACATTTTGATCTAAGCTTTCCAATGGTGGATCTACATCGATTTTAGGCTATTTGGAGTGTCATTGGATACAAGTCAAAGCTCTGGGTAAGTCTAATGCTCCTTTCACTTATTTTTCTGGATTAGGGCTTGTAAAACTTTTCTTCCTCTTCTGATTCCATTAATTCCTATTTTTCTAGTATATATTTAGTTGAGGATTCTAAGAGTTCTTGAATCAAGATCAAAGTTTATTGTTAATGATGTCTTCATATTCATATTCTAGGTAGGTGGTATATAATTTATATCTCATAGATTTATTATCAATTTGTGCAAATTATAGTTGTGATATTTCTTTTCCCTTGATGTTCGATTGATTTATTTGAAAATATTTGTAACATTCTTGGCTAAATGTTAATTTAGACACCTTATGGTACTCGTGCGATGAATTGATATTTATTAGACTCAATTAGGGACACCCATGGGGTGTGATAATATTCATGAACATGGTAAATTGTAATGTTAAACAGAGAGATTCCTTATGTTAAAATAGATCCCATGATAAATGTGTTAATATGTTAGTTCGATTTATAAATTGGACTAATAGTGGTTGTGTCTAGTTGTTGGTAAAAGAATAAAAGATTATTTGGCATCATGTGAAAAGGAAATTTAAGTGGATTAATGTGAATGTGTCAAATGGATTACAAAATTAGATTGGAAATGCATAAGTTGATTATGGAATATGAATTGATTAATGTGTAAATGGTGTAATCCATGGGTATTGATGAATATGTTAAATGGGCTAAGGTCTAGGGATTTTTGATTATTATAAATGAGTTAATGTATGAAATGGAATGTGGTTTAAATAGGATATTCTAAGTAAATGTTAAAAGTGTTAATGTGTTAAGGCATAAAGATGAATTTTGTGTTAAATGGAATGTGAATTTTGAATGTTATGTGTGATTATTATGTTTAATTTGTGACTTGGTATATGTGGTAAACATATAAATTACCAAGTGAAAAAGGATTCTTTGTTGTGGGGTATTGGACTTGAGGATCTACTCTCATGGGTTATGTTAGAATAAGTCTCTAAACCCCACCCAATAATGCATGGGTTGGGGTAGGGGACTGAGGCGCTATACACCAAATATATGAATTTGATGATACTAACTGGAATAAGGATCCAAGGTAAATGTGATGTATTTATTTATCAAATGTTTATACATAGAGAGAAAAGGAACTTTACTTATTCCCTTATGCATGATAAATTATCAGTTCAGGATGTTGTGTAAAAGATGTGAATTCATAATCCATAGAAAATATGATAGAAATTAATTTAGTAATGAAGATGGTATAAGTGATGGAAATGGAAGACATAACTAAAATTGTTAAAGTGAATATTGTTATTTAATGTAAGTCGAGTGGTATTTTGGTTTTCAGTTTAATTTATTCCACACTTGTATGCATTATTTCTTTAGGATAGATATTTTGTATACACTATTTGTGGTGTCCTACTGAGTTTTATACACACCCTTCTCGGACCGCTATTGGGTACCCAAGCATATTTCATTGTTTTAGTCCATAAATAAGTGAAAGGACATATTCTAGAGTGTTGAATTGGGCTTGGTATGTGCATTGATGATAATCCAGACATTGATTCAGGACCTGTTTTAGGGATTCAGTTGTTTGTCTTTATTTTGGGGTTTTCTTCACTTTTAGACTTATTAGCATGACATAGAATATTTACTATCATGTTGTGGTTTGTACACATTATACAAAATTCTTGGTAATGCATGTTTTTAGTTTATTTCTTATTATTTACTTTATTCCATATATTGATTGATGTGGATTACTCTGGTAATGAGGGTATAGTCTCCCCATGTGATTTATCTGACCCTCTTTGCTAGTTGGAAACCTCTGGCATATGGGGAGACACAAATGAGGTTAGGTAGAGACATGGCTTGGGGAAATAGTTTAGTTGATCCGGGGTAAAGGATGTTACAAAAATAATCCAATTAATTCCATTATAATAAATATTATAATTCTTTTTTATATAAAATATTTTTTATACATAAAACTAACATTTTTTAAAAAAAAGTTATCATTTCACTTTACACATTTATATTAAAATTATTTTATACCATATATAAAAAATGAATCTTTTAAATTAGATTTCATATTTCTAATAATCATAATTAATATTATATTATAATTTCAACTTAATTTTTAGTCAAAATATATTGTAAAATTTATAATAAATTGTTACGATAGTCATGGTTAAAATGGGTTTACTAGGTGTTTTAACTAAGAGATAAGGATCATAATTCGATGAGTATAAATTTTATTGGTTGAATATAATTATACCCTATATCTTATTAAAATCGAAATATTTTCCATTTGGTGAAATTTTCCCAAAAAACTAATTTATATTATGTAAGTCTTATGAGTAATTCCTTGTGTGTCGCTCCCCTCACTTATAAAAGGAAAACTCTTCACCACCTCTATTAAAAAAATTAATCCCTATATCTCACCCAATAATAACCCAAAAACCCTCCTATATTCCTTCTATACATTTTGAGATTCTAGTATTCTTTTTATACCATACATTGAAGGATTAAGGTGTAAGCCAATGGAGGTCCCTCAAAGAAGCATTAATCATATTTACAAACTCTTTTAAAGTTTCTTTATTATTATAATTTTTCTAGATCTATTTTACCTATAAAAATAATAAATATCATATCATGAATATAATAATATGTTATTATGATCATTGGAAAACCATTTCATCATCTTTTTATTCCTATGGGAAATTAAAACAATGCTCGTGCATACATATGACCTACCATCTCCACATAAGAGTGTAATTTATTTTTTATCACCCATTTACTAAGATGGTTATAAATATTAGTCTAATAAATATATAGGATAATTCTGAAATAATTATTATTCTATAAATATAATATATTTTTTACCTTAATACCCTTCTACCCATTAAAAAATGGGAACATCGCTCGTACGTATGTGTGGACTACCACCTCCACAATAAAATGTTATTATTTTTTTATGTACACATTTCAAAGTTTATTATAAATAATTATACAATAAATATAAAGTATATTTATATTAGGATTTACATTCTTGAGATGATTTAACTACGATCATGTTTTGAGGACTATAACTGCCTAACCAAAACATACATGAAAAACAAAGTAGTTAACGCCTGAAATGTTAATGATAACGAAATATTGTTAATGAACGAGTGATAAGATGATATAAATAAATCATGTATGATATTATAAAAATAAATATTATTCTGTTATATTAGTTTAATAAATTTATATTTATTATACAGTAGGATATAAGCAGTTATGCAGAAAGTTAGACCCAAGGTAATAGTTTATTTTACAATCTCATCCACATTAAGGATTGTTTATGTTCATGTTTCCATTTGAAAAATTATAATATTATTCTGTCATAACACCATATATTTTATTCTCCTATAGTTATTTCAATAAATTAGAATTTTTCCTTTTATTTTCATCTCTCAATGTACTCAAAAAGATGAAATATTTGTTTAGAAAACCATATGTTGTTTTTCTATTTAGTCATTAATATTTTTCATCCAAGACTATATTTTATTTAAAATGTTTCAACAAATATTTTTAATATTCTATAGCGATTTATTCAATTATTTATTACCAATATTTTACTTTATCAAGTATTTTTAATGGAATATTCTTTTCATTTTCCGAATGAGGAACTTTTCACAGGATGTGTGAATAGAATATTTCTTTTAACACTTACTTCATGGATTTATATTCCTACCATTATGACTATTACATCCCTTGAATATTACTTTACAATGTTCCATAGTTATTTTCAAAGAAATTTTTTTACTAATATTTTTTAATTTGTTAGATTTTAAATATGTGATTTCAAAATAAAATGGGTAATTTTCCTTAAGAAATTTTCTGATGATATTTTAAAAGTATTTTCATCAATTTAAATATCCTTTAATTAATATTATTATTTACTTGGGATATAATATATTGATATCATCTACCATATTAATATGGATGGATTATGATAATGTTATTTTATTTATTAAATTGAAAAAATATTAACATTTAGTATTCTAATTTATCAATACTTATGTTTATGGTCATTATGTGTTGAATTTTTATTAATTTATCTCATATTATGAATGAATTATACTTTTTAATTTAAGGTCAAGGCCCGTTATAACCACTAGATGCATGGGTAGGTTTCATGAGATAAACTAGTTTGGATTTTTGTCGTATGCCTTACGTATTTATATATGATTTCCTAACACAAGACCCTAATGGTAAGATTATGATGTTCTAAATTATGCACTCTATCATCATGAAAATATTTATTATTATCCCTGTGATTAGTTTTTTTTATGAAATCCATGAATTAGTCTTATTTTTTTGATATTAGTTATATGGAATATTATATTATTATTTATTTTTCAATATTATTCATGCTTTATTTATACTATAACAATTTCTATTGTATGATTTCCTTTAACGTGTGTCTAATATCACCCTTTATTATATATTATTTTACCTAGGATACCAAGAATGGATATATTAATGAATTCAAGTATTGCAAAAAGAAATAATAAATCTCTAATTAGAATGTTTACGTAGTACTTCATGTTTTTAGATTTAATGTGACAATCATATATATATCTAGTCTCCTGTGACTACTAAAATATTTTGTAACAAACCGAGATTTTATAAGATATATTATTTTTAATTTCATTCATATCTTCTGTTATACACTAAACCATGATTATCTTGCGCTATACGCAACACCGTATTAGCTTGCAGTTTACGCAACACTAATCTTGGATCGTGTTACACACAATTTCATGTTTGTTTGATAGTAGTTATTCTATGCAACATTGAGGGTATATATATATATATTCAATGTATTAATGAAATATGGTTTTATTTTGTTATACGCAACAACAAAGGAGTCGTGCACTACACACAACCCTGGCTTGGCTTGCATTACACGCAATCGCGACCTTCCTCGATAGCGTGTGTTGTACGCAAAACCAAGTTTTACTAAACAATGATATATTATTATAATAAACTAGACGTTATGAATAGTATTAACTAAATTTTGAATTTTATAACATTATTATTCATCATACACATTTTCTATAACATGGTATAAGAACAAAATAAATTTTTTGGGTAAAATAAGTATTTTTAAAAAAATGCAGTTTTGCGGCCTTTTAATGGAGAACCCACATTAAATATAGTTTTTTACATTTTTATAAGTTCAATTTTACAAAATAAAAATCTTCTTTTGAATCAGGATATAAAAATTTACATTGGATACAGTTTTGATATTTTTCTGATAACTTTCATAATTTAATTAATAGTAAAAACACGCTATATTTTAATTAAAAACAACATTTTTCATCGTAATAATTTATATGGTTAAATTATAATAATGAATGGTTTTAAAGAATAAATAGAATATATGTTTACCATTTAATATAAATTATATAATTAGCATTGATTTTACCTTGAATTCATAGGTTAAATCAATTCAGTCTTTTGCAATGTTTTAAACAAAAACCAGTTTTATTTCGACAACGGGATTAATTTTAATTTTATTTCTGCAACTTTTGTATATTGAATTTGGAAAAATGGATTCCATATTTTTAATCACTCGGTCCAAATTATGTTAATAAGATACTTTTTATTTTTGGGCATTATGAATAGTAACTACGGTAAATTTTATTTACCATAGTTAAAGGTAAATCGGGTAATTAAGGGTAAATATAAGATTATAAAATTACCCTATCACCTGCCAAAATATTATTGGATGACTAAAAGTCGACCCATATCACTTAAGGGTCGGATTAGATTCATTTAATAGACGTTTTTCCACGAAAATAATTTAATTATTATTAAAACCAAAGAAAGTGACAATATGTCACTTTCTTAAATATTATAAGTATAATAATTTTAGTTTAGTGATAAACTTCGTGACACATCGGATATAAATAGTCTCCAGAAAGATAATAAAATTATCTACATCATATGAATTTATTTAGAATTTTTAGGGATTAAATAATTATCATTAAAGGTGACAAAATAGTAATGTTGAAATTATTTTGTTAAGAGAAATATCAAATAAATTGTATTAAAAATATTAAAGAAAATATTATATGAACTATTTAATGTGCTCCACTAATTTTATAGATAAATATGACATGTTATTAATCTATTAAATCTTTTATTTCAAACATATATTCTGTATATATTTTATTTAAATTCAAATAATTGAATAGTGTCAAAATTGACACTATTGTTATTTTATAAAAATAACATATTATAAAATTGATTAAAAATCACAAAAATATTTAAAAATTATAAATTAAAAAATATGGTAAAAAAAGTCAAAAAGTGTCAAATTATTGAAAATTAACAACACATATATAACTATTTATAATAATTTAAAATTTAGAATATTATTACCACAAATAAAATTAAATTGATAAATAAGGATAAATCAAGTTGATAATGTTTAAATTAAATTCCTAACTTGTATAAATTTAAATGTTTGATGATATTACAACCCTATCTCATCTGACCTTTAGATACGAGTCATTTTAGAAGTTTTTATGTGGGGTTGAGATTTAATATAAACTATTATTTCTTATATTTCCAAAGGTGCCCCTCTCCTCCCTTATAAAAGGACACCTCCTCCCTATCCTCCTCACACCAATTTGAGCCTTAAAGCTCATCCAAACCCTTACCATTTCACTTCCCCACTTCCTTGGAAGCCTACTAGAGGTACTGGTCTTCTCAAAAGGCCAACTCTAGTGCCCTAAAGAGAAAGTTTAAAGGAGGTACTTCGAGAAAGAGGTAATACCTTCTACTGGTTTCTTCAAATTCCATTCTTCTTATACTCCATATTATTTAGTTGTTTCATTATGAAGTAATAACATATGTATCCCTCATATACTGATATGTTATTATAAATATGAAACAAACCTATTTCACCTTTTATCTATCCTATGGAAAACAAAATCACCACGCGTGCGTACGTACAGAATACTATCTCCACGCCGTGGTGTAATCTGTTTTTCCACCAACACCATACATGTATGGGTATAATGGTGTAAAGAATAACTATATATATTTAATATAACATCATACTGATTCTGATATATTGTATCATCCACTCCAATTCAATTCAATAATTATGGGAACGATATCATCGCTCGTGCGTATGTACGGACTACCGTCTCCACGACGGGATGAGATTTATTATCAATGATTAACCATTCATGAATGATTATAAAGTATATATAATAAGTAATCATGAAATAATAATGATACTTGATTTATGTATATATATATTTATGTCATCTAATAATTTCCATTCAATTCAATGAGGAAACGAAAACAACGTTCATGCGTACGTACGGCCTACCGTCTCCATGAACGGTGTATTTCTTTCCATTTATCGATATATTATATATATGTATATTCTGAATATATATTATATATAAATCATGTTTTATATTCTGAAATTAAGTAATCATGATCTAAGTAATCATATGAATAATTACAAGTCAATACACGGATGACAAATGAAACGATTTTACCCAAAACACTCTTTAACATGGAAATTACAAAAGAACGGGTAATATAAAGTCATAAGTGATCCATATATTATATCATAACAATGAATATGATTCTGTAATAAGTCAATGACATTATTTAAATCATTATACAGGAAGTTTGGATACCTATGAAGCATATCAGACCTAAGGTAAGGGATAACTTTTCCAATCTCGTTTTTATCCGAGATTGTTTATTCATAAGTATTTACTGGGGTTATATTTATCATCCATTTCCCAATTTTCAAAAAATGGTTTCATGTATGTTTAAAGTCTTTTTTACCCATTTTTTTACTTTTACTAAATTTTATGTAAGGACTCTTTCTTTTGTTTACGTTACGAGGTACTTTTTTGACTTTTCCAGCAAAAGTACGAGAAGAATGTTTTTTTAACTTATACGGCATGAACAGATTTTTTACGGTTTCATAACGCCTTATTTTCAGGAAGATTACTCGACAATATTTCATTATTATTTTCAACAAAATCCTTTTCTTTTAAAATTGCATGGCATTTTTTGAAAAGAAAATTATTTTGAAGAAGAAAGGATATTTTCCTCAAGAATTCATTTCAAGTGTTTTATCAAAACTATTTTCCATATAAAAATGACATTATGTAATAAGTTTATGGTTCAAGTATAATGTATCCATTATTTACATGGTTTGATTTTTCTTATGATGAAATGATATCCATTTTTTTATATGGATTATGTTATGATGGCATGATGTCTAAGAATCCCATTCTATTACATGGGTTATGCTATGATGTATGATTTATGATTTTATGGATCAAGAAAAAATGATTTCATTATGAGATGGGTGGGACCTATATCTCCCTCCAATGCATTGGGTAAAGATTTATATCTCATGAGATAGACATGGTTGGAACGATAAGTTTATCCGGTTTAGTGTTATAGGACTGAGACGAGGAGTGAACTCGATTCAGAAAGGGACTTTGTCCACTACGATGGTCTTGGAAGCAATGCCTTGGCTAATATGGAAATCATATCATATGCTTAATGGGTTCTACAATTGCATGTTTTATTCCCATGCTATATTATCATGATTTATGTTCCATTATAATCTATACCTTATGTACTTCCATGTTTTATGTCGTTGCTCAAGATTTTGATGTTTAAACATTATGTTCATGTTTTTAAGTTCAAATGTATATGGTATGTTTTACATTATCCATGAATACCCTTACTGAGCATTTGAGCTCACCCTTTTTATGTTTTCTTTTCCCCAGGATTAAAAGAATGGTTTTAGGTAAGGAAACAAAAAGTGGAAGACCCTTATGGGAGCTGTTGAAGATCTTTCACCTCAATTAGAAGATTACGTTCCAAGTTTCCAAAGACACTAAACTATTACAGTCCTTATGTGTCTGTTTTTGTTATGTATTATGTATTCCGCAAAAGTAATGTAATGTCCATGTACATAAAGCTTCAGGTCTCTATAGTTGGTATCAGAGGAAAGGGTTAGTCAACCCTTGGAAACTAGGATGTGAAAACGTTAGTGAGATCCCTAGAGATATTTCTAAGGTATGCCTAGGGATTTCTCTAAGGATAAGTATACGTATATGATATAGTCCTAGAACTACGGTAACGATCTTAGAATTTAACCTAAGATGTTAGATATTTAGGGTACTCCACCTTTACTATGTTATTTTCCCTAGCATGATTTTTGCCTCTCACACTATTCTTTTTGGGTTTTAGAAAATGGTTGGAAACAGGAAGATTCATGATAATGAAGGACATGACGGACAATGGAATGATATTCTTCATGAGAAACCAAATGAAACAGGATTTGGAAGTCCAAACAACGTTATTATGCCTAATTTGAAATCTCATAATATGATCAATAATCTCAACTTTGGTAAGTTTCCTGACTCGGATAATAAGAGAAAGATGGTTTTTTATGATGATCATAGAGGAAAGAAAGTTCAATTTCCCTCATGTAAATCATGTGGGAAGAGGCATCCGGGAGATTGTTTCAAAGGAACTGGAAGATGCTTTGGGTGTGGAAAAGAAGGACACAAATCCATTAAGTGAAAAGGAAAAGGATCAGTTAACGCCATGGACAAGGATAATGGTATTGCTACGACATCAACAATGATTAGATGTTTTAAATGTGGAATGTATGGGCATTATGGAAACCAATTCCCTAAGGGAAAATCTCATGAAGAGAATCAGCATTGTCATATGAGTATTATTTATGTGGATGATGATGAAGAGACTACAAATGAAATATGAGATGAAAGAAATGATGAAGCTCAATCAGTGGTTTAAGAAGTTAGTGGAATGATTGTATGTTTATAAAGAATAATGTATGGTACTGTGGAATAAAGAATCATATAAGGATTGTTACACTATTGTTTTTCCTAAAGTAATTGAAATTATATGTTGAATGGTACCGGTAACCATGGAAGGTTATTCATATATTTTTGGAAAGTAGATGATATGCGCATAATGAAGGGATAAGAAGATAATGAGATGTTTGATTGTATTCATGACCTCATGACTAATATAAGGACTAAGTGATATTATGGTTTGATTATATATATATTTTTGGGATTTTGGTATGCGGAAAGAGTTACCTTTTGACAGTATTCATGTTTTAACTACGGTTCTATGGTAATTTATGTTTCAAGAGAATATATGACTAAGGTATTCATGTGTTTGGAATACAACCAACAAGATATATCTTCTGATATATGTGGGATAAATTCTTGTATTCACATTCTTGGAAGTAATTGTTTTCTTTATACTATGAGCTTGGACCGAAGTATTCTAGATAAGCCTAAAGATTGGAATGTATTATGTTGGACATAAGTTAGTATTGTTTAAGGATAGAAATTTTTTCGATATTATTGATGGGATGTTATAGTAATGTAGTTTTAGAAAAAGGACAACCTGCAGGATGGGCGATAACCCATCGCGTCAGACAAGGCTGTGGGAATCAAACCCACAACTGATGTGCGACTGACCGTTATCACTTACCAATGGCCTACAGGAAGTCCCTGGTTAGTATAAAGTAGTTTTATTTTATTAAGCGGCATGATAGGTGAGGTATAAGTTCATTTTTGGAATTGTATACGAATAACCTCACCATAGATGGACTTATGTATAATTGAAAACTTTTGATAACCTTTTGTTTGAAACAAAAGGAATGACCCATCATTCTATCACATGATCTGTTAACACTTCACGAATAACAAATTCAACTTCATTTCTTTAAGAGATGAAGTGGAAATTGTTCAAAGCACGAACAATCGTGAGATTGTACCAAAATCAAGTACGTATTTCTTCTAATTCAAAATTTTCAACTTTAGGGAAATGATATTGAAAACCTAAAATGTTTTCCTAGTGCTCTTATATCTGATGAATCAGATGGTACCTTAGATCATCACAAATTTATGGCTTTGTGATTGATGGCTTTTTCATAGCCATGTTCTCTACCACTCTCCATCAGAACTTCGTGGTTATATTTTTCTTCCATATCCATATTTTAACCTATGTTCCCCTATATAGAAACCCAGTGATGAGTTACTATGGGTAATCGTTACGTTTCATACTTTAGTTTTTAAAATTAAGTTTTAGTATTCCTTTTTACGACTTGGGTTTCTATGAATAGTAAATGATTTATAACCCCGGCGAATTTTGAAGGTGAAATTCATTTTAAGGGGGGTAGAATGTAACAACCCGAGATTTTATAAAATATATTATTTTTAATTTCTTTCATATCTACTATTATACACTACGCAAAGATTATCTTGTGCTATACGCAACACTGTATTAGCTTGCAGTTTACGCAACTCTAATCTTGGATCGTGTTACACACAATTTCATGTTTTCTTGATAGTATTTATTCTACGCAACATTGAGTGTATATATATATATTCAATGTATTAATGAAATATGGTTTGATTTTGTTATACAAATCAACAAAAGAGTCGTGCACTACACACAACCCTGACTTAGCTTGCATTACATGCAATCACGACCTTCCTCAATTGCGTGTGTTGTATGCAATACCAAGTTTTCTAAACAATGATATATTTTTATAATGAACTAGCCATTATGAATAGTATTAACTAAATTTTTAATTTTATAAAATTAGTATTCATCTTACACATTTTCTAGAACATGGTATAAGAACAAAATAATTTTTTTGGGTAAAATAAGTATTTTTCAAAAAATGAAATTTTGCCGCCATTTAATGGCACACCCACTTTAAATATAGTTTTTGACATTTTTATAAGTTCAATTTTACAAAATAAACATCTTATTTTGAATCAGGATATAAAACTTTACATTGGATAATTTTTTGATATTTTTCTGATAACTTTCATATTTTACTGAATAGTAAAAACACGCTATATTTTAATTAAAAACAACTTTTTTCATCGTAATAATTTATATGGTTAAATTATAAAAATGAATGGTTTTAAAGTATAAATAGAATATTTTTTCCATTTAATATAATGTATGTCATTAGCATTGATTTTACCTTGAATTTGTAGGTTAAATTAATTCAGTCTTTTGCAATGTTTTAAACAAGAACACGTTTTCTTTCGACAACGAGATTAATTTTAATTTAATTTATGCAACTTTTTTGTATTGAATTTGGAAAAATGGATTCCATATTTGTAATTAGTTGGTCCAAATTATATTAAGAAGCTAATTTTTATTTTTGGGCATTATGAATAGTAACTATGGTAAATTTTATTTACCATAGTTAAAGGTAAATCGGGTAATTAAGGGTAAATATAAGATTATAAAATTACCCTAACACCTGAAAAAATCTTATTTGATGACTAAAAGTCGACCCATATCACCTAAGGGTCGGATTAGATTCATTTAATGGACTTTTTTCCATGAAAATAATTTAATTATTATTAAAACCAAAGAAAGTGACAATATGTCACTTTCTTAAATCTTATAAGTATAATAATTTTAGTTTAGTGATAAACATCATGAAACTTTAGATATAAATAGTCTCCTAAAATATAATAAAATTATCTACATAATATGAATTTATTTATAATTTTTAGGGATTAAATAATTATCATTAAAGGTGACATAATAGTAATGTTGAAATTATTTTATTAAGAGAAATATCAAATAAATGGTTTTAAAAATATTATATTAACTATTAAATGTGCTAAACTAGTTGTATAGATAAATATGACATGTTATGAATCTATTAAATCTTTTATTTCGAATATATATTCTGTATATATTTTATTTAAATTCAAATAAATGAATAGTGTCAAAATTGACACTATTGTTATTTTATAAAAATAACATATTATAAAATTGATTAAAAAACACAAAAATATTTAAAAGTTATAAATTTTAATTTATATGGTCCTAAAATGTTATAAATTATCATATTATGGAAAATTCACAACACATATGTAATTATTTATAATAATATAAAATTTAGAATATTATTACCACAAATAAAATTAAATCGATAAATAAGGAAAAATCAAGTTGATAATGTTTAAACTAAATTCCTAACATGTCTAAATTTTATTGTTTGATGGGATTACAATGCTATCTCATCTAATATTCGAATATGAGTCATTTTGGAAGTTTTTATGTGGGTTTGGGATTTAATATAAACTAATATTTCTTATATTTCCAAAGGTGCCCCTCTTCTCCCTTATAAAAGGGCACCTCCTCCATCTCCTCCTCACACCAATTTGAGCCTTCAAGCTCCGCCAAACCCTACCCATTTAACTTCCCCACTTCCTTAAAAACCTACTAGAGGTACTGGTCTTCTCAAAAGACCAACTCTAGTTCCCTAAAGAGAATGTTTAAAGGAGGCACTTCGAGAAAGAGGTAATACCTTCTACCGTTTTCTTCAAGTTCCATTCTTCTTCTACTCTCTATTCTTTAGTTGTTTCATTATGAAGTAAAAAAATTAGTATCCCTCATATACTGATATGTTATTATAAATATTAAACAACCCTATTTTACTTTCTGTCCATCCTATGGAAAACAAAATTACCGCGCGTGCGTACGTACGGAATACCGTCTTCACGCCGTGGTGTAATATGTTTTTCCACCAACACCTTACATGGATGGGTATAATGGTGTAAATAATAACTATATATGGTTATTATAACATCATACTTATTCTGATATATTGTATCATCCACTCCAATTCAATTCATTAATAATGGAAATGATATCATCGCTCGTGCGTACGTACGGACTACTATCTCCACGACGCGATGTGATTAATTCTGAATGATTAACCATTCATGAATGATTATAAAGTATATATAATAATTAATCATGACATAATAATTATACTGGATTTATGTGTATATATATGTATGTCATCCAATTAATTCCATTCAATTCAATGAGGAAACGAAAACAATGTTCATGCGTACGTACGGCCTACCGTCTCCATGAAAGGTGTATTTCTTTCCATTTATCGATCTATTATATATATGTATATTCTGAATATATATTATATATAAATAATGTTTTATATTCTGAATTTAATTAATGATGATCTAAGTAATCATATGAATAATTACAAGTCAAAACATGGACGATAAATGAAAGGATTTTACCCAAAATGCTCTTTAACATGGAATTTACAAAAGAACGTGTAATATAAAGTCATAAGTGAACCATATATGATATCATAAAAATGAATATGATTCTGTAATAAGTAAATGACATTATTTAAATTATTATATAGGAGGTTAGGATACGTATAAAGAATATCAGACCTAAGGTAAGTGATAACTTTTCCAATCTCGTTTTTATCCGAGATTGTTTATTCGTAAGTGTTTACTGGGGTTATATTTATCATCCATGTCCCAATTTTCTAAAAATGTTTTCATGTATGTTTAAATTCCTTTTTAACCATTTTTTTTACTTTTACTACATGGTATGTAAGGAATATTTCTTTTTTTTACGTTACGAGGTGCTTTTTTTACTTTTCCAGCAAAAGTACGAGAAGAATGTTTTTTTAACTTAAACGGAATGAATGGATTTTTTACGATTTCATAACGCCTTATTTTCAAGAAGATTACTCTACAAGATTTCATGATTATTTTCAAAAAAAATCCTTTTAATTTTAAAATTGCATTGCATTTTGTGAAAATAAAATGATTTTGAAGAAGAAAGGATATTTTCCTCAAGAATTCATTTCAAGTGTATTATCAAAACTATTTTCCATCTAAAAATGACATTATTTAAAATATTTATGTTTCAAGTATAATGTATCCATTACTTAAATTATTTTATTTTTTTATGATGAAATGATATCCTTTTTTATATGGATTATGTTTTGATGGCATGATGTTTAAGAATCCCATTCTATTACATGGGTTATGCTATGATGTATGATTTATGATTTTGTGGCACACGAAAGAATGATTTCATTATGAGATGGGTGTGACCTATATCTCCCTTAAATACATTGGGTAAAGATTTATATCTCATGAGATAGACATGGCTTGAATGGTAAGTTAATCCGGTTCAGTGTTACAGGACTAAGACGAGGAGAGAACTCGATTCAGAAAGGGACTTTTTCCACTAAGATGGTCTTGGAAGCAATGCCCTGGAAAATATGGAAATCATATCATATTCTTAATGGTTTCCACAATTACATGTTTTATTCTGATGCTATTTTATCATGATTTATGTTCCATTATGATTTATGCCTTATGTAGTTCCATTTTTTAGGTCGTTGCTCAAGATTTTGATGTTTAAACATTATGTTCATGTTTTTAAGTTCAAATGTATATGGTATGTTTTATTTTATCCATGCTTACCCTTATTGATTATTTGTGCTCACCCTTTTTATGTTTTCGTTTCCCCAAGACCAAAATAAATGTTTTAGGTAAGGAAACAAAAAGTGGAATATCTTTATGGGAGATGCTGAAGATCATTCACCATGATTAGAAGATTACGTTCCATGTCTCCAAAGACACTAAACTATTACGGTCCTTGTGTGTCTGTTTTTGTTATGTATTAAGTATTCTGCAAAAGTAATGTAATGTCCATGTACGTCATGTTTCGGGTCTCTACATATGTGATCCTTTAGAATGTGATCTCTTATAGTTTATGAAAATGTTGTAAAATAACCACCAACATCAGGTTATTGGAGTCAAGGTGTTACATATAGATATACATGAGTTGGAATAGGAATACTAAACTCCACACGACTTAGTGGGATGAGTTATTCCAAATAAAAATATTTTGTTTGAGTGTTAAAACCAAATAGGTGGTTTTATATTCACTTAGTCCAGTGACACATTATTTTGATAAAAATAATGAATCATATAAGGTAAAATTACAAGGAAACAAGATAATATTTACATAATCATATGAATTCTATAATGAATTCCATGTATCAAAATCCAGTTCTACATTTTGGTGGTTTCTTATTATATTGTAAATATTTTGGAGGGTATTCAAGAAAGAAACCATAAATAAATTTTAACTCTATTACCAATAATTAATAATTGGTTACGAATGGTTTTAAGGGATGTATATACATAATCTATTGTGAAACCTTCTACTAGTTGTCATTGATAAAATATATTATAATTCCACTTTTAATTGTAACATTCCATGATCATGATATATATAAAATAGATGTCAATACCACCATTCACATTTTAAAAATTGTTTGATATTTATATATTAAGAAACTATAAAAGTTTGGTGACACTAGAGAATACTAAAAAATTAATTATTTTCCAAATATATATTTTTTATTGGAGAAAGTACCATGATCATGAGATATTTGATTTGATAAATCCATATGGGAGTTTGGATTTTTTTTGAACAAAATTATATCATCTTTCCATTAAATGATAGCAGGTGAACCATGGTTTTCAATGAAAAATATACTGATAACACATATAAAATAGATCTTTAGTCTTATAGTATGTTTATACTACGATAAAATATGTATCATTAATAATAACATAAATGTACAAACCAATGCTTCAAGGAATAAAATAAACCATGATAGATCTAAGGTTTCATAGATGACTTCATAATAGATATATTGAAAAGGTATTGAAAAATTAAAGTTAAAAAAAATTCAATGTGGGAATTCTTTCCTATGTCACATCGTGTAAAGTTACTTCAAGATAATGTCTTAAAGAACTCATGGAGATTTTTATGTATGTAATCCCATATGATTAAATTTTATAGATCTAATAAATATGTCTTGTTATGTATAGATATTTTATATCTCTTATGGAAAAATAATAGATAGGAAATATCAAATAGAACTAGGTGAACTACACTAGTCAACAAATAATACATTCCAATAGTACTTCACAAATTACAATGTATGGGTTCTTAGTAGTTTGATAAATGGGAATACTAATTATGAAGGTGATACCTGACTAGTTTTATTTTAGATCAATTTGTTCTAGTATTGTAGATATTCATATGTAAATAATAAAGGTAATCTTGTTAAAAAAGTGGTTTCCATATCTACATGGACCATGTTTGTTGCATCTTATGATGCAACTTAAGAAATATTTTAGCAATTATTTATTATATATTTTTGAATTGTTACAAGAGAGTAATGTATTATCCTAATATATGATAAACTTATGACAATGGTAATAGAAAATATTTCATGTTCTTGATAGACGATAAATGGTATGTACTCAATGATATAACCTCTTGAGGTATTTTATTAAGAGTGATTAATAGTAAGAATAATTTCTAAAATAGAATATAGAGGAACCAAAAACTATATCGATTCCTTGGAAGAATAATATTTATCATTTTAGAGTTAATATGTTTTATATTAGCATTTTCTCTAGTGTAAGTGGGCCTTTTTTTTATTCATTTCCCCAGAATAAATTGAGTTTGTACTTTCAATTATGAGTGAATTAGTAAATATCTTATAAAATGAGGATTATTATTTTGTGGAAAATTAATGTCATGGTTTTCTTATATTATTTCTCACATAAAAAGTTTATAATATTTACTCTCTAAAATATGAACCCATATATGTTATGAGAACATGTAAAACATATGTCTTATAGTCTATATAACATTTATATGGAGGGACACATATGATGCTTGAATTGTTGGTTATGGAGGGTTATAAGAACTTGAGAAATATTCTCATAATTGTCAAATTTTATAATAACCAACAGAGTGAGTTATGGGGACAAACCAACCAATAGGAATTCCATATATTATATATTTAATTTTCAATTTTGTATTTCAAAATGTTTGTATAATTTATTATACTTCATATTATTATTAATGTATATCATGAATTACATACTATAGTGTATGCATGAAAATGGTGATGATAAATACTAATGGTGACGTTGTATATGTTTCGTAATTCATAAGTGATATGATAATAATTGAATAAGTAAAGAAATGAGTAATCTATTTTGTGTAAATGGAAGAAGATATCTTAGTCCAATTGATTGAAATGGAACCGTATGATAAATCAATTTCCATGATATTTTATAAAAAAGCTAATTTCAAATTATTAATTAAAGATAAATCAATCATGTAGGCTGATAAGACATAATATGAAACATTATTGATTAGATAATATGAAAAATTGATTATATTACGCCATATCTTTTATAGTAATGTTATTTCCATTGCAACATTAACACATTTCACTATGGTTTCCTTGATGTATTTATAGTCATTGATCATTGGCTATAGTTATGTTTACTTACTGTAATGGATAAAGAGGGAAAGAGGATCATGAACAGAAGGTATTTAGAGTATAATTTAATTTTAATGAATTTAATATTGAGAATAAATATTATTTTTGGATTAGAGAACATTAACTATTCAAGTTATTTTTATCACATAAATTAAATCATCTAATATTTGAGCATAGAATATGTGAGTTAAATATTAATATAAATATCTATTATATAGTCCAGTAAGTATAATATTTATTTATGTCTTATGTATTATCCACAAGGTAACAAATAAATATTTATTAATTCGGTGGCTTGAACGATGGTTGAGTGGTACTCCCCATGGCCTCAATATCCAAATGACTAGGGTTTGATTCTTTCCAACGCCTTAGGACATTTATGGATGGTGACGCAAGAATATGGTGACACAATCTTGACATATTAAGGTTTTGATGAAAGGATAATGTAGGAATGGTGACATATGTAGGTTGAATCTGGATTATAGCGTAGACACAGTTCACACATATGAAATTCAGTGCCTTAGGGCCATGTACTGTGATTTCAAGCACTCTAGGCCATTAGGTAATGTATTATAATAAAATAGGTCCACTGAGTTCTTATAATCCCACGTGTGGAGGGATGAGGCTTGATCCACTAGGTTTTCTGGTTTTGTGTGTTATTTGGATTCTTATAGTCCCTTACACATAAAATAAATAAATATTTATTTATTCACAAATTTACAGAATAATGTAACGTAAATATTTATTTAGTGACATTAGTATTATAATAAATATTTATTCTTAAGTATAGTTAATAAAATATTTATTTTTTATTTTAAAAATAATATTAATTTATTAAATAAATATTTTATTATTTGGAGGTCGTTAAATGACAAGAATTATTGATAGGCCAAGTTGATGGCTCAAAGGAGATGATATATTAATTCATGAGTTTAGTGCATGTCATGAGAATATAATAATAATATTATTACTATTTGTAATTATGTTTTCATAGAATAAAAAATTAGATAAAGGTATCTTGTGAAATTATCAATTGTTTAACCCCAAGTACAATGAATTGATTATATCATTTTAGAGGATACAAGTTGTTGTGGAAAATGGAGTGTATCAAAAAATAATCTCAAGATCTGGAGTGAAAAAATACCCCTCTATACTCAATTAAAAAGAGTTAACAAGAGATTATTATTGATGTTATCAATGAATAATGACTCATATTACTTTTTTATTCCATGCTAACACTCAGAATACTGAGAGAGTTGTTCATAGATTCATGTAGCATGTATGGATATTTCTAGATGAATTCTGGTTTGGATTATTCACTTCAATGAAGATAAGATAAGAGTATAAATCAATGATCCATGAAGAATTATTTTTTTCAAGGTAATTAATATTTTAAATTAATTATATCTTTAATGTGAAGGATCCTCTCTAGAAGATTTTGGTGTATCCTTCATCATGTTCATCCGATATTATCCTTTGAAATGGATGAACAAAAATTTTGGGCACTGCCCAATACTTTAGCTACTCCCCTATGAACCATACCATTTCTTAGAAATAATCCTGGAAAAATATATTCCTTTTCAAAGAATATACCGGTACAAGCCATATATACTTTTTCCTCAATGAAAATATAGAAATAATATCTCTTAGTTTCCTTGAGATAACTAGAAAATAATAACTTATTAGAATTTCAGTCAATTTTATTAGTAGTCAAACATCATATATATTCTTCATAACCACAACCCCTCATAAAATACATATTAAGACGTTTCATAGTCCATATATGATATATTTTATTTATTAATACTATATATGGAATGCAATTAACTAGAAAATAAAGCAGTTTGTAGTGAATATATCAAAAATGACATAGAAAGGTTACACTAACCCAACATTAATGAAACCATTTCCAAAAAGATACAATTTTATTTTGAAACACAATATTCCAATATAGTGATTCTTGAGGCGTTAATTTTATATAAATTGTACAATATCTTAGGTGATCAATAAATTCATGGCTCGTCTATTCACAACCTAGGTCTGATCGGAGAATCATCTTAAAACTTTTATCTCATCAGAAATATATAACCATATTGACTAAAGTCATCTGTAACAGTTACAATGTACATAAGGAAACCAATTTATTATGTACTCATTGGTCTATATACATCACTATATACAAAATATAATATTCCACTAGCCCATTATAATTTTCCAATCAAAGGTGATTTGGATATTTTTCCTAATGAAAATGTTTTATAGATTTCAAATGATCCATAATAGAATTATTCCAATGACCTATCTCTATAAATTATTTGATTGTGTTTCTCATTTATATTTACTAAGAAAAAAATAAAACAATAATTAGGTTTAGAATCAATCTTGAAATTTTTATTTTTAATGTTTTCTAATATTTTTTCCATATCCATAATATATAAACTATTTATAGTGTTCTTAATGCCATAAAAAAGTAAATTAATATATATAGGACAAACCATGATCTTAATAATTAATTAAAATCCCATATTATCCAAACATGATAAATAAATAATTTTTTATGGAAATAATTATAAATATTCTCCCATTCAATAACTAATCCACTAGTTAGAATGAGATCATATGTGTTAAACTCTAATTCTTCAACTCTTTCCCTATTATTTACATATAGATATACTTCACCATTATTAATTATATTCTATCTATAAGTATGTGCTGATCTGAAAAAAAATTTGATATCAACACCCATTATATAATACCCATGAGTGAGTGTTTGATAAATTTATGTTTATAACATTCACATTTATATACTGGGATGTATTCTCTCTGTGAACAATTTTCAACCATAGATACCACTCTAGAATTTTATTCTAGATCATACCTATAAGTGATATCAGAATGATAAAAATTATTCATGATATAATATATAAAGAAGATATATCTATGGGTGAGTATTATATTATATATCTTTTTATCAAGTAATTTTAATGAAATCACTCATACTAAATTTATTATTTTAATCATCATTTTTGTTAGAGGACCAAGATCCATTTTTGAGAAAGTAATTAATTTTAATTTTAATTTGTATCATCACTCAGTTATTCATGTAGGGTATAATCTTATTCATATCATATATTACTCTTAGATATTTGAGTTTAAAAATCTATCCCAAAATCCATCATATGAATAAACTCAGGTTTATTCTTATTACGACATAATACTATTTGGGTATCCCAGCTTAGTGTACCCCAAATAAAATAACAAAATCAAGCACCTTATCAAATTAGGATCAACAATTATTTTATTTACTCACAAAATATATTCATGGGGAACCCATATTGGGAATTAAATACCTAGTTGGATGATCAATGTTTGGAAATTTCTACTTTAGAATGAATCTCACACATAGAATTTTAATGGTTTTTCTTTTAATGTCTCACCAACATTTTATAAATTACATTAATATTAAATTCATAAACATTATATACCATGAAATATTTATTATATCATGTTTTATTTCTTTATGTATGCTTGATTCAAAAAAAAGTTTTGGAATCCATATTCCATTCCTCAATTCAAACCATATTAATGTGTACCTTTTGAAACAACCCAAAATTGTTGTTACTCACCTAAAAATTGATTCCAAACATATTTTTACTTGTCCAAATATATCTCATGAAAAACATATATTAATTCTCCATGTAATGTTTTATAATTATATGATATTGATAACCCCCACATGAGAAATATGTGATCCATAGACAAACAACCCATACCTTCCTAGAACAATGCATAAGCCACTAGGCATGTGGAATGTATAACCGATGTTCTTCAACCATGGGATACTTTACTCAATGGAGATTAAAAATAATCATATATCTACTACCTAATATGTATAAAATATATTCAACAACTAAATTCAAGTTATTGCTGTAATTAAAAACCAAGGTTAGGGTAGATAAAAAATAAAACGTATTTTTTATTACCTTTCATGTAAATAATTAAATGATAATATATAAGAATAAATTTATCACATAAATAAAAGTATATATAATATTATTATTTCCTAAACAATTTTGAAACTTGAATACTCAAAATGAATAAATAAATAAATATTTTATTTGTTTTCCAAGCACATGATATAAGTATAAATATTTCATAAGTAATATAATCATTAAAATATCCTATTTAAAATACATAAAACTTATATTTTATAAGCCTTTTATAAAATTTAATCATTTTTATTTGAAATATTATTTTTATTCATTTATGTAATATGTCATATTTTTCAATTGAAAAGTGGAACTATCTATCATAAACTACGAATCAATTATAATAATCATTATCTTACAAATTAATAAATCTCATATATCAAGTTACCTATATATAATATAATTTATCATCTAATGGAAAATTTAAAAAATATCAAAAATATTCCTTACATATTGTGAAATTTCGTGCATATCGTATTTTTTTATAAATATGAGAAAACTCTTACTTATTATTATATATACTCCTGTTAAAAAATTTTAATATCTTACATGCAATTAAATTTATTATGTATGAATCATATATATCATGAAATCATTACTGTTGAGTAAAAAGATCTCTTTTGACATTTATGTATTTTTTTGGAAATAACAAATGTATTCTAACAATGTTTATCATACTAACTATGTTTATCATACTAACTCTGTCACTCGTCCTGACTATGTCAATCGTACTGACTCTGACAATCGTACTGACTCTATCAATCGTATTGACTCTGTCAATCGTACTGACTCTATCAATTGTACCAACTCTATCAATCGTACTGACTTTGTCAATCGCACAGACTCTGTCAATCATACTAAATTTTGTGCATCATACTCACTTTGTATCATATCAATACATTACACTAAGTAATACCTATAGTACTCATATTTTTATCACATGCATGTTTTTATGCTTTATCAACACATGTCAATCGTACTCATGTTTACATCTTCATATATCTTTTGTTTTAACAAAAATGATGTCATAGAGTTAGATATAAACTAATCAAAATGATGTCGTGTTTTCTATTTCAATATGACTGTTATAATGCCAGGTGTCTAAGTCCCTCTAATTTTTTGGAGAAATATGATCATTGGAGGAAATGTGACCGTTGAAACCTGAGGCCTATAAATAGGAGGTCATTTGAAGTTGAGGAAAACTGAGAGACTTTGATCATTCTATGCTACTATCATGTTCTGGAGAGAGAAGTTATGACTTCTCTCTTACTTTGTGTGAAATCCTTGAAATTACAAAACGTGAACGGCTCATTCTTAGTTTTTTTATTTCAATAAGTGATTGGTTTTTCATTGTGCGACCGACCAGGTGATAACGATTGAGGTCTTCTGAGGATAGGCAGATGGTTCTACCGATCTTTGTATCGAAGGATTTCAAGTGTTTGAAAGACAGAGGTGCCAATTACCTACAAAATAGAGGGCATGCGGGGATAGCAAGATAGACGTACCGATCATCATATTAAGGGATTACTAAGGTGGTGGTAAGGCATACCTCTTATCCTAGGTGAAAGGATACCCTTCTCTTTGGGTTAAAATAATTGTAATAATTTTACATTTCTATTGCTGATTATAATAGAATGGTAATTGTTTTGTTTCCTTTCATCATTTCATATTTAATTATAATTATTTCCATTACAATTATCCTATTACATACTGTATCGATAGATTCTATACACTTTATGGTAGAATATATCACTATTGTATTACTCTGATTATTGTATTCATTTTGAATACAATTGATTTACTTTCTTTATAGTATTACATCATATCATATTTTTATTTCCAAGACAATTGTGTTTAATTGTATTGGTTGTGAATTTTATTAGTTTAAGATCATTTAAACTAATTTCTTAAGTGTTTAAACACTGAGTTTTAAACCTACAATTCACCCCCCTCTTATATTGTTCCATCTAATATACTTATACATATACATTTATATATCCATCCAAAAATTTCTATGAGAGCAGGTTTCCACTAAATTTTATTACTAGACCAATTTCTTTCTTTTAAATTTCTGTTTCAACTACTTACTACACTAACGTGTGGAGTGGAAAAGATTTTGTTTTATTAGATGGTAGGAATGAATATTGGATCAATTGAAAATATAAATTCAACCAGACCACCTATATTTGATGGGATTTATTATGAGTACTGGAGAGATCGAATGAATACATTTTTATCACTACTAGTGTAGACAATTTTATTATTCTTACTGCAGGTTACAAAATCCCTAACAAAGAAGTCAGTACATTCACTAATCAGGAAAAGAAAGAATATCAACTGAATTACAAGGAACACAATACTTTGATATGTTCTATGAGCAAGAATATATACATCTAGATATCATCTTGTGAAGCAGGCAACTATATTTAGAATAGATTATAAGTCACATATTTTGGTACATATAAGGTTATAGAAACAAGAAGAGAAATTCTTCGAGCAGAGTATCATGGATTTTTTTTCCTTATGGAGAGCCAGTATGTAAAGTGCAACAAAGATTCATGAAAATTTTCAATAGTTTACAATCAATTGGAGAAAGAGGTCTTGATGACAATGCTCTTGTAGAAAAAATTATTGATATAACGCCAAACGAATAGGAGTCAAAAAGGACATCTATTGATGAAAACAGAAAAGTTTTTCCAATTACTCTTGATGAACTTTTTGGAACTCTTCTACAGCATGAGAAAATAATGAAGAGAGATTTTAATATCAATAAAAAGAAAAAGGGAAATGTAATTTTAGATTTTACTACTACATCTAATGCTAAAACACTTGAAAGAATAACAATATCCAAAGCGAATAATTTTTTTTATCAGAATCAAGTGATTGTGATCATTCAGATAATGAGTTAGCCAATCCTACTCGAAGGATGAACATGATTGTTCGAATGAACGTCCTCCAATATAGGTTCAGAAAGAATGATAAAAAGGATAATAAAGATTCAGAGGTAACTTGTTATAACTTTTAGAATGTAGGTCATATAAGACTTGATTTTTTTACTGAAGAGAATAGATAGAAAGGAGAACCATTCTAAAATAAATAAGAAAAAGTATTACAAGACAATTACAAAGAAATTCTTGAAGGAAAATGATAATTGGAGCACACGTGGTGTTGATTCATTAGATGATTCTTCAGAATATGAATCCTCAGGACAAAGGAATATTGGACTTATAGCCAGATTATTGATTGAAGATCATTGTTTCATGGCTAAGGTACACAATGCTGAAGCCATTACAAATGTTTCCTTAAATCCAAATTATACTGATAATAAATATTATGAATCTTCAAATGATTATTCTTCGTCATCATAAGATAATACATTACCGTCTTATGAAGAAGTGTCTAGGTTTTCTAAACTTCTAGAGAATGAAAATTCTAAACCCAAGAAAAATCATAATAAAAAAAATTATAGAATTTCAAATTTAACTAAAGAAGTATCAGATATTTCTAATAATATTGATATGAAAACTTTTTATTTTGAAAGTATTTTAAAACCCCTTGAGAAAGTCAATTCGGATAAGGATAAAATTTCTAAGGATCGTGAAAATATAATTTCTAATAAAAATGTTTTCGAGCCAAACTCTAGTTCAAAATCAAATGTTTTGGAAGATAAAAATGTTGTTTTAAAACTAAAGTCTGAAATTTTTTCCTTGAATAAATGTTTGTCAAACTTTACATATGTCAAGAAAAACATTGATAAAATGTATTCTCAATTTCTACCTTTGAGAAATCATTTTGGTTTTGGTTATACTCATTCCAAACCGGTTTTTAGTAATAACTATTTTGTTCCTCAATGTACCCCTTTTTTTACTAAGTGTCAATGTGGTGGTCACTAGAAAAAAGATTGTTCTTTGAATAGAACTCACACTACAACAAAAGCAGCCCTTAGCGGCGGTTTTTTTCCCATTTAGCGGCGGTTTATACCACCTCTAAATGGGTTGGCGGAAGTTTTTGTAAACCGCCGCTAAACTTGGTGTCGGCAATCTTTTAGCGGCAGTTTTTTCTATTTCGCGGTGGTTTAAAATATGTGTCGTAGATGCCTCATTTCCCGGCGGTTTCTCTCCATTTAGCGGTGGTTTTATGGGTATGCCACACCTTTTTATGCGCGGCGGTTTTAACTGCCGCAAAATTATGCCGTTTGTTGCGCCTATTTTGCGGCGGTAAAAACCACCGCTAAATATAAACGTAATATATCTAGCGGCGGTTTTAACCGCCGCTAAATGCTACCAAATATGGCATGAGCGGCGGTTAAAACCGCTGCTAAATGCTGAACTGGAAAAAATAATAATTTTGGTTGTACTACACCACTGCCCTGAAAAATAAATCAAACCAGAATATAGATAAATGATCACATCGTCATCCCTTTAAGCATCCAACTGATCGTGCTCCCCACCATAGGTTTTAACATTAACAGAAAATTACGAACCATAGTATTATCCACCATTTTAATTTCCTATAAAGAATATCCAAAGATTTCCAATGATAATATTGGAATTTTTCCTCTAATTGGGAAATCCTAAATACTTCTGAGGCCATAATAGGGACCTTACAATAAAGAAATAGTCAAATGCCAATCAGCCTAACTGAAACTAGTCATGAAATCTTTCTCAGAAGACATTTTCGACCCTTTCATGACACCCACATTAGCCTAGTGACATGATTTAAATGGATACATTCACCTATATACATCTAAGAAGAAGTATAATAATTCAATCCACTTTCAGCTAACCATTCCCAAGATACTCAGCTTAGATGACTCACATATCACAACCTGAACCACAATTCCTTCCTCTATGAAATCCCGTGTTTACCACAAGCACATTCACATAAGTCCATACCTGACTTTCAATGAAATTTCTTAGTCATTCCATCACCTAACCATTTAATAAATTGTTCCCTAGCATGAACAAGGGTGGAACCTAGATCCATCCCATTATAATCATTACCCTTTAAATATCACCTTTTAGTTCGATGATAAGTTTGGGATAAAATCAGATCATCAACTATGTGCCATAAATGTTACATATACAAACCAACCGTTATCATACTTGTTCAACACATCAATAATACTACTACTCATCATCTGATGCTGCATCGTCACCCTCTCCAACTTCATCTCCACCACCTGCTGCCACCTGTAAGAACATTATATTGAAAATTAAATATTGTTTCATATTTATAATAAAACTTAAAACCAATAAAAGTTTTCAAACTAAATGATTTTGATTTTTTTGTGATTTACCTGCTCACCACTACCCGATGCACTACCACCGGGGGCATATCTGCTCATATACTGACGTATTTCAAACAACTCTTTCTGCAAACCAGATATATGATCCCCCTGCTAGTGAACTGTGTTTCGTAGAGAAGACATCTCCCTATGAGCATCTTCAGGTATGAAATGACTATAAGCAGGAGTAGATGTAGCTGAAATCCCTGATGGCATGCGAAAGACCTCAGATGGTACAGGTCCCAAACCCATCCCGCGCACTCTACGAGGATGCTCCTTCCCAAGGACTTTACCAACCGGGTCATCCTGGGAGACTGAGTAGGATTGCCCATGATTGGCATCCCATATTTCTTTAATTTTTACCTATAAATAAAATATCAATATATATTAACACAGTAAAAACTGATAATAAGTTATTATAATAAATAATTGACTTCATACCCCAACTTCTCTGGCAGGTTCATTAACAAAACATCCATCTGTTTTTTTATGAACATCCAGCCACAATTCTGTTCGGGATGCGTCATGCCCTAAACTCTGTGACTGCATTAAACAAAGATAAATCGACAATTAAATATGTTAAATAGATAATATTATCTTATAAATATTTAAACTAATTAAAATATTACCAATGACATTCGGCTTCTTGAAAAGCGTTTTGAACCCGCAGTGTGTGGGATGACCCACACACTTATCATAACACTATCGATCACACATTTATGTTGCCTCAAACAACACCCCATTGATGTGTGATCGAAACTGATCATAATGCATTTTAAACCTGAGACGTTATGTGATTTTTTTGGCTTGACCTTAGATATCCTCCAAGAGGAATGATGTTTCTCAATGGTTTCATACACAGCCAACTATAAAGAGGGCCACTATGTTCACTTTATTCATCGAAGTGTCACATCTCTAGGTTTGAGTATTACAAGTCAGACATTTATAATCATGTCTTCAACCATCGACATATAAAGAACCAGTTTTTTATTCAAGGGTTGTCTTAGACATTGAAACATTATTAATCTCATTTATAAGAATTTTATTTTAATAAAAAAAATTAATTTTTTAAAAGGGTTTGATCACTATAGTGCTGAGAATGTAAAACACATACATACATCAAATTCATAAACACATGGGAAATGCAGAAGGACTACTCACATCAATACTATTTTTTTCACTTTTTAAGAACAACCCTATAACTCTTGTCTATGATTTTTTAAATCTGAAATCATATCTTTAGTACCTATCTCAAGGCACAACACCAAATACATAATTATATACAATTTATAGTTAATTATATAATTTTATTATAAAAATTATAATTTATTTCAATTAAAACGAACAAGGAATAATTGCCTAAAAATCACCAGCCCACCTCATCACACGTATATAATAACCAACCACTTATGTATTGTTTGTCGTGAACTCTAACCTTTATCCCAAAAAAATTACCTATGAAGTTGAACCAAGTCAATCAACAAATTAACTTAACTTAATCTAATTTTAATTAAAACTATTTAAAAATTATAAATGGTGATGTACCTCTAACCCAATGACATGTTACAACATGAGATAATAATGTTGGGACATCTCATATCAGTTTTGAGAAAAATAATTATCATATTAGATGATTTATACAATGATCCAGTGTAAATAATCTCCAAAATCTAACCAAAAAAACCAAAAATAAATGAAGAACAATGTAAAGGTAACATCAAATGTAGTCATACATAATGGAAATAATACTACATGTTTGACCCAAACCATGGCCATGAATGATGTTGTAGAGGAATTTATCCAAGGTTGATGCAAGTAGTATATAATCAAATGATGTCCTATTTGACATTAGCATCACCTTTTTGATGTGTTGGTTACATATACATCTTCCTAACCATATAATTTATTCCCCTTCCCCTTCTCTATCTATCTGCCTCTCCCAAAAACAATGTCTACATCATAGGAATATATGTTGGTATTTTGAAATATTTAAGTCATGCAGTTGTTGATAAGGTGGCATGTATATTTGTCATAATTGAAATAATTTTTTAGATATTTCATTATTTTGATGACCCATGTGTTTTAATTTCCCATTATGGTTTTTTGAGACTCGACGCAGTAATGACCTCCTCATGATGGAAGACTAGGCCACCAAAACCCAATTCTTTCCAACATAGGCCATTTTTTAAAGATAAGTGACGAGAATGAATAATTATAATGGTAGGCCTCTTCATAATGTACATGTAGGCATGCACCCAACCATATATATGAATATGTTCATAATAATAAAAATAAGAGAAAATAAACTAAATATTTACATTCTATCATGCTATTTACTTTAGAGAATAAAAAATAGTACAATAGTACAATAGGAGGTGGCCGCGGCGGAGGAGAAGGAGGCGGCGGCCGCAGAGGCACCGGCGTGACCGCGGCGGGACTGCGGCGTGACCGCGGCGTGACCGCGGAGGAGGAGGTGGCCGCGGAGGCACCGGCGGCACCGGCAGAGGAGGAGGAGGCATCGGCGGAGGAGGAGGAGGCCGCAGTGGAGGAGGAGCCACCGACGACAGCGCAGAGGCAGGGCGGAGGCAGGGCGGAGGCAGCGGAGGTAGCGGAGGCAGCGGAGGCAGCGGAGGCAGCGGAGGAGGAGGAGGATGAGGCCGGTGGAGGAGGAGGAGGAGGAGAAGAAGCAGAGGAGGAGGAGGAGGCCGCGGCGGCGGAGGAGGAGGCGGCGGCCGCAGAGGCACCGGCGTGACCGCGGCGTGACCGCGGTGTGACCGCGGCATGACCGTAGCGTGACCGCGGCGTGACTGCGGAGGAGGAGGATACGTGGAGGCACTGGTGGCACCGGCGGAGGAGGAGGAGGAATCGGTGGAGGAGGAGGAGGCCGCGGTGGAGGAGGAGGCACCGGAGGCACCGGCGGTAGCGCGGAGGCAGGGCGGAGGCAGGGTGGAGGCAGCGAATGCAGCGGAGGAGGAGGATGAGGCCGGTGGAGGGGAGGAGGAGCAGGAGAAGAGGAGGAGGAGGCGGCCGCGACGGAGGAGGAGGAGGCAGCGGAGGCAGCGGAGGAGGAGGAGGAGGCCGTGGTGGAGGAGGAGGAGGCCGCGGTGGAGGAGGAGGCACCGGCGGCAGCGCAGTGGCAGGGCGGAGGCACTAACTCATGATAGTCACACATAATCTTTTCCCTATCACCCTAACGTATCAAGACCATATTACATATATTTAAGATTACTATCATGGTGTCTATTGGTTCTCATTATATCCTATGAACTTCTATAGTCTTTTTATATGACATGTAATCTTAGGATGTCACTATATAAATATAGTCAATGCAGAAGAACAAACACTATTGTTGGTAAGATATAAACATGCATATATCAAACTGTATGCATGTAATGGTATTCAATATAAATACATGAGTTAGGTCTAGGGTACCCACTCACAACACCACACTTATTTATGGAACCCACATTGAATGGCACCCTGAAACACCCTTCTTACTCTCTAAATATGGAGTGATTTCATGTAATTAACCTCGAAGAACAAGGGTTGTAAAGAAAAAGAATAATGATATGTGGTAACCTATCATGGGATACAGGGGTTTCTACTGGTTTAACAAATGTTCAAATGTTCGATGGGCCTCACTTTCAAATGATAACAATTAAAATCAATCATTAGTTTCATTCATTTTAATATGGCATAAAATAATCATGCGTTAATAAGACATAAAATAATGTTATAATATTTTTTCATACACCTGGTTATTTCAAGAAATAGTGAATGAGAAATAATGTTTCAAAATAGGCTAAGAACTATCTCAGGAATAGGAAAAATGAAATTGGTCAATTGGGTCATTTCATGAATATCAATAATCACTTTACTTGATGCATGTATTCATGAATCAACATCAAGAATAAGAAATCACATCGATAATCATTTTTAGGAAACTTCAAATAGATGTAAGATTGTGAATTTTAAAAATGTCAACCTATTTCTCTAATTTAAAAAAAATCATTTCCTAGAAGTTAAATAAAAACTCAATTTTCTTACTGGATGTTATTTAATTATGGTTATTAAGCTAGAACATTTACCTTTCTATCACATAGTTGGAGAATGAATCAAATTTAACTGGCTCAGTATTGATGCTGATTTTAAATTCTACTAGATCGGGCTGCATGGTCTCTTTCTTCAATTGTTAGACAATAATCTTCTAAGATTTATATGATCGCTTTTATCACCTAGATCTATCTTAGGAGTAGGTATATATGTGTGGCCCATTATAGGAAGGCTTTGTACCTACCATTTCCTACCTTACTAGATTCCTATCTACTATAAATATTCTCTAAGGAATGTATTTGGAAACTGTAGAGTTATTGTAGAGTTATACCACCATGACATCCTCACATCATATTCCATGAGGGTGATGATGACCGTTACCCAGGAGGAGACGTGGAGGCACTGGTGGCACCGGCGGAGGAGGAGGAGGCATCGGCGGAGGAGGAGGAGGCCGCGGTGGAGGAGGAGGCACCAGAGGCACCGGCGGCAGCGCGGAGGCAGGGCGGAGGCAGGGCGGAGGCAGCGGAGGCAGCGGAGGAGGAGGATGAGGCCGGTGGAGGGGAGGAGGAGCAGGAGCAGAGGAGGAGGTGGCGGCCGCGGCGGCGGAGGAGGAGGCAGCGGAGGCAGCGGAGGAGGAGGAGGAGGCCGCGGTGGAGGAGGAGGAGGCCGCGGTGGTGGAGGAGGAACTGGCGGCAGCGCAAAGGCAGGGCGGAGGCAGGACGGAGGCAGCGGAGGCAGCAGAGGAGGAGGAGGATGAGGCCGGTGGAGGAGGAGGAGGAGCAGGAGCAGAGGAGGAGGAGGCGGCCGTGGCGGAGGAGGAGGAGGCGGCGACCGCGGAGGCACCGGTGTGACCGCGGCGTGACCGCGGCGGGACCGCAGCGTGACCGCATCGTGACTGCGGCGTGACCGCGGAGTGACCACGTCGTTACCGCGGCGTGACCGCGGAGGAGGAGGTGGCAGTAGAGGCACTGGCGGCACCGGCGGAGGAGGAGGAGGCATCGGCGGAGGAGGAGGAGGCCGTGGTGGAGGAGGAGGCACCGACGGCAGTGCAGAGGCAGGGCGGAGGCAGGGCGGAGGCAGCAGAGGTAGCGGAGGCAGCGGAGGAGGAGGAGGATGAGGCAGGTGGAGGAGGAGGAGGAGGAGAAGAAGCAAAGGAGGAGGTGGCGGCCGCGGCGGCGGAGGAGGAGGCGGCGGCCGCAGAGGCACCGGCGTGACTGCGGCGTGACCGCGACGTGACCGCGGCGTGACCGCGGCGTGACCGCAGCGTGACCGTAGCGTGACCGCGAAGGATGAGGAGACGTGGAGGCACTGGTGGCACCGGTGGAGGAGGAGGAGGCATCGGCGGAGGAGGAGGAGGCCGCAGTGGAGGAGGAGGCACCGGAGGCACCGGCGGCAGCGCGGAGGCAGGGCGGAGGCAGGGCGGAGGCAGCGAAGGCAGCGGAGGAGGAGGATGAGGCCGGTGGAGGGGAGGAGGAGCAGGAGCAGAGGAGGAGGCGGCGGCCGCGGCGGAGGAGGAGGAGGCAGCAAAGGCAGCGGAGGAGGAGGAGGAGGCCGCAGTGGAGGAGGAGGAGGTCGCGGTGGAGGAGGAGGCACCGGCGGCAGCGCAGAGGCAGGGCGGAGGCAGCGGAGGCAGCGGAGGCAGCGGAGGTAGCGGAGGAGGGGGAGGATGAGGCCGGTGGAGGAGGAGGAGGAGCAGGAGCAGAGGAGGAGGAGGCGGCCGCGGAGGCACCAGCGTGACCGCGGCGTGACCGCGGCGTGACCGCGGCGTGACCGCGGAGGAGGAGGCGGTCGCGGAGGCACCGGCGGAGGAGGAGGAGGCATCGGTGGAGGAGGAGGAGGCACCGGCGGCAGCGCAGAGGCAGGGCGGAGGCAGGGCGGAGGTAGAGGAGGCAGCGGAGGCAGCGGAGGCAGCGGAGGAGGAGGAGGATGAGGCCGGTGGAGGAGGAGGAGGAGGAGCAGGAGGAAAGGAGGAGGAGGCGGCCGCGGCGGCAGAGGAGGAGGCGGCGGCCGCAGAGGAACCGACGTGACCGCGGCGTGACCGCGGCGTGACCACGGCGTGACCGCGGCGTGACCTCGGCGTGACCGCGGCGTGACCGCGGCGTGACAGCGGCGTGACCGCGGCGTGACCGCGGCGTGACCGCGGCGTGACCGCGGCGTGACCGCGGCGTGACCGCGGCGTGACGGCGGCGTGGCCGCGGCGTGACCGTGGAGGAGGAGGAGACATGGAGGCACTGGCGGCACCGGCGGAGGAGGAGGAGGCATCGGTGGAGGAGGAGGAGGCTGCGGTGGAGGAGGAGGCACCGGAGGCACCGGCGGCAGCGCGGAGGCAGGGCGGAGGCAGGGCGGAGGCAGGGTAGAGGTTACTTTATACATTTTTTCATAAATTCAAAAAGATTAAAAAAATTAAAGATTTTAATATCATGATCAAATAGATTATATAACCAATAGAGTACCTTATTTAACCTACAAGAACATATTAAATGGGTTGGATAAAACCTTTAGAAAAAAAACCATCAAACTATGTTTTAAAATCCTTCATTTTAGATGGTGTGATTTGATAAAAGTGAAAAAATAAGATACATTTTACAAATCATGTTATTATAAAACTCCACCCCTTCTCAATATATGTAAACCAAAATATTATAATAAAACACATTGGAAACTCAAAACATATGGGAGGAAGATCACTACACGATGATCACTTTTCAGGAAAAATTGTAATCATGTATATCATCCTATGTAACTCTAGAAGAGAATACCTAACACAAATCAACATATGGTTCCATTCTACTTGAAATAAATAAAAACCCATTAGGTCCAGCAATGGAAATCAAATGAATGTAATAATTAATAAGACCATTATGGGAAATCAACCAATCCATTATAACAATTACATGTAGAGATTTCATATACAGAATCAATAAATATCATACATGATTTAAATATGAAATAAATAAAGTATAGATAGGTAATAACAAATCCTTGTCTCTTATTTTTCTTGTAGGACCAGAAATACCAATTACATAGTGTTTGAGACCCATAAAAATATTCAAATATTTCACAACATACACATATATGATAGAATGAGGGGATTTGGTATAAAATATTACCGTCAATGAAGATGATTAACTGAAAATGGAACCTCTAATTACCAAAATCGAAGACCGCAGGTGTCGCGGTGGTCGCCGGGGGGTGCGGGGGTCGCCAGAGGCCGTGGGGGGCGTGGTGGTCGCCGGAGGGCGTGGGGGGCACGGGGGGCGTGGGGGTCGCTGGCAGTCGAAGGGGGCGCCGGGGGGGTGCGGGGTTCACCGGGGGCCCGGGGGTCACCGGAGGGTGCGGCTGTCACCGGAGGGAGCCGGTGTCGCCGAAGGGAGAAGGTGTCGCCGGGGATCGGGGAGGGTTTGTGAGGATAGGGTTTGTGTCACCGGATCTGGGAAGAGGGAGACAACACGAGGGGGAAAGCGTCGCGAGTTTTCTAAAAAAAATGGGTTTCGCGGCGGTTTTTAATAAACCGCCGCGAAACCTTTCACGGATAAAGTTTAGCGGCGGTTTTGTGAACCGCTGCCACAAAACCGCCGCTAAACCAGGGTTTTTTTTGTAGTGTCAGTCTTTAGGATGTCATAAATCTCAACTTACAAAAAAAATGTGGATTCCTAAAATTCTTTTATATAACCCTTCTGGATCCAAATAAATTTGGATTCCGAAAAACTAATTGTTTCTTTTTTGGGAAAATAAGAAGTGTACCAAAAAGAATATCTGGTACATGGATAGTGGTTGTTCTCGACACATGACCGAAAATAAAGATTTATTTGAAAATATTATCTAATCAAAAGGTGGAAAATTTACTGTCGGAGATAATTCTCAATAAAAGATTTTTGGAATAGGTAATATTGTTTTTCTTGGAAAAGTTTTTATTTCAATTGTTTTATTTGTCAAAGGTATTAACCACAATCTTATAAGCATAAGTCAATTATGTGATGAAGGATACCTTTTGAATTTTATAAATGATAAATGATTAGTTCACAATTCTGAGGATGAATACATTATATCTACCAATAGGCAAGAGAATGTATACACTATTAACTTAGAAGACAATAAGAGAAAAAATTTACCTTGATTAAGTGAAATAGATAACCAATCATGGCTATGGCATAGAATACTAGGACACTGTAACCTAATATATCAATGTAAAAAATAAAAGAAAATACTTGTAAATGGACTACCAGATCTTAGATATGATTCTTCAAAGGTCTATGATCCATGTCAATTTGGCAAGCAACATAAAACTAGCTTTAGATCAATTAATAAAGTTTTGACTTCTAATTCCATAGAGCAAGTGCACATTGATATTTTTGGTCCTTCACAAACTGGAAGCATTGGAGGAAAATACTATGTATTTTTTTAGTTGATGACTTTACTAGATTTACATGGGTCTATTTTCAAACAAAGAAATCTAAAGCCTTTTTCTATTTCAATGTTTTTAGAGCCCAAGTTAAAAATGAGAAAAACCTACCATTGATAAGTATCCATAGTGATCATGGTGGTGAATTTCAAAATGCAGATATTAAAACTTTTTAAAGTAAGAAAGGTATTACACACACTTTTTCAGCACCAAGAACTCCTCAGAAAAATTGTGTTGTTGAGAGAAGAAATCATATTCTTCATGAAAAGAAAGAACCATGTTGAGTGAATACTTAATTGCTAAGAATTTTTGGGATGATGATATTAGTACAGCTTGTTATACAATAAATCATTTTTTAACTAGACCTTTTCTTAATAAAACACCTTATTAACAGTGGACTGGCCGAAAACCTAAAGTTTAATACATCATTTTTTTGGATGTAAATTATTCATTCTGAATACAAAAGAGAATCTAGAGAAATACACACCAAAATCTGATTAAGGAATCATTCTAGGATATTCTTCAACTTCTAAGGCTTATAGTGTTTTCAATAAAAATACTTGTACTGTTGAAAAAATAGTGCATGTTAAATTTGATGAAACTAATCCTTTTTTTCAAACAACCCCAACCTACATCTTCAGATGTGTTTTCAAAAACTGATCATCAACCATTATTAGAAGATCCTTATGATAAGAAAATGGTTCAAGAAAGTGTTTCAGAAACTTTTAACCCATAATATTTTCTACCATACATTGATGAACAGGTTCTAAAAAACCCAAATCAATTGTTTATTAGGAATCATCCTAGTGATAACATCATTGGTGATGTAAATCAACCTGTAAGGACCAGAAATTCCTTGAGAAATGAAATAGAACATCTTGCCTTTCTTTCCCAATACGAACCTAAAAATCCAAGTGAGGTCGTAGGTGATGAATATTGTTTTAAAGCAACGAAAGATGAACTAAATGAATTTGAAAGGAATCAAGTCTGGACATTAGTTGAAAGACCTAAAGAAACAACTATAATTGGTGTAAAATGGTTTTTCATAAATAAATGTGATGAAAATGGAATCATTGTATGAAATAAGGAAAGACATGATTCTAAGGTCTATAATCAACAAGAGGGAATAAACTATGAAGAAACATATTCTCCGGTAGCGAGAATTGAATCTATTCATATTCTATTAGCCTTTGCAGCATACTTTAATTTCATATTATTTGAAATGGATGTTAAATTTTCTTTTCTAAATGGTTTTGTTTAAGAAGATGTTTTTGGTGAACAACCCCTGGTTTTCTAGACTCAAAACATCCTAATCATGTTTTTAAACATATAAAAGATTTATATGGCCTTAAACAATCCCCTAAAGCATGGTATGATAGACTTACCTGATTTATTTTACAAAACAATTATGTAATAGGAATAGAGGATCCAACCATTTTTATAAAAATTGAAAATAAAAAAGTTTTGACTGTTCAAATTTTTGTTGATGACATTATATTTGGATCAAATCAGCATTATTTAACTAATTCTTTTGCGAATTTAATGAAATATGAGTTTGAAATGAGTATTATGGGTGAGTTAACATTCTTTTTAGGTTTTCAAATTTCACAAAAACTAAAAGGAATATATATCTCAACATAAGTATATCAAATATTTTCCCAAAAATTATGGATACGATAATATTAAGAGTATTAGTACTCCAATTGGTACCTCAAATACACCAGATCATGATGAAACAGGGAAACAAGTAGATCAAACAACTTTTAGAGGTATGATAGGATGTTTGTTATACTTGACAACTAATCAACCAGACTTAATGTTTTCTGTATGCTTATGTGCAAGATAACAATCTAATCCAAAAGAGTCCCATTTAAAAGCTGTGAAAATAATCTTTCTGTATTTAAAAGGAACTCTGGATTTATGTCTTTTTTATTCTTCTGGAAATGATTTTGTTTTAAAATGTTTTTCAGATGCTGAATTTGGTGGTTGTAGAATGGATATAAAGAGTAAATCTGGAACATGTCATTGCCTAGGATATTCCTTGGTTTCTTAGTCCTGCAAGAAACAACACTCAATGGAACTTTCCACTGCTAAAGCTAAATATGTATCAGTGGGAAGTTGTTGTGCTCAATAGTTGTGGATGCAACACAAACTCACTGACTATAAAATGACTTTTTGGAAAACTCAAATTCTATGTGATAATACTAGTGTCATAACTCTGAGTAAAAACCCATCACATCACTCTCGTGCAAAAAACATAGATATTAGGCGTCACTTTCTTAGGGATCACACACTAAAATGATATATTATTTTACAATTCATCGGAATGCAAGAACAACATGCTGAAATTTTTACAAAACCATTACCTTCCGATAGATTTGAGTTTATAAAGCAGAAGTAATGAATGATTACATTAAAATAATCATTCATGAATACTTCATGTTTTACACTTCTCCTTATATTAAACTCCTCTTAAAATAGGGAGAACATTTTCTACTTTACCTTATATATTTCTTAAACTGTTCATTCTTTATTCGTTTATTCTTTTAGTTTTCTATATTTTTTATTATCATTTTGACAATTTGGTTATTGTTTTAATCATATTTCATCTTGTTTTCCTGATTATCGTAGGGATTGTTTTTCATCAGCACATCAACCTATAGTAACAATTTTGTTTTCCATCAGCACGTCAACCTATGGTAACAAATTTGTTTTCCATCGGCATGTCAACCTATGTTAGCAACTTTGTTTTCCATCATCTTGACAACCTATGGTAATGACGTTGTTTTTTATCAGATTGACAACCTATGGTAATGTCTTTTTTTCCATTGGCCTGAAAACCTGTGGTAATAACTTTGTTTTCCATCAGCTTGACAACCTACGGTAATGACTTTGTTTTCCACCCCCTTGACAACCTATGGTAATGACTTTGTTTTCCATCAGCCTGATAATCTATGGTAATGACTTTGTTTTCCATCAACCTAACAACCTGTGGTAATGAATTTTTTTCCATCATCTTGAAAATCTATTGTAATGACATTGTTTTCCATTATCATGACAACCTATGGTAAAGACTTTGTTTTCCATCGGCTTAACAGCCTATGGTAATAACTTTGTTTTCCATCATCTTGACAACCTATAGTAATGAACTTGTTTTCCATAGGACTCACAACCGATCATATTCTGTTCCTCAAACTCATGTATTTTCTTTTTTCTATTGTATTATACTATGTTAATACTATTAAACCAACAGTTTCCTTAGAATCTCCAGTAGGTACATTCTTTCTTTCTTTATTTTTTTTTCTTACCGTTACTTGTTTTTTTTAAAACTCCATTAAATCCCCAAAATTGATCTTTTTTTCTTCTAATCTCAACCATAGAAGATCAACGGTCTTTCGTTTTTCATCTACAAATAGAACCCCCCCTTCACAAACCCAAACTGGTTTTTCAGATCACATGGCGAAGCTCTACCCCTTTGTTTTAAGACTCTGTACAATCTTCCCTTTGTTGAATCTATATGTCCCAATCCTCTGCCAATACTCCTGCACAAATGTATTCAAAAAGTTTTTTAGAGAATGGCTTCTTCAAAGAAAGGTTAGTTTCTCGAGACTTCATTGACACGTATGATTCAACTATCAGAAAGATTATTTTGTTTCAAGGCTGGGAACATATTTGTGTTAAAAAACTATATCTCAAGATCTAATTCTTGTTGATAATGATAGTCAATTCTAAAAAACCATTTATTTTGAAAAACTATGATGATCAACTTTGTTGTGTACGATAGAAAAATATCAATGTCTATAAAACAAGCATCCCACTTTATAAATGTCTCAATAGAAGGTGATTCTTTTTGTCCATCTCATAAAATACCAGAGTTAGTTGGTACATTTAATAAAGAATGTGATGAAAATTCATTATTTCATATAAGTTAAGATAAGAGAAAAGTATCACATTTATCTCCAGAGAACATGTTCATGGTGCTTTGGATTCAAGGTTTTCTTATCCAAGGGAAAGGGGATATACAAACTCTTAAAGTCTCTGATATTTTTATGCTATACTATCTTGTAAACGTGAGAAAGGTAAATCTCATGGGGTACATTTTTGAAACAATCAATAATGTCAAGTCAGGAGTGATCAAGTCCCATTTGATTATGTATCCCTATATTCTTACAAAGTTCATTCTTGAAATCTTGATGTTTGGTAATATTCCTTTGAAAGAGAAAATGAAAGAACTGAAGCCTTCTTGGATAAGTAAGAATAATTTGAAGAAGTTTTATGTTTGTTTCAATGAAAACTCAAAGCTTTTTTTCAAATATGTAGAAGCTAAATTGGCACCAAATCAATCAGAAACTTTTCCAATCAAAGATAATCCAACTATTGTTGCTCCTCAAAAGTCATATTCGTAAACCAATACTAATCCAAAGAAGAAAACTAAATATAGCAAGGAGGTTGTGGCCAAGTAGAGGAAAGATAAACAACAAAGAAAATAAGGTGATCCTAAGTTCGGTCTTGATCTAGATGAAGCTTTAGTAGGTAGAATAATGGTAGAGGATACTCTTTAGGCTGAGAAGAAAAAGAATACTCTATTGAAAAGGAAAGCTCAAGACTTTGATGTTTCTAAAATAATGAAACTGGTTGAGGAGGCTAGTGCTCAACTAATAGAATAAGTGCATCATGAACCTATTGTACAGAGTCTTCCAGAGAATGAGAAAAGGAAACAAATTTTCAAAGAAGTACTGTAAGTTGAAGAAGAGGAAGAATATTTTCTAATGGAATTTCTTCATAGTTCAAAAAAAGAGTGGAGAATAATCTTTTCAAAAGAAAAGTGAAGATATTAAACAGGTTCCTCATGTCGATCAAGCACCATCTGAATCTCTTGAAACTCCAAATATAATTCCTTCTCAAGTAAAAAAAGGTTCTCAATCTTCTCATACAGAAAAATTAATCGTTATCAATGAAAAAGTGGAAGATGAAAGAAACAAGAAAGAAAAAGAAAAAGAAAAACAGCTAGTTGAATACTCAAGCTTATCAAATGAACTAGATTTGTACTATGAGGATACTAATTCAGAATGTACAATTTCTCTCAAAAATATTGATTAAATTGTTCATGTATTGAGTAGAATTGAGAAGACTATTTCTTATTTTCTTAGATTTGAAGGGAAAATTGATTTCATCACTCACAATAAAAGGAAGAAGTTTGGTTCTGTAAGAGAACTTAGAAATAGATTATTGTCAATTGATGCTGATTTATAATTAATGCTTGAATTTTCGGCTACTCATAAGAAGTCTTGCAATAGAATGACTAACGGGACATACAAAATATAGATCTCGGTGAATGATCATAAAATATCAATTGAAGACTTAAGGAGGCTTTCAAATGATCTTGCTATTACTTTCAATAATCTTGACAAAGAAACCATTGAAAGGCTGAATCATATGTCAAGAATTCATTTAGCCGATATTACTTCAATAACAGTTCTACAAGATAGAATGAATACTTTCCAGACAATGTTTTTGAAGGTTTCATCTTTCAATGATTAAATAGATATGTTGAAGAAGCAAAATTTTGTGTTATCTAAAGACAATAATAATTTGCAAGACTAAATTGATACTCTTGAAGAATTAATCAGAGTCCAAGAAGAGAATATCAAGAATCCGGATTTGATTTTTTTCCGATCAACAAGAGCTTCTCAAATCCCAGGGTGATTATATTTCCAAAGATAAGAAAAAAATTAAAAAGATAAAATCTGTCCTTTGTGAGCTGATCAAGAAAGAAAAGGAAAGAGAAAAAAATGAGTTTTGTTGTATCTTTGTTTATTCATTTCTAGAAATCTAGACTTTTTTTATCTCAATGAGATTTATGTTATCTTTCCCATTGACATTCATTTCTATTCTCTATCTCTTTTAGGAAAATCATGTTTACCCAAATTATTTTGTAAATCACAGTGGGGGAGAATGTTTTATAAGAGGAGAATTTTTTAATCAAATACTTCTAAATCAAGGATATTTTATGAATACAATCATTAAGAAATTACATACCTAAGGGGGAGTTAGTTGTATTCAATTTCTTATTCAGAAGAGTTTTCAATAACTCAGGGGGAGATAAGTTTTTATTTTTTTTACTTCATGTTTTGTGATTTCCAAAAAGGAGGAGAATGTTGAGTCAAAAGTTCTCTTTCTACTTTTATGTCTTGTTTTGGAAATAAAAATTGTAATATAATTATGTTTATCATACTAATTATGTTTATCGTTCTGAATCTGTCAATCGTACTGACTATGCCAATCGTACTGACTCTATCAATCGTACTGACTCTGTCAATCGTACTAACTGTGTCAATCGTACTAACTCTATCAATTGTACAGACTCTGTCAATCAGACTGAATTTTGTGCATCATACTCACTTTGTATCATATCAATACATTACACTAAGTAATACCTATAGTACTCATATTTTTATCACATGCCTGTTTTTATCCTTTACCAACAAATTTGAATTATACTCATGTTTATCATCTTCATTTATCTTTTGTTTTAACCAAAACGATGTCTTGGAGTTAGTTATGAAATAATCAAAATTATGTCGTGTTTTTTATTTCAATATGACCGTTATAATGACAGGTATCGAATTCTATCCATGTTTTCTGGATAAATATGACCATTAGAGGAAATGTGACCATTGGAACTTGAGGCCTATAAATAGGGGTCATTTGAAGTTGAGAACAACGGAGAGGCTTTGATCATTCTGTGCTACTATCAGGTTATAAAGAGAGACACTATGAATTCTATCTTTCATTGTATGAAAGCCTTGAATTTAAAAATGTTAACGGCTCATTCTTACTTTTTGTATTTCAATAAGTGGTTTGTTTTGATTTGTGCAATCGATCAGGTGATAACGATCGAGGGATGCTGAGGAAAAGAATATGGTCCTACCGATCTTCGTATCAAGGTCATTTAAGTGTTAGAAAGACAGAGGTGCTGATTACCTAAAAAATCGAGGGCTTCCAGGGATAGCAAGAGAGACGTACCGATCATCGTATTGAGGGCTTACTAAGGAGGTGGTAAGACAGAATTCTTATCCTTGGTGAAAGGATACCCTTCTCTTTAGGTTAAAAGAATTGTAATACTTTTACATTTCCGCTGCTGATTTTAATAGAAAGTGAATTGTTTTCTTTCCCTTCTTCATTTCATATTCAATTGTAATTATTTTAATTACAATTATACTATTACATATTGTATCGATAGATTCTATACACTTTATGGTAGAATCTTTCACTATTGTATTAATCTAATTATTGTATTCATTTTGAATACAATATATTTACTTTTCTTATAGTATTATATCATATAATACCTTTATTTCCAAGACAATTGTGGTTAATTGTATTTTTTTTTGAATTGTATTAGTTTAAGAACATTTAAACTAATTTCTTAAGTGTTTAAACACAAAGTCTTAAACCTATAATTCAACCAACCTATTGTATTGTTCCATCTAATATAAATATACATATACATCTATATATCGATCCAACACTTACATATACTATATATTATCTTCAAGGGTAATAGAAAATATCTTATTTATGGAAAACAAATTATTTTTATAGACCAATCATAATCGGTGATATATGTTGTATTCCCATTATAATTGGACAATTTTTTCCTCTCAACATGGGTTTATATCATAGACTACGATATCACATTTACAATATTTTATAGCACAAATCAAAACCACTAGTTTTCAATGTACCATACTTTATGACACATGTCAGTCATAACCTATGACTAGGAGAGACATATTATATTATCCTGTAACATAATGTTATGTCGAGAAATACATAGATCAATTGGCTAAAATTAAGTCATGTTTTATTGTACACTATGATATATCCATAAGAACATTATAATACACATGATATTCAAAAAAATTAAAGGATTATTCTCATTCATTGATGAACATGGATTTTATACCACTGATGGGTTTCGAAGGATTATCACATGAATAATAATGTGTCAAAACCAAAACATATGCTTGATCATTCATGTTGAATCATCATATAGTATGGATAACATAAATAATAAGCATACCAAATATATAACATGCTCCATCACTATCAAACATGAATGAGTTTTTTTTGATAGATATCATTTAGCAACATTCATCAAAATCTTGCCCCCAGAAGGGATTACACTACCCATTAGGATTCTTATTCCTAGAAGGAGGACCATCAAACACCAAATGTGTTCTATTACCTTCTCTATGACAATTAATAGTGAACATGGAGGAAGATAAAGCTTCAAATATCTATTATCAATCTCATGTTACCTAAATATGGGATTCACATCCCTTTATATAGGCCCCCTTTATCCAATTAATGGAGTCAAGAGTTGGGAGTCTGGAGTAAGATTCTATCGAATGGTAGCTAACATGTGTTACCCATATAACACACTTATTGAGAATATTATATTTTTCAAATTTCATCTGATAATTCATGCCATTAATGAATCAACTCATTAATTCATAACTATAATAAAGGGTGATTTATATGTTAAAAATCCCTTCACTTGATATAGAATCTCACCAAACTATCATAAACTAAGATAGATAGAGATTGAATGTTATGATAAATGTATCAACATACCATATTGATGACTATGACTGAAGTTATATCATATAATATGATATTTCCAATTTAGTTCATATTTAAAAAGAGAAACATAATTAATATATAATTAATAAATATGTGTATAATCACATTTGTCATGTTATAGTAAAAAATTAATTAGTAATTATATAAATTATAAAACTAACAACAATTATTATAAATATATAAAATTATAAGGCTATATTTACTACATTTCACTAATATATATATACATATACAACTATACGCATTATGTATATAATATTCTTATATAAAAATCATAAATATAGATTTTTATCTATTATGTTACACTAATTAATTATTATGTATATAATATAATCACAAAAAATAACTACATTAATAGAAAAGTATATTTTTTAGGTATTTAATATAATTAAATTTTCATAGTAAACATATATTTATGATTTTACATCATTATATTAATATTTAATTGTATTAATTATAAAATTAATAATGATCATAATAAGTATATAAAATTATAAAATTATACATAACATGGTATAATATAATTTTATACAAAATTATATTTATAATGTTATGATAATAAATTAACATGTAATTATATTAATTAGTAAGTTAGTAATAAGCATAAAACTATATCAAACTATCAAACTATATTTAATATTTTAAACAAACAAAAACATATATAAATTTATTTATTATGTTGTAAAAATAATTAATTCTATAATTACCATAATTATTTAATTAAAAATAATTTTAATAAATATATAAAATGGTAAAATTATAAATCTTTTTTTAATTTTTTCACTAATAAAAATATACAGAATTATATTTGTTATGTATATAATATATTTAAATAAACAATTTTTTATAAACATATTTATAAATACATAATCTTAACAAAATTATATTTTTTCTCATATAATAATTGACTGTAATTATTTTATTTATCAAAATAGAAAAATCATGGGGTCCACAGGCTCTTCGCCATAGTATTAGAAAAAATAGATCAAAATATGGGGTTATACATGAACACTATTTTCTTAAGCATTGGATAAAATCCAAAAAAACCAAAAAATAATGTTAATTCCAAAGGACACCATCTAGAACAAAATATCAATTTATATATCTACATATGAAGCCTGTATTATGTGGATTACCTCATCCACACAGGTTTCCACATCTCCTCAATGTCCTGGAATGCTTCCAAGTCCCATTCCCTTCATATTATGACACACCAATGTTATCCACTTTAGTGTCAGACATCACTTCAAGTGTACCAAATTGTGAGTTTGAATAACAGTAAATAGCCTATTTGGGTGTCTTTCGGATTTAATCATCTCCCAAAAATTCAAAATAATTCATTGAAAAATTGATTCAATGACTAAACACAAAACTTCTCTAATTTTCACAATAAAATATTGTTACTAAGTGCATTCAGGTTGGGATAAACCTTCTTAGTTACTGGAGCGTCCAAGAATTCCATGCTTCTACCAACCTGATTTTTCTACCTTTGATTGGTGGCAACATGGTAAGAAGTAACCAAGGAAACTTGAGTGGCCATGGGATTTTCAAGGGATTGATATTAAAAATTCCCTATAACACCCTAGTAAATGAGAATCATCTCAAACACCATAGATTTGATCAGGGACCCATTCTAGTCTTTGAGATCAAGTGAAACAGGAGACCTAAAAAAACATCACTCGTATTATTCTTAACACCACCCTTTGACCCGTGAATCGATCCTTCAATACATGTGTGGGAAGTGAATTTCACTAGGGAGACTAATATATTATATAGTGGCAATGATTTGGAGCCACCACATCACGACATGGTCTCTACTGATCAGTGGGACCACCAGCCACTCCCTTTTAAGGCTTAATCGCAACTATGTATCTATGGGAGTAAATGTTTTTTTATAAAATTATTAACTACAATAACACTTTAATAAAGTCATAATAATAACCTTATTAATTTTTTTTAAAAAATAAATAAATATATATATATATTATCATGTCTATAATATAATTATATAAAAACAAAATAATAATTATATTCATAAATATGATAAGTAGAATTATATTTATTCCTATTATATTTTCATATTAAAAAGTAATTATATTATAAATATTAATATATTTATAGTATAATTAAATTTATATTTTTTATAAATATAGTAAAGGAATCCCTATAATATTACACCAACCTCAGTTAAAACCCTACAAACCCCTAATTTAGGGGGATTTAGTTGGCCATATATGGCATATAAATGTATTGTAGCCCACATTGTGGGAAGGATACATGTGTGATGACTTTATGAGTATATAGGGTGGAAATTAAAGTATAAATTGGGTGGAAGGTATGACAATGTGACTCGGGTGGGAATCATAGTGTGAAAGGTGCAGTGCAGCGTGGCGACATGCAGGCGCAGTTGCGTCAGTACTAGATCAGAATACTGATGAGTGTATTGAAATATTTAAATTGTCCTTTCATCTACATAGATTTATGAAGTGGGATTTAGGGATTCCATATTACAACATGATAGATTATTGAATTATGATTCACAAGTGAAGTGCAAGGATATGGCGTTTGTAACACCCCGAGCTTCCATGATACGCTTCACTTTCAAGAATGCAATAGCTTGCATTGTACGCAAGTTCGAGATTCTAACACACCGCGACCAATCAAAATAGCCATTATGAATAGTAATAACCACTTTTTGGAAATTAAATATATATTATATTTCAAAATGGACTTCATTTTTGGATTCTTAATATCAAAATTAGCCTATGTTGAATTTTTTGTATTTTTCTGAGAACTTCCAATTTTTATGAATAGTGAAAAATAATTAAAAACAAATTTTATAATAAAAATAATTTATTGTGATAAATAATACTATTGATTGGTTTAAAAGTATAATTTGAATATATTTTTACCATTTTATCCAATTGTGTTCATTATAATTAATTTAACTTTGAAATTGGACATAAACAATTGTCAATCTTTTGATATATATTGTTTCTTAAAAACACGCTATTTGTTGTCACATCAGGAATTAATTATAAAATTAATTAATGAAACATATATGTTAGTAATTTTGTAAAATAGACATCATTTTTGAATTTGGAATATCAATTCTAGCTTAGGGTGAAATTTTGGCATTGTTCTGAAAAACTTCAATTTTTGATGAATAGTGAAACCACTAAGTGGTAGTTAAAAAACTGATTTTTCGTTTAAATCAAACATTACCACTTCAGTGATTTGGTTTTAAAAAATCCGACATACATGGTTTTCATTAGGATGTAAAATTTGGTTCAATGGGATTAAAATAATTTTTTGGTGAATAGTAACTTTTAAGTTTAATTAATCGCGATTAAAGGTAATTAGTGAAATTTAAGGTAAAAATGATATTATGAAAATTTGAAAATAACTTTACACTTGTCCTAACCCTATTGTATGGGTCCTGGCCAAACAATAAAATCCATGGGTCAACTTGGGGACCCCATGGAGCCACTTTGGTAGGAAAATGTCATTAAAAACTTTTTATTTAATGTTAAAATAAAAATGTCACAAACCTGAGTTCTTTTACTAAAACAATTTTTAAATGGGGTTATAAAAGTCATATTTTTTACTATAAATATTAATTAGAAAGCTAAAAATATTTCCTACATCATTATTGTTTTTTATAATTTATATACATTAAATAAATTAAACTTTGTATGACACAATGATGATACATCGATTACCTCATTAATTAACGATTTAAATAAAATGAAAGGATAATGTAAACTATAAGGCTTAAACTTTTCAAAAACCTATTGGATGAGGGGATTTATAACCCTTATCACCTTATCCTCTAAATATATCATTTTGGGACCTTTAGAATCCGAATATCATTTCATAATAAAGTAACATTTAATTACTTTCCAAGAGTGCCCATCCTCTCCTCTTATAAAAGGCCCCCACCACTACCACCTTATTCACACCTTACAAGCCATTTGGCTCGAACAACCACTACCCAAATATTATCTCAACTTCCCTCTCTTACTCCTAGAAGCCTCACTTTGGGAATAATTCTTTCCAAGGAATTATTTGGCTCAAATAAAAAAAGAGATACCCGATTTTAAAGTAATGTCTCCTCTAATGTTTTTTTGTTTTATTTTGATTCACCAACCACTTAAACTATTTTTATTCCTTTATTTTGTAACAAAACCATTATATTCAATATACTAGGATGTTTTTATAAGAAGTATTCGTGCTACACTTACAAACACCTACATCTAATGGTTAAAGAATATATTGTTTCTGTGGATGGAAAATTTCTGCCTCACAAAACGATGATTGTTCAACACTCATATACCACCTTCAAATGTGGACATTATGATGTCACTATATTTATATATGATATATAATATGTTTATGTTTTTCTTAATCTTCTGTATTTTTCATTTATTGCATACCTTTATGGATTCCATTATGGGTAAACGTGATATTTTCATTTTAGGAAGTGCGGACTACCGTCCTCTCAAAGTGATTTGAATCGTTAATGCCATATGTGGGATGTATAAAGGATGGAGTAAATGGTATTATAAATTATATTATACTGTAATTATAATATAACTTTATATAGTTATGATTTCATTCCATTAAATATGAAATATAAATGAAAGTAGTGTTCATGCGTACGTACGGCTTTTCGTCTCCATGAACGGTGCATTTGATTTCTTACCTCTAAATGTTACATAATATTATGAATGAATGTATATACTGGATATATATGATATATATGATATCTACATCATGAATATAATTCTGGAGATAATGGATATTCTACCACATAAACAACTTTTAATTATAAGAAGTTTATTGTTGACTCAAGTACCAAATACCGACAAAACGTCCGTTATTAACTTAAATAATTACATAGTGTTCATAAAATGGTAATAAGTGATATAAAAGGAATAATGAAATTTTAAAAGGATCTTAAGAAATTAGAGATTAACTCTAGTTTATTATTCAGGAGGTTAAAGAACGGTCGAGTCAAGTTGGACACAAGGTAAGGGAACTTCTTAACCCAATTTCCGTTCTTTGGGTTAATCTCCAACTTTCAAATTATGTCATGATATTATTATATCCTATCTTGTATTTGTAATTTCATTATGTGTACTTATAGTGAATACACATAATAGATCTATTTTATTTAAAAAATGATCTCTATAAGGTACTTTGTCTCAATCTCTATTCATTGAGTCATATTTTGTTCTATACACAAATTTCTTTTATACGGTGTATAAACCCCTTTGACTTTTACGTTTATTCAAATGATATATTTTTATATGAAGAATTTTACTAAATGACAAAAAGGAATTTTTTTCTTGTTGTAAGTATGTGGTGACAATGACTTCTCCGCCGTCATGACCATTATTTGAGTTTTGGCTTCCTCTACAAGCCATAACCTTTTTTAATGAAAAATAATGACAAAGTTTTAATTTTTTTTATTTTGGTATTGAAAATTGTTTTGAAAATGTTTTTATTATATCAATGTGTTGTATTGATATCTTGTAATTGAAATGTGGAAATGTTATGTTTCCATTATGCATGTTTTATGTGATATGATTATGTTATGGTTTATGATATGTTTAAACCTGTTCATATGAGGAATGCATTGGACTTAATAAGTGATGGGTGGAGCCCGCTATTGCTCCTAGATGAATCGGCAGGTCTCATGAGACAAACTAGTGTCTTGGCATAATGCCTTGACAAAATCTTATTTGTATTCTTGGCATGAGGCCTTGTCTACGTGGTTATGATAGTCTGTATTATTCATTCAATCATTATGAATGTGGTTATTGATATTGCATGTGATTATTCGACCAGTAGAATATCCATGTGAATAAGTAAATGGAATTATTTAATTTTAATTTTTCCATGTTATGTTGAAGTTCATGTTTAAAAGGATTTTTTAGTTATTCATTGGCTTAAATGTTTATGTTTATTTATGAAAGATTCCGCTATATTGTTATCCTTACTGAGCATATGAGCTCACCCCTTTCAATGTTTTATTTTTCCCATGATGTGAAGAAATATTTTATGATTTACCTACAGGGATAGTCTGAAGGGGATAGAAGAGTGGACTATGTAGACTATGTTATTTTGATTTTACACTTTATGATGTAATGTAACATTTATGAATGTGTCTAGTGTTTCCAAGGCTACTAAACTAACCGGTCTTTCGAGACTTGATCTTTTGTGATCGTGCCAATGTTACGCAATAATGCACCGACTCTGGGTAACTGGGGTCGGGGCGTTACAGCGTTTTATGATGTGGATTGAATGTTGGTTGCACGATGTGATAATGGGGGAAACATGACATGAATTTCATGCTTGTATCATGAGGAATGCTTCTGAGTTGAGTCTTTATGACATATACATATATGAATTCAGTCCATGAAATGTTTGGGATTATGGGTCTTATCACAGTTCTCTCTTAGACAAATTATAAATTTGTTTCGTTCTTTAATAAAGGGCATTGACCACAACTTGTTTTGATAAATATATTTGTCCAAAAATATGTTAAAATTTAATAAATGTAATTATATTTAGACTCATTATAAACATAGTTAATATAAAAAAACTATAAATATAATTCAATTAATAAATAAAATTATATTTTATAAATAAATAACTTGTAAAAAAGATAATTATATTTATGAATATAAATATATCATATATTAATATTAATGATATTACTACCTTCGTTATATATATATATTATAAATGTAGAAAATAAAATTATATTTTATATAATTTTTTCATTTCAAAAATGTAATTAATTATATTATAAATAAAAATTTGTTTTTGATTATATAAATATGTTTTCATTTAATATATATATATATAGTAGTAAAATTCTATTATGGACATCACATTATATAAATAATATATATCATAATTTTTTTATGACTTAAAAATCCCCAGACAAATATTTATATCCTGAGGTTGATGCCCATCCCTATCCTAGAAAGCCAAGCATGAATGTTCATTCACACTAGATGAAGCACATCAATCACCACATTCAGATACTTTTTGAAGTGTGTCCCGAACTTCCTCTTAAAAACGTCTGTAATTGGAAAATTTTACAAAATAATTTTTTAATTTAATGGGTTTAGTATTTTAAAAGTTCAGAAAATGGAATATTTTAGTGAAAAATATTAAAATGTTATAGGTTCATCTAGACAGTAATAAATTCGAGCCTCTGAGTGTCATAGTCCACTTAATGATAAGGCTAGAATATCTTTGTATGATCTTGTTCTAGTTGTTAATTATGTACATTTTCCAGTAATCAAAGGGAGGAATCTTAGGATATGAATTTGATCAATGATGAGGTCCTTAATTTTAGGAGTATGGATGTCCTAGACACTTCAGTGATTGGGAAGGTTCCATCTATCATGGATACATATAGAAATAACTTTTCCTAAAAAAAATTAAAGAGTTTGATATTTGGCTGATGAATCTATCATAGAGGAATTCTGTTAATTCTTTGGGATAGGATCACTAACAAACACCCAAGGCGACTGATGTTAGATCTTTGGACTCAAGGGCTCAATCTCTTAAATTGAACATTTTCCTTATGAAGGATAACATTGTTGTGTCATCAGATAAAGATATTGGGACTTGGAAACATGTCAGGACATGGAGGATAGGTAGATTCCCACCTATAAGAGGTAATACACAAAATATGAGATTTAGAGGTGGAACCATAAATTAATTTTATGATCTAGATTCCATCATTTTGCATTCATTTTATGATTAGTTTTGGATGTTTTCATGTGTTGATAATGGCAGTGTCCATTTATGACCCCATCTCCCCTCTTAAATTTCTTTTACTTTTTATAATAACATGGTCTATAGCCTACGAACCCGAAGCTCTCCCTATATATATAACAAATTTTTAGAATGTACTTAAATTTTTATTTTTTTAGAACTACCAACCTCAAAGTAATCCCAAAATATAAAAAAACCTCACCCTCGACTTTTTTTATAGGGCAAGATACCTTAACATACCTTACATGTTTTCCATGTGGGATTTAGTTTTACTTTTTCAACATTACAACAAATCTACAACAATAATAATACATAATTAATAATGTATAACTAAAATATAACTAATTAAAACAAAATATAACTAATATAAATAATAATTAATATTATAAATAATAAAAAGTAATAATATAACTATTAATTAATAATATAACATTAATTTAATAATATAATTTATAACTAATAATATAATTAATAATTGATAATATATATTTGTTAATAATTTTATAAAAAAAAATTATTAATATTAATAATAATTTTATAAAAAATTAATAAATAATATTTTTATAAAAATATAATTAATAATTTTATAAAAAATAAATAAAATAATTAATAATTAATATTATTATTAATTTGGAGGGATTTAGTAGTAAAATCACCCCATAATTCTACCTATGGCCATAGTTAAAATCCCAAAATCCTGCCTTAGGAGGATTGCTGGGCCATTTATTCCCAACAATGTAGTCAGTGATGCGAGTGATGAAGTAGTAAGTGGTGTAGACCTAGGAACACACTAGAATAGCACATGACATAGGTATAGGGTCTTTGGTCTAGGATGATAGAGACCTCATACCATGTAAGGGATTTCATGTCAAAGGTATTTGATTCCTTAAGATTGTAATAATTCGGCTATAAAGTGGGTCAACCCTTTTATTGGGGGTGTAGTATTTCCATGTTAGCCAATTGGTGTGTGTTGTTTCCTTTTGATGAAACCTTCATATTGTTAATAAATAAATAATATTTTTTTTATAAAATTAATATGATAATTAATAAATAATAATTAATTATATAATTTAGTATTTAACAATTAAAAATAAATGATTAATAATATAAATTTATATACAATTGATAATTAATAATATAAATAATAATTAGTAACAATATAAATAATGAGTAATAATTATAATTAAAAATTTATGTCCAATATATATTGGATAAATTATAAAAAACACACAGACCCTTGATAGACTTAATAAGCCAATCCATAGCCCCCTAAGCGATCAATTTTCATCGTATCCATTTCCTACCTGAATAGGTGGGTTAATTTATACCCTACGATTGTGACACATGTCCTGATTTCATCACATCCTTTCAATCAAAATAAACTATTACCATATTGTTTTATTAGTTTTACCTCCCTTTGGAATTATGAGTCCATTATCTTGATAAATTAGGACCAAATATTTCCTAGATTTTTTCTCATCTGTTCCAGATTTCATGACATTCTATGGTGACTATTGTCATTTTTTCATTTCCACACAATTTATGAGAGATTTAGGGTTTTGGACAACATCCAAAATAATGGTACAATGACATTTCTACGAATTCCCCAAGGAGAATCAATCTTGATTACCACAAATAAATAAATATAGGGTTTTAGCCATCTTATATCACCAATATGATTGAAATATTCCTACAATCATCAAAGGCATACTATTTAGCAATAAAACATGTCTTCTTTCGTCATTTTACTGATAAACTATTACTTATGGTCATTTTGTGATATTTTTAAAAGGTAAATTCTCCGGTTATATTTTATAGTGTATAAATTTTCCAAAAATACTTGGTGTTCATTTTTTTCACCCAACATAAGATAATAAATATTCTTATTCAAAATATGTGTCATTACAAATTAAATAGTACGATTACTTAAAATACTATATAAATAAAAAATGGATTTTTTGATGAAATTTATATTTAGAATACATAGTCACATAGAGTTCTACAATTTCTATTATTATATCACAATCTAAGACCTTCAAATGTTGAATGTTGGTGTCAATAAATATATCAAAGACTGAGAGAAATCTAGATAGCTTATTTTCTTCCTATGAAATAACCAAATTTAGTTCATTCAATTATTTAAAACCATAATATGAATTTTGAAGCTGGTCATGCAACAAATATGATTTAATTACGGTCTAATGTTAGCCAAAAATGAAAAAATAGACGAATATTATTAAAAACATGCAATATAATGTTATTGAAATCAAGTTTCAAGTCGATTGGTTGAAGATGAAGATGTTGGGAGTGTTTGTAATTTTCATCATTCTACTAATTCTTTTGGATGTTGTTTTAATTAAAATCTTGTATTATTTAGAGGTCAGAATGTCTAATGTATAAAAATATTATTGAATGTAATTTTTCTAATTTTAAACTATTAATTAATTTTATATTTTTTTTACTTTTAATTTGGTAGAGAAGTGTTAAGATGGATGTTTTGAAGGATATTGATCCGGAAAATCACCAATAATATATTTATAGAATCCTTATCAAAATCTCAACTAGGGAATTATACTATCTATTATTCCCATTATATAATCCTTCCAAATCTAAAGATGTTTCAAATCCCATATATGAGATTTATAGGATCAAAACTATAAATCATTATAAGGGGATTCTAGTGTCTCCTCTTCCATTTGAAGAAATAGTGATAGCACATGGTACTTTTCTATGATGTTAGAACTCTGGTATTGTAAAAGGCCCCACATGCTATAAAAACTTGTTTGTTATGGTTGTTTTCCTTATAATTAAACAGTATTTAATGATGTTGCAATTCCCCTGCAGAGGGTTTTCCATGATTGTAATCGTAAATCACTACCCTATGGTTCAACAATTGCTAATTCCCTTTGAATATCCATTAATAATGTATGGTTATTTTCTATTAAGTTTGAACCATGGTATATTAAATGTTCCCACATCAGGTAAAAACCTGATTATGGTGGTAATTGAACTTATAATCCAAAAATATATTATTTGCACCATTAGAACTATAAATCTCCACCAGATGATTCTAGTGTATCCACATCCCTTGGAAGAACCATTGACAGTTCAAAATATTATTCTATGAAGTGTGAATTATAGTATAGTAAAATTCCCCACATGATGAAAAAATTTGTTTGTTAATGTTTTTTTTACTTATAATCCAAAAAAATGTATTGATGCTGCAAACCCCCTTCACGGGATCTACAGGATCAAAACTGGAAACCTCTACATGACGATTCAAGTGTAGCAACTTCGCTTTGAATAAATAGTGTTACTAAATGGGACTTTTCTATGATGTTTAAAATCTAGTATATTGAAAGTCCCTATTGATGTAAAAAAATTATGACATTTTTTTTACTTATAATACTTCCAAATCTAATGTTGCTAAAAATATTATATATGGGATTTTTAGAATTGGAACATGAAATTTCTACATAGGGATTATAGTGTAGCAGTTTCCCTTTGAATAACATGTGATAGTGAACAGTACTTTTCTATGATGTTTGAACTCTCGTATAGTGAAATGATACAATTGATTTGCAAATTTTTTTGTTAAGGTTTATTTTATTATAATCCAACAAAATTTAAGGATGATATAAATCCACTACAGGGTATTTTCCTGATCGAAACTAGAAATATCCACCTGAGGATTCTAGTGTAGTCACTTCCTTTTGACAAACCAGTGACAATGCATAATACTTTTCTATAAAGTTCAATATCTGGGATAGTGTGAGGCCACACATGATTTAAAAACTTATTTATTAAGGTTTATTCCCTTATAATCAATGAAAATATAATGACACTACAAATACCTTGTAAGGGGTTTTCAGGATTGGAACTAGAAATATCCACCTTGGGATTCAACTATAGCCACTTTCCTTTGAAGAACCACTGATATAGTAAGATACCTTTCTATGAAGATCAAACTATTTTATAGTAAAAGATCCCAAATTATGTAAAAACATGATGTTATGGATTCTTTCCCTAAAATCCACAAAACTTAATGATACTACAAATCCCCTTCAGATGATTTGCAGGATAGGAATATAAATATCCACCTAGGGATTCAGGTATATTTTTACCCTTTGAATAACCTATGATAGAGAACTATAATTTTCAATAAAGATTAAACTTGGGGATTATGGAGGGCACCACATGATGTATAAACTTGTTTTTTGATGATTGTTTCCTTATAATCCCCAAAAATTAATGATGTTGCACGTATCCTGTAGTGGATTTGCAGCATCAGAATTGGATATCTCTATAAAGTCCAGGATTCGAAAGCAACTAAAAGGTGCCTTGTACATGTTTGGACACATGGCCTCAAGCACATTTACCCAAATGCCAGAGGTTTCTGACTAGAAGTTAGGTACTAGGGTGTCATATGAGGGAAACTATTACCTCATTATCAGAGTATAACACAATGGAATAAATAATAACAATATCGGAATCAGTAAACAACATGAAACTGAAGTAATCAAAGGAAAACTAAATGTTAAATACAACCATAAGGCATATAATATTAGAATTATGCAGCATGTAACATGTTCTAATAAAGAATCCAAAACACGATACACTACTATCACATAAAATAAAATTCTACGATATAACAATACAAAAAGAAACACATCAGCATGACAAGCCTTGTCTTGGTCTCATTCTCTCCTGCTCCTAAGCAGCAATCAAGTACCTGTATAAGGAGCCCATCCCCTTTCGACATTTCCAGAAATATAGTCTGTTTGGGCCTAAACAATTACCCAAAAATGATGTGAGAAGTAAATCCTAGAAGGAATCCAGCAAATGTCTTTGCCAATCAATCTGTGAGTATATGCATCAATAGTGTATAATAATGAAATCATTAAACTAGAAAGTACTAAAATGTATAAAATCCTACAATTCTTGTTCCATTTATACCATTCATGTTCATTAATCAATTCAATTTCATTGAATCATAAGTTCGTGGGATATGTCCAGGTCTAGTAAATCCCCATAGCAGGTACCTCAGTAGTCAATCTATAAAGGAAAATGACAATTGAATCCAAGGTTGGGCTTTATCTTGGAAGACATGTCATAAGTCATTAAAAGAGTCAATTCTCAGTTCAACACCTTTCCCTCTGATAGTCCACAGACATAACAAATCCTTTCCCACAAGAATTTTCCCACATGCAATTTCCCACATGCATAGTAAACCATATCGCATTGGCACACAAAACCTTGCCCAGAGGCCTAACAAATCACTTTTGGCAGGTAGAATAATTAAACAGGTCCAAGAATGGCATATAATCATTTCAGAATAAGGAAACACAAGCAATATGATCACTATTAAAAGGTTAACAAGGAAAATATTCACATTGGTAAGCATTTAATTAACAAATTTATTTCAAACAAACCATAACAGGGAAAATAGAGGCATTACCATGGTTATCCTAAACAAAAATACTCAACAATAGTTATCCAAATAAAACACACATGCAAGGTTTCAATTAATCGAAACAAGCAGTCTCAACATTCTTAAATTCATATAATTAATCACCTAAGCACCCATAGGAATTAACGTAAATCAAAGTCTCAAAAAATTGACACCCAAAACAAGGGCGCACAACACAAATACAAAAATAAACAACTTGACATTAAGCAATTAGAATGAGACCACCTACCTCGTCGTAGTATGACTCTCCTCATCCAACTTCGACTTCCAATTCAAGATATAATAGTGTATATATACGAAAATTTGATATTGTCTCATCCTTAAATAACTTAGTCGAGAACAAAAATCACAAAGAACGTCTCAAGGTTAATTTAGAGCTTATTTATTAGGTTTAAATGAGACATAAAATGATTGATTCAGTGTTCAGATGATCAACTAGGAAGAGTTTGAAGTTCTAGTGCTCCTCTTGAGTTCCCCCAGTGATCCCACTTTCCAATCTGACAAATGGAGAGGCTACTACCCATTTTAAGAAAAAAACAAAACACATGTTGTGAATGTCCACATGCACGGTGTGTATATCATTTAACTATTCATTTGGTACCTAATTTTCACCGACATACGTTCAAGGGCCTACTGACATGACCACATGGTGTATACTAGGATGTATATAGTGTGTAGTTGGTTTTCCCATTTTCTCGCTAACATGCCCGCATGCCATGTATTTCCTTCATACACAAACGCACTACATGGTGTGTTTTTTGGATTATATGGCACATAACCCCTAATTCAAATACATTTCCCAAATTTCACTTGTTTTTTGTGAAAAAAAATAGAAAGGAAAAAGTAAATAAAGATTGTACCTCAACAAAAGAACCATGTCCTTACAAACTTCCCCCCATAAAGCAATTCATCCCTGAAATCTCCTTACACAGGTGGTGAAGGTATTTCTGAGAATAACTCCATCCACTGAGCATGTACGTCAGCCTCCCCCTCCCAAGGCTTGACCTATAATTGTCCATGCTGCCATAGAACTCATACGAGAGGAACTGACAAGACTTGGAGAACCTTTTTTCTCCTGTCAACTATATGAATTAGATTCTCCTCAATGGATGCATCAACCTGAAGCTCAACCTACTTGAGCTAAAAAAAACTTGAGACATGTCTGAGTGATAGAGACATAGCTGAGATACATGGTAGATGTTGTGCATGTCATGGTACTTATGAGGTAACTATAACCGATTGGAAACTTAATAGACTTTCTCCAGAATCTAAAACAGTATGACATATCTCGGTGAATTCTTACCCTGTCTTAGAATTCTATTGTGTCCCAACCTTAGTGCGACACATAGGAAAACTCAATCTCTGACCTCGAACTCCGAAGGTCATCTCCGGTGATTGGTGTATGATTTTTGATGATACTGAATAGTATCCATCCATCTCTGAATCATGTTGACTTGCTCAGAAGTCTCCTACACAAGACATGGTCCTGGTAAGGCTACCTCATGTACCTCTAACCAGTACTGGGAAAAATGAAATAGCCTACCATATAAATCCTTTTAAGGTTCCACTTGTTTGGTGGCTAGAAAACTGTTATTGTAGGTAAACTCAAATAGGGTAATATGATTCTCCCAAGAGCTCCCAAATTGTTGGACACATGCACACAACATGTCCTCTAGTACATATATCGTACGATCTGACTGTCCATCAGTCTAAGGGTGGTATGTTGTGCTTAGAAGCACCTGTGTACCCATATCCCTCTAAAAAATCTTCTAGAAACAAGACATAAATCGGGAGTCCCTTTATAAAATGATAGATCGAGGGAACCCAGGAAGTCGTACCACCTCTCTAATACAATGCTTTCCAAAATCATCGACACCGAAGGTTTCCATAATCTGAAAATAAGTAAGAAACCTTTGTAAGCCTGTCAACTATGACCCACACAGCATTGTTGCCTTTAGGTGACCTCAGTAACCTCATCCCAAATTATATCATAACATCATCCTATTTCCACTCCAGAATAGGTAACTGTTGTAAAATCCCATTCGAACACTGATGGTTCACCTTCACCTACTTATAGGTGGAACACCTCGTAAAAAACAATGTACTTATATCTTCATACCTGACCACCAGTACTGACAGCCCACGTTGCAGTTCATCTTGGTGAATACATAATGCACTGCCTATGTTGATTCATGAAACTACCACATCATCTTCTCACATATATCCCCTAGAACCCACACATGACCATGGTTATTTATAACTTCATCCTTACATATCATCCATCCAAGAGGAGGTTCCTCACCTTCCACACTATCCCATAGAACTAGGACTTTGAAATCTTATAGATTTTTCATCCTCACTATATCCAATAGGGTAGATGTAACGTCCAAAGATGAAAGATAATTATTTACCTAAGTATTATTCACCTCTAAATTCATCTCAGATAACCAAGCCATAAGCTTCCACTCACCACTGGCCTCCTACACCGCCTGTATCTAATTCCTCTTACTCAGTATGTAATCCACTCCATTTGCTTTTATAGGCATATTGGAAAGCTCAAAATTGAACGATTAGAGGTATTACACCCACCTTTGCTGTCTCAAATTCAAATCCAACTGAGTAAAGTTTTACATGATTTTTTTGTGGTCTATGTACAATACAAAATGGTCTCCCAATAATTAATGTCTCTAATAGCACAAATCATGAACAACTGTAGCTAACTTGAGATCATGCTTCAAGTAATTCTTCTCATGTAGCCTCAACTACTGAGACCTGTACACAACAACTCGATCCCCCTACATAAGAACTACCCCCAGCCCAATACAAGATGCATCACAGTACATAGTGTAACCCTTTTTGGCTCTGGAAACATCAATATTGTCACTAAAGTCAAACATCCGTTCAACTCCATAAAGGACGCGTCACAAGTATATGACCACACAACCTTCACAACTTTCTTAGTCAAGCCCTTCATTAGCACTATTAAGTGTGATAATTCTTGTATAAAATTCTTGTAGTAAATAGCTATCCCCAAGAAGCCCTTTAACTCAAATCTTTTCTTGGGATACTACAAGGTCACTACATCTCTCACCTTCTCTGGGTCCACTGATACTCTAGTATCGGAGATGAGATGACCTATGAAGTGAATCGGATCCATCTAGAAGTGGCATTTTGTGACCTTATCATATAACTGATTATATCTTAGTGCATTCAAAACAATCTCAAGGTTCTTGGCATGGTCATGTAATATTTGAGAATACCCCAAGATAATTTCCACAAAAAGCAGCACAAAACAATCTACATAAGGATGGAGCACTTGGTTTATCAGTTCTATAAAAAATGATAGCACATTCATGAGACCAAATGACATAACTAGGTACTCATATAGGCTATACCTGCTACGAAATGCGGTACGAGGTATGTTTGTAGGTTGAACACGTACTTGATGATATCCTTACCTCATGTAAATCCTCAAGAAAACCTAAGATCCTCAATGTTGAATAAACTAGTCATTCATTCTTGGAAAGGGATATCAGTTTCTAGCATTCAACTAGTTCAATTCTGATATTACATGCATAGAATAAGGGTACCGTTCATTTTTTTCACAAAAAGGGATAGTGAAACCCAAGAAGAAGTATCAGTTCAGATAAAACCCTTAGCTTCCAGATCATCTAACTACCTCTTGAGCTCTTGAAACCCCGTTGTATCCATCCTACAAGGAGGAATGGATACCAGTGTAGCTCCTAGAACTAGTTTGATAGTGAACTCCACCTCTCTAACTGGAGGTAATCCTGAGAAGCCGTCTGAAAAAACATCCCTGAAATGATCAACCATTGGAGGGGAATCTTCTAGATATGTTCCCTGGTCATCCAGATATAAAATCACAATATGGGATGTCCTCTCCCCCAACCCACAATGCTAAGGTCTGGATCTTCTCATCTAGACATCCCATTCACCCTTATGTAGAAATACTCCCCCCTCTAGTAATGTGAAACTTACCCTACAGTGATAGAAACCAAAAAAGGCTCGAAAAGGAAGCAACCAGTTCATTTCAAGATTGATATCATTTCTTGTAATCTCTAAGACATATAAGTTCCATAGAAAGTGACACCCACCAATATCAAGGGGCACTCCTAGTACTAACACACACCTTCCATTATAATCCCTGAAGGAGTGTATAACATCATAACATCAGAAGTAGTGTAGACATATAGACTAAGGATTTTCATAATGACCATAGATATAAAACTATGTTGACCACCAGTATCAAAAAGTGCATAAGATATAATAGAGGAGATGATGATAGTACCTATGATAGTAGAATGTCCGAGATCCTGCTCCTGCTGGGTCTATTGCACTGTATAAATCTGACCAGCACCGCGACCCTAAGACACTATTTGGTTACCCTAAGCTGACCCGCTCTGCTGTCTCTGAGATACTGGGGTTGGACTACCACAGTTACGACATCCACCTTGGCCTGAACACCCCATCATATTCCAATTTTCAGTCTAGTGAGAAGCTATTAACCCTAATCTTGCACGCTGAGTCTATAAAAAACTCTCTCACTAGCCATTGGTGGAAATTCCTTGTAGTAGCACTATAGATGGCTCATCCTACCATAATATCAACACTCAATAGGGTCCCTTGGGAATTGAGGTCTCTTGTTCCTAACATTTCCACATTTGTAGGACATTACATGTCCACCAAATGAAATGTTATGGCTTCTACCGTCACCGCGAGATAACTCCACATGATGCTTCCTCTTACTAACTGAGACAGTACCAAAAACTGGTACCAAACCTCCCTGGCTCGCACCCCAAGCTTTTTGTAGATTACATTTGGTGATCAGATCCTGATTCAAAATACCATATACATAAGGTGACCTAAAAAAATTCACTTGTGATCGAATATCGAACCTGATTCCATCCTCTAATAATTTATCCTTTCATACATCATCACCCATCATAATAGGTGAAAATAACTGAAGCTCATTAAACCTGATATAATAGTCAATAACTAACAGTGTGTCCTACTCCAGGTTCATGAACTCCTAGGATCAATCATCCCTCAGTGTCTTGGGAAAATAATAATCATATAATTCCATCTGAAATCCTTTCCATGTCATATCCTGACAATGTCATGCCTTAGTAATAACATCCCGCAATCTCTTGTAAAAAACATGCATCATATATGTCGTGATCTTGAACCTCCTCTCAAAAGGCATCTATAGATTTCCAAATATAGTCATCACTGATTCTTTTCATGATTCCAAAACCTATAGTCTTCCATCCCCTAAAAAAGTAGATAGATGCTAGTGTTAGAATATACGTGTCAGCTATACCATAGATGTGGCATCTTGGGGATTCCCCTAAAAGAACTACATGAACCTCACAAAACCTTCAGAGAATTATGCATCTTCACCTTCATCTGGTATAACAGCTAGTGTCATAGCTGGGACAACTAGAGGTTCCATCGGTAGCCCATGGCCAACCATTTTTTGAGTATGATAACCACTACTCTCCTAGCATACAACTTGAGGTCTTTGTGGATACATGACTCTACATGGTTAGGAACACGCCTTAGTCCAAGCTCATTATCAATTTTTTCCATTTAGGAGTGCAAAAAAAATACAGTAAAACCCACTTAATGTTTAGAAAAAAGGAACTAAACGACCTGTAGAAATTATACATGATGTGTGCCCTTATACTGACACATGGTTGTGTTATACCACCGTCCTAGGCGTGTATCAGCCCCAGGTACATGGCGTGTTCCATGCCCACATGGTCTGTACCTAGGTCTTTCCTCCTAGACATGTGCATCCACACTGCCATATCCACATGGGTTCGACATGGGTAGGCCACATGTCATGTAATGAAAGTAAAAAACGTGTTCTAGTCAAAACTCAACAGCTCATACCTTCTCTCGGACAACTTGTTACATGGTCATATAGTACACAGTGTGTACACAAGGTACACAATGTGTTCATTTTAAAACTAAGAACATCATCTCCCCCCGAATAGGAAGAACACATGACATATTAGAATAAATTAGACACTGTGTGTATTGGTTTTTTCAAAGCAGAAACTCCCTATTTCCTAGAAAACCCATGTTATTCATAATAACCAACCGGGGGTGCCAAATTTTGATATGTGAGGGCCCATAATCCCCATGAATCAATGTTTTTCACCCATGCATAACATATCACAATACAATTTTATATAAAAGGATGAAACACGATCCACTAAATTTCGATCTAAGGGGACCCATACACCTCATAGATCAAAGTTTTCCATCCGTCCAATTCAAACCATATCACATACCAATACACCTATCACAACAACATACATATCTATCAAGGTATTATCACAACAACATGCCTCTCTAGCATGACATCTATCACAACAACATACAATAAGCATTTCTACCTAAATGGCATAACAAGTATGCATGGAATGTGATTTCTACCAAGTTCCTATATGATGCATGAGATGGCATACCATCATATCATCAGTTTTCAACAAATTATATACATAACAACATCAATAATAATATCACAAAACAAGTATGTCACACAACAGTGAAATTGATTAAACTGTAGTAGCTACAAATCCAAAAGCACAATTTTATTTGATGAAATTTAGATTTTCCCAATACATGAGGTAGTTAATCTTGGTTACATCTAATTAACAAATTATATATCTTTTATATCACCCCCAAATAGTATAGAAAAACAGAAAATAAACTCTTCTGATACCACTTTGTAACATCATAGATCTGGAAGCCACTAAAAGGTTCCCCGTACCCGGTTGGCCACATGGCCTCAAGCACATTTCCCCAAATGCCAAAGGCTTCCGACTAGCAAAAATGTCCTAGGGTGGGAGAGTTGGGAAACTATACCCATCATTAGTAGAGTGTAACATAGCAGAATAAATAATAACAATAGCAGATGTTGTAAACAACATGTAACTGAAGTAAACAAAGGAATACTAAAAGGTAAAGACAATTAAAAGGAATATAATTTTCGAATGATGCAGAATCTCACATGTTCTAGGAAAGTATAAAAAAAAGATACACCACTATCAATTACAATACAATACTAAGGTACAACAATACAAAATGACACACAACAGCATCATAAACCTTGTCTTGGTCACATTCCCCCAATCTCCTAATTTGTAGTAAAGTACATGTATAAGGGTCCTTTCACCTATCAACACCTGCATCAATATAGCTTATTTAGACAAAAAAAGTTTCCCAAAATAGGGTGTGAGAAAAAAATCCCAGTTGGAAACCACCAAAGGTTTATTCCAATCAACTAGTGAGTATATTCAATAGTAGTGTATAATAATGAAAGCATTAAACTAGGATGTACTCAAAATTAAATAGTCCTATAGGTCTTGTTCCATTTATATCATTCATGTTTATTAAGTAACTCGATTTCATCGAATCATATGTTCTTGGGATCTAGCAATGTCCAGTAAATCTCCTCAGTAGATACCTCAGCTAAGAATCTATTAAGGAAAATGAAAATAAAATCCAAGCTTGTGGTTTAGCTTGGAAAAAACATCATTAATCATTACAATAGTCATGTCTGAGTTCAAAACATTTATCGTACACAATAAATAGACCTAAAAAATCATATCCTATATGAAATTTCTGATAGGAATAACACAATGTAGCCCACAGGAACACAAAACCTTGCCCACAGGCATGACAAATCTCTTTCCACAGGCAGAATAATTCAATAGGGCCGAGCCCGACATATAAACAATTCAACATAAGGAAACACATGCAATATTTCCACTATTACATGGTTAACAAGGAAAATATTCACATTGGTATGAATTTAATTAACAATTTTATTTAAAACAACCCATAATATAGAAAACAGAGGAATATCCACAGTTATCATAATCCCAAAGACCCAACAACATTTATCTAAGAGAAACACACCTACAGTGTGACCCATAAACAAAATAGCAGTCTAAACATGCTGAAATTCATATAATTAATAACCAAAACATATTTATTCATTAACATGGGTCAAATTCTCTACAAAGAGACACACCAAACATGGGAGCACAACATAATGGAACATATAAACAACTTGACACTAAGAAACTGACACGATACCACCTACCTCGTCATAGTATGACTCTCCTTGTTCATACATGACTTCCAATTCAACCTAGAACGATATAGATCTATGAAACAAGGATATTAACTCAACCTCAAATAACATATTTAAGAACAAAAATCACCAATAATGTACCATGATTAATTTAGAGCTTACCAATTCGGTTCAAAAAAGACTGACGATGATTGATTAGGAGTGTGGATGATCAACTTAGAACAGGTTGATGTTCTGGTTCTTCTCTTGAGTTCTCCTAGCGAGTCCACTGTCCAATATGCTGAATAGAGAATATCTGCCTATTTTAAGTGAAAAACACAAAACACACGGTGTGTATGTCCATATACACATTTTATATGTCATTTTTCTATTCATTTTGTGGCTAAATGTCACCGACTTACTTTCCAGGGCCTGCCGACATGACTACCTAACGTGTACTAGGATGTACATGGATTGCAGTTGGTTTCCCCCTTTTCTCACTAACGTTCCCTCACACTTTGTATTTCCTTAATACAAGGACATACTACACAGTGTGTGATTGGGAGGACACGGTGTGTAACCCCTAATTTTAGTACTTTGCCCAAATTTCCTTTGTTTTTCTCAAAAACAAAACAATGGAAATTATAAAATAAGAAACTGTACCTAAAAGGAAGAACCAGGTTCTTATAATCTTTTTCTAACTAAAAATTGATATTTATAAAAATGATAAAAGTCTTAGGCATTGAAACAATCATCCCGGTCACTCAAGGAGGCAAAAAGTGGCGTAACCCTAAGGTATCCCCAATCAAAAATGACCTACACTCAACTGGAAGGGTCCCAAGCTTCCATAAATCAGGACCTATCCTTTGGGACGCCCAATCTATGAGAGTACATCCCCAACAAAATTTCCCACCCTCAAACTATGATACATGATATGTCCTTTATTGGTCTCCAAGTCACAACTCCTGACAATGTAAGCTAGCACCGAAGCCATGTCCAACCATCCTTGAACATATTTATCCAAAAAAACCATGTCCAACTCTGCCTCTGACACCAGAAATCCCCAACTCCTACATACCATGAGCACCGTGAGGAGGGCCTGAGCCTCCACTCAGACATTTTAGTGTAGTATATTCCATTTAAGAACTAATGATAGTGCATGGTACTTTTCATTGATGATAGTAATATGGTAGAGTAAAAGTACGCACATTATGTAAAAATAATGTTGTTATGGTTTTTTTCATTATAATCCAAAAAAATGTAATGACACAACAAATCCTCTATAAAGGATCTGTATAATTGGAAGAGGAAATATCCACACAAAGACTCTAGTGTAGCCACATCCCTTTGAATAAACAATGATATTTCATGATAATTTTCTATGAAGTTTACACCCTGGTATATTAAACGTCCCCAATGATATACTATTTCGTTTTTTATGGTTTTTATCCATATAATTTAGCAAAATTTAATGATTTAAAAAAATCCACTATAGAGGTTTTTTCGGATCGTAACTATAAATCTCCACATGGGGATTATAGTGTTTCTTCTTCTCTATGAATAACTTGTGATAGTGCACAATAATTTTCTATTAAGTTAAAAATATGGTATAGTAAAAGTCCCCACATGGTGTATAATTTTTTTTAATGATTTTGTACTTATAATCTAACAAAATTTAATGATGTTATGTATTCTCCGTAGTGGATTTGTAGGATTAGAACTGGGAATCTAAACCTGGGGATTCATCAATAGTTTCTTCTCTTTGAAGAACTAGTTTTATTGAATGATATTTATCTATGAATAATCAACTTATATATATCCAAAAAAATTTCTATGATGTATCAATAATTTATTTCTTATATGTAGAAAAACATGTGGAAACAATGTCTAGGAAAGTCACACTATATTATCATTCTAAAATTGAAAATCGTAAATGATTATTAAAGTAAATTCACCCCCTCATAAAGAACCATAATCCATTATTAAAGGAATTTTTTTTGGAATTTTGTTAATTTAATTTTGAACGAATATGTCTTATTTTCAGACACCAAGAGGTCTGACAGTGCTATGATACACATATTTCCATTGTATAATTTCTAGACAAAGAAGGTCAACATTGTAGGATAAGAGCAATAATTTCATGAAGAATATATTCATCGAATATATGAAATTAGTGATGGACCAATCCTAATAAGTTAACCCTATACTTACAAACTAAAAACTCATAGATAATGATAATAATATTTAGTAACCATGTATATATTATAACTCAAAATGAAATTAGGACTACTATTACACAAGAGGTATAGGGAAAGGATATTATAGACTATGATGATAGTAAAACATTATTATTACATTACGCATGCAAAAACTTATTTTTCACTAAGAGTGGAAACTATATTGGATGAGGTTTAATACATTTCATTGATAAGGAGAACGGAATCAAATAGTTAGCATTGTCGTGATCTATTTATCTATATCTTGTGACATATATATAAGATCATCCCAAAAAATCATGGGAATGTATATGGATCTATTGTACCATTGTTGGTATGTTTCAATAATATTTTACTTATCATAAAAATTTGAAACCATTAATTCATATACCCATCCTGATCTAATTGAATATGCAATATTTGTTTTCTGAGGTCACATAAAAAATAAAACCAAAGGGTAATGGTCAAAAATATTCTTTTAACAAGTGAAACCTCAGTGCATTGAAATTTCCATTGAAAACACAATACAAACATGTCATTTAAAATTATTACAAGATAGATAAAGTTTCACCAAAAAGAGAAAAATTGATAAAACAAACTACTGAAGTAGGAATTGCAGTCACAAAGCTACAAGTGGAAATATCAAAGATAACCAATGTGGTATAAAAAAATCATAAGAATATGCATAAAAAAGAATATTCATATATTGAATAGTTTGATAAATCTAAAATAAATGTATAAAAAACATATAACCAAGATAATAAATCATAATTTTGATCTAATGAAAACCATGGATTGAGTTCCCCCACTAGATTAGATTCCCCATCAAATAAGAAAGGTGAAAAAAATTCATTGAATTCTCAAGATCAATTAGTTACGTTAACCTTTTATTGTTCAAATAGAATAAAAACACATTTGATGATTAATATTTTAAAGTCTATGTCATGAAATAAATAAAAACTAAACCCAAAATATGTTGACATTATTGGACCAAGAAATATACAATGTCCAACCTCACAAAAACAAATAGTTTCTATTCAAATTACATATTCTTCTATTACCATTTATTAATAGTTGAGGTCAAATCCAAACTTTATAGCAGAGAACCATTGTAGTTTTTCAAAATAATGAAAAACGAACCAGACTCATAATTTATGATTAAAATTGTTTATTTAATTACATGAATAAAATTTTTGTGTCAAATCTATTTAATTGAATTTTTATAAGTACAGGTTATACATGTGGGATTCAACTGATAGATATAAATGAGTATCAATGAAGTAAATTTTTGACCAAATGTATAAGGGGATGATATTCTTCAATGTGAGTCTTACACAACTTATTTTAAAAAATTATTGTAATCATATTTCAAAAAAATCTCTTCACATACGGTTATTGATACCTACTTTGAGATCATTAAGGAAAAGTGTAATGAATCAAGTGTGATAAATATTTTTACACAGAAATTAGTTTTCATTACAAGTTGAATTTTTTTTAATTTAAATATGGGTGAATATAAAAAAATTATCAACTAAGCCCATTTTCATTATAGAGTATAATCGATGGCTAGAATTAACCATTCAGAAGAATCCTCATCAACAACCCAATTGAAGAAGTTATGAAATCTACTCAAATATTAATATATAATATAAATATAAAAACCCTACATTAAACATTAATAATTAAGGATATAGAAGAAAATGTATTCACATACTTCAATTAAATGAATCTAAATTATGGAATGAGAGGCAGATATATATATATACAATATTCTATTGTAGTAGTAAGAAATTATGTTTTCCAAAATCATCTAGGTAGAGAACTATAAAATATCTATTGGATTATAATTTAAATACTAAAATTTGATTTGAAGAAATCATACATCTAGTTGTTTATTGGGAATTAAAAATAGAATGTGAAGTAATGTAAATTATTAGTTGATTTATGAGTTGAATAAACTCCATAGCAGGTTCCTATAGGTTTATAGCATAGAACTATTTTGTTTTTGATTGATATAATATAATCAGGCTTGTATATTTCAAATACATTAATATAGACTAGTAAAGTTGATATAATGGTCTCAATGTTGAAAAAATTAATAACAAATCCATGAATGAGTTGGAATGAGACTAACTTCATTGCAAAAATAAATTTGGATATGTCAACTAACACATTAAAGGGAAGAAAATACCATGGTAGGGTTTGGTAACAAAATATAAACATGTGTTTAATAAATACTATTTTCTATAAGAAATTTTATTTACACATTATGTATTTAATTTTTATATCATTAATTTGAGTAAATATCTTAAAAAATATATAGTTTTTATCAAATAAATAAGCCACAAAATTAATTATCTGATTAAACATGAACACATAAATTTTAATTTAAAAAAACAACCCTTTTTTCATAAAATACAGTTATCTCAACAAAGGTAGTGAAGAAGTTTACAGTAGAGACACACATCCCTTATCATAGTCCTAGAGTTATTAGATTTTTCTCCCATAATATCTAAAAAAATTCAATAGTCATTGTCCCTATTTATTAAATGAAAATAAAAAACTAAAAAATACATTGTCAGTAATATATTCTACATGAAATGCTTCCGCATTTATCATATACTTGGAGACACCCAATAAATAAATGAAATAAAAAATATATATCTTCTAATGTATATATTAATTTATTTATTTTTAAGATAACTAAAAATATATATGATAACATCATCACAGATGATTCAATTACATCATCTCTATTTTTTATGGTTCTTATGATTCTTTATGTCCAAACAGTTTTTCACATTATCGCATCCTCTTCGAGTATGATTCCTTTTATGGCTAAGAGATTTCCCAAATGTATAACCATTAATATCTACATTTTCACCTAGAATAGTTCTATTGATGTTATCCATGTTCCTATTGATTTTTTTTAGGTTTGACCGACCAACCTCATAGAAACCATCTGTTTCACATTCCATTGTTACCAATTTCATTGCCATTTAATCTAATTATTTATAATGTTTATCTTTAACTAAATTCTTATCAACCTATTTATCAACAGTATCATCTTCACCAATGTGAAAATATCACACATTTTTTTCCAACCGTTCAAAATGAAATGTTCAGGAATAGATCTCATATCAAGCCTCCTAAAAAATTTAAATATAGAAACAAAATATTTCAACCGATTCAAATTTTCAAAAAAACCCCACATTATTCCATCATATTTATCATATAAAATCAGAAACACTCTTTTAGACCCTATTATTCCAAAAAAATATGAGTATTGGAAATTAATTTCATGAGAAATTAAGAAAACGTCCCCCAACCATTTGATATTCAATCCCAAATAACTCACACATTTTTTGAGTGTACATATCTTCAACTTTTCTTAAAAATGGATGGAATGGGAACATAATTCATGGATGTTTTCCTTACTTTTGAATTTGTAGTATATTTATTAATATCTATAAATATTACCAACTTGTTCACATTTCATTAAAAAATCACCAACACACAATTTATTACGAAAAATACATATTTTAGAACACAATTTAAACATTATCTTAATTGTGTGAAATGTATCACTAATTTTACTGTATTCTTATTAATGTAATAATACATTTTTACCTCAATTTATATAAATTATACAACAATGATAATTTAACTTCCCTAAATTTAATTTTAAGATTCGTCCACTCTACCGCAAAATCAACCACATTATGGTACTTAAACATGCACTTCCTCAAAGAATAAAGGGAACTTGAACCATATTTCAACAATATACCTATGTGTTTTGTATCATTTTTCGTTTTATAACATGTACATAGGAAATGATGAGTATCAGGCAGTGATTAGGATATTTATTTTTTAGTATATTCATATTCATCAGTAAATAGATTCAATGGTCTCTTCATATTGTGTACCTCAATAAATTTTATAATATAACATGAAGAAGAACCAGTTATTTCATCATACAACAATGTTTCACCAAACATTATTGTTCCCCTAGAATGACTAAATCTATAAAAATACATTGAGGTATGAATCGACTATTTTTATGAAAGGTCATATCTAACACAAAAACATCTCTAAATTGTTCAAAATTAAGCTTCATTTTTGGGTCATCCCAAAAAATATTTGTAATCATATTATTCATGTCAAATTGAATGGTAGAGAAAAATGAAGGATTATATTGACATTTCTTTTCAAAATATTCCATCATGATTAAACAATCCAGCATAATCATATCCCTTTGAAATTTTGATTCAAATAAAATTTATTTTTTCAACTTGGGTAGAAACTAAAACACCTCGAGCCTTGAGAATAGTAACCACTAAAGATAAAGAATATCCTAGCCTAATTATTTCCAAATAATTAACTTCTGACACCATAACCTGAACTTCATTCACCATTTTCTTAGACCTCGTAACATGAAAAGAATAAATAAAATAAATTGGTTTTTTTTAGAATCTTTAAAGAAAATACATTAATATTACCTAGAAGAGAACATAATAACAGACTTTCCAGCATGACAACTAGTCCTTGTCTATACATGAACATTTTTCACTAATATATTATTCCTAACATTCTTTTTCTACCCCTCCCTACTAAAACCGTAATGACCTGATGTTATTATTTTTTTCTTTATTAATGTTATTTTCATATTTTCAATGCCCACTAAAACCAATTATCATGGAATAACCAAGAAAATATGCATGGGTATTACACATAACTTTGAAATCCATTCCCACCTTATGTTCCCTCTTGCAGAAACACCAAACAATATCCACTGCATCACTACCACATTGACATAATTTAAGTACCTCAATTTCAATGTCAAACATCCAGTCACAATTGTGCCATTATAGATCTAAAAGACACATATTCAATATAATGAACAAATAAAAGAGAAAAAAACTTCTTCAATATCTACCTTCCCAACTTCATTATTGGAAAAAATCAGGGTGGAATCCTAACAAATAGAGTTCTGTTTTTATTACATCGTCTTATAATCCTAGTAGCTCTAATAATCCAGTTATTTGATTGATCCAAATCTCTCGTTGACCTCCATCACCTCCATTGAGTTCTTTCTTGACATTCACCATCATAATTGTGGATATTTTCTTTACATGGAAGAAATTATTGCAAACCATATAGTGGGAAACCTGTTAATACATAACAGTAGAAATTATAACCAACCAGAGAGTAAATATTTCCCATAATTGAATTTTTCTATGTCTCTAATTTTTCCATAAAAATATTGAATAAGGTATTAAAACCCTAATTTTAGTGAGTCATTGGATCTACTACCACATTTTAAGGAGGCACATGTCTCAATCATAGGGTATAAATTCGCATATAATTTCTGGTGGAAAATTGAGATGTTGTTAGTCCCTAAGAAATATCCTGGTTCATTATCCCATTAAATTTATATATTTTTTTTTGGATCATAGAAACCCATATTGAATTGCATTTCCACTTCTATGCCAAAAATCCAAAATACTTACCTTTATATAGGTTTCTTTTCTGAATTCCACATAAACAGGATGATCCCCTACAAGCATATCAGTGATTTGGTCTATCCACATGTGCATGCATCTCAATGTGCCTTGTGTGATCCATTCCAGTGCAACCCAATAAACCACCCTTCTTAACGTGTTCCCAAGTCACACATCATCTGTTCTAGAGTGCAAGTGTTTCTTATTGATGTCTTCCATGTCATTCACACCACACGAGAGTACATTATTAATTAATGATATACTTAATAATTTAAATAATTAATAATATATATTTAAAATTATAATTAACAAGTAATAGTTAACAATATTATTAATAAAAGTAATAAGATAAATAGTAATTAATAATATGATTTTTAAGGAACAATTACTGGGGAAGCCCTTCTTTTTTGTTAGAAAAATCAAACTGGTCTATTTTTTTGGGGAAGATGTGTTCCATTATATGAACATGAAATAATAGGGTCATTAAACCTCAATATATCTAGACCATAGGGTCATTAAATTTTTTATTCCCTCAATCCCCCTGAATAACTAAATTCCCATTATACCCTACCTCAATCGCTTATGAGGTGTCATTGAACCAACATAACAACCCTCCATTTTTACCAAGCTCCACTATCAAGGAAGACAGTCCCCATCATCACACCTAAGGTGGTCATCCATTGCACCAACCTACTCTACATAGTCCTACACTAAAATGTACTATATCTACAAGAATTATCTCGAAGGGGAAAGTAGGTTCTCTACCCAAGGTCATGTTGAGCCCCCTACCTTCACCCCTGGTTCGCCATCATAATACCACAAATGCTGGATACGATTTCATCAGACTCATCACCTACTAATCACCCATTGACATCATTAGTTGCACCAATTTTATCCACCATGTCCAATAGATAATGATTATTCCCATGATGTGGTCTGTTGAATCATAATCTCAGTGCTGATCAGCGAAAACACATCATCATCTCCTAGTTTTTTACTCCACTGTTGACGGGGGTTATTCCATTTTCATTAACTAATGCACAATAGTGTTGACATCCCTATGTTTCACTATGACCACACTTTATTCCACCATCACTGAAAAACTACCTAAACCATTTCCCAATTAAGGGTTTGTAGGGATCGAACCCCCACATTGGATAAAGTATAGAAGTAGGTTGACCATTCATCCACCACCATGAAATCATTAATGTTAATTAATAGTATAAATAATTGTATTTAATAATATTTTTTTAATAGTTAAACATGATTAAAATTTTATAATAACATTTATTTTTTATTAGGTAGAATATTAAAAAAAACAATATCCACACCTAAGAACCATAGTGAGTCAAACCTCATCCATCCCCACAAGGAATGAATAAAACATACTATAACTATTTTGTTATATATTTATGGATCATTGAACCAAATTATTTAATGGATTGAATTCCCTAATGAAAGTGACTTAGATGATAACTAAAGGAGATTACCTGAAGCCTCATATGAGTAGCCATGTTTTATGCCATGTCACTAGCCTTGAGGCTACATAACCTCTCCTTATTGCACCATCATATCGTGTTGCTCCATCACATCATGTGGTAAGTCACCCCTCCACCCTATGACGGATATTTTTTTGGGATGATGGAAAATTAAAAATTATTAAAATAATTAATTATATTATGATACTGATACATGCATACATAGAAAATGGTTTATTATTGGTGTCTCTATGACCAACTCTATTCTCGAACAAGGTACTAAGAAAAAAGGGAAAGGAACATATGTGGTCTTTGAAAGTGAAAATATTTTGGACACTATTGTCTTTTATAAATAATTTTTTCACTCCAGTAACAACAAAAGAAAAAAATTGAACCCTTGGGGGGTATGTTCTCTCCATTTAAGAAGAATCATGGTAAAAAAATAAAGGAATTTAAGCACAATTCTTATTTCATGGATATATAATATTAGTACATTTCTTTTGGAATGATATTGGCTATCTTCTTCTTATAATGAAATATCATGTGAGGGATATTGATTTAACTCTTTTAGAACATGCTTCATACTTGAGGATAATAAATAAGGGTTGAACCTTTCTAGTAGTGGAGAAGGAACAAATCCATTATAAAAATGGAAGAGAATTCAATCAACAACTTCTGATTCAATTCTAAGGAATGCTGAAAAAATATTTGAATGTTGATAATGAGATAGATCATACACATTATTATGAAGAAATAATACATGGGAATAAATATAATAAACCTTGTTTTAAAAAAATAGGATCAGGTTTGTAATTCAGGTCTTCCTAAAGACCCTTCCATAAAGAATACAACTATGAATAAATTATACTATAAGACTTGAAAAAAGGAATATATAACTTCTGATAGTCCAATGAATAAGCACATTGATAGTGTATGAGGATTCAAGTAATGGGGATTTAAGTAAAGAGGTTTTAAAAGTACCTAGATAATGTATGAAGCATCACTTGTCTAATGATTCCTAACTTCTCACCTTACACTAGTTGAGGACATCATAAGATAATGCGAGTGTTGGGTATTCAATTCACGAGATCCATAATATTTCACAATGGTACCTTTTTGATATAGCAATTTCCTTGAATCACATAATCTTGAATGGAATTTAAAATGACCTCGAACCAAAATATTAGAAAACTATGAAGAAAATGGATACATCCTTTATTAAGGCAATCCATGGAATCAATTCAGCAAAGATTAAGGACTGTAATAACACTATTATTAACCATTTATTATTGGAGGTCATGGAAATCTAAGGGATCATGTTATAGCTTAGGAAGCCTCTACTTGATATATAAGGATTTTATGGTTGTAGAATTATGTATTTATGGAAAGGTTTCTTTCATATAGTCTTCCCGTATAAATATTTGAAATCTAAAGCATGGGTGTCTGGCCTTGTGCACATGAAGCCCAATTTTCTTAAGATCTAACCATAGGATCCTATTTTAAATTCATTTAATGTGAAGAATTAAATTACACAAATTTGTGTTCAAATTAGTGCATTGAGATAGTTTCTATGGAATCCACAAAACTTATCAAATATTTCCTCATCTATCGGTGTTCTAATAAATTGTTATGAAAAAACTATAAGGAAGGTGATCATATTAATATTTTTTTTATTTTTTTTCAAGAACGTTTAATAAAGAAGAAATGATGATTGATAAAGAAGGAAAGTCACCTCACTTTTTATTTGAATAAAATAAGGTCTACCATCATATTTGAGTAATTGGACTCACAATACATGAAATGTAACATCATACTAAGGAAAAAATCTTACTAGATGTAAAGATTCACCAGATTCACTCTAGCTTCAGTATGGAAGAAGTGATAGTAATGGAAAATAATTGGATTCTATATGAAAATGATATAATTGTGATGTTGTTTAATTGATCTTTGTGTTCCAATAAATCACAAGTATTTGTAAAATTTGGGATGAAAGATTGATAAAATAAAAGGGGTGATGAAGATCATATTTAGCTTTATTATAATCATGATGATCGTAATATTTTCTATGTATTCATGGAAATTAAATTTGGGACAATAATATTTAGGATGATCTAGAAAGAAATATTTTTTTGATGTTTTGGGAAGTTGAAATACATTAAAATGCACGTTATATGATGCTAATGATTTTATTTAATGTATTAAAAATAATGAAGTAAGTCACAATACAAGATGAAATTTGTGAAAGAATAATGTGGGAGAAGATGATGTTTTTAGCCTCAAGATCATTGTAATGAGTTTTCTGGATGTAGATATGTGTAATGGACAAGAATAATGGTCGTAATAAAAAAATGTAGGAAATTTATGAAGTTAATGTTTCGGAATATCAATCCATTGTATTTGGTATATCATCGTATTCATTATAGATAGATGTTTTTTGTGAAAAAAATTCATTGGTATCATATTGAAAAGAGAAGGAAGGTACTGAAGAAGAAGCTACTGATACTGGTCCATCACATTTGGAATGAAATAGTAATCATCCAATAAAGAATTTATTTTAACTAATGAATTCAATGAAAAAGAAGAGTATGAGGTGTACTATATGAAGAAAAAATTAAAAGATCAATAAAAAATGTAGTCAACCATTCGAAATGGATTGAATTACGTTTTTTCACTAAAGTGGGATAATATAATAGATGAAGAATAATCTATTGATTTACATTTTTCTTCATCGTAATGATACGGGAGATAGTTTGATGTGTTTTTGAGGGGGATATTTAAATTTAAACATGTAGCAACTCAGTTTTTTGGCCCTGTAAGACTTTGGAATATTTCTAGGAATAATTCCAGAGCTAGGCACGAAGACGGCGTGCGATTCCGTGGCCCGTTGTGCCCGGAATTAATTTTATAAAAAATATTAAGTTTTTTTACTATGCACGTGGCGGGGTGCGATATCTCCTAAACGATAGCTCAGAACGGGAATCTGAGGGCACGGTTGCATCCGGAACGTGCCGTTTACCTTAGGCGAGGTGTAAACCTTGCGGGCGCGGGCCTGTAGTGAGAAACGCCACCAGAGGAATTTTCGTAAATAAGCAGCGAAGTTAGTGTGTGAGCGTCGGCTCGAATAACTTCTGAACAGAGACTCGGATCGCAAATCTGAGTCTGCTGTTCGGTTCAGAATGGCGCGTTTACCCTAGGGGTGACCTTAACTTTGTCCGTGTCGAGCACGGAGTCGGGGGCGATGTTTTAAATGAAGTTTTTTTAAATAAAAAAAAAGAGGAAAAGGAAAAAAAACATTTCCTCTCCCCTCCCTCACCACCTACGTGCAACGCCAGACGAACCCCTCCCCACCTCCTCTGTTCTTCACCAAATCGAGCTCCGGGCGTCCGTTTTCAGTGCCGATCGTCAGCAGATCGAGCTCCAGCGTGTCGCAGGTGCCGTTCTGCATCCAAAGCGTCGGTGATCCGCCAAAAGGTAGGCAGTTTGAGTTTTAAAATCCCGGACCCCGTTTATGCGTTTTTTCTTCAAATCGTCATAAGGGTTGGGTAGTTCGGATCCTGAACCTTCCGAAACTTTTTTTCGGATCTGAATTTGGAGCACCGGGGTGGCGAGGGGCGGCGGCCACGGCGGAATCCGGTGACGGCACGGCGGCGGGGCGGCGGTTTCCGGCGGCGGTGGCAGCGGCGCGGCGGAATCTGGCGGCGGCGCGGTGGTTTCCGACGAGGCTGGCGGTGGTCCGGCAAGGATTTTCCGGGGGTTCTTTAAACCCCCGTAACTCGCAAACCGTAACTCCGATTTGCGATCCGTTTGTGGCGACGCGCTCCTTGCATCGAGACATACCTTTTGATCTCACTTTGAGGGTTTAAGGGTTCGGGATCTTGGCCCGGGAGTTAGAAACGTCGTATAAAATAAAATTATTTTATTATTTTACGACTTCGGGCCGTTGTAACTTCTACCCGGAGCGTCCGATTGACGTGCCGTCAGTGGTATTGAGACCCTGATAGTACGACGGACTTTTTGAGATGGTTTCTGGGTGTTGGGACTGAGAACGGGGTGCGGGCCCCACGAGGCCGGGTTTTGGCGTTTGCCGAGAAACACAGCTTTTGCACCAGGAGTCCGATTTTGGCGGATAAATAGTCGATCCTGTGTGTTTTTCCGAGAGGATCGCAGTGGTGCGATCCATTCGATGTGTTTCGGAATCAAGGCGTGGGCCCCACCCGAGCTGGCCTTTGGTGAATAGTACCTTTTTCACCTGGTGTCCGTTTTGGACGAGCGAGTAGTCGATTCCGCTTGTTTTTCCGAGGGGATTGTTGTGGTATGGTCCGCTTGATGAGTTTCGGGATCGTTGTGTGGGCCCCACATGGGCTAGCTACGGTGAATAGTGCCTTTTTCAACGGTGCTCCGTTTCGGGCGAGTAAACAGCCTATCCTGCGTGTTTTTCCGCGTGGAACGCAATGGTGGCCTCGGTTTTGGCCTAGGAGGTGCGCAGTGTGGCGTTGTGGCGGGTCGCTCGGGTTAGTGATGTTTGGACCAGCAGTGGTTGAGGGTTCTCCCTCGGTTTGTTCCTACGAGGGTTCATGTGGTATCACAAACTTCGTATGGTTTTGTGATCCTCTCGATGGGATGTTTAAACTGTTAGAGTTGTGGTATCCCTCCGGTGGGCCCAGAGTGGATCCTCTAGAATCTTTACCCTAGATCGGGTTCTTGGTATCGCTGTGACCGCTTATTTACGGGCGGCGATCCCCTATCTAGCAGGTTAACCCCGTAGGGTTTGTGGCATCATCAGGAATATGATCCCCTACGTAGTGGGTCGTGCACATTAGGGATGTGGAATCGTCAGGTTTACGATCCCCTACTCAGCATGATGTTTATAGTAGGGTTGCGGTATCATTGGTTATATGATCCCCTACTCAGCGCTTGGTGTCGGTAGGGTTGCAGTATCGTTGGTCATGCGATTCCCTACTCAGCGCGTGGTTTCGGTAGGGTTGCGGCATCGTCGGTTCGATGCCCTACATCACGAGTTATACCAGATAGGGTTCCGGTATCATCGTGACCATCTTTATATGGACGATGATCCTCTATCTGAGTGTTGAGCTTCTGTCGAGTGCCAGATCGGGTTGTGGTATCCCCCAGCGGATCATGGGTGTGATCCCCTATCTGTGAGTACTACGTATGCCAGATCGGGTCGGGGTATCCCCCGGCGGACCCTGGGAGTGATCCCCTATTTGTGAGAAACGTATACCGGAGTGGGTCTTGGTATCCCCTAGCGGACCCTAGCGGCGATCCCCTATCCGAGGAGTTTGGTGGTTATGGTGTTTCAGCGATGTTTCCTCAGTGATGTTATCTGATGAGCGTGGTCTCTCGGGTGAGCGTCTGAGACGTTTGTTTGGGACCCGATGGAGTGTATCTCTCGGATGAGATTCATCTGGTATGACAGTGTTCGTGCGGTGTATTCTCCTGGTTTTGGACAGTTGCTGGTGATGAGGTTGGTTCCTCTTGTGGCTTAGTGAGTGAGTTGAGTATATCTGGATTTTTCAAGGTGTATGTATGGGCATACACCTGAGCTGAGCTGAGCTGACATGTTGTGTTTAGCCGAGGTTGGTCACGAGATGGAGTTTCTCTCTCGTCTGGGTTCCCCCTGGCTGGGTTGATCGGACTGTTTCCTTTCAGTTGCTCCCTTGGGTTTTGGGTTTTTGGGGTGCCTACTGAGTATGTTTATACTCACCCATGCACGGGTTTTGCCCGCACAAGTTTGTGTCTTGTGCAGACCACAGGACCTTCGACGGAGTCCCAGGAGGACCCGGAGCAGGCGGAGCTTAGTGAGCGTGTTGACCGGGGTGTTTACTAGAGCTGTGCCGAGGGAGCTTTCCGGCTGGTGTTTGTGGCAGCGTTCCCCTCGTCAGAGTAGGTTGGACGCGCTTTTTATTTTTCTTTTGGTGGGCCTTGTTTTGCCCTTTGTACTTTTGTTATTGCTCTCTGGTTGTGGGATAATGTATGCATGCATTTACTTTCCAGTTTCTATATCTATGCACTGTTGCATGGAGGTGTTTGTGGGTGCGTGTGTACAGGTACCTTAGGCTAATGCCTCCCATGTGTGTGATATCCTACTCGGCGCTGTTCGCCAACCCCTGGCCTATTAGAGGCGGGTTTGGGGAGTCGCGGCTTGAGCCCCGTTGGGTCGGGTCGTGACAGAGTGGTATCAGAGGAGGTTCCACCTTTGGGATCTCAGAGCGTAGATGGTCTAGCTGTGAGCTTGTTTTGGGTTGCATAGCGGTAGTGTTAGGATGTTTCGAGTTCAGCTTTCAGGCCAGGGACTCCAGTGTTGGTGCGGCGGCCGACGTATCCATACACCAGGACTCTGATAACTTGCCTTTCAACTCGGGACATTCGTACACTGGTTGCGGGGACATAATGGTACATGCATCATATAGGACTAGGTTTTTTGGTTTTTCCTTTTCCTTCTTGAGTCAGCTCTCCAGATATACTCTTTGACTGTGGTGCGTCTTGAATGTATTTCAGGATGCCTCCACGACGACAGCCGGCAAGGGTTCCGCAGCAGGATTGTGCTGATGACCCGCCCCGTGCAGTGGCTGTGGAGCAGGGCGCAGGTTATGAGGTTGCACCTCCAGGTGGTCTGCCAGTTGAGCCACCACCTGTCGAGTAGCTGGTTGTGCCGGCGGTGCAGGACGAGGTTGTGCGTAGGCTGAGTGCGCTGCACAAGTTCTAGAGGCAGCAACCTCTGAGGTTTCGGGGTGATCCAGACCCCCAGGCAGCTGATGACTGGCTTGAGGCAGTCACCCGAGTTTTCCACCTAGTGAGGACACCTCCAGATCAGATGGTGGTCCTAGCAGCGAGCCTTCTGCATGGTTCTGCCGGGCGATGGTGGGGTTTGGTGACGCAGTCCCATGAAGAGGAGACGCTCATGTGGGCAGAGTTTGAGCTGCTCTTCAGGGAGGAGTTCTATCCGGTGATGCTGAGGTCAGTGCGGATCAAGGAGCTTCTACAGCTTCGACAGGAGAGCATGACTGTGTCGGAGTACTCAGCGAGGTTTACAGACCTGTCGCGCTACTCCCTGGATATGGTTTGAGACCCATTATTTAGGTCTCGGACCTTCGAGCAGGGCTTACGCAGGGACATCCGAGCAGGTGTGGGTTTCTTGTGCCTGCCCACCTATGCTGGAGTGATGGAGCGAGCGTTGGTGGTCGAGAGTTTTCTGGCTAAGCAGATTCCCCCTGTTAGTGCTGGGAACTCGAGAGCTGAGACTTCGACGGTCGGATCGACATCTGGTAGCCGACGTCAGACTCGGGGGTCTGGACGTGGCCGACGTTTCAGGAGGTGACCCCAGGATGGAGGATCTGAGCCTCAGGGCTCACAGGGCTCGCATGCCAATTCTGGTCAGCTGCAGGAGAGGCGGTGTTACACTTGCGATGGTCGGGGACATCTTGTTGGAGATTGCCCCACCCGACGTGCTGCTGAGAGGGAGCCGGTCGATGGACCGCCTTGGCAGACGCAGCGTCTCGAGCAAGGAGGTCCGCAGGGCGGCGGACGTGGCGGCGGAGCTGGTGCAGCGGGAGGCGGTGGTAGGTAGTACTAGTTTCCACCACCCCCACCCCCATGTGGTCCACGCCAAGCACATGGAGCTGGTGGCCGAGGGCGAGGACATCTGCATGCCCTGGAGGCAGTCGACCTAGAGGCACCGCGGATGGATAGAGGTACGCCTTGTGTCTTTTCTACTTACTGCAGTAGGTTGTCAGACACTGTTTAGCGGTACTCTTTCATTTTTGTTGCTTGCTCGAGTTTTGTTCAGGGCGTTGGTAAGACCCTGTGTGGGTGTTTGTTGGTGAGCTCGCTGGTGTGTGAGACCCAGTTGAGAGTCCAGTCGCTTTCCTTGTGCTTAGAGCTTTTCGGGGACGAAAAGTTCTAAGGGGGGAGGATGTAGCGACTCGGGTTTTTGGCCCTGTCAGACTTTGGATTATTTCTAGGAATAATTCCAGAGCTAGGCGCGAAGAGGGCGTGCGATTCTGTGGCCCGGTGTGCCCGGAATTAATTTTATAAAAAATATTTAGTTTTTTTTACTATGCACATGGCGGGGTGTGATATCTCCTAAACGGTAGCTCAGAACGGGAATCTGAGGGCATGGTTGCATCCGGAACGTGCCGTTTACCCTAGGCGAGGTGTAAACATTGCGGGCGCGGGCCTGCGGTGAGAAACGCCACCAGGGGCATTTTCGTAAATAAGTAGCGAAGTTAGTGTGCGAGCGTCGGCTCGAATAACTTCTGAACGGAGTCTCGGATCACATATCTGATACCTCTGTTGGGTTCAGAACGGCGCGTTTACCCTAGGGGTGACCTTAACTTTGTCCGCGTCGGGCGCGGAGTCAGGGGCGATGTTTTAAATGAAGTTTGTTTAAATAAAAAAAAGAGGAAAAGGAAAAAAACATTTCCTCTCCCCTCCCTCACCACCTACGTGCAACGTCGGACGAACCCCTCCCCAACTCCTCCGTTCTTCCCCAAATCGAGCTCTGGGCGTCCGTTTTCAGCACCGGTCGTCAGTAGATCGAGCTCCAGCGCGTTGCAGGCGCCGTTCTGCATCCAAAGCATCGGTGATCCGCCAACAGGTAGGCAGTTTGAGTTTTAAAATCCAGGACCCCGTTTATGCGTTGTTTTTCTTCAAATCGTCATAATGGTTGGGTAGTTCGGATCCCGAGCTTTCCGAAACTTATTTCGGATCTGAATTTGGAGCACCGGGGTGCTCCCGGTGGCTCTCGGAAGTTTTCCGGCGAAAACCCGGTTTACCGGCGACGAGGGGCGGTGGCCATGGTGGAATCCGGCGACGGCACGGCGGCGGGGCGGCGGTTTCCAGCAGCGGCGGCGGCGGCGCGGCGGAATCCGGCAGAGGCGCGGTGGTTTCCGGCGAGGCTGGCAGTGGTCCGGCCAGGATTTTCCGGGGGTTCTTTAAACCCCCGTAACTCGCAAACCGTAACTCCGATTTGCGAGCCATTTGCGGCGACACGCTCCTTGCATCGATACGGACCTTTTGAACTCACTTTGAGGGTTTAAGGGTTCGGGATCGTGGCCCGGGAGTTAGAAACGTCGTATAAAATAAAATTATTTTATTATTTTACGACTTCGGGCCGTTGTAACTTCTACCCGGAGCGTCCGATTGACGTGCCGTCAGTGGTGTTGAGACCCTGATAGTACGAAGGACTTTTTTAGATGGTTTCCGGGTGTTGGGACTGAGAACGGGGTGCGGGCCCCATGAGGCCGGGTTTTGGCGTTGGCGGAGAAACGCAGCTTTTGCACCAGGAGTCCGATTTTGGCGGATAAATAGTCGATCCTGTGTGTTTTTCCGAGAGGATCGCATTGGTGTGATCCGTTCGATGAGTTTCGGAATCCAGGCGTGGGCCCCACCCGAGCTGGCCTTTGGTGAATAGTACCTTTTTCACCGGGTGTCCGTTTTGGATGAGCGAGTAGTCGATTCCGCTTGTTTTTCCGAGGGGATCGTCGTGGTATTGTCCGCTTGATGAGTTTCGGGATCATTGTGTTGGCCCCGCATGGGCTAGCTATGGTGAATAGTGCCATTTTCTCCAGTACTCCGTTTCGGGCGAGTAAACATCCTATCCTGCGTGTTTTCCCACGTGGAACGCGATGGTGGCCTCGGTTTTGACCTAGGAGGTCCGCAGTGTGGCGTTGTGGCGGGTCGCTCGGGTTAGCGACGTTTGGACCAGCAGTGGTTGGGGGTTCTCCCTCGGTTTGTTCCTACGAGGGTTCGTGTGGTATCACAACCTTCGTATGGGTTTGTGATCCTCTCGATGTGATGTTTAAACTGTTAGAGTTGTGGTATCCCTCCGGTGGGCCCGGAGTGGATCCTCTAGCATCATTACCCTAGATCGGGTTCTTGGTATCGCTGTGACCGCTTATTTACGGGCGGTGATCCCCTATCTAGCAGGTTAACCCTATAGGGTTTGTGGCATCATCAGGAATATGATCCCCTACGCAGTGGGTCGTGCACAGTAGGGTTGTGGAATCGTCGGGTTTACGATCCCCTACTCAGCATGATGTTTATTGTAGGGTTGCGGTATCGTTGGTTATACGATCCCCTACTCAGCGCTTGGTGTCGGTAGGGTCGCGGTTTCGTTTGTTATGTGATCCCCTACTGAGCGCGTGGTTTCGGTAGGGTTGCGACATCGTCGGTTCGATCCCCTACATCACGAGTTATACTAGATAGGGTTCCGGTATCGTCGTGACAATCTTTATATGGACGATGATCCTCTATCTGAGTGTTGAGATTCTGTCAAGCGCCAGATCGGGTTGTGGTATCCCCCAACGGATCCTGGGTGTGATCCCCTATCTTTGAGTACTACGTATGCTAGATCGGGTCGTGGTATCCCCCGGCGGACCCTGGGAGTGATCCCCTATATGTGAGCAACGTATACCGGAGTGGGTCTTGGTATCCCCTAGCGGACCCTAGCAGCGATCCCCTATCCGAGGAATTTGGTGGTTATGGTGTTTCAGCGATGTTTCCTCAGTGATGTTATCCGACGAGCGTGGTCTCTCAGGTGAGTGTCTGAGACGTTTGTTTGGGACCCGATGGAGTGTATCTCTCGGATGAGTGTCATCTAGTATGACAGTGTTCATGCGGTGTATTCTCCTGGTTGTGGACAGTTGCTGGTGACGAGGTTGGTTCCTCTTGTGGCTTGGTGAGCGAGCTGAGTATATCTGGATTGTTCAAGGTGTATGTATGGGCATACACCTGAGCTGAGCTGAGTTGACATGTTGTGTTTAGCCGAGGTTGGTCACAAGATGGAGTTTCTCTCGCGTCTGGGTTCCCTCTGGCTGGGTTGAGTGTACCGTTGCATTTCAGTTGCTCCCTTGGGTTTTGGGTTTTTGGGGTGCCTACTGAGTATGTTTATACTCACCCCTGCATGGGCTTTGCCTGCACATGTTTGTGTCTTGTGCAGACCACAAGCCCTTCGACGGAGTCCCAGGAGGACCCGGAGCAGATGAATCTTAGTGAGCGTGTTGACTGGGGTGTTTGTCGGAGCTGTGCTGAGGGAGCTTTCCGGAGGGTGTTTGTGGAAGCGTTCCCCTCGTCAGAGCAGGTTGGACGCGCTTTGTAGTTTTCTTTTGGTTGGCCATATTTTTCCCTTTGTACTTTTTATGTTTCTCTCTGGTTGTGGGATAGTTTATGCATGCATTTACTTTCCAGTTTCTATATCTCTGCACTGTTGCATGGAGGTGTTTGTGGGTGTGTGTGTACAGGTACCTTAGGCTAATGCCTCCCGTGTGTGTGATAGCCTACTCGGCGCTGGTCGCCAGCCCCTGGCCTATTGGAGGCGGGCTTGGGGAGTCGCGGCTCGAGCCCCGTTGGGTCGGGTCGTGACAAAATAAGATTCTTTGATTATTTAATTGGTATAGAGAATCATAATGAATAATAAGAATGGAGTTTTAAAAATTTTGAAATCTATCTTTTTCTTCAAAAATTTAGATTCAATTGGTATAGAGAATCATTTAGAAGAAACCAGATTAAGATAATAAGAATGGGAAATCAAATCTTGACTGGTGTATGAAAAGTATGTCTGAAGAAGAGTTAACTTTTTGAGAGGATTCAAGAAGGATCTAGAAGAAACGAGAATAGTTGATATGCATGTGAGATGTAAAAAATTCACTTGAAATTAAAGGAATCATATAAATTCATGGAATTTGGTTGAGCGGGAAACCATTTCTAATGCCCACCAAAACTATTTCTTGGTCACCTATAAAAGAAGATATGTATATTTTACTTTTTGAATAAATTAATTTTCATAGGGGAAGAGACATATGCTTTACATTTTGTGGGAGAGAAGAAGTTTTATGTGTTGACATTTATTGAATTATTTTGAGCAGATTTAACTGAAAGAAGAATAGATAATATATCATTGTATTTGGTTGATTATCATATTCATTGATTGTAATATTTAGTTGTTTATCATATTATTTTGTCATCATATTCGATAGGCCATCATATTATTCTGGATAATTGGATTGGGATTTCCATATTGGGATTTCATGATTGAGGAAGATGTTATTTTTAATTGCATCAATCGTATTAAAGAAGTGTAATATCTATCATATTGAGAAATCATATTTGAATATCAGATTTAAAGATTGGATTGGGAAATCAGATTAAATTCTATATCAAAGATATTTAAGTTCTTACCAGCTTCTAGGTAATAAATTGAATTTTTTTTGGCAAGAATAAATTTGTGGAATTTTAAATGTAAGGACATGTAACATGTGTTATTATACAAACATTTCATTAACCCAATTATGATAGAGGTTTAACAAGAACTATTAGATTGTTTACATACTGATACATAAGTGTAAGGGTGTATCTTACTCATTGTATTCCACATTAAAGGATTTTTTCTATTGGATTCTATGGTATTGGAAATTTTCTAAACCATACTAAGGACAAAGATATTCTTATTAAATAGTGAACCTTTTAAATATTAAAATTCTTGTGGATGTGTGTTTGAATTTCTTTCAGGAGAGAATGAAATCTTTAACATGAGGAAAAGGGTGTTTCATTTGTAAGGAAACATAAAATAAATAGTATCACTAGTTCACCCCTCCCCCTATCTGTGATACAATTATTATGAATGGGCACTTTTAAGAGGAATCTGAGGGTAGGTTCCCTTTCCTTATTCTTTGGTAATGGATAATTTGAATTGTGTGAACATTAAAGGTATTCCCGTTTTCAATGGAAAGAATTTTCATATTTCGATGGAAAGAATGTTACCTTATCTTATTCCTATTGGATATGATGTTCTTAAAGGTGAAAAAATGGGTTTCCTTCTATTTATTATAAAATCCTTCTTACATATGTTGATAAGAAGAATCTTTAGAACCATTGAAGGGCTAAGAACAATTTATTATCATCACATTCTAAAAGTGAAATTCTAAGGGTGAAAGGTATTTCTAGGACCAAAGATATATTGGATAAATTGGAAAACATATACAAAGAAAATACAGAAGTGAATAAGGAAAAGTAGAAATCAAGATATTAAAATTTGAATATTTTATGATGGGTGTATAAGAATATATTGGGGAATTTTTACCAGGCTGATTGACATTGTTAACACTGTCATATGTATTGGTGAAAAGTTAGATGATTCTATGATTGTTGAAAATATTTTTAGAATCCTTCTAGAAAAGTATGATGTAAAATTTTATTCATTTCAAGACAAATTTCCTAACACATTATATATATATGATTTTTATAGAACTATCATAACTTTTAAAATGTAAAGGGACATATCTATGAAAAGAAAAACAAATTTTGATAGATAAATGTATTTCAAGGATTATAAGCATAATAAATCAAAGAAAATTCTTATTAAAGATGAAGCTATTTAATCTGATTATGAAAATGGGGTGTGTAAAAATGTTGACGATATTTTCTCATTGTTTTCTAAAAATGTGAAAATATGTACAGGTAAATACAAAGGGAAATATCCCTTGAATTGTTTTGAATGTGGAGTCTATGGTCATTTTTTTTGGCTAATTGTACTCAAAAAAATAAATAAGAGGATAGTGATGAAGAAGAAAGAAGTTTATAAAGATCATGGAATAAATAAGGAAATAAAAAAGAAGCATATTTCATAGGCAATGATAGAGAATAATTCAAATTAAAAACAAGATGTTTCTTATCTAAAGATGGAGAATAATAAGGTAGTGACACTAAATCCAAAAAAATAAGTTTAATACGGTATTGATGATACTTTTGTAAAAATAGTAAATTATGAAGAGTTCATAAGAACTCGTTCTGAATAAGAATAAACCCAACTTGAATATCCCAATAAATAATAGTTGAAATTATTCTTGAGGAATATTCAAATTCTTGAAAACAAAAAAAAAGATGTTGGAGGATAAAAGTTCTTCAAGAAACAATCAAGAATGTATCTCTGATGTGAAATTAAGGCTGGTGAAATAAATTGATGATTTTGAATAAATATATTGAGATAGAAAAGAAATGTAATGATCATATGTATGTGAAGTTGAAGGAAAAATTATAAGAGTTGAAACATGTTAAAAAAATATTTCTAAAGCTGAATAGAGTTATATATGTTTCAAATACTCTATATCATATGTTTTTTAGAGTTATAAAAATAAGAAACCTAATAAGGATCAACAAATTTTACCTTTATGTTTTGAGAAGAAAGAAGGAATATTTTCTGAAAAGAAGAAAGCTATAAAAGTTATGTATGTGGAAAAGGCCAACAATGTTGGGAATTCATAAGTTTCAAAATAATATGAGTTAGAGAATATTTCAAAACATTATGGATTTGAAAATATTTCTAATACTTATGATTTTGATATAGATGGAAAAAAGAATATTATGATTGAAAATATAAAGTTTAGTGTTTCAGATAAGAAAGAGAAAAAGGTTCTTAAGAAACATATTTATAGTTCCAGTTAGAATGGAAGCTTCATCGGAAAATACTCTTTCTATTTCTACTGCTGGTATTTTTTGGATTTGGACATATAGAAAATATGTGTTGGTTCAACCAAAAAAATTACTATTGTTACATAGGTTTTTAGAGGTATGGTTTGGGTGGGAGTCAATGTCATTAAATAATGAAGTTAGAAAATGTTGTTTTAAATAAACCTGAAAAGGTTGGAGTAAAAATTGAAAATATTTTCCAACCCTTGGAATCTATTTATAAAAGATGCAAATAACATGGAAATCTTTCTAAATGTTTTATTGTTTTATTATTGGCACAAAAAAATATTTCCTAATAATTATTATATGTTTTACATGAAGAAGGAAAAGGAAAAAGAAAATCCCTTACTATTGAAACTTTGTTGAAAGATATAAAAGGATAACAAACATGGATTCTTAATATTGGGATTCCTCTCTTACTGTTGAAACTTTTTTTAAAGATATAAAAGGGTAAAAAAATGTATTCTTAACAGTGGATTTTTATTACAAATTACATGAAATCTAATGTTATTTAATAATGTGAAAGATATCAACGAAGGAACTGTGACGTTTGGTAATGATGAATCACTAAGAAACAATGGTGTCAGATCAATTATCATTTGGAAAGAGATATTATAATCTAAGAAATATTTATATATTGATGGGATAAATCAAATCCATATGGGTGTTTCAAAATTGTGTGATGAATGTAAAAAAGTTACTTTTATGAAATATGGATTTTTCATGAAGAGTGAGAAATATGGAAGGATTTTTATAAGACGCCAATGTATAAAGGGAATATTATTTCATGTTGGGGAAATACAAAAATCTTGTTATTTTAGTATGGTAGAAGAGAATAAATTGTATTATAATAGGCTTGGAAACATGTTTCAAAGAAAAATGTGAAATTTATCTAAAAGAAATAGTGTCTGAGACATTCTTGACATTAAAATAAGAAGAGATTGGTGTTGCACTATTTCTTAGAATGGAATCATTACAAATTAAGTGCACAAGAATGTTGAGATTTGTTCATAATAGCCCCTGAAGCTTTATCATTCTAATATCTGTGGTATAATGAGATAATAATAAAACAAATAGAGTTAAGTACTTCATCGCTTTTATTTATGATTTTAATCACATTACTTGTGTTATGTATACGAAATATAAATCAGATTCTTTGAAAATGTTTAAATGTTTTAGAAGGAAAAATTAAGAGGAATTTCAGTATTCAGTGAAGAATTTAAAAATTTATGTTGGAGGTGAATATAGAAGTTAAGATTTATAAAATTTTCTATATAATCATGGAATTCTGCATGAGTATAATTTCCCATATAATACTTAACAAAATGGGGTTTCTGAAAGAAATTATAGAATCTTGGTGGAAATGGGAAGAACTATGTTACTTGAACATGATCTTTCCTATTACTTTGAGATAAAATCCATGAACACTACTATTTATATTCAAAACTATCATTTCTACAGGCCTAATTCAGATATGAATCTATATAAATTGTTTTATTGGAAAAATAAAAGTATAAAACACTTAATATTTTTTAAGAGTCCATGTATTATAAATAAGAATAGTGGAAACTATGGAAAGTTTGAAAAAAATGGTGATAATGAAATATTTATTAGTTATGATATGGAAGTAAGATGACACATATTTTTTAACAAAGAAACATGACGAATTTTTGTATCTATTTATGTGAAAGTAATTGAAAATCTAAAAGAAGATAAACATATCCTCGCAGATAAGGAAGTCAAGTAGGAATGTTTTAATAACAATTATGATAAGGATATAGACAATTGTAATCATACTCAAGGTGAAGAATCAGAATAATCTATTTCAAATGATGAGGTAGATACTCAAAAATATCATCCCAAGATAAGGAATCAAGTAAAAAGTCAGAATATAATTATTTATCAACATTATAAGGTTCAAAAAACAATCACAACAAAAGCTATTACACATACTTATTTTTATTAAAAAGTGAATCCAAATGATGTAAAAGAAGATTTTGATTATTCAGAATGGTTTTATGCTATGAATTAAATGATGGATAATATTGAATAGAATTATACAAGATAACTCGTACGCCATCCAAAAAATAGTACTGGTACAAATTGAATTTTTTTTGGAATAACCTGAATGGAGAAGGTGACATGATAAGAATCAAATGAAAATTAGTGTGTAAAGGCTACTCAAAAATTTAATGTATTGATTTTTATGAAACCTTTTCTACAGTTTCAAGATTAGAAACCATCATAGTTTTTCATTCTATTGTTTCAAAATGAGGTTACAAGATCTACTAAATGGATATTAAATCTGTATTCATGAATGGTGTGCTTGATGAAGAAGTTTAAATTAAACAAACTTGTGGATTTGTTTTTGGTAAAGTTTAATGTTATATATGAAGATTGAATAAGGAATTTTATGGGAAAAAAAGAAGACTTAAGAGCATGGTATTCAAAATTAAATACTTCCTTAAAGAATTTGAGTTTCAGGGAAGGAATATTTGATAGTAATATTTATATCAGAGAAAGTCATGAGTATTCCCACATAAAAATTAATTATGTTGATGATACAACCTTATATGGGAAAGATGAAAGTAATTATTTAATTTTTTATTAAGAAATAAAAATGGTATTTAAGATTTCTATACTAAGGTAAATTAAATTCTTTATGAGGTTCCAAATTTTAAAAATGGAGAAACACGTTTTTCATTCTCAAGAAATGTATTCTAAGGAATTTATTAATAGGTTTAGCATGAAAAATAAAGACTTGTTTCTACACCAATTTCAGTGGGAACAATGTTGAAAAAATATGGAGGGGAAAATAAGTTGATCATAAATAATTTTGGAAGTTGATTGGAAGATTGTTATATTTTACTCCCTCAAGACCGAAAATTGTTTATTCTATTACATTAAGTTCCATATTTCAAAGTGCACCTAAAGAATCACATTTAATTTCAGGAAAAAGAATTATTAGATACCTGAAAGGCACAATAATTTTGGGAATCAGGTATGATAAAAGAGAATATATTCATTTCTTTGTGTATTTAGATTCTGATTGGGAAGGGAATGCTCATGATAGAAGATCCACATCTAGTGGAGTATTATTTATGGGAAAGAATTTTGTTATTTTGAATTAAAATAAATAGAATTCACTAAATATCAATATTTCAAAATATAAGTATGTTTATACCACTCAAGCGGCTACTCAACTAATGTGGCTGAGAACTCAATTAGAACACTTATTTATTTATGTAAAGTTACCATTTCTCTTGGGTTGCTATAATCAATGTACAATCAATCTGACCATAAATGTAGTTGAACATTATCATTCAAAACATATTGATATCAAATATCATTTTAACAAATATAATGAAAATAATAATGAATTGAAGCTGGAGTATGTTCCCACATCCGAACAAGTTGCAGGAATTTTCAAAAAACCATTACCAAAGGAATATTTTTCAAAATTGAGGTTGACCATGCATGTCCAACCTATCTCTAATCATGTTTAAGGTATGTGTTTTTGTCATCTCTCTCATATTACCTTGGTATAGTTTTTTCAATAGGTAAAATTAAATTGTTTCAAAAATATATCATTTTGAATGCATGAGAAAGAGGGAGTTGTGGGTAAGTAATGAATTCAGGATTGTAAGTGTGTGAACTACTCTAACTATTTGTTTGAGTGGTTGTAGGAGTTTTTTTATTCCTATAAAGTGAAGTTAGGAAAAATAAAAGAAATTATGAGGAAGTTTGTATAATCACTTGTTTTGGATAACATGGTTTTCCTATGAATTATTCTTATTTCCTAAAATGAGTTAGATCACATAGACTTAGAATTATTGATAATTAATATATTGCTTGAGGATAAAAAGTTTAGTGATTTATGAAACCTGGTTGTCAAAAAAATCTAAAAGGGGGATATTGTTAGGAGCAAGATATAAGGAAGGTGATCATTTCTAGATGTTGCCTTTAGTTTTCAAGAATGTTTAATACATAAAAAAATGAATTTTGAGAAGAATAGAAAATCACCTCACTTTGTATTAAACTAAAATCAAACTGACCATCATATTTCTTAAACTTGACCTGCAATACATGAAAAGGTCAATCATATTGAGGAATAATGTTACTATAAGTAAAGATTCATTATATTAACTCTAGATGTAGTATAGATAAAATTATCGTAATAGATAAGAATCAGAGTCTATAAGAATACGATATAAAAGATGAGATGATTTTTGAATCATGAGTTCTCATAAATCACAAGTATTTAGCAGTTTTTTGATAAAATAATGATATACGAAAAGGGGTGTTTGAGATCATATTCATTATGATAATAATTATTTTTATTGTAATGATGTCTATAGTATTCAGGATAATTTAATTTGGGACAATTGTATTCACACTGAGCTAGGAAGAAAGATTATTGTTGATGTTTTGGGAAGTTGAAATAATTTCTAATGTAAGTTAGATGATGCAAATTCTGGCCTTCAATGTATTCAAAGTCATGAAGGAAGTCATGATACAATCTTAATTTTTTGAAAGAAGAAATTGGGTGAAGCCGATGTTTTTTAGCCTCAAGATCAACATAATGGGTTTTGCGAATGTATATTTTTTTAATGGTTTAGAATAATGGTCATAATGAAGAAATTACAGAATTTTCTGAAGTCTATGTTTCTGAATATCGATCCATTATATTTGTTATATCATCATATCCATTAGAGATTAAATTTTTTGTGCAGAAAAGTCATCAGTATCGTATTTAGATGAGAAGGAAGGTGCTAAAGAAGATGTTTCTAATACCAGTCTATCGGACTAGGTATGTGATTTTAATCATAAAATAATTAATTGATTGGAACCAATGAATGAAAATAAAGAAAGTGTATGTGGTGGCCCATATGAAGAAGAAATTCAGATCTCAATCAGTAATGTATTAAACAATTTTAAATGGGTTTAATTAAATTTTTTTTCATTAAAGTGGGTCAAAGGAATAGATGGTGAAGAATCTGTTGATTTACATATGTCTTCATCCTAATTATACAAATCATATTCCAAATTGGAATCAGACTTGAGAAGAGATGAAGGAGATAGAAGGTTGTGTTGTCGATGAGGAGATATAATTTCAATGAATATGTTTTGATTCTTAAGTTGGTATAGAGAATCATAATAAATAATCAGAATAGAGTTTGAGAAAAAGATGAAAGATTAATATTTCTTCATAAATTTACATTCAATTAGTATATATCATCGTATTGAAGAATTTGGATTGATCTAATTGGAATGGGAAATTTAATCCTGATAGGTTTTTGAAAAGTATGTCTGAATAAGAGTTAATGTCATGGAGAATATTTAAGAAGGATCGAAAAGGAATGTGGAGAGTTTAAAAGCATGTATGAAGTCAAAAATGCAATAGATATTCAAGGAATCATGCAAATTTGGGGTATTTTTTCAAGTAGAAAACTATTATAAATTCATAAAAAATAACACTTTTCTGTCAACTATAAATGTAAATAAGTACAGTGTACTTTATGAATAAATTACTATTCATCGAGGTAGAGATAGATGCTCGGTATTTTGAGGGAGGGAAGAAGTTTTCTATATTGAGCTATGTAACATATGTTTATATGGATTAAAGTAAAAAGATAATAGACAATATTGTAACATATTCAGATTATTATCATATTTAGTGAGTATTGTATTTATCAATTTATCGTATTATGCTTGTCATTATATTTGGAAGGTCATCATATCCGGTTGGATAATCAGATCGAGATTTTTGTGTTTAGATTTTATGAATGAGGAAAAATGTATTCTAAATTGTCTAAATTATATTTAGACCCAGCCATATCTATTGTATTTGGAAATTGGATTTGAAGATAAAATTAGAATATTGGACTCAGCAATAAAACTTAATTCTATATCAAAGTCCATGAAGCTCATACTAACTTCTGGGTAAGATTTTGAAGATTTGTTTTGAAAATAATACATTTGTGGAAATTGAAAAAGGAAGTACAATTAACATGTGTTGTTACACAAATATTTTATTACCCCAATTCTTATAGAGGGTGAACTTGCACAATTAGATTATTTAAATATCACAACATGAGTGTAAGGAAATATCATACTTGTGGTATTTAATATCAAAGGATAATTTCAAGTGAATTATGTGGTATTGGATCATTTCAAAACTATACTAAAGATGTAGCTATTCTATTTGAATAGTGAGACTTGTAAATACTTGTGTTCATATGGATGTGTGTTTGAATTTTTTTTTAGTAGGGAATGAAATCTTTAACAAGAAAAAAAGGTTTTATCTTTTTTAGGGAAACATAAATGAAAATTATCATTAATTCACCCCTCCCCATTTCATTGATACAATAATTTTGACCGGTCAGTTTTAGAAATGATTTAAAAGGAAACTAAAATGGAAATATATTCTCATGTATATCAAAAATTAAGGGATTTGGAAATAAACTTACTCTTAATTAATATAAATGAGCTATCTACTAGTGAAAATCAATTTTATTAGCTTACTAATTGAAAAAGTGTCCTGATTTTTCAAAATTTTCAATAATATTGGACAAAAATTTGATATATGACATAAAATATATTTTAGATACAATGGAATTAAGGGACACACTATTTATTAGTGTATGAGGGATTTGGTTAAGGATTACTCTCCAAAACAGGATCATTTAGGGTAGGAAACCTCTGATGGAAAGCTATAGTAATATAAAATGGACAATGGGACTCGTGGTTTTGGAGGAGATATCCAGATAGAGGGTGGTGAGTAGTGATCATATGTTTATCCCTTGAGATAGGACCTGGTCATTTAGGGTTATGGAGAAGGTGATATGAGACCCAAAAAATTGAAGAATATGGAATAGTAAAATAAAAAATGTAAATTAATTAAGTTATTCCAAATTAGGAATTATTAGGGGAATCAATAGGAATTATATAAAAGACATAGATCATGATGGTGAATCTATACCCTATGTTGTTAATTCCTAAGAAGACTAGGAATATCAAAACCTTTACTCATCTGTCCAAAAAGGTAGGAAGTATCTTTACATAACTTCTCATTAATCTACACAAAAAAGAATACATGGTCTAAGAAGTACAAGGGGTGTGTGAAGCCTTCTGTCTATGAAAAGACCCTTCTTCTATTCATGAGTGATAGATAAGAAAAGCACACCACTACCACTTCCTTTGATCAAGTTAGGATTAAGAATGAATATAGCATGGCTGGTCAACTTTCTGAATCAACTGCTTCTTTGGTGGATGAATTATTAGATAGTGAAACATCCAAACCTATAATTTATAAGGAGTAATATAGGAATGATTCATCTTATTTGGATGCAGGTAGAGTTACATCTACAAAGGCTATTGATCTATATCTTAATGGAATTCCCATCAATGTACCTGATTAGGATCCAATTTTAGAAAGGATAAAGGGACATAATCATCTCTCTAAGGTAGTAAAGAAGAATATTGTGTCATTTTTTTCTACCACCAACACCGGTTAAACTATTTAGAAGATTCACTAGTAACCCTTGGACACCTCAACCTCTAATGGGAATCAATTGGGGACCCCTTCAATACTTGTTAAATCAATGGCTCATGTTCTTATGATGAATCCTAGTACTTTAACTAATTTTAAAGGTAAAAAAATACCTCATAAATCATAGTTTTTTAAAGGACCCTATACTTATAATGAGTGGTTGGAATCCAATGTTAATTATCTAGACCATATTTATAGGTATATTGGAATAGGAAAGGGGTGGACTAGTTCTACTTCTACAAATAATTCTAGGTATCCTACTTCAATGGTTCTGATGACCAAGTATGAATCTTAGTTTGATCATCCATGTATCCCTAACACCATATTTAATAGAAAATATGGTACCATTATCCATAACTCACATGGAATGGAGTGCTGCTAAGAGGAATAATATTTAACTATATGAATTTCAAATGGTTGGCACCCTAGTGATGATACACGCTTCAAGAATAGTGTGAAAGAGAAGCCCCATGTATCATTTACAGATTCTTCCATCATCCTTATTACAAATAATCTGTGGAAAATGATACTGGAGATCATTTTTCATTGATTATAACTAACGTGGTTTAGATCACCTCTAATTATAGGGAATTGAAATTTTTTTCAACCTCTAAAAATCAACTGGTGAGATTTATAATATAATTGATCTTGAACCAGATAGGGACAAGAAAGCCTCAACCTCTTTAGTTTCTAACCGCATTATTTCTATGTGCATGAAGAGTCATGTTCCTACTTACAATACCTTTTAAATACTTGATTACTTTATTAGTGGAACTATGATGTGGGAATGTATGGTTAATTTTGTTGTGGTGTAGGTTCTTGAAAAGGATTTTTAAGTTAATATTGTCAAAAGTATACCACTATTTATGGAGGGAAATGTGAAATTATCATAAGGATTCCCCATATTTTGGATACATTTAATGCATTTAATGATAATGTTAAGTTAATAATAAATCCCAAAACCTATAGTCATAGGAGACATCCTTGGGGTTACTATGGACTAAGGGGGTTATGATCTCATACTATTGATTTTAAATTATAGTTTTTTATTAGTTACTTTGATGAAAGTGATGATTATTATTTTCTTAATGAGAGAAGTATCTTCCATATAATAACCCATCCTATCATGTTATACTTGTTTATATTTTATTAATAAATGGTATAGAGTGTTTGGGCTCTACACCATGCAGGTTGTACCTTCAGGAAGTAAACCATGGAAGCATGAAGACTTGGTTCAACAAAATTTGGTTATTGAGAGATTCAAATAATATAAATGTATTCTTATGTTGGGAGGGTATTTTCATATCATGTTTTTATCAGATGAAATAAAGAGTAGAGAATGGGGGCATTATTGAATAACTCTTAATCTAGGTACTACTTGTATACAAGTGTGGGATCCGAAATCTACCCCCTTTCATGTATATAAGTTAAGAATACATGTTTATTTTCATATTTCTAGGTTGAAAAAGATATTATGGAATCTAGTTATTCAATATAATGTATCTTTTACAATTTTAATCCTATTACAAATTGGATAGGTTTATGGGGAAGGTTCTCTTTGGGTATTTTTATAGAATTATTGTGGAGGTGGATCTCATATCTGTATTTATTAATAAGGTAGTTCTATTCACTATAGATACTGATTTCTTATTGATTTTCACATATGAATGCAATCCTTCATTCTACTCTCATAGTATAACTATTAGAAATATCAAGGATAAATTATGAATGGAACATAGTTTCTCTATTTTTTCAATGAAGGGGTTGGATGCTCAGAGATATAAGGGGAGGAAGGGTTGATGTATATCGGTTACTATTGAACATTCAAAATAAGATCCATGGTAGGGGAGTTCAAGTATGCAGTCTAGAGGAACATACCAGACCTCAACAACTATTACAGGGGTTCCGGCATATATTGTTAATATTGGTTCATACTTCCTTATTAAATCTACCATTTAAATAAGTAAAAATACCAATTATAGAAATCATGGAATCCTAGGTAAGGTGCTATATAAATATTAAAGGAAGAGGAATTTGGGGTAGATTTATTTTCTTGTATTGGTCTTCCCTAATCTACAAAAAAGAATTCCAATGTTTTTATTAATGTGCAGTGGAAGGATAATGGAGCATGGGAAGACATTATATATCTGGGTATGTATTATCATTCATTTTTTTACCATCAAGTATGTTATTACTATGTATATTAGGGTAGAATAATGAGATGATAGAAAATTTAATGATCAAACTATTTTTGAATTTTTTTCACATGACTGTTCTGATCAACAACTATGGAATGAGGATAACATTATATCTTCATGATCCCATAAAGGGAATCAAAAAATAGATATTAAGTATCTAATGAGACATAAGACCAAGAATGGATCTTATTTTACTATAAAAGACCATAACATATTGTGAGGAGTTTAACTTCAAATATAATGTAAGAAGAGGTAGCCAAATCACCTTCCAAGGATTATAAAATCCATCATGGAATTAGTGGAGTGAAAATGAGTAATATTGAGATAAACACTTATGTAAATGCTTATAAAAAAACTCAGAGTCTGACATCTCTTGATTTATTAGTAATAATTATAATATCCATTGATTTTCATACAAAAATATTATATCAATTTGGATGAATATTTAATACATAACAATATGATCATTGAATTAATCATAATGGATTTGAGTGTTTGATTATTAGTTAGAAAATATTCTTATTTTATTAAATATTTTCAACATATCCCATAATTATATTCCCTTATAGTACTATTTATAGGCACCCCCTTCTAAAAAGTTTCTTCATAACCTGGGGAATTGAATTATAAGAAAAGTGTGAGATCAGATGCTCAATAATGGTAACATTGGGAGATATCAATAAATGATCATATTAAAGCATAAGATATGAATAAGGGAATTATATCTTGAAACTAACTTATAATGTTCATACCCAATATGAAAATTATCATAAACATGAGTTATGGTATGAAACATTAGCATTTCAAAAACATAAATCATAATAATGAGAACCCATGATAAAACAATCATGAACAATAAGTTCATGTCATAAATTTGTATGGCACCAACATAAGTATAGATACCATTTAATTTTTCAAGTTTAAATATGAAGACCATCTGATTATAAATCAACAAATTTTTCTTATATTGTATTAAACACACAATCTTTTTTCCAATAACTGATCGACCACATAAAATTGATTCCCATAAGGGATCAATCTAATTGAGTTGTTTCTCATAACTATCTTATGAGATATAATACTTTAACCAATGTATTGGAGGGACATATAGGCCCCACATGTCACATAATGAAAATCATACATTTGTGTACCATAATATAAAACATTTATCACATCTTTATATCATAATATGTATGACTAAAATAGGACTCATAAATATTTCATCAATTTATAACCCATGAAAAAAAATAGTTTCAACATAAATATTAACCATTCAAATAAAGAGTAATATTGTTTTCATTGGACAATATCCTTAGCAAAGAATTATTAACATCAAAGGATGAGAACTTATATGGGAAATGATTTTGAAAAATCACCTCGAATCCTTCCTAAGAAAAATATCCCTTAAACATTTAAATCACTTATTTTTTTAACAAAAATGTGCACATATAAAAGAAAAGAATTTATTTGAAAGGAACCATGTAAAATTATAAAGGAATAATAAAATAAAAATGTTAACACGATGGAGGGAAAATTAATCTATTCCATGTAATTTTAAAAAAATTCTTCTCACACGTTAGTAAAATTTTAGAAAAAGTAAATTGTTTGGAAAATGATGATCTGTTTGACCCTCAACACGTTATTCATTTATTCAACTAAAAAGAACCAGTGCACCTTGAAAATCAGTGCCCTAAGCCAAGGGTTTTCGGAGGCAACCAATAACCTCCATAGAAGCAAGGGCTTGATTTTTCCATCACCACCACTGAAGTGAACCCTGTAAACAAAGTGGTGAAAGGTACTCTAGTTATTCATTTAAGAATAGTGAACATACTTTTTGATTCTGGTTCTATGTATTCTTTTATATCCCAAAAGAATAGTAGAACAATCCCAGCACCTCCACAAATCATGTAAATAAAGATGTCAGTGAGTATGGAAAATGGGGAAATCATTGCATCCCATTAATATAAATCCTACCTGTCATTATTTGTGGATTAAACTTCCCAAAGAACCTCATCCTACTACCTTTAGAGGAATTTGATCCAATTCTCCGCATGGATGGGATTTCCTTATATATATCCCACATAAATTTCCATGATAGGGAAATCACTACCCATATGGAGAATCATCCCCCGATTCTATACAAGTTCATGGAGTAAGATGAATCTTGTTTATAACTATCATCTCAAGAGTGGTTATTTTTTCCCTATGATGACACATATCTTACTCAGATGATTGACTTTAATGAAGCAACCATCCTTCAAGATATTCCTGTTGTGGGGTAATTCGCTTATATGTTTCTCAATGAATTTCCTGGTCTTCTCCTAGAAGAGATGTTGAATTCTCAATTGACCTTATACATGGGTCATTGCTAATATTCATGACTCTGTATAGAATTGCTTTTGTGGAGCTTGAGGAGATGAAGAATTATATGCCCAACTGCTTCACCATGGGGTGAACCAGTCCTCTTTGTCAAGAAAAATTATAGGTCAATGAGCCTTTGAATTGATAATCATGAGATAAAAAAATCACAATAAAGAACAAGTATCCTATTCCAAAAATTGATGATTTTTTTGATCATCTACGCGGAGGACAATAATTTTCCATGGTGTATTTTTTATTAGGATATTACCAAGTAAGGGTGAAGAAGGCGGATATTCCCAAGACTGCTTTTTTTTACATGGTAAGGAAACTATAAATTCATAGTAATGGATTTTGGACTCACTAATGCTCCAGAAATATTCATGGACTTAATGAATATAGTCTTTAGAGATTACCTCAACAAATTTGTGGTAGTATTTATAGATGATATTATAATATACTCTGAAACCAAGGAGGAGAAAGAGGAGCACCTAAGCACTGTTCTAGAGACATTGGGAAAGGAAAATCTCTATGAAAAGTACAACAAGTGTGAGTTCTTGTTGAAGGAAGTCTCATTATTTGGTCATATCATCACAAGAAATGGGATATCTGTGGATCCCTCCAAGATAGCTGCAATTGAGGGATGGCTGAGGCCAACATCAGAAACAAATATACATATCTTCTTGGGGTTGGATGGATATTATTGACGATTGTTGAGAGATTTCTCACAATTTTTCCACCCTCTTACCGAGCTAAGTTTAAAGAGAGTAATGTTTTCTTGGAGTGATGAATGCGAAGAGAGCTTCAAGGAGTAGAAAATGAGGCTTATCACTGTGCCTGTGCTCATAGTACCCACAAGGGAAGAACTTTTTTTGGTATTTAGTGATGCTTAAAAGAAGGTCTCAGGTTGTGTGTTGATGAAAAATGATAAATTGATATCCTATACCTCATGGAAGATGGAAATACATGAGAAAAACTATCCCACGCAATATCTGGAGATAGCAGCTGTGATCTTTGCGTTGAAAATCTAGCGGCATTCTCTCTATGGAGAGAAGTGTGAGATATATACTGATCATAAGAGCCTAAAATATATATTGACACAAAGAGTGATTATTATGCTCCAATGAAGATGGATATAACACATCAAAGATTATGACTTCTCAATCCAATACCATCCCGGTAAGGGAAACAACCTGGCAGATGCTCTAAGTAAAAAGGACCCAATAATTCTACCATTTATGAGAATTGAAAAGGATCCATTCTTCTTAGATTTGATGATGATGGACATAGAAATCATAAATAAAGGAAAATAATCAATACATTCTAAAATGATTTCCCAACCATCCATAATGGAGAAAATAAAGGTTTCTCAAAGAGAAGATGTAGAAATTTTGAAAATGGTTGAAGCTGTTAAAAATGGGAAATCCACAGAGTTTGTGGTTGAAGAGGATGGAATTGTGAGATTTGGGTCAGGATTATATGTATTATATGATTCAAAGATAAATAAGGGTCTTCTAGATGATGCACATAGCTCAACATTCTCTATTCACCTAGGGAGAACAACGATGATTAAATATCTTCAAGAAAAAAAAATTTGGGCCAATTTGAAAACGGAGATTGCTGAATATACATCAAAGTTCCCTATATATCTCAAAGTGAAGGCTAGTAGGAAAAATTATAAGGGGATGATGCAACCACTACCCATACCAACATGAATGTGGTAAAACATTGCCATGTAATTTTTCACTGGAATTGAATGGAAATCCAGAGGAAGCATTTCTATATGGGTCATTGCGGATCATACTACTAAGACAACTCACTTTTTAATGATTCAAGATGACTTCCCATTAGATCAAATTTCATGGATTTACATCAAATAAGTGGTAAGGCTTCATGGAGTACCACTGTCTCTTGTATTCAATCATGATCCAAGATTCACATCAATGTTCTGGATAAGTATCCAACATGATCTAATAATTTAACTGAATTTTAGTACGCCCTATCATCCTCAAACTGATGGACAATTTTTAGCGAACTACTCAGACACTGGAAGATATGTTAAGATCATGTTCTATGGACTACATAGGAAGATGGGACTAACATCTTCCACTGGTTAAATTCTCTTATAATAACAGTTTCCACCCGAGAATCCTAATAGCACCATATGAAGACCTTTATAGGAAAAGGTGCAGAACATCGGCGTGTCGGGATGAAGTCGGTGAGTGTAAGCTGGTCAGATCTGAAATGGTTGAAGAAATGGTGGAGAACGTGAAAACCATTCAGCAGTATATCAAGGTAGCCAAAATTAGACAGAAGAGTTATGAAGATTACTGTTAATGAGACCTTGAGTTCAAAGTTGGAGACATGGTATTTCTATACATATCTCTGTGGAATAATGTCTTGGGGATTGGATGAAATGGGAATCTAATTTCTAGGTACATTGGCCCCTTCAATATTATTGATCATGTTGGGGTTATGGCCAATCAACTAGAACATGACCCTACTATGGACAAAGTACTTGATTTATTTCATGTATCCATTATAAGGAAGTACATACCATACCATTCACATGTACTCTCTTTAGAGGTAGTATAGTTAGAGGATGATATTTCTTACAAGGAGAATCCAGTTAAGATATTGGATCGTAGAGATAAAGTTATACAAAACAAGACTACCGACCTTGTCAAGGTACTATGGAGAAACCATAAGTATGATGAGGAAACATGGGAACTGGAGGAGGAAATGAAGGAAAACTACCCGCACCTATTTGCAGCTTAGAATGTAAAAGGAAATTTTTAGGATGAGGTTTATTAAGAGGAGAAGATTATAATGAACCAAACATTAATTAATGAAAATTCTTCTAGATCAAATAAATTTTTTTATTATGGATATATAAAAACATATGCACTTCATTAGTTTTATGTATTTGGATTTTAAAATACCGTTAACCATTATGAATTCTGCTAATATAGCCATTAAACAGTGATCACATGGTTAGTATAAATATAGGGCTTTAACGAATCCAATTTACTCAAAAAAAGGAAGTGATGACCTCATCAAGTAGAATTGCCCCATATGAAGCCCATTTGTCAGAGCTCAGGACGAAGGTGCATTCATTAGGCTTCAATAATGACAAACCCCAAGCCGAGACTGATCACGTTAATCTCAAGTGGAACTGCTTACAGGAGAATTGGATGTGAATTGAGATTACCACCCGAGCGATGTAATCTGATCCACCCCAAGAGTCTTTCACAATCTCACACATTACCATTCGGTATTATGTGTGTGTTATAAGTGGTTATGTAACCAGAACCTAACACTATTATTATATGCATTATTTTTGTATGGAACAAATAATGTAGATTTATTTTATTATTGTTACATTGTAAATATTTTATAAATAAAAATAGAATTTTTTTAGTAATTATTCTATTAAGAAATCTATTTTGATCAATTAATGATTTTATTTGATTTATATAATATTTTACTGAAATATTATTACTTATTTACTTTTTATTAAATTTAAATTATCATATAATTCTTATGAATACAATTGTAATTTTTATTATGGTTTGAAAGATTTTTTTGTCAAAACCTATGAATTTTATATAAATGTCGATTTTTATTTTAAAAGAAAAAATTCACATATTTATAAAATTATTTATATAAAATGAATAATATTTTTGGAATCAAGCTATCTAAATTATCCCATGGGTAATTTTTCATTCTTTTTTGAGACAGTTGATTTTTTTGGTAAAAATAAAGTACCGTTTAAATATATATTGTGTTTTATGACATCATAATGACCCAATAATGATGTAATAAAATACTATAAATATTATTTTCGGAAAATATATTTTTTAAAATTGCAAGAATGTGATTTTGGGTTTTTTTATTTATTTTACAAAACATAAGTGGACTCTCAAAGAGTTATAAAATATTTATCCTTTTAAATTGATTTCCTTGAGAGTGTGACTCACCTCCACATAATAAAATCTATTATTTTAAGATTTTGAACCGTTTTATTTATAAAATATTGTTTCCCATTCCCCTTTGTAAAAAAAATAGGGAGTAACCATGGATTGGTTTGTGGTTTTGATTAGTTTAATGTGTGGTTTCCCAAACCTAAATAATAAAGAATTCCCTCTATTTTCCTATATAGACCCACCAAAGCTCCCACTTCCTATCCACTCAAAGCCTTTATAATTTGCTAAAAATCATCCCTCATCTCTCTAGAATCCTCCCAATTCACCCCTAGCTCCGAATAATCCTCTCTCATGCCTCTCCCAAGCCTTTGGGATCAGACTTGCTAGTAATGGATTCATTCTTTTCTCATTTTATCCATGTTTCGTAATATTGTTATGTCCTTTTATTTTAAATTATAAATGTTAGGGCATGATTTCACACCACCATTATACTTCCCTCTTCATGCTCTAATTATGCGAGACCAATTTCTCTCTCACTAATTTCTCTCATTTACACCTGTTACCATACCAAAATTCTATAATGGATTCATGCCTTTCTTATTTTTATCCAATTTTATTTATATTGAAATACCCTTTTACTTTCAATTAAAATTTTGCGGTATGATTTATCACCTCATTTATATTATCCTCCCCATATTTTAAATGATTATATACCCCTTTATCTCTCATTAATGCCTCCCATGTACACTCATTACCATGCCGATATTCCGTAAGGAATTTCTCTCTCTTCATTTACATTCAAGAAATACTTCTGTATTATGAATCTAAATTACATTAATTTTTTTGGAACAAGTTTATATATTACCCCTTACTATAATTTTTTTTACATATTATGATACACTCATTTCTCTCTCATAAACCATTTTTATGAATTCCTATATCATGCCATTATGCGGCCGAAATGGAACCATGATTTTTCAAGACAAAGTTATTGTGTAGTGAATACCATGTTCATTTCTCTATCAAGGGTATTAACCTTTATGAAAATTTTATTATTGATTATAGAGATACATATATTAATTCCACATTCCATTATCATGGAATAATTCATTATGATTAATGAATCCTGGTTTTATGATCCATGTGGCACACTTATGCATGAAATGAAATGTTTTAGAAGGGTGTACCATGATAGCACTCCAATACATTGGGTAAAGATTATTATCATGATAATTCAAGTGAAATGAGGGTTTACTCATGATATTTAAAGTGAAATGAGTGTTTACTCATTCTAATTCATGTGCAATGAGGGTTTACTCACAATATATGTGGAATGACCCTTGGATCATTCTAAGACCAAGTTAAGTGTTGTTTCCGAATTTCCATGTTATGATAATCATGCTATATCATGACTTTATGTTCACTATTCTCTTGTACTCGATTAATTATACTATTTCCTAACATGTATTGTAATATTTATGTTATACCTTGTTTACTCCATTACTAGGCATTACAGATCACCCTTTTCTTATGCATATCGTCAGGTTATCCCATGCAATACTAGGTACTAGGGAATGTAGTGGTCATGTATAGGGAGTTTTTAATAAAGATGTCATGTTTCATGTTATAAGTTGTTATGTAATGTTTCAAAGCCCAAAAGATACTATAACTTTTAATTATCTATGTTATATCACATGAACATTTTATGTAATAAATCATGTTTAAGTGTGTAATAAAAAAGCAAGGATGTTGTATTCTTCTTCCAAACCTGCAATGATGTGTAATAGTTATAGACACTAGGGTCATCTTTATTATTTGTATCAAGTTATGAATCCACACACTTATAGTAAAGTATCATTTCCCCAAAAGGATACTGAATCATATTAGATGATTAAAAGACCATATATATCTTTCCACTTCACTATATAATTAAGAACCTCCATGAATTAGAAGATTTTATAATGATGGTAGATGTGGGTCTTGCGATAGTGGGAGGTAACATCTTTATTTCATCATTAGTAGTGATGGATTTATTCGATATAGTTTAATCAAACTCATTTATATCTGGATTTTTTGTGGATATGATTAAACATCAGATGAAAGAAATTTAGTTTATTATATATTTAGAGAAACTTCTTAGAAAGTGGTCATAGTCGGGGTTTTTATGTACTTCTTGTTCATTATCGATTTCCAATGCAGTGCTAATATGGAATTTCATCATTCTAGATATGGATCTATTTGACATAATCATCAAGATGGATTAGATTATCATACATTGTTCTGAGGTTTATTATTACCATTAGTGTGTCTCATTTATTACATCCAATGAGAGCTATTGGGTGTTTTAGGGATATTGGAATCCTAGGTTAGGATGTGAATGAATTTACCACCCAATGTTTAGAAGTTTATTTTTATTTTTGTAGTTGAGTCTAATGAAATTTATTTTGTTGGTAGTCTTACCATTATTTTAATATATTTTTCTCATGTTTTCTCAAATGATTTATATGGAATTCTTCTAGATATAGAGGAAGAGTTTACAGTTTATATGGTTCTAGTTGTGTATCCTATTTGAACCCGAGCCTGAAAATTCTATTTTTTTTGCTTTTTGAAAACCACTTTTTAGGTGAGCGGGAACTGAACCATACATGAGATATCAAATCAATGAAATCCAATAATTTCATAGATGAAAATTCAAAATTACAAATAGTGGACAAAGAACCACTTTAGGACACGAATACATGAACAACCTCCTCGATTCGTACCCCCAACACCATCATCACTATCTTACCATCAACCGAACACCAATCCTTGGAAACCGATGACATCACCGCACATCACCATACTATCAGGGCCGCATGACCAACCTGATCCTTTTTCCATTGACACCACCATCACCACGTTCAATCACCATCATCATCATCATCAATGATTCGTCCCTATTAGCCACTTCTTTGACGTTTGCTACTAGTCTCCATCTTCATCCTCCACCAAACAATCATCGATCTTCAAACATCCACCTAGAATTCCGAATCCATAAAAAATATCAAAACATTGGCATTGGCTCAACTTCTCGCCACAAACAACAACACCAGAGAACAAAACCACTATCATAGAAAAAATCATCGAATCGTCGAGGAAGGACCCACACCACTCTCTACATGTGAACTCTGAAAAAAACCACTGTATTTCAATGCAATAAAACACTATTTCATTGAAACACAAGACACTAAGAAAAGATTCATCCAAAGGATCCCAAGGGATGGAGAAAATCAAACTAGGATGAGCCTCTTGTACCACCATCTACTTCTCAAAAAACACATCCCAAAACTTCATAGTAACCACTTCACCAGTCCAGATAGGGAGAGAAGTGGAGGAACATAAATCCATAGCAGAGTAGGAGTGGACGAGGGCTTCAACAGATAACTAACCTTAGCTGGGACCACAATCCCATTCCACCAGGACTCCTCCAAATGAAAAACAAACCTACAAAACACCACCATGAATGAAGAACCACCAGAATAATCTGCAGTGAACAACCCAACCACAAGGAAAAGCGTCGCCACCAGGAACCCAAGGAAAGGAGCGAATCCAGTGAGGATGTGACTCTTGGAACACCATAAAACTATCAAACAACACATCCAAAAACTTCTCAGTAACCACCACACTAGACTATATAGGGAGAAGAGCATAGGAACATGAAGCTATATTAGATTTAGAGCGGATGAATGATTCAACAGAGAGACTTGAACTTCGTCGGGACAACAATTCCTTTCCATCAGGCCACCTCCAAATGAACAACACACCTAAAAACTCACTTTCATGTACAAAGATCCACTATAATACTCTGTAGTGAACCAACCATCATGGAATCATTGAAGAGGAAACTGAAGAGATCCATGGACGGCCATGAAAAATAATTTGGGAAGGGGGAACCCCAGAACACCAAGGTGAGAGTGCCGTATTAGAAGGGACTCATCCATTGTTTTATATATCCTATTTCAAAACCCTCTTTCCATATGGAACTATCGTAGCTTAAAGATATAAATATTCAATTGGATGATCTAATGGAGAGAGTTTTAGTTATCCCAAGTGTTTCGCCTTGGTAATCCCATGTTCACTTTTTTAAGAAGGTATATTGTTCAATACAATTGCGAGTCAATTATTATAAGTTTATCTCAGTAATGGTTATGAATAAGAATCCTTTTTTGAATTTGTATTATCTATTGAAATAGTTAAAGTGGGAAAATTGGTTTTTAAAGATTGATATTCAGTCGGGTTATCATCAACTCAGAGTTCAAGAGTCTCATATACAAAAGACGGATTTCAAGGGTAGGTATGTCCACTAATAATACATTATGATGTAATTTGGTATGACTAAAACTATATAAAATTTCATGGATTTGATGAATAGGATATTATATTATATCTCAACTATTTTTTGGTAGTGTTCATGGATGATATTTTTGGTTTACTCAAGATCCATGTGTGAGTACAAGAACCATTTTTGTTTCTTTATAATGATCCTGAGGAGTCACCGTTTGTATATAAATATTTTGAAATGAAATTTATGGATCCAATAAGTGAAGTTACTAGGTCATGTTATTTTTGAGTGTGTATTATTAGTTGATCATTAGAAGGTGAAGCCTATTTTTTCATTGGAAGATCCATAAAACATCTTTAACATTTATGGATTCCTTTTTCACACTGAATACTACCGATGGTTATTCAAGGATTTCTAAATGTTGGAATCACCTTTTACTTCTCTTACTATGAAATGGTTGAAATTCATATGGGATGCAATGTTTTAGACTTCTTTTATAGAATGAATATTTCTTCACATATCATCTCCTATTTTAATTTTACCAATTCCTGGTAAGGGGTGGGTGGTTTTCAATTATGATTATGGAACTTATTTGGGTTTTATACTTATTTAGGATGATAATTTGGTGGCCTATTTCTCTCTCTATCTTATTCCTCGTGAAAATAATTACCACATTTATGATTTGGATATTTCTATATTTATTCATACACTTAAATGTTAGCAGCACTATCTTTATTGGGATAGGTTCGTAGTCTTTTATAACCATAAGAGTATGAGATATATCTTATCTAAAAAATACTAGAATTGTAGATATATTGAATGGATGGAATAACTTTAGATGTTTGACTTCGGCATTGCCTACACTCCATGAAACTGTGATGTTATTTCAAACACTCTCAATAGGAAAGTACCATCAGAGACTATTCTGGAATCGAAGGAGGAGTGGAACCTAATGAGTATATGTTCTTAGTTTCAACTAGATTATCAAGTGGTTGTTTTAGGTATGATTCTCCCTAGTTATTGGTTATCATCATCTCTCATTGATTCTATTTTACGAGATTAGTATTTGGACGATTAATTCAAGGGATTTGAGAGACCCTGTATAATGTGGAGACTATTTTTGGTTGGCCTCTCTCTTCCAATGGTATTATCATTTTTAGGTATCAATACATTCCCAAGAATATAGGTGTATCACAATTTTTTTATATCATATTTCTTCATGGGCCATTTATATGGGAACTATAAATATGTATTGTAACATGAGACAACAATTCTGGTCATTGAGTATGAAGTGTTACTTTTTAGATTATTTGTCCCGCTCTTATAATAGCCACAGATAAAGGGAGAGCATATGAATCTTTAAATATTACTATAAAATAATTTGGTGATGGTTTGGAAATGGGACGCGGTGTTATGGACTCTTTTGTTATATTAGCATAGAGACTCTGAGAGAGTAATCCAATATGGGTGGTTATTGATCACTTGACAATGTCAGATCACTTCATTCCAATAAAGGACACCACTAAAGTTGGAAACATGGTTATGATATATGTGAAAAAGTTTGTGAGGTTATATGAGGTTACCTATTCTATTTTTTAAGACATGTATCATAGTTTTAACTCACATTTCTAGAATAGTATATTAGATGTGACGAAGATTCATGTTAGGTTGAGAATAACCTAAGATCCCCATATAGGGAATCATACAAAGTGTATAATTCAGATATTAAAGGATATTCTCCATGCCTACATATTATATTTTAGTGGATCATGGGATATCCATCTAGGACTGGTTGAGTTCTCTTATAACTACAATTATCATTCATTAATCAAAAGGGATCTATTTGAGGCATTGTATGGACTCCCATCAAGATTGCCTCTCTATTGGGCAGTGGTGGGAGAGGCCTCTATTGTAGGAATGAGTCTCTTTCAAGATACATAAACATGGATTGAGGATAAACATCGACATATGCTTACATCTCAGAGTCGATATAAACTATATGAAGATATTCTGTTTCATCCTTTGGAGTTTTATATTGGTGAACAATTATTCTTGAAATTTTCTCTTTGGTTGGGTCACCATCAACTTAGAAAATATAGAATTTTGGATCCAAGATATGTTGGACTATTCGAGGTCACTCAGTGGATTAGGTATGTTTCTTATGCTTTTCATTTCATGTTCATTTGGATGATATTCATGATGTTTTTTACATATCTCAGCTTAGGTAGTACCGTCCGGATCCCTCTCATATTCTAAGTTGGGTTAAAATCGAGTTGGAGATAAATGTTTGTTTTATAGAGTATCCAGTATAGATCGTTGAATCTTAGGTAAAGCTATTTCATGGGAATTTGATTCTATTGGTTAGACTATTAAAAATACATAGATTATATTCTCACGATACAAGGGATTTGGATTAATTGATGAGGTTGAAAAAGCCTCACCTTTTTCTGAAAACCATTATTACACATGACTTCCTGGGGAAGAAAAGTCTTATGATGGGAGTTTGTACCATCTTATTGCTTTATTTTAGGTATTTATCATATCTCTTTTTTTTCATCTATTTATGTATTTTTTGGGACTCCTGAGGATGAAGTGTATTTTCTATAGAAAATTACCTATAATTTAGGGATGTATGTTTTCTGGAATTAATGGAGTCTGAGAATAAATTTGAAAAGGTATTATGAGGTTCTCTTTATGTTTTGATTTGACCTAGGGAGATTTTCTAAATGTTTCTACAGAATTTTCCTACTAGGAAATTTCATTTTTTGAACTCATTAAATGATGTGAAACCTTCACCCAGATAATTCCATGAACTAGTTTAGAGCATGAAATGATTACACAGAGTGATAATAGTTCACATCATGTAAGGATCGGTCAAGGTTATTTTTAATCCTAGTTGATGAATTTTTCATAGTATATTTAAAATATAAGAATTAATGTTGGGAAATTGTTTTAGATCATGTATGTTTTGGAATTTTTAGTTTTAACCATGTTGTATGTCTGATTTTATTATCATATGGCCACACCCTTTTCTCTTGAGACCTCAGATATCTCCAATGAGATTTTGGGTATCTCTGTTCCTTCTAGATAATTTCATTTGATGATTTATATTTATTATGGTTGTGTTGTTTCTCTGTAGGTAAGTTATATTTCTACTTATTATTTTCCTTTGGTCCTAGTAGCACTGATACACTACTTTTTCAGATTCATTGGTCTTGTGGTGTTGATTCTCTTGATCTTTTCTAGATCTATATTGTGACCTTCATTCGGTGGTCGACCCATATGTCAGATATGGTGATGTGTGTGAGTTTCTTGAGGTAGATGTTGTGTTATCTTATCCATTGAACTTTTTTCTTGTTGAATTGATTATGAGATTTGAGGATTGATTCTAGTACCCCCCCATTTTTCATCTATGTTTTTCCTTGTTGGTGCATCCTGTTGTGGGTTTTTGCAGCCCGAGTTTGAGGTAGGTCTCTCAATCTCTATCTTATATTGGATAAACAATATTTCTCAGGTTTTCATTAAATAAATTATAAATAATATGGAAATATTTATATATATAATTATGTGTGTGGAAATGGGTTTTCATGAAAATATGGTTTTTCCTATTTTTTGGTAAAGGGAAATGTATTTTTAAATAAGTGTGAAATGGATTTATAAAATATTTTTCAATGCACAGTTTTGATTAAATGATTTGGAGAACGTTGCATATGGAAAGTATTGTGTACTTAGGTGTACTGTGTAATAATAAGCTTCATCCATTGATACTATCGGGGTTTCACTTATGGGGTGTTCCTCTTCTCCATAGGCTCATTGTGTCGGGATTCGTTTGACCTATTGGGAGGTTCACTTGATGGGGTATTCTTATGATCTATATATTCAGTGCATATATATTGAGACATTATTCATGTAATTATCTATGTTTGGTTATGAGTGTTTTAGCTATTCTGACATGTGGTGATCCTTGGCATGATGTCACCAATGATTTTGGATATGACTTCTTTAGATGTGATATGATATATGATACATGATTTTATTGGAATGATTTGATATATGTGATATGATTTGAAATAGTTTTACCTGGATTAGTTGGAACTGGGGGAAAATGGGACTTGGTTATGTTGATTTTGATATAAAAACTGTTTCAACTGATTATCAAGCATTGTTTTCTTTAAAGTTGATAATGTTCTTATTGTTATATAGAGACATGATATCAAAAACATGGGTAAGACCCTACTGAGCAATTTTATCACACACCTTATGAACCCTTTTCGTGATACAAAGAGCTTGTTATGGATTTTGATGTAGGGAAAGAAGGGTTCTATCGTGAGGTGGAACGGTTTTTTTTCAGATGCAACTGGGTAGCTAGTGCTGAGATAGTGGGATTTTTCCGACACCATCACATGGAATAACTATTTCGGTTTTAGATTTCCTTTTCTATTGGACTTGTACCATAGAGTGTTTTTATATTTTTTTGAGTTTTATCACTTACCATATTTACCTTTTTGACATGGAATATATTTATCAATATCTTTTCTATTTTTTCTCTTTACTTCACACTTGTATGTGATGTTTTTTGCTTCATGTTGGGTGAAAATTTCCCTTTGGTTGTTGTTGATGCCTGGGTGCTAGTCGTCAACCCGTCGGATTAGGAACACCCTTTAGGTATATATATGTTTGGGTCGGGTAGGGTATATGGGCTAGTTTCATCATAGATTGTATTTTTAAATAAAATCCTTACCTCATGTCTTGTCTATCCTTATTCACATTCACACCTCCTCTTCTTCGAAACAACTCCTTCAAATCTCCTATAAAGGGATATTGGGTTGGTATAATGGGAATAACATCACCCGTAGACTGTGTCTAGTAAGTGGATAAGAAAACATTGCAGAGGTTGGTCAAGCAAGAAGGCTACAAGTGGTGTAATGAAGTGTTGTATGCTGTTACCTTTTATAATTGATTTTAGGGGTGCTTTTGGAATTCCTCACAAGATTAAATTATAATAAATAAATTATCATTATAAAAACCTCTAAATGGAAAGGTATTCAAATTTATGTTTGTATAGGGCTTTAATCCCACCAACAAATATAATTCAAAAACGTTTTGGTATAATTGTAATCCAAATCATTTTGATTAACCCTTTGTTAACCTATTTTAATTTTAAATACAATAACAACATTTTCGATATTTAAAGGTTGTAATATTTAATTATAAGTTACAAATAGGACCATAAATGGATAATTTATTACATTATAGAACAAATCATAACTATCATAAATTATTTCAATACTTATATTATATTTAAATAATTTAACGAAATATTATTTTTATAAAATATTATTATTTTCAAATTTAACACTATTCATTTAATTTAACTTTAAATACAAGAATAAAATGGTTTAATTTGAATATAATTATTCAAAATAACTCTAATATGTCATATGGGTCTATAAAATTCGTTTTACACATTAACAAATTAAAATTATCACATTTAATATTTTTAAAATCATTTATTACATTTTTTATTAGTTAGAGAAATACTATATCAGTGTTTTATATGAAAGTTAGGTAATTATTTAAATAATATAAATTAAAATTAAATTCATATCAGGTGAATAATTTTCTTAACCTAAAATAGACACTTATATTCATTTATAAATTACATTTGTCCCTATTTTCACACTTAAGAGATATCAAAAATAAAGAAAGTGACATTTTCTAATTTTATATGATTTAAATAATAATGAAGTCGTTTTTGTGGAACATTGTCGCATAAAAAAATTAATTTCAAGCATAAGGTATTAAGTATTGAGTTACTATAATCTAATAATAATTAGTATGAGTTGTTTTGGCCTTCTGACATATTTTTAATCCAAATTAACTTGATTTACCCTTTATTGAGGTGATAAATATTATCACAATTAATATTCATAATGCCTAAAATAAAAGAGAAATATTTCCCAATTTGAACCTCATGATTCAAATATGGAATCAATTTTACCAAATTTAAGTTCAATTGTTATTATAAATTAATTTTAATATAAGTGCTAAAAATATGATAAAAATTTCTTTTTAAAAAAGAACATTTTAAGCATGAAACCGAATTTATTCTTATCCTATTATTATTAAAATATATTTTTGAATGAGTAAAACATTTTATAAAGTGAATAATATATATATTTAATTAAAATTATTCACTAATAAAAATTAATTTAATTAATTTATATAAATAATAATGCATGCTTAATTCTTTATAGAAAAACACCACTTTTATTGCAAATATTTTTCATTATAATGATAATAATTTGATAACTAATGAATTCATTTAATAAAAGTTTAGATCATATATTTTTAATAATTTAGTTATTACTATTCATACTTGTTAATAATTTATTAATGTCACATAGTTTATCTAAACTCATAGTTACATGTAAGACAAGTGATTGAGGAAATAAAATTATTTAAAGAGAAATATTTAATAAAAATATCATGGTGTTACATTGTACTCCCCTTAAAAATAAAATTTTCCCTCACAATTTTTCATTTGGACACAAATAGACGAGGATGCATATGCCTCATCACATCCTCAGATTCACACATAGCGTCATCAAATTGGTTGTTTCAACACAAATCTATAACTAGATGAGTGGTCTTGTTTAATAGATCTTTCTATTTATTATCCAGAATATCTATTGGTTATTATTCATAATAAAGATATTTTTCGAGTTGTTAAACCTCTTAGTTTAGTATACGTGAAGGATCGAGTATGTTCTTCCTTAAAAGAGTTACATGGAAAACATCCTTAACATGAGAGATATTTGGTGGTAGTTCCAAACTATAAGCTACCATCTTGATAAGATAATAAATTTAAAAAGGAATGATATACATAGGGATTATATTTCCTTCATTTCCAAATCTCATCAACCTATTCTTGGGAGATATTCATAGGAATACCTTACCACCAATATCAATCTCTAGATCTTTTTAGGACTGTTACAGTAAACTTTTTGTAGACTCTGAGCTTCTCTTATGTGTTATTGAATGTATATATCCTTCAATACCACTTCCTCATCTAGATCATGTCCCAATAAATTTATTTCTCCAACATGATTCCATCATGTTCAATTTCTACACTTCTTACCATTGAGGTATGTATAAGGATCCATTTAAATGTTGAAGTGAAAGCTATTATTGTATGAAAACCCCACCAAAGTATGGTGTTGATCCCACAAACATTGAAATTCATAGAGAAATAAACATGAATTATTGTGTTTAAATGGTCCTTTTACACAAAATCACATTCTAAGGATGATAAGAAATGTTGAAACATAACTTAGTATCAAAATACTTCTGAACAATTATCCAAAACATTGAGGAAACCTCAAATCCCGATCTGATACAATTGATAGTGGAACTCTATGAAATATTACCCATTATTTAATATATATTCATGAAATCTAATCAAGTGATAAATATTTTATGATATTAATGAAGTCTTTATAGTTTTTATGAAGATTTAATAAAACCCATAAAGAATTATGGAGTGTAGGTGTTTTGGGGAGTCCATTGTAAAATTTATTTGTGTTGTTTTCTCATTTCCATTTTGGATTGGGTAATAGTTGTAACATCCCATTATATTTTTTGCTCTCATAATTAACTTTCTTACATACAAATCACTAAGAAACATACTCTTAAATATATCTCTTCATGTTATCCCAACTATTTCAGATCTCTTTACATCTTTTTACTTCTTGGATAAATAGAGAATGAATAACTATGAGCTGAATCCATTATTTCCTTTTTCAAATTTAGTAAATAATGGAAACATACATGATTCATGAACCTTATTATTTCCATTACAATCATGGTTGAACTCAATAACATTTCTCACCTTATTTAACAGTTCCACATCTTCCTTCCGCACCTATATAATCTTTACTTAGATAAATGGTTGGACATTCATTTGATATAGATAATATTTCTACCACTTCTTTATGATTTCTAGATCCATCCTTTGTAAATCCATAAATATTGGATCTTTTTTATCCTTATTATAGATAATCTAGCATGATCCTTTCAGCACAAAAATTCTCCCACCTTGTTTGCTTTATCAGGGTGGTAATATATTGATTATTCATAATTTTTAAACAGATCCAACTATCTTCTTTGGTGAATTTTTATATATTTTGAAAGAAAATATAATTTCAAATTTAATGATCATTTTATACATAACACCTTTCTTAATAGAGATAATACCTCTATATCATTAATGAAAAAATTTTCACAGCTAACTCAAAATCATGAGTTGGGAAATTTTACCCATAAAAATTAAATTGGAATGATGAATAATCTATAACCATATAATTTTTCGTGATAAAAAATTCCAATTATTTATTTTATTTATCAAAATATATCACAAACTTTTATCCACTACAAGGTAGTGTGATCATAGGTACACTGACAAGACATCTTTTTATCTCCTTAAAATTATCTTAACATTCCTTCTTCCATGTGAACATAACTCATTTCTGAGTAAACTCTGTGAGTGTATTAAATAATCATGATAAATATTTCAAATAAATTTTATAATATCAATTAAATATAATAAAAATATGAATTTTAGTAACCATGGTTTTTCAAGTCCATTTCTCAAAAACGTTTTTCTATGAAGGTTCTACTGATATACCCTTAATTGAGATTATATAACCAAAAAAGGAAAGTTTATGAAACCAAAATCCACACATTATAAATGTTTCATTAATAGTTTCCTTTTCCATGGTCTTAATCACAATCCTCATGTGATATTCATGATCAACCTAGTTCATTACCCTGAATGTCCTCAAGGACTTCTATTTTTATTCATTTTTATAATACCCCATTATAAGGGTTGAATGGGAACCCTTACACGTATCCTAGGATTCATGTCATTACATTAATTGATTGTATTATATTAATTAAATTATACTATAACTACATTGAATAGCTCATCCCCAAAGTCTCTGTCATTATGTAATCTCTCCACCTTTGCATGGTTGTTCAGATAGGCTTCCCATGCATACATAGGCTGGTACCGATGGAAATTTCCATACCCTCTCATTATTCCAAATATTTTTACTCTACTCTAGTGAATGAACCATTCTCTGAATCCTCATTTCTATCATGCTTATTGTAGAGTCTTTCTGGTCTATTAAGGACATGTTCATATGGCCCGAAGGCCTTGAGGTATCCTGAAGACCTTGAGGTAGATGTTAGGCCTTGAGGTGGCCTAAAATCCTTACTAGACCGAAGGCCTTGGGTGGCTCTAAGGACTTGGAAAAGTATTGAGCCTCACATTGTTGATCAAATAAATCATTAATATGGGGTATATGATACTTTTTATTGATTAATATTTTTTTAAGCTCATTATAATCAATAAAAATATGTATTTAACAATATTTATTCATAACAAGTAGAATAGGTGCACCCCATGGTGACGCACTAGGGAATATGAATTCCTTATCAATATTATCTTGTAGTTGCTTATTTAACTTTTACATCTCAATTGGTCAATTCTATAAGGTGTGATCAAAATATATATATCACGAGGAATGAGTTCTATTGAAAAATCAACTTCATGATTTAGTGTAAGACTAAAAAATTATTCTGTAAACGCATTAAAAAATTCCCATACAATAGGTGTATATTTAATGTTGAATTTCTACATAACCATATGAGATATCTTAAGACCCACAAGATGGAATAAATTTATATTGGAATTTCATATTCATCCTTTCATTGATAAATGACCAATGATTCATTCAAAATATGAAATTTTACTTCTATTTTTTGATAATTGTTAGGTTCTCCATATAGAGAAAGACAATATATGCCAAAAATCACATTGAATTTTAATAAAGGTAGAATCACTAGATCTATAAGAATAACTTCCCACAAACAATAATCCGAGAAGAATTATAGAGTTGAAATGATATCATTGTTCCATTATGAGTTTTGATAACCAACTCAACATCTAATTGTTGTGATGATACAATGATACCTTTATAAAATTCAATATAAATAAATGAGTGGACAGATTGAGAATCAAATATTACATTAGTTTTTATAGTTTCGATGAAATGTGTACCTTTTATCTCATCATTATTATAAACCACCTTAGAAGTCATGATCACATGAGATTTGATTTTGTATTTGGTCTTACGGGTTTTTAAATATTGGTAATAAAAAACCTTTGGGTTCATGAAATAGTTATCATAATTCCATTAACCCCGTCATTTTAATCATTAGAGAATGGGTGGTTCATTAGTTTTCATAATCTTTTCATCCATTACTATAATCAGACTATTTATCATGTTTCAACATTTGTGGAATTTATAACCCGTATTTACACATTTATAGAACCTATAATTTAATTCAAACACTTCCCTTGATGTTTCTTAACACATTTATGAAATCTGGATGGTTGAAATTTCATTCAACCATGTGATTTATTTGAGTTTTAATGGGACTTTATCTTTATTTTATTATCAAAATCATGGGAATGATGGGAATATCCAATTTCATTTTCTACTTTTAGTACACATTGAAATATTTCTATATAGCTATTAATATCTCTTATAGATAATGCCTTTTAGAGACTTAGTTTTAGGCCACCAAAGAATCGATCAATTTTATTTTCAGGCTTGATAATTAAACCAAGAGAATACCTTACATTCCTTGTAAATTTTTTCTCATAGGTACCGATGGATTATTCATCCTTAATCTTCAACTTATGTAATACCATATCTCACAGTGTATGCAGAATACGATGAATGTACTTATTGAATAATATCCCATTAAAATTGTTACATTCTATGGATTCAATTTCTTCATATTACATATTACTCTTGATAAGATTACATTACTTATTTCTTCACCATCCATATGATAAATATATTGGAAAATTTTTTATTGTCCTAATAATTGAATAACATAAAATATTTTATCAATGATGTCAACCCATCACTTGATGACTAATCGATTAGAATATTTAATAAAATAAGGTGGATGTTGCCTCTTGAATGAGTAAACAGTACGTTGTTACGTCCTTTTACCATTTTCAAAATTACTATGATTCATATCTTGAGAATGATTCTTGAGCATTACAACATGATTATGCATTTCAAATCCCATAACATTCGGTTTCTTTGGGGTAAAATCATTTCATTTTCCATAACATTCACCATTAACATGACTCCTTTGGGTTCCAAACATTGACTAAAAGAAGAAAACATAGTGTAATATAATATAATAATAGTGGAAAAGCAAATAATTCTAAAAAATAATTTATATAATGTCAAAATCGTGACACCTTTTTCCGTGAGTGCTTATGTTAAACCATGGTCCTTTTTAATTATTACCACAAATTTATTATTTTATCATGTACTTAGACCTATACCGAGGGTTTTCATAATAGTTTTCTAACCATAATCACAATTATTGACTATGCCCTACTCTGAAACCAATTATAATGACCCAATATATTCATACATAACTATTATGCTTTTTTAAATGAATATGTAAAAAATAATAATATGATCCATGAAAGAACTATAAAAGTTTAGATTATTTTGATATTAGATATAAAATCATATTATTTTATGAAATATATTAAAAATATCCCATAAATATATTCCCTTATATATTCCTAGACATACCCTACTAAATATTTCTTCATAACCTGTATAACAGAAACATAAGAAAACGGAGATATCAGTTGCTCGGTAAGGGTAAACATGGGAGAAATCAATTGATGATCATATGATAGTATAAGATCTGAATAAGGGTATAATATCATGATAATAACTTAAAATGTTCATTTCATCTCTAAAAAATATCATAAACATGAGTAATGGGATAGAACATTAACATTTCAAAATATATAAATCATAAGAATGAAAACTGATCATAACTCAATAGTGAACTATAAGTTCAAGTCATAAATTTGTGTGACACCAACATAATAATAAAAACCATTTCATATGTCAAGGTTAAATACTAGGACCATTAGGACAATTATGAACACCTATTTAACATAGTAAATCAAGAACATCAACTTATTCCCATTAACTGATCTAACACATCGACTTGTTTCCCATAACAGATCATGCACTTCAACTTGTTTCCTATAACTATATCATGAGTTATAATTGTTCTATAATTTTATTGTAAAGAGATATAGGTACCGACCATCACATAATGAAATTAAAAATATTTTTTACAAAATAGAAAACATTCATCACATAATAATATCATATCTTCTCTAATGAAAACATGCCTCATAAATATTTCATCTATTCATAACTCTTGATAACTTAACAGTTTCAACATACATATTAACCATCCAAATAAAGAGTAAAAAAGGTTTCATTGTATCAAATAAAAATTATAGAATTGGTAACTTTATATGAAATCATATAATATGGAAAATTATTTTAAAAAAATCACTTGGAACACTTCTTGAGTAAAATAACATTTTATCTTTGAAATCACTTATTTTTATAAACAAAATTTCACACTTAAAAAGGAATTTTTTTGAATTGAACCATGTAAAATTCTAAATGAACATTCATAAAAAAATTATTCATGATGGTGGGAATATCATTTTATGAAATATATATTAAAAAGAAATTTTTTTCACACTTTTATTCAATTTGAAAAAATTACCCCATTCAGAAAATGATAAGAATATTACTTTCAAACAATTTTGTAAAAAGTAATAAAAGGGTAAAAATATATTTACTATAACATTGGCGGGGAATATTAGTATTTTTTTAATTTTCTAATGGAAAATATGTATATGGAAGAAAAATATCCCCTGGATAATTAACATAAACAATACTGAATAGTGATGAGATTGTGAAATAAACCCCTTACCTCAAGTGTCACATTTCATTGTCCATATTGAAACCTCCACTTGTATGAAACGATACCTTCAGATATCCTCTAAAGGCCTCTAAATCTGGTCTTCATATAATACCAACACATCTAGAAAGATACTAGGGAAGTGTAGAAGATAAATTGGTATTGTTTGGTTAATATAGAAGGATCAAAGTGATGTAATTAAGTGAGGGAGGTGGTTCCCTTTTATAATTGAGGTGAGGGGAACTTTTGGAATTTCTCAAAATATTTAATTATAATAAATTAAATCTCAAGAAAAATACCTCCAAATGGAAGTATATTCAAGGGTATGGTACGATAGGATTGTAATCTCATCAAACAAACACATTTTTATAGGTTTGGTGTAATTTTAAACCTTATCATTTTGATCAACCCTAATTTTACTAATTTTAATTTTAAATATGGTAACAATTTTTTCAATATTAAAATATTTTAATTTTTACTTATAAAGTAATAACTGTACCATAACTAGTCAATTTATGACATTTTTAACATTTAATAATAACCTCATATTATTTCAATTTTTTATTATTTTAAATACTTTAAAAAATATTGTTTTTATTAAATATAATTATTTCAAATTATAATAGTATCAATTTTATTTAAATTTAAATGCATTAATATAAATATTAAATTATAATATAATGATTTATCACCTATTTAATATGTCATATTGACCTATAAAATTATTGGTACACATTAACTCATTTAAATTATTTCAATTTTAATATTTTTAAAATATTTTATTGTATTTATTTATTAATGGGATAAATTCGGCATCTATGTTTCTTAAAAAATTTATGTCATTATATAATAACTAAAAATTAAAAATAATTTTATTTCATAAAAATAATTTTATTAATATATATATAAACACTTTTATTCATTCATAACTTACCTTTTCCCTATCTGGACCAATATGAGTTATTAAAAACAAAGAGAGTAACAATTTGTATCTCTCTTTGATTTAAATAATAAATAAGCCATTTTCATAGAAACATATCCATTAAATAATTCAATTAAAATCTTAAGGTGTTTATGGTCAAATTATGTTCATCCAATAATAATTAATATGAATAATTATTCCCTTATTACTTATTTTCAATATATATTAACCCATTTTACCATTTACTGAGGTCAAAAATCTTACCAGAGTTACTATTCGAAATGCCTAAAATAAAAGGGAACAATTTACCTAATTTGGAAATCCTGATTCAAAATATTGAATATATATTTCCAAAATTCAATTTCTATAAGTTCGGAAAATTAATTTTAATGTAAGGGTGAAAAATGCGACAAGAACATTTTTTATAAGAAAACATTTCTAAGCATAAAACTGGATTTATTCTTATTATATTCATAGAAAAATATTTATTCAATGTTCAAATAAGTTAATCATTATAATAATTTTAGAATTTCACTAAAACCATTCACCAATAAGGTTTAATTTAATTTAGTTATATAAACTATATTTCATGAATGATTTTTTTTAGAAAAAGATCAATTTTATTTTGAAATAATTTTTGTTTTTAATGATAGTAGTTTGATAACTAATGATTTAATTTAATAAATGTGTATAATTTATATTTTTCATAATTTAGTTATTACTATTAATACACTCCAATCTAATTTCTAGGAGATAATATATATAAGATTTTAATAAAGTTATGTGTTTCGTCTAAACATGTTGTTGCGTGTAACACAAAATTTCAAAGAAATAAAATTATTTAAAGAGAATTATTTTATAAAATCTCAGGTTTTTATTAGAAGGATACTTGAAATTATTGTTCTACCACTAATAAAAATATATTTTGTGAATATGGTGACATTATATGATAGATTCATTACCATATCAAACTCTCATGAAAACTAGAATGGACGTTAAAATAAGGGGGTGGTGTTCCACAAAATTCAGATTATAATATTACTATATAAATTTCTAATTTTTAGGATAATTTCAATAAGGATATAGGGGTCTTATATAGAGGTATCCATGCTACCATGGAAGCTGAGAAAAGGGATAAAGAATTGGTTTAACCTAGTAAAGGTATGGTGGAATGTCTGATTTCTACATCTAATTCTGTTGACACACTTACCTCTTTGGATGTTTTGTTATTAGAAATGGGAAAAACAATTAATGTTTTTATTATAGAGGAAGATCCATTTACTATAACGATTGATACTAAAACTCTCTCTGAGGATCAATACTTCACTTAGAAAAGGATGAAAACTTAAAGATGAGTACATGTTGGGGAATTCAGGGGGCCCATCAAAATATGATTTTTAATTATCAGGATCAGATTACAAAAAGTTATGACTTCAAATATTATAACGAGCTTGTTCTTAATGCATATCTTTTCAGCTACATTATCTTATGGGCCATTATGATTATTCTCATTGGTTGGTTACTTTTTATCATTGTTGTATCTGGCTTTTGGAATAAGGGTAGGTTTACATTTTATAACCTCATACTCACCTAGTTCTCATTATTTCTTTCCTTATTAAAGGGGATCAGACCTAAGTTCACTTCAATATAATTTATTATTTATTAGTAAATTATATTATTACCTACTAATTAGTAATCATCATAATAATTATATTATTTATATTATTAGTTATTAATTATTTTATCGATTGTTAATAATATTAATAATATATAATTATATAAATAATTACGAATTATATTATGAATTAAAAATTATATTATTTATATTATAACATTTTCTTAATGTTTAAATTAATAATTATTTATATTATTGATATTTTAATTTAAATATTTCTATTTTTGTTATATATTTTTTATTATTAATATATTTTTATTATAATGGTAGAAATTTAAAATTGAATTCCACATGAAAAATTTATAAGGGATTATTAGGTCTCTTACCCTATAAAAGGGTGTTTTGGGTGGGATAATAGTTATATTTTGGGATTAAATTAATTCTTTCTATTTTGAGAAAAAATAGTTTTAAAAATATAATTTTAATTTTGTTTTATTTATCAAAATAAACTTTGGTAGAGACAAAATTCCCTATCCCAATTATTTTTGAAAACTGAAAAAGTATAATAGAGGATGTGGTCAGACATGGTAGAACTTTCCCTCGTCAAGAAACTGAAAAATTACACTTTTCAGTGGCACCAACTAGTAGGCACTATAAGTCAAATAGCCCGAGATCAAGTACCCATGTTGTGATGGGATACTCATCCATCTTGACTATGTGGATTCCATTACCTTCTTCATGTTTTGGACCCCTTCCACATACCACATTCATCATCAAATGTTATATCATTGAAATCATCATTCACATCTCTTGAATATTGAAAACAAGCCATATGTGCTGATGAAGATCCAATATTCAATGACCATACTACAAGATAATTTATTTACCTCAAGAATATTTCCCTAGTAATAGTTAATAAAATTGAATTAGTATCATTAACAGTAGGGGTAGGGGTTTCCCTATTATCATAATGGTTATAATGCTCACGACTCCTTAATTACCTCCTTTAAATCAACTTCGTATTTTCTAGAACATTCTAATAGAGCCACCTCACTATTTTTTAAGTCAATAAAATTAATATTCTTATGTGTATGAACCATATTGATCACTTGGGAGGATGATCAAATTCATGATTTACATATTTTTTTAAAAACAACTACATTGTGCACTACCCTAGGATCACAACCTAAAGTAGAAACATGTGTAGGAATATCATATCACACTGCCTTAACCAGAGAACCCTTAATTTCATCCACCTTGGGAGCTAAAATCCCTAGAGCTATTGAAACATTATTAGTAGGAAAAGAATACCTTACTACTAACTTTTATGACTTCATTCCAATAGTAATATTAATATAATTGATAGCTTCAACCTTATTATCATTTCCGTTGTCAAAATTATATTCATCCTATCAATAAAATTTAGACTAAATCAATTTTCCTTAATCTAAGATAGTGGAAATAATCAACTTATGATAATTTTCAATAGAATGAGTATCTTTTATAGGATTAAGTCTCTGTGGATCTTCAATATTCAGTTTCTTATACCTTTTTGGGGTCATGAACATAACATTTTCTACTTCCATAGTTGTTGGTCAGTAAGATTTTATCTAGTAATTTCACCAGATTATTTATCATCAAATGGTGAAAAACTATGTTCACCAACCCCAATTTCCCTTGGGAGAATGTCCTTAAATATATCCAATGCATGAGAATCTATCCCCTAATCAAATATATCATCCTACATCCTATGAACCTTACCTATTCACAGTAAGAATAGATTGGAAAATCCTTAATACAAAATGGGAATGATCAATATAGGAAATAGAATAATATAATATAATATCATCTGAGATAGGAAGAGAAGTAGTGTCACCAATTACCTCTTCCTCAACAATTCATAATGTTCCCTCACCCATCTAATCAGATAAAATTTGAAAAAAATCCTACAACAAAATCTCTATAAGAACTAGACGTTGTAATAAATACCCACTCTAAAAATAAAATATTATAGACTGGTCTATAATAATTCCCAACCCTTGAAACAACCTTTATGTTATTTCATCTAGAATAATCATTCCATTTCAAATTAAGAAATTGAAAAAAAAATCCTTATAACAATTATCCTTGATATTTATCATTGACTAGCATCCAGTGAAAAAGGAATACAATCTTTCATATTTAATATTCAAATCTCAAAAAATATATCATGTGGACAACATTATTTTATTCATTAGTTTTAATATGAGATCCAAATTCATAAAAATATAATTAAATAACTAAAATAGGACTCTTATATATATATATATATATATCAATTTTAATGGGAATAAAAATAACGGATGAAATGTTAAAAAGGATTTGTGGATTCCCCATGTTCTAAATATGGAAAAAAGAACAAACCCAAACATGAATTTTTGTGCTAAGAATTTAAATTGGATTAAAATGGGGATCCCATTCATGAATACAAAATATTATTGTTTATAGTGATATCTAGATGATCCACCACACTCTCATATTCAACTCTAAATAGATACACAATATGTGTAAGTACCCATTCCTAATAAGTATGCATTTACAGTCTTTGAAACCCAATACATAGGTCATTATATGATCCAAATCCATAATACTCCATGGTTTTTTGTCTGATGAAAAAATATTCTATAAATAATACCAGATTAAAAAAATCCTATAACTAACCATAATATTATCTTATTTGGAAAGAATATATGTTATACTACCCCTCATAATTATACAATCATAAACCACATCCTTAATCTAGAAAAAATTATAAATATTTACTCCACCAAAACTAGATTATCTGAGGGAGGATGAGGTAACCACCATTGAATCTCTTGAAAACCCAGCCTTCATCAACAGAAAGATGTAGTCCCCTAACAAAAAAATCATGTTCGATGTCCACGAGAAATTCTATCAAAAAAGAAACATTCGTGATCTCCATGGAGAATAACTCCTGAACTCTAGCCTCCGACACATATTTATATATATAATAAAAAATAAATAAATTTAATTTTTTAAGGTCCTTGAATAGAAAAAAATATTTTAAATACTATTCAAGTTTTTGAATATATATTTATAAATAATTAATAATAAATTTGTAAAATTGTATTTTTTCAAAAAAAATAGGTTCATCATCAAATGATGTGATTCTCATCCGTCCTATTTTCCTAATTTTTAAAATCCTAAAACAAAATAATTAAAAAATAACCATTTAAGAATATTTTCTACACTAGTTTTTGAAATAATGCCACCCCATTAATCATCCAACACTCTAGGAAATATACGTAATAATAATTCCAAATTAGACATGAGAATTAGAAAACCTTGTTGTAGAAAAATTGAAATAAGCGAGTATTTGAACCCTCACTTCCAAAATTTCAAATTCCAATCACTAACAACATTGAACAAATTATATGGGAACTCAAAAAACATTAATTTTTTTAATTATATATAAATATATACCAAAATACACCCAAAACAATAATAATGGATGCATAGTGGTCATTTTTTTACCCAACTTCGCTATAGTGATATTCTCAACCCAAGAGCACCCAGAATCCAATACGGATGCCAAAACATTTTCACCAGTGTTTGGATCATCCACTTAGTATATTTATCTATATATGTATGGAATGCATATTTGTCCTAGATTATTATATGGATGAATGTTAAAGAGTTTTTGAATTTAATGTGGAATAAATGTTAACATAATATCTATGTTGAATTATTTTTAGTGGAAAATAAAAATATAAAAATATAATTTTATAACTGTTTGGATCAAACTGAACCTATATATACTCTTCATACTCTAAATATGATAGTATGAAACCCACTAAAATTGTGACCATTCTTTTAAAAGCTAATCAAAAGATGTTATAATCTACCTTCTAACTCCTTATGTCATAAACAAATTTACCATTAATTTTTCTCACATATAGGAACAATTTGAATATTAATGCATTTACTATCTATAGTAAAAAAAACAAGACCTAAATTTTTCTAACATGGAGGCACAACTTAGTATGTTTACTATTATGGGTGGTATAACCTAACACCATGTTCTGGTTTTTTAATGTAGAAGGAAAAACAAATAATCATGCTTATAAAAGATAATAAGAATAAAATACTAAAAAATAGAGAAAAATAATAATTTTATGAATTTAGAGGAGCCTTTGTTCATAATTTATGATTATTGGAATGTCCAGTGATTAATTCTTGTAAAAATGATCAAAACATTAGTTATCAAAAAATTTATAGGAAGTCCTTTGAATTTATCATGCCACAAATTTTTAGGTAATTTCACACAGTTCATGATTCCATGATTGTTCCACCATTTCATCGATTATATTAAAAAAATTTATTAATTTTTATTGATGGAAAAAAATAAAAAATTGTTAGTTTATGAAAAAAATATTAAAATCATATCCATTTCATTCAGTATTTATCAAATTTGTAGTTGTGCATATCAAACCAATGAACTACTTTAGATTTGTTTGATGATGATTACCTAGATAATACTCGATGTTTATTTTCCATTTAATTAACATGAAGCCTTCATTTAATCTTATTGAAAATATATACTACATCATTTGATACACATATTTATTATCAAAATACACAAAAAATAAAATTTATTCATTCTCCACCCTTCATAATTAAAATTTTATTATAAAAATAACTCTTTAAATTTATATTTCATATAATTGAAATTATTAACTTGTTTTTTTATATAATTTAATAATATATTAAATTCATTAGAAATAAGTAGTAAATAAAAGTATAAAAATATAAGAAAACATAGCATATTTTATGACTTAAAAAAATAAATTGTTAAAAATTTCATAAGGTAAAATTCATTTCGTAAGGCATATTACAATTAAAAGTTTTAACTCATGAGTTTGTTTATAAGGTTTAATAACCTTCATAAGGTTCAATTTCCACTATAAAGTGCAATATTATAAGTTTAAATGACTTTCATAAGGTTGAACCCTTTTCCAAAAAATTCATAAGGTTTATCCCATAAGTTAGAGACCAACTTATAAGGTTTATATAGTCAAATATTAAAGTTTAAACATACATCTCATAATTTTTATAAAAAAAATATGATATTTTTGAAATAAAAACTATAAGGACGAGAAAAATGACTATTATTTTCAAAAATAGAGTCATAAATTTTTGGTAAGCAGACTATAAGGTTGTGAAAATTTATTTTTGTCCAAAATTATTTCTTAAGAGACAAAAAAATCATGAAGATATATTGAATAAAAAATAAATAATTCCAATTAAAATCCTTTCTTATTTATGTTGTGAAATATATAAATAATAAAAATCCTTTATTTTTTTTAAAATCAGGTTTACATTAATTTTTTTAAATTAGAAAAACATAAATAAACTTTCTGGAAATGACCCTTTTCAACATTCTACCCCCTTATGATATTTAAAAAATAGATATTATTTCAAAAACATATCCCCATTTTTAAAATATTCAAAAATATTAAATACAGAACTATGAAACCCTGTCTCACATATTTTATTAAAATATTAAATAATAATGAAAAATTCTATCTGATTTTAATAGAATTACAAAACAATTTATTCTCCCTAAGAATTGACAAGATAAATCCCCATAAATTTATGCATTCGAAACCTAAAATCAACTAAAAACATGAAATTATGGAGATGGATAAAAAAAGTAGATATAATTCCCCTTAATATTTGATTTTCACATTTCGTTAAAATGTAACATATTAAATAATAATGTGGTGTTTTTAAATTTTATAGGTATATAATAGAAAATATTATCAAATGTATCAAAGGTATTGATACCCCTAAAAAATATACTAATTCAACAAGGATCCATGATAATAAGTCAATATATTCGGGTAACTATAATATGATATGTAGTAAATTAAACAGTATCCAATAATCAAAAAATATTCCAACAAATCATACGATAAAATATATTTTCCATATTCATTATCAATAATTATAAATAGATTTTAGAGATCTTCAGTAAAAGAAAATTGTAATAAGATTAAGCATCATTATTGAACTAAGTTAGCATGGTATCATAACATCGATAAAGTAAAAATTTATAGATTTAACATGAATTGGTATTCTAAAGGAAAAATCAATTTTATCCTTCAAGAAAGGCTTTGAACTCTATATGGAAACATTATTTCAATTAACATATTCTTCAATGAATGCTAAATATTTCAAAATATATTAAATATATCAAAGTCATATTTTCATCATACATAGTTCAAACTTAAATTTCTAAAAATTAAATACATCTAAAAGTTTTGTAAAAATATCATCTAATTGATCATCGATTGAAAAATATTCTAAAAAAATTTATCCCTGTATAGATATCAGGTATTCTATATCTATCATAGAAAAATCCAAAACTGGTTAAAACATTGAAATTCAACTCACATATCTTACCAAAAGAGTACACACAAAACCTATAGTAGATTTACATCCATTGGAATGACCTAAAAATTATGAATCAAAATATACCCTAATATTAAAACCTTATTTCCCATAATAAAATCAAATCTTTTACATCACCTTGATGTGTCTTGATATAATCTTTAATTTTTCAAATACTCTTATCTGTGATTCACCATGTACTAACTATCTGATCCCACTACATGCATAATGTATGATATTGTATAAAACATAAGAAACATCTGAATCTACACTGATGATGCATATGATACTCTAGATATCTTCATCCTCTCTACTTCACTTATTATAATCCCCATAGAGTATTACTTGAATGTAATAGGAATATGGGTATTTATTGGATTATAGTCATTCTGGATGAATAATTTCAAGAAGTTAATCGTACAATTATTCTATGATTTAAAAATAATTCAATTATTTATATCTCAATAAATATGTTTCCCTAGAATATTGGTTTTGGTTTCACATCCTTTTTATCAAACTCCATAGGAAAATTTACCTTTGTCTTCAAAATCAGTTCATTATTGGGGTCTGTAACCAACAAGTCATTAACACATATTAAAATAATGAAAAAAAAATTTCTATTTGAACCTATAAAATATGCACAATGATCTAGATGAATTCTATCATATCCATGTATCATGATACAAGAATCAAATATCTTGTACCAACACCTCGGTGCCTTCTTCAAAGTTCATAGACATTTATGCAACATAAAAAATAGGTTCTATTACATTCTTTTAAAAAACCTTCTAGTATACGAATATAAATTACTTTATCCAGATCATCATAAAAAAATCAATATTCACATCTAGCTTATTTAGATATAAAATACATATTTACACATTTATATAATTTCCCAAACTATCATCAGTCTAACAAAAGGAGAAAATATTTTATTGAAATAAGTACCTTCTTTACAAGTATGCCCTTTAACTACCAATACCACAGGGTACCATTCAACATGATGTTTTTATATGTTACCTGATCTTAAAAAGCCATTTTTTTCTGATGGAATTCCTTATATTGTGTAATGAAACATGGTCCAATATCATGTTCTTAGGTAGAGATTCAACTTCCTCATGTATTAATTCCATCCCTAAAGATACATCCAGACTCTTGGTTACCTATATAAAACAATATGGTTCCCCTTCTCCATAAATAAGTAAAATTAAATATATCTCTTAGCCACATAGTTTGAGTTATTCATTAGTGAAATTTTCTTTATATTTTATTATTTTGGTTCAGACGCAACTGGTATATGATCATTATGCTTTGGTAATTCCTTAGAGGAAACTAGTTCTTTGTTTAAATGTCTCTCCATTTTGACTATTATAGTTTCTGTTTTTTTATCCATATATTTATCAATCATCATCTCCACATTTAATTCTACAAACAATAGCCTCTCTATTGATAATAAGTATGAAATGACTGGGATTCTGAAAATGATACCCTATAAAACCTTAAATATATCTCAATAACATACAGTTATAAGTACTTGTACCCAATTTTAATCTTTCTTTATTATTAAATAGTGTATATACAAGGAATCCAAATGTATGTAACTAGAATAGTCAGTGATTATACTAGTCCACATCTCCATCAGTATTTTTAGATAAATATAAATTAAATGAGATTGATTGAGCAAATAAAATGTTTTCTTTACTTCTTCTTTCTATATTTTTCTAAAAGTCCCATAGTCTTCAACACTTCCCTTATTATTTATAATAAGTTTAAATCCACCTAGTCCACTACTCTATTCTATTGATGAGTGTACACAATTTTGAAATACCCTTTCATGAATTATAATTGAAAAAAATATCAAAAATATCAATTTTATATCGCCCAATATTTTTCAATCCAAAAATACTTGATCTTAATTCTAGATTAAAGCTCATTTTATCCTTTGAATGTTTTAATGTATTTTAAAGAATCATTATTCCTCTTGATTGGGTATACACAAAATCTCCTGGAATAATCATCAATAAATTATACATAGTACCCTTACCTTATATCAGATATACCTAGTTCTTTCTTAATATCATAATGGATTGACACTAAGATCTCCTTCCTCTTCTACATCAACACTCTAAACATAAACTTTTGTTATTTTTTGAAAACACAATTCCCATAAAATTGTAAGATTTACTTTATAAAATAATGTAGTAGTATCTACTCATAAATATCGTTAGGTATTTTTAAGACATATTCCAAGATTATAATTCCATGATATCATTAATTATTCTATTATGTTCATTAATGATACAACTATGTACACCGCCTTATATGTTTAACTGAGAATCAGGTAGAATTTATTTTTGATCTTCTTCGTATTTATCACTATAAGAGCACCATTCAAAATCTTCATCACAATTTTTTTTTTCAAATTTCTGATTATTTTTATTTAATGTAAATCACTTGGAATTCCAATCCATGTTTTATATTAATATTTCTATTATAACCTTATAAATATCACAGTTAAAAGTTCGTGATAGCTTCTTGATTTCTCCATGGTTATTTTTTCCCATATGTGGGTAATTACAACTACATGATGTTTGTTTCTCCCTTTTAAGGTAATTTTATTTATTTATGTCTTGAATATGTGATGTATAAAATTTGTATTTTATATATGAGGGTGATATAGGTGTGGTAGAGTAATTTCTTATGCCTTGTGTGTTGATCTTTGATTGCTTGTTCACTCACCTCAAATTTCTATTGGTCGTGGGAACCAGGTAACTATGTGGGAGTTTTATTATTATGTTAAATTTTTTGGGATCACATGATTCTAGTGTTCCTCTAAATGTTATATAAACTAGGGCTAGAAGGGGGTTCCATTTATTAGTAGGATCATGTCAGCTTGTTGGATTGATTGTGGTTTAGAATCGTTTTTTTTAGCATTTGGTATGTATTAAATTGATAATGTCAGACACATAACATGTTAGCTTCTTAGAGTATATCCCATGAAATATCAGCACATTATTGGTGGCTTATATATGGGTTTCCTATCTTGTAATTTATTTTATCATCCCATGACTTGTTTTGTTGTGCCATCTTCATCATGTATATTTTCATTGTCTATCTATGGACTTCTCTTTCTTTATTTCCATGTGTTATTGAATCATTTGTTTCCAGGTTATTTTCACATAAATTCTTTCAAACGATGTTTGGAAAACCTATTTTGGATTTATATACTCTTATGTGAGTTTTTAAAGTGTATTTAAAAATGGATGTTTATATTTGAAATGGGCTTGGTCGGTGGAATGTTTTAGAAGTGTTTGTTTTTATTTTAATAAAATAGAATGGAATGTTTTGAAAAGTAATTTGGACTTTATTTGAATCCATACACTTTTATGTTTAAAAGATCATCTTTATAGTTATATTTTTAAACTAGGATTTATGAATTTTCTTATGAAACGAACTGAATAATTCTCGAGGTTGTCAACCTACTAGGATATCTAGATCATTCTTATTAATATTTTATTTTATAAGTTTTTTCGTTGGCCTCATGATTTTTTCTCAATGACGATGTTAGGTGAGTTAGGAGGAAATTCACAACTAGAGGTTTCATGGAGATGGTTTTGGGCTTGGCTTGAGTTTGTTGAGTTCATTTTAGTTCATTTTTATTGTTTTATTTTCTAATCTAGTCATTTTTTTGATAATTTTTTTATATTTTTTATTAGGTTATTCCATGTTTTGTTTTATTTTAATGTATGATGTTTTTTATTTATGAAAATTGGTTTGATCATTATTGTTGGTTATGACCCATTTGGCATGTTCATTTATATTTTATTCTTTTATTCATAATGTTACATGGAAATCCAACGTAAGGATGATCCATGTACGGAATTGGAAAAATTCTATTTTATTTACTCTAATTAAGGATAAATTATTCACAATGGGGATTCCTGTGATAATGAGGAATTATTTTCTAGCCTATGGGGATCAAGAAAACCATTTAAGCCTTATGGAAAGCTGAGTTTGGTGATAACTGGATGAAATCCAATGTTGAATTTTTATAAAATGGAATTAAAGAATTAGTTATTTTGGTAGATCTTAAGAATCTTAAATATCCCTCTTAATATTTTAGTGTTTCATAGTAGAATAAATATTATTGTTTCTAGGCTAGGACGATAAGGACATTGAGATTCTATTTATCTATTTATCATCCCAATCCTCAAGATACCAAGGGAAGTTGGTTTTTAAATTGTGAATTTGAGTTTTACAAGTTATTTATTATGTATTTTAATGTTAAATGATGTGGTTTTAATACATTTTTATTATGTGAGTGATTTTTTAGGCCATTCTTTGGTTTTAAAGTGCAAATGGAGGAGACCTTGAGTATGATGGTCCGCTTGCTTATCTTGGAAAACCATGTTTTTATCATGAGGTTTGAATCATTCACCTTCATAGAGATTGTGGAATGATTTGTTAATATTTTCCAAACCCATGAGGCTAAACCATTAATAACATTATTCCTTCCTTGGTCTAGTTTTTTTAACTCCTTTTGATTATGTATTTCTCATCATGGGATTCTCACTTGTTAAAGACAGATTGAGGATGATTTTTATTCCTTTTTTATGTGGTTTTTATAAATCCTATTTTATGGTTTTTGTAATAATACAATAATGACTTATTTCATTGATTTTTTTGGGAAATGGGAGGATTTTTTGAAAAATAGTTTCAATTTCAGTTTTCATAGGTTATTAAAAAATAAATAAAATTACATTGTTTTCCTAAAATGTTCTATAAAGTGGTTGTTTCCATCAGGGTATTCAAAAAAGTGTTTTGAAAAGAAAAAGTAAGATTTTTTAATCAAAATTATAGTATTTCCAAAGATGGTTGAGTTCAAAGTGAAATGTTAAAGGGTTTTTGGTTTCCAAAATAGCTTTTCATTGAAAAGTTTGAATATTAGAAAATGAATGTTTTGTGGTATCCCTATTTTGGAGAGATGTTTAATCCACCTTGGTTAGTTTGTTTGGAAAAATTATTTTTATTATTGAACATGAATATTCCACGAGGGAGTGTATTCTAAAAATTTCATAGTGTTAAATTTATACTTATTATCATAGTAATTATTTGGGTTTTGATAACTAATGTATGATGGGATTCATTGATTTGAGCTTCGGGCATGAATTGACATTATTCATGTCTTATATTGTTTGTTTAATTCATCATAGAATGGTTAAATGGAAATGTAGAAGGATTTTATCAATGGGTGATCCATTTGGTGAATCCCCCTTATCTTATAATGAGTTCTTTTAGTTCCAAAGTCTACCCCGACTCTATGTGGATTGCTGGAATTGGATCCTTTTCTACTATTGTGACCTATAAAAAACTTCATGAATTAGTATCTATCATCTTTTTGCAGTGATCGTGGTTTGAAAGAATTGATATGGTGGTTAGAAATTATTCAGGGAATCCGCAATTTTCTCAGGACACCTGAAGCTTCGTGGATGAGATCTATGGTGAAATTTCTTTCTAGAAGCACTATAGTGTTGTGGGAGTATATAGTACACCCTTTCCTGAGTGTAGGTATGTATTTGGAGTTTTTTAAGATGGTGTTTATTTATTATGTTTTTCCTGAGGATATAAGAGTGGAGATAGATCTGGAGTTTGTGATACTTTATTATAGTGATCAATTAGTAAATCAGTACGTTGATCACTTCGTGGAGTTGGTATTCTTCTCTATAGGGCTGGTTGTTTATTATTATAAGAATTATGATTTATTCCTAGGTGGTATTCTACTTGATTTTTTGGTTATTTGAACCTCTTTCTATCCTAACATCCTTCCAAGAGGTCAATAAGGTGGTCACTCAGTTAGAAGCTAGCCATCCTAGGAAACATGAAATGGGTAATTCCCTAGATCAATTAGACTGTAGTGAGGGTATCCAGATAAGTGTGGAGAGGATGTGTGATAAGCTAGTTTGGAAATAAAAATGGATGAAAGTTGTCCTTATCTTAACACTATTTCTTCCTAATGTAATAATAAGTATCTTGTGTTCTTATATTATAGGGATCTAGGGAATTATAAACCCTTCTGTTTTAAATATCCTTGGGATTTCCTCACTTATAGTCATTTAGGTAATCCTCAATAGTTTTTTAAGATATATTTTCATAACAGATTTTAGGTTTGATCTTTTTTGGCTGTTGGATTATTTTTCGACCTTTTTTATTAGTTACAAGATTTTAATATTTTTGGATTATGTTGTTATTATATTATAATATAGTGTAATGTTTCTTGTGGATGGATTTTAATTTCATTTTATGGCATGACTTGTTATTTCTGGGAAAGTTATGAGAGTTTTTCTTATGTTCCTCATTTTTTGTGAATATATCTCTATTGAGAGTTGGGTTTTGTGGTTTTTGTTTGTGTATTTCATTGAGGTGATAATTTTTATACATAAGGACGATCCTTGGGTGCCTAATTAGATAATTACGGTGCGTGATTCACCATTTTTGATTATGAACTAATTGGTTTTTGTCCTAGGATGTTATGGATTCATTATGTGCGAGTGATTCTATATGTGAACCTAGGTTATCCATGAATGTTATGGAATAAGGGTATATCCAATGTAATTTCTATAAGGATAATTGATCTTACTTCTTTTTTCTTTGAATTGATGGTGGTTTTAGAGTGAGTTTATCTTGAATATGTTTAATTGTTTTAACTATTAATATATATATATTAATAGTTTCCATTGGTTCCCCTATGTTTGATGAATTGTAAATAGTGGGGAGACCATATTAGGTATCCCTTTATTCAAGAGACTTTTGGATGAGGTTTGTGTTTTAGTTTTGTTTGGATACACTGGAAAATATTTTTGGATGTTGGTTTTACCTTTTTGAGGATCATGGTTATTTGGTTTTGAGGATAGATTAGGTTGAGTAGTTCTCTTGAGTCTGGACTCCATTGAATATTTCATTATCGATAAAATTCTATTTTTTAACAACATAGTTTATCAGGGATGAAAGTTGCATGGTGGGGAAAATTATGAAACCCATACGTCAGTATAATGTTTAATTTGAGTTATTTTCTTGAGTCACCTTGGGTCCTTGTAAATTCATGATTTAAATTTTATGTTTTTATGTTTTTTAGGTGTCTCATAATTTACTCATGTTGTTATGGGTAACCATGTTTTGACCTTGTGTTGGGTAATTTTATGGGGAATGTGAGTTTTTTCATGGCCACCACCTAGTTTGTTAAACTATTCATTGCTTCTAAGAAGTTGGGTAGATTTTTTGTATAAGGGTACTCCCATATAGTTGACCCATGATTTGGAAAACCAATAAGCCAAACCATTTATCCTACCAAAATCATTTAAATAGTCATTTTAAACATTATTATCCCTCACTATTAAGAGGGGTTTCACCCAATTATTCCCCAATACGAATCAGATGACCCTTGGGAGCCCAAGGAGAGTTCCATCCTCATTACTCTTTGATTTATGGTCTATCATTGGAATTTTCCAAGTGATTCCGAGGTAAATATCCCTTTATTTCTCCTCTATTTCTTCCTTCTATATTCATTTACGTTTCTTATTTATTTTATAACCCTAATTCACAATGTAAGATAAGGATTGGGATTGGGATGGTTCAAACCTACGGTTTTGGTCTCTTTTAGATTTTAGAGGAGGTTTTATCTATTATTTTTGTGGTCATTGTCAAAGAAAAAACATTTTGACTTAGTTTCCATTTCTTACAAGCATGTGTTTCTATGTAACTGTTTAATTTTGGAATTCAATGTGTTCATGAGCTTTCTATATTTAATTTTATTGAATGTACGAGTATATGTGATATCAAAGTTATGTTTCTAAATCATTTTATTGACTTTTTAGCTGACCATAAATGGTTGTTTCTTTAAAATTAAAGGTTTTCATGTTTGAAAAGAAATTTTTTATGTTCTATGTGATTTTAAAATTAAAATGACTTTTTTAAAATATCTTTTATGATGTGTGTTGTGTTTTGATTCTGTTTTTGATTTCAAATAGTGAAAATATATTTTTAAAGAGAGAATTATTTTATAATGAGGTGTTGACCTCAAAATTATTTTAAAAGGGGGTAATATAATGAATTTCAAATGTTTATTTTAAGGATTTTGTTTATTTAACCGTTGTGAAAATGATTTTAAGGTACTTTATAATGTGATTGATGTAAATAGAAGTCTTTTATCCATATTTTTTTTTCAAAGATGAAGAATCATATTTTAAAGGGTGGACTTGAAATGTAAAGTTAATTTGATGTTTTAAATACTTTTTAAAATATGTTTCAAGTATTGTTTTTGTGGATTGTAAAAATCATGGAATTATGAGCCCTATTTTATAGTAGATACCTAGTTAGAACATTATAAGGAGCATTTTGTAAAGACTGTGAGGCCATATTGATTTCTCCTTTGTTCTTGTTTCCCCCCACATGGGTTGATATAATTTTGTGATTATTATTTATATATTTTAAAATTATGTTATTTGTTTATTCCATGTATTTATAATTTAAAAAATTGGACTTTTCTATATGAGGGTGATGGAGGTGATGAGATGTTATTTCTTATGCATTGTGGGTTGATCTTGGATTGGGTGTTCACTCACCTCAATTTTATATTGTTCATGGAAACCCGATTTCTAAGTGGGATGTATATTGTAATGTTTCATTAGTTGTTTCATAGGCTACTATTTTCCCTCCTATCATGCTAGGATCTTAGTCTTGTAGTAGGAACCATTGTCAATAAGACTTTTTTGGGATAGTTTTATGTCTTGTGCTATAGATTCAATATATTCTAGGAGTTGGTTCATATTAAAATAGTAAGGTTATATTAATCTTATTTAATATTCCTATATTATATCCCATGAGAAATTGGTCACTTTATTGGTAGTTTATATAAGGTATTCATATATTGTGATTTATTGTATATTTCCCATACTTGTATTGTTATGGAAAATGTATCGTGTTTATGTTTATTATCCATATACGGGAATATGGATCCCGCATTGAGTTTGTGATTGTCCCATAATTTTAGATGTTATTTCTTCTAAATTATTTGAAATGATGATTATAAATCCCTTTTTGGATTTAAATACTATTGTGTGGGGTTCGAAAGTGGATTTAAAAATTGGTTTTTGTATTTGAAATGTTCTAGTTTGTTGAATCATTTTTAATAAGTATGATTTAATTTTAATAAAACAATATAGAATGTTTTGAAAATGGATTATGGACTTGACAAGTTTTATCTGAGTTTATGTTTAGAAAACCTACTTTATAATTATATTTTCCAACTAGAACTGTTTTTAAGTGATTTTCTTTGACCTAACTCATGTATTTATTCTGATAATCATTAAAAATATACAGTTTGAAATATATTTGAGTTTATCTTACAATAATACTATTGATACTTATGCATACATAAAATTTATGGAAATTTATTTTGATTACATATCATATAAAACTATTATTACAGTTCTTAAAATATAAATTGAACCTAGAGATACTGTGAAAGTAATCTTAATCTTATGTCTTATGGTCCAGATACATTATAGTGTCATGAAATAGATAATGTGTAACTAAATGGTTATTGGGGATCATAAGTTTTATTAATTCATCTCATGAAGTTCAAACATGGTGATATTGAGTATATTTTATTATGAGAAATGATCTACAAATAGGAACACCATATATTTCATGTGACATTTCTAGTTCTTATATGCAAACATGTGTAATGGTCTTGAGTCTTGATATTATTGTTAGTCTATACTACTTGATTATGTACATTGATTAATTATGGAAAGTATAGCATCGATTTCATAGTGATTTTTCTTATGTTTGGTTCATCATTGGTGGTATGGAATTTATTTAATTATCAAGATAATTTTTTCCTTCCAAAACTATGTGATATCTCGGGCCTAGTTGATCGGGATGGTAGTACCTTCACTAAATTCATGGACATGTAAGAATAAGTTAATTTTGTCTAGTTAATTCAATGACTAATAAATAACGAATGGATGAAGACACAAAGTTTTCACACTACTTTATGATAAATCATATGATAAAGAGATATTATTACATGGCATGTGTTTATAGGAAAGGTTTATGTTGTTATGAATGTTTCCAATCTCCATAGAGGCATTGATGAGTTTATATAATCCACTCATAGTCTATGAATACTATTAATTTTTATTGATATAAGGGTCTAGAGGGTCACATACTTATCATATTCAAAAGTATAGGCCTATTCAAATGAATAAAATTATAAGACTAGGTTGGCCCCACCATAGTGTCCAAGAGATTTCCAAGGATAAATGATCAAAAATGAATAAATAAATTAATTACTATTAGAGAAAATAAAAATTGGAGTTGAATTTATTTTTTAGAAGTATTAATAGTGTATTTAGTGAGTATATAGGAAAATACTATATAAATGAATATTAATTTAATATTCCAGGTTCGTTTTATGTTTTCATGAATCATTAGATGAATTAATGGCTTGCTTTTATCACATAATTAATTTCTTACCTTACAAGTTCTTGGATCATAAAAGAAAAAAACTTATATATGAGGGGGAGGTGAACTGTAGTTTAAATACATTAAAATAATTAAATCCCAAACCTTTTATCACATTTATTAGACTAACCATGCATCTAATGGTGAGAATTATTTTCTGAACAAAAAGTTTTTTCAGTAAATCAAGGTATAATGAGTTTACTAAAATAAACTATCTAAAAAATGCACATAGTGGAAATATAACTTGTAAAAAAGTGAAAGAAATTCTTAAAGTAACTGTTAGATTGAATTAATAAATATTTATAAAAGATTTTTTTTACACATTAAACTTAATAGTTACGAATGTAAAAAAACCTTAAATATAGCTTTCCAAAGTTTAAATCAAACTATCAAATCTCTCTTCCTTCAGTAGAAAGTATTTGATCATTAATGTTGGAATAAACTCTATCTTCCTATCCCCGAAAGCACTCAATCATCCAGATCAAATATATTTATCTTCTTATCCCCAAAACCCCTCAATCGAACACCAGATACAAATGAAAGAACTCTTTTAAGTATTTTAAAATTCCTCACATACAATCCTTATAACAGAAACTTCATACAAACTTTACAAAGAAAATGTAATTATATGGTACCATAGGGAACAATCTCATACAGGTTGAGTTCAAAAAAGCATCAACTCACAACTCCTTAAATGCACCCCTATTTATAGGTATCCCTCCAATAGAAATAATTTCCCTAAATCCTGGAGTGAGTTTCAACGGCCACATAAGATCTTTACTTGACATCTCAACAACTAAATCTTCATCTGATTTTGTTTCGGTAGAACCATAATAATGTTCTTAAAAACATATTTTGACCAGTATTAATAGTTTTAACTCTAATTATAAACATCCTATTCCAATAGAATAAAATATTTTAGTCTGGGGGACTAAAATCTATTGCACTTGTAAAATTTATTTTTTCATACCTATAGATAATATGTTTTTATTTTGATAGATTAGATATCTTAACATTTATAGACTAAATATCATCACATTGATAGATTAGATATCATCATCTTGATAAACTAAATATCTTCACAGAAATATATTAAATGTCATCAAACTGATGGATATGACTTAGGTCAGTCCCATGGATATGAGTTAGGTTAATATGATGGAAATAAATTAGGTTAATATAATGAATAATACTCCAGTCATTCTGATGGACTAGACTTTGGATTTTCCGATGGATAACAATTTTAAGGAAAGTTTCTATTCATTTAGTTAAGAGAAATTTCTACGTTCGGTTGAATTAGTTTTTTCTATAAATATATTAGAAAAAAATTATAAATAAAAAAGTTAATGAAACATCTTTTTAAGAGTATATTTTGATTTTAAAAAAGGATATAAAGGATATAAAGTAAAAAATTAGACTCATCATTCTCCCCTTTTTGAAAAATAAAAAACACAACACTAAAAAACAAAACTAATCTTTTTGAAAAACTTATTGTTACTTTAAACATTTGAAAACACCTATACATTTATATTTCTTATCTCTCCCTAAATAATATCTTCTTTTCATTGAATAATTTATCTTAATTCATCACCCCAAAATTAATTCTCAAAATACTTATCCCCTTTTGTGATTTTCAAAATGAAATATGTAGGAAAAATACTACCTGAAATGTTTGTAATAATAGTTCTTAAAAACAATTTTTGAATGATAATAATTGATAGAAAATAAAATATAGAAGAAACATATATCCATAAAATACTGGAAACAATTAAATCAAATATGTATGTGGGAAAAATTCTAAATTTCATTCATTCAAAAAATTATTTCTAATAGTTACATCATCCTTAAGAGTTCAAAGAAATGAAAAATTATTCTTTCTTTTAAAGATTATTCATGATTACCTTCAGCCTTTGAAACTCTTATTGATTCTTATCAGCTTATATTTTTTTCACATTCCTTGTGATATTTTCTTCTATAAATTCAAATCTTAAAACTTATTATTTTAGATTAATAACACCTTATTTCAATGATTGGTTCTAAATATTCTCATCTTTCAACTTTTTGACCTCTTCTTCAAGAACCAAATTATTCAAATTCAATTCCAAAATCTCTCCAACTTGTGACTTCATTAAGGTTTTTAAGTTCCTTATAACATCATACTTCTTATCAACTTATGAAAACAATTTTTGAAACAAATCTAAAATTTACAAGGAAGTTATATTTACTATATATATTTGTTTAACATGAATATTTATATCTCTCTCGATGACCTTTAACAACATCAAAATATGCTTCACCCTAATCATTTTAGCTTTTGAGTCAACATTAAAATCATTGAACTCATATTCATTTTGCTAAAGGATCTTATTTAATTGATTTAGTGATTCCAATTTATCATACACATGTAATCTCTTCAGAATCTGTTTTCAATGGGATTATATATTTGGAAGATATTAAATTGAATCCACTAACTTGTTTAAAGACTCACTGAAATAAGTAAAGAATAATTCCATAAGCTAATTGTACTGAGTAGCTTGTTAATTTAGTGAATCTATTAAACATCAAATTCATGTCTCCTTGAAGGTCTACGAGATACTTTCTCATTATATATCTATTTATCTTTTATATTTCAATCTTATGAAATTTACATCACATATATGTTCTTATAAATCTTTTTTCAATCTGATACTTTGGAATTTTTAATTTTTATTTTCAATTTCTCTTTCTGAACACACTTATTTATTATAAACAACAAGATCAAAATAATTTTTCAATTGATTAGTAAATTAATATGTTTCCATTAATCATTTTACTCAATCACATTAATATATTTATTCTAAAGATGTTTCTATGGAATCTTCTTCCATTTATTCTTCTAAATATCTTAAAACATACATTTTCTTCTTAAATTGGATTTTCTATGTTCTTTCACAAAATTAGTAAGCTAAAAAACAATTTATAAAACTACATTTTCAATACCAAATACATTACCTTTCCCTTTCTAATAAATAATAGGAAGTTGATAATTTCTAAATAACTTATTATTCCAAAAAATACTAAGAAATGATAAATAAAACTAATTGAGGGATTAGTAGAACCACCTATAAAGTAGAAATATAAATAATCCTTTGAATTTCCTCTCTTTTAGTTGTATTGCAATATCCATATACCCTCTCGATTCCTTTCATCACACTTTAAACTGTTTTACCCTCTAAAATCACTTCTTTTGTTTTCATTTAATAATATCATCTTTTATATTTTCTTCATTTATTTATTTCAACTCTATTTCCTCGGCCTTTTAAAGTCCAAAGTCTAGATCTTAGGCCTTATTTTCAGATTTTCTATTCATCAACTCATATTAATCCTCATCTTTTAGGGTATATATTTTATTATTTTTCCTTAAAGGTCGTGAAATCAAATTTATTTTTTTTCTGTACCCATTATTTTAACTACTTCACTTAGGTTTCAAATGCACCTTTTCCTGATTTTTCTACAATTCCCTTGATTTACAGTTTAAAGACTAGTTTCATCCATAAAATAATTTCCTCACTAATCAGCGAAATATTTCCTCTCATAGAAAAATTTTGATTTTTATTCTATATAATATACAAGAAGATTATCAATATATTGATAATAAAGAAAGGGAATTAAAGAATCCTTAATGTCATTTAACTTTTATTTTTCAAAACAATTTATATTAAAATACACATAACCAAATTTTCTTCCTTGTATTAATAAGTAAGTACAAAAAAAATATGTCATGTAATTTCAAGGTGTCTCGATCACTATTCCTTGGTATACGATATCCATGCATCAATATTAAAACTACCCTTGAATTAGGTTTCAAATGATACACCATTATCACTTCCTCAACATATGGAAACCAAGAAGATATCACCTTTTCTTTTTCAAAACATTCAAATTTCTCTAGTATATTATGATTAACAAGATGAGTTTATCCATCCAAGGGAAATTCAACTATGTCCGATACTTGTTAGATATTTAACTTACAGTTCAATTTTTTTAATGATTATAACCTCAAAATTATATTAATTACTAAAATCAATGGATGAATAAAATTCTTTAACAATAGTTTGGTAGTGGGGATAAATTTTTTACTTCTCTACACTTTCTTCCTCCCAAAACTAAAAATTAATTATCTATTTCAGAATGGAATCAGTCTTCTCATACCAGTTATTATCTATCATCATTTGTGTGATAATATCTATATTCACAATCCCTTTTAGAGTCAACATCTACATATGGAACTGAATGAAGAATGTGATCGGTTAAAGAAAAAATTGAATCGGATGAACACCAAATAATCAAAATGGTGAAGAATTTAAGAGATTATAGTTTTAAACCATTAATAAGACTAATGTGGGATGTGGTGTTTAAATCATATATTTATAGGAATGAGGTGACGGTTAGAATTCTAATGGTATGATGGCTCATATTTAATGTCACATACACTACAATGATTAGTATTTTTTATAAAGAAATAAATATATTTCTAAACACTGAATTTTTCTTATGAAAAAAATTATATATGAATAAGGAATTGTTCATAAGTTAAAAATTTTAAAATATATAATAATTTTGATGTTTTTAAATTATAAATTAAATTTAAAAAACAATAGAACAAATAAAACAAAAATAGTAAATATTTAAGATTATAAATTACCCTATCAGTGTAAAATTGTATCTTTCTAACATAAACTGTTTTTTAAGAAAACTAATTTATTTAAAACAAATATTTTCTAAATACTATGATTTTATAAAAAAAGTATAAATATTGTTTTATTAAAACTAATTTTTTTAAAAAAAACTAAAAATTAGGTTGTTTGAAGAAATTTAAATTGGGTTTTTATTGATTTTGATAAATTAAAAAAAACAGATTTGTAGTGATTTTATTTTTTGTTGAAAAACAAAATTATTTTTTTGAATATGTAATATTAAAAAAACAAGTTTTTAGTGAATTTAGATAAATTTTAAAACTAAAGTTTTAATGAAAACTAAAAATTTTAAAAACGAAATGTTTTTGGAAAACCCTGACATGTGTCCTCCACCGTTGAAAACGAGTTTATTAATGTAAGTATATTGGTAAAATAGAATAATATATGAATGGTTATTTGATATTGACCATTATTATATTCTATTTAATATATATTAAAATCTATCAGAAATAAGTGGTTTAGTAAAAATATGAGTAGGTTTTTCTTGTGTTCTGATGAATTGTAAAATAATATCTCATTTTGAGGTGTGATACTAAAGAAAATTTTGCCTTATAATTATGTTATTTTCTTACGAGGGATATTTAGTTTTGTTAATTAAATCAATGGAACTTGTGTTATCACACAAAAGTTTAGTTTTTCTAATACTCATTCCATAGTCAGTGAGTGTGCATTGCATCCTCAACACTTGAGAACAAAAACTTCCAGCTACCACATATTCATCTTTAGTAGTGGGAAGCGCTACTAAGTGTCATTTGTCATAATAAAAATACAATGAAACTTTTCCTAAGAAATGAAAAGTTCCAAATGTAATTTTTTTATCAATTATATATCCATATAATTCAGTACTCTAAAAAAATTGATTGAAAATAATTTTCAGAAGCGTAAAATAGGCCGGACTCTATACTTCCCTTAAGATAATGAATAATTAGTTTTATAGATTTTAGACATGAATATTTTATATTTTATTGACATATTTCACATAATAATACTGAAAACATTAAATTTGTATTACAAGATGTTATGTATAGTAAATTTTAAATCATTCAACCAAATATATTTTGATCAACCAGTTTCCTCTAATTATATATATCTAAAATATTTTTCGTTTGATTGTATGTAATAAGAGTTTTTTTTGTGTTATTGTATCAAAATTTATTAATATTATCTTTTATATACTTATGTTGAGATATAAAATTTCCTTATGGGTTTTGTGAAATTTGAAATCCTATAAAATTTATATGTTCTATGATCATGCTCATTTAAAACATTGATTTCATAAGATACACAAATGAATTTGATAAATGTTTTTGATTTGAATCAAATATAATGTCATAAAAATAAATTTAAAAAATTATTATTTTAAAAAAAAAGTATTTATAATTTTTTTGGATCTATATCTCTCTTAATAAAGGTTTTTTGAATAAAATCTATCTAACCTATCGTACCTATCTCTAGGGTCTTGATCAGATCCTTTAAGTTACTTGGTATGCTTAAAAATAGGATCTGTAAATTTTTTATTTTAAAAACCAAGGGTTTTTATACATAAACATTATTCTATATGTATCTATTAATAAATTCACACTTCACATACATTTGGTATATTTTGAAATTAATAAATGTTTTATATTATAGAATTATATAAATAGCTTCAATTCTAGATATTGGAGAATAAGTTTCTTCATAATTGTAATGACCCAAACCTTTATGAATGAAATTAAACTTTTGGATTAAATATAATGTATATATAAAACAGATGCACTTATTTTGTTTCATTATATCCAAGTTTATTTAGATGAAAGTTACGTATCTTTACCATTGATAATATATTCGTTGAATAATGATCACATGACTAGTATAAATATAGTTTTTTTAAAAATCCATTTGTCCCAGACAAAGGAACTGATAGACTCAAACTATAGGATCATACCCTATGTATCACATTTATTAGATCTTATGTGGGAGATATCATTTTTGGGATTTTCCCTAGACCAATACCAAGATGGTATCCAACAACTTAAGCATGAGTGAAACTATTTATGAGAGAAGTTCATGCTCATCGAGATCACGACCCAAACCATGTTCAATGAATGGACCCATGAAAGCCCCACCATCACACACCTTACTCTTAGAAAATATGATGGTATTCTACAGAAATACATTTAAAGACCCCGGTAATAGGAATCTGTACATTATTTTTTATAGAGTAATGAATATATCTTCATCATATAAATGTTGACTTTGTAAATGATTTTTGAAGAACAAATAATATTTTTGGTTAATATTCAAGTTCATTTAAGAAAAATATTTTTTTGAATTAATGGTTTTTTGAAATAAATAATATTATAGTAATTTATATTCCATAAATTACTTTTATTAAATACAAATTCTCAAATATTTTTTATTAATTAAATAGTAATTTTTTGTTATTAGGTTTTGAAAACACTTATTATCAAGACCCATCAATATTCAATAAATGTATGGTTTTTTAAAAGTTAAAATTCACATATTTAGAAAATTATTTATATAAATTGAATATTATTTTTGTAATCTTGATGTTGGAATTAACCAACGGTGAGTTTTTCATAATTTTATGAGATAATAAAATATTTGGGTAAAATTTAAATACTGTATAAATATACAGTGTGTTTTATGACATCATTGTGGCCTAATAGTGAAGTAATAAATAAAATAAAAGATATAGTCGACCAAATATATGTTTTTTACTTTAAAATAATTCATTTTTATGTTTAATTTATTTGTTTCATAATTCTGTAGTGAATCCTCGAAGACTTATAATATATTTTAATATTTTCAAATCATTTCTTTGAAAGTGTAACTCCCCTTCACATAAGAAAGGGAAATATTTTATTATCATCAGACCATGGTCTTATAAAATAATATGAACCAATTCCCTTTAGAAGAACCCATGGTATTATTTGTGGTTTTGAATATTTTATTATGAAGCATCCAAAACCTAAATAATAAAGATACCCCCTCCTTTATTATATGAAACCACCCAATATTTAATTTATCTTCACTCGAACTCCTTTAAGAATGTACACCCTTTTCCCTATACTCCCTATTATCCTCCCAAGGTACCCCAAATCTACCAAGAATCCTCTCCCAAGCCTTCGGAGTCACACACTCAAGTTATGGATCCTTACATTCCTCTATTTTCTTTAATTTAAGAACCGTTTTTAAAATATCCTATTCTATTTCAATTGGTTATGTTTTCATTAAATTATTATCATACAATTACTATCTAGTTAATTTTATTTTAATGAGATACCATTTGAAATATCTCATTTTCACCCTTACTTAAGTCGTTACTATACCGAATTTCCATAAGGAATCATCCACCCTCCTCTTCTATCAAGTATTAATTTTATTGTATGTCATCTAATTTTCTTTTTTCCTATGTTATGATATTTTCCTCAACACCCCCATTATCTATAATCAACCCATTTTTATGAACTTCTACATGAAATCGTTATGCTGCCAAAATTGCACCATGATTTTCAATGCCAACCTAATTATGCAGTGAATACCATACTCATTTCTCTATCAAGGGTATTCACAATATTAACAGATGATTATTTATTTGGGACATACATTTATTTATTTTACACTCCATGACTATGGAATAAAATATTATTTTTTATGAATCCATTTTGTATGTTCTATGTGTCACACTTAAGAATGAGAATGAAATGATTATTATGGTTGTTCCCTGATAACGCTACAATGAATTAGGTAATGTTTAGTATCATGATTCATTATGTTGGGATTGTGGTGTAACTAAATAATTTATGGTAATTTTTTTACCATGGGGTCCTGGTGGGTTTATCCTTGATATATTTAGGATTAGGTGTTTCAAGTTATTTCAACATATCCCTTGTTATTATTACAATGCTATATCATGCCTTATTATTGATTTTCATTTTATGCTCCATTGATATTCCTATTGTCTAACATGTATTTTACCCTCATGTTATACCTTTTTTATTACCTTATTATGATTTATATATCACCCCTTTATTATGTATATCTGCTGGTTATCCCATGTAGTGTTAAGTATGAAGGAACATTTTGGTCATGTTAAAGAATTTTTCAATATAGATGTTGTTCTTTAATGTTTTAAATTGTTATTAATGTACCAAATTTCACAAAGACACTAGATCTCTCAATATTATGAGTTTTATTAAGTTTAATTTAATGTAAAAAATCTTGTTTAAATGGTGAATAAGAGTAGGGTTGTTATAATAGTCTATTCCCTCTTGTTGATTACTTAATTTATAAAGATGTCTATATTTATTTCTTACTATTACAACATATTCATCAAATTTATTTTAAAAATCCCATTTTACTATAATTACAAAAGTATTATTAGGCAGTACAACCAAAGTCCAAACATGATTCCTTTCAAACACATTGATTTAATCTTGAAATTTTTTTATTTAGTCTTTATCAATTAATGCTTCATTAGAATTCTTTAGGTTTCAATTGTGATAATAATTCAAAATGTTCAATTTAATTTATTAGGGAACTTCATGTTTTAACTGGTTGACCTACATCTATTATTATTTTATCACTAGGATGATTCCTTATAAAAAAATGATTTCTTGGATTTAGAAAACTCTGTTATACAATCACATTTTAAAAAATTTCATGATGTAGAATCTTGAATTATATTATTCAGTTGTTCTATAATGATAATAACATTCCAACATAGGTTGAAAGTTAGTTTTTGAAATAACATCCAATGACGTGGGTTGAGGTTTTATGAAAACCAAAGGATCAATTTCATAAAATTTAACATGTACTTTTTCTTAAAAATTACATGTATTTTGATAAAAAAACTATATATTCCTTACTAGTTATAGAATAACCAAGAAATTTTCCTTCATTGTATTTTGGTGAGACATTATCTATATTATATTTCCTATTCAAAATGAATAATTTGAATCCAAAAACCTTTAATTAATAATGTTTTGGCTTCCTTCCGATCTATAACTCATAAAGAGTTTTATTAATAAAAGGTATTATTAAAACCCGATTTATAGTATAACATGTTGTACTAACTACTCTATCCAAAAAATGTTTAGCAACTGTGTATTCACTCAGCATGGTTCTATTAATCTCTTGAATAATTCTATTTATTCTTTTGAATCCACAATTTTCATATGGTGTTTTAGGTGTTGAAAAGTTATGTATAATAAATTTTTACTACAAAAAGTCTCAAAATAAGAATTTAAAAATTATTCACTTTGATAATTTAGTATAATTATCAAATATATATTTTTCTCATTTTTAACATAGGATAAAAAAGTTTTTAAAAAACTCTTTGGACTTATTTTTTAGAAAATAAAACCAAGTATATCTAGTGTAATCATCAACTAAAATATATACATAAGATTTTACATTTATATTCCCAATTTTTTAGGGAAAAAATTCTATGTGCACTAACTGTAAATATTCGAAAGATGATATTTCACTATTATATTTAAATGTTGAATTAATTTTCTTTTTTAATTGAAAAGGATCTTAAAATTTTGAAGTATAAAACATAATTTCTAGAAGCTATTTAACTTATACACTATTATATATTTTTTCTAACATTATAACGTTACCATATCTTAATATTCTATTCTATAACTATGATTGTTCTTCCATTACACTAATTCAAGATAGAGCTTTGTTTCCAAGGTCTTCTAAGTTAAGTGTGTAAAAATTATCATATCGATTGGTAGGAAGAATACATTCATATATAGAATGATGAACAATAAATTTTTTAATTCCTAAAGTGAAAAATATATCCTCCCGCAAATAAGTGTATTATGATAATAGGGTTGCGATTATGAACTATAGAAAATAAAACATTTGAAATTACGGCTTTTCTAAGATGAAAAATATTACCTATTTTGATGATTTATCCTTGATAATTGTAACCAAAATTAAATTTTACGCTATTAATTTTTGTAATCATCAAAAATAAATCCTTGATTCCAGTCATATATATGGAATAAACACTATCCAAGTACCATATTTTGTTGTTGGAACATTTTTTATAATCCTAAAAAAAACAGCATTTTGTAACTCACATCTGCTTGGGTCCGGTATTATTAGAAGGTAAATTTTTTAATATCTACATTTGCCAAAAAAAATTATATTGATAAAATTTTAATTATTTTTATAACAGATACTTATGAAACCCAATGGATTGAACATTATTCAAATAAAATTTATTCTTTTATTGACCCCCACATTGGATTTTTTTTGTAAACTTTAGCACTTTTTGGAAAAAGTAGTTATTGTGAAAAAAACGTTTTCTTATTAGTAAACACCATCACGAATTCATCTATATGTGGTATATATATTTTTATAAATATTATTAATGTGTTCAATTCCTTTAGTAAATATTGAAAAAATCTTATTCATATAGATATTTCAGAATCTACTTTTACAACTAAATTTCTACCCTCGCTAAAAGTTTTATTCAAACTGTGTTTTTATATATGATTTGATAAACTAGATATATCAAAATTAGAATTCTATTGTTCTTTTTAAAGATAAATTTTCTCAAAATTATAATTTTTTAGTCTTTTTCGAAAGATTTAATATCTCATTGGTAAGAGTACAAATCATTGAATTCTTTTTCCAAAATTTTTCTTGAGAAATATCATGTTTTTCAGAAATTTTACAATTCTAAATTTATAAAAGCTTTGAAATTATAAATACCTCTTCAAAAATAAGAAAATTATTATTTTATTTAGATGAATAATTTTAATCATGAAATATGTAGATATATCATCATTTTTTATATTATGATAGGTTTTATTTAAATTAATATCTTTCAAATACTCAGTAGTTACCTTTTCCATAAAGCAATTATTGATATTTGGAATCTCAATATAGAATAAGATATTATTTTGGTCTGGACTTTCATTATATCAAGAATTATTTGAAAACCATTCTCCACAACTAGAAATCCAAGTATATAAATTTTTAAGACATTTTGTTATTCTTTTTCTTCTTGTACTTCTAAGAATGTTTTTCATAATTTTTTTCTTATGTATATCTTCTTTTAAATTTCAGACAGTCCTGTTTAATATGTCTAGATTTATTATACTCTTAAAATATATAATCTATATAATTTTTTTGTCATTTTTTTCATTTTTATTATTCTTATATATATATTGTAAATCCTTCTTTCCATATAACTTTTTCATACTCTTTTAAAGATTGGATAACTCATTTCTAGACCATTCTAGTGAAATTGTGTCTTATTTAACTATAAATTTCATATATTTCAAATAATTAGAAACTTTTTCAGATGAATCAGCCTTTATATGAACATTAGAAGTTACTGAGAAATATACTTCACCATTTTTCCCTCATCTTTTGTACTTCTCTTTTCAATCATCCCTAGTATTGCATAAAAGTTCTTATTTCACAATAAAGACTTAGATGTGTAATTATTGTGGTATTTTCTAAAAAAATTACCTTAGAATACCATTATCCAAGTATGATTTCTATAATTTTTCTAATAAGATATCATTAGTGAGATATTTCCCTCTATGTAATTTTAATTTACTTACAATATTCATGAATCATTAATGGTTATTTTTAAATGTTTCTCCTCGTAGGAAATAAAAAACATAATAGTCAGCTCAAATCATTGCTATTATAGTTTCAATAACCTTTGATGTTCCAAAATTGGTTACTTAAAATTTCTTTTAAATACTTTTAACATCTTCATAACAAGAAATATGACTATATATGTTACTTTTCATTGAACGTAATAGAGTATTCCCTACTCAAATTAAACTGTTATTTTGTATTATATTGAATTTTTAAAAAATAAACTTCCTTATCAATATTATTATAGTTACTATTTAATATAAAAATTAGTCAACAATGGTATTTATAAAAAATTTCATCATCATATCTCTCTAATACTCATAATTAGTAACACTAAAGATTGGTGGTCTATTTAGATTTAGATTATCAGGAGTACCAATGTTTAAACCTACAATCTTATAAAACTAAAACTCTTTCTAAAATTTTACATATATTTAATAAAAATTTATAAAACAATAGTTTGTAAAAATAAATTAGAAATTTTTATTATATAACAAAAGTAAAAAACATTAAGTAATGTATTAAAACCTCCTCTAATAAAAATTCTTTGATTTTAAGAGTATATGAGGCCACAATAGGGGGATTGAATTTTAGTTTAGGACACATTAAACTAATTAAAAATAAATCTTCTTTTTAAATTTTTTTAATTGAGAATTCTTCTGATGACCAAAATTATATATTAAAATTAGTGTTTTTTCTAGAAAATCAAAATATAAAATGTTTACTAAAATAATAATTATAAAAATTTGCATAGTAGAGGAATAACTTGTAGATCCATGTAAAATTAAAGATTATAGAAAAATTAATAATGAATTGATAATGTTTTTTTAATGTTTTTTTATTATTTAATCTTAAGTGTTATGGATTTCAATATACCCTGACTTTAGGTATCCATATTTTTAACCATACTGTCATGTATGTCTTCCTTTAGTATAAATCCCTTAATCACTATGTTCGGAATCAAGTCTGTATTGTTATCCATGTAATCCCTTAGTCATCTTAATCAGATCCAGCTATCCTTCTGTGCTCATAATCCCTCAATCAGATATAGGATGCAATTGAAAAAAAATTCTAAGGATTTTACAATTACTCAAATGAAATCCTTACAACACAAACTCACTGAAATTTTTAAAAATAAAATGCAATGAATAGTTAAAAGAGAGAAAAATATCATACCGGTTGAGTTTGAAAAATAATTAGTTCCTAGATACTATAATCCACTCCAATTTATATGCCCACCTCCAATAGTAAATGTTTTCAATAATCTCAGAGTTGGTTGCAAAGGACTTGGTGATCGTTGGGATGGTGAAGGATTCATAGGACCTCCATGCTAAGCGCTCATATTTCAATGCTTAGCTTTCCCACGGGCACTTGAAGCATATGTGGAAAATCTTGAGGGATATGACTTTAGAATATTTGATAAAAAATTTATGGTGATGAATGTTTTTTTGATCACACCTTCATTAAAAATGAGATAATTGTTAATTTAAATTTTGGTTATGAATCAATTTATGTAAGATCTTTGGCTTTATTGGGGTTTGGATCATCGTATTCGATGTAGTTACACTGATTTGACAATTAAAATTTTAAAAATAAAGCCCATATTCTTCTACTGCGTGCCTCAGTATCTTCAATTGGTATCAGATGGAAGTCGTTTGAATTTTATAATCCACAAAAAATAAATTTTCATTAAATTTGAGTATATGGAATCATTTTTTTCAATTTAAAATACCATATATCGATCCAATCATGGATGGTCCCGTTACGGACATCCAAAATTTTAATTTATATTGAAATAATTTTTATAGGTATAAAAAATTTAATAACACACATAGAAGGACACCTTTGTATATAAATGTTATATATTTAAAGAAGATTCGAGAGACACCTATTTTTTTAGCCATCTTATGACCAGATTCCAGTGGTCGGATTTGTTCTAGATAGTGGGTTCAAATTATATGGTTTTAAAATCATTTCTTTAACCTATATGAAATATGTGTGAGAAACCAAACCAAAAAATTTAAAAATTATTGAGGGGGAGCTTGACTATTTTTCAACATAGAAAAAAATAATCTATGGAAGATGGGATTCGATGTCAGTATTAATTCAACATACAAACATTATAAAAAATATTGAAGCTTTGGGTGTGGAATCCATTGGTAAGAAATATTAAAACAAAATAAAAAACAAAATAAAGGTAAATGATCATATCAACTATACCACATGCCCACAACATCCTCTGGACCCGTTGTTGGGCTCCCCAACCTAGCCACTCATTGTAACCTTCCATCATCTTCCGCTACTTGGCTACCCACAATTCCCCCCATTGGACTACACTTCCTAACCTCCAACACATCTTATCTTCTTCAGACCACATAACCCAACCCACCATACTAATTACCTATACAACCATCTCGCACATGTCACCTCATCAGTCAACCACCTTCCACCCCCTCTAGTGTCAATCTGCAATGTGTGACCCCCCTCGGAAGCTTCCCCCCAACTGACATCCTCTATATCGGCCGACCCCCCTCAAATTTTAGCCAGAACAACCTATAACAAGGTAGATTGGATCATTCTCGACCCCAGAATGGGCATGGACGAGTTCTTCCCAACCATCTCAACAACATTCAGACCTAAAAAATCCAAATACCCCTTTTAATGGATTTTGAAGGCTTGGGGAAAGTATTTTATATATTAAATAATTAAATTAAATTTTGGATTAAAAATAATAATAAAGGTAATATGGGACCACACAAAACAAATTATTTGAATTAAAATAAATCATTTAATTTACCCTGACAAGAATTTATCGTATTTCTTATTTTTATTATGGATTTAATTTATCTGATGACTAGTATTGATAATTGAACAATCACTATTTTTCTGGGTTTATATTTATTTAATTAATTATTTCAATTACATGTGGTGAATGTAATAGTTAATTTATTTTTTATTGTATGCACATTATCTTAATTTTATTAGTTTTTATATGGGATTATGAATTCATCAGTAAAATTCTATACATATTTTTCTTCCCATGATACCACCATGCCTATATATGAGTATTTATGTATTATAATGATGATGTTATAAGTTATGTAACATGAAGAGATGAGGCTATATTCATGAAGAGATGTAGAAACATTGGACTAGGTTGTGAGTTGCGATATGATTCAGTCCCAACTCACGTATATTACCCTTGGGGTCATAGTTGATCCATTGAGTATAAATGGATCAACCAATTATAAATTCTCATGATCAATTGAGTAGTTTACTTAATTTAGGAATGGATTATTTTTTTGGATATGCATGTCTACACAATCACATAAAATACTAAACTAAAATGAATATTTCAAAAAAAAATGACATGATGAATGGATTATTTTAATTGATTTTTCAATTTTGATTGAGATCATAATGTAAAATTACTTCAAATAGAAAAATAATTCATCTATAAAGAAAAAAAATAAAAAACCATCAAATAAATATTAATTTCAAACACCTTCTATCTCATAAATTTGATCAAAACTAGGTGGAAGAGGTGTTCATCTTCCATAGTTGATGGTACCTCTTACTATTTGGTAGTTCTTATGAGAGTGATAGGACTAATTAACTAAATATTGAAATAAATAAATATCTATAGATATTTTTAATCTAATTTAGAGAATTATTTGAGTTAATCAATTTTATGATTCCATACTACAATGAATTCATTCAATAGTTCAAGGAGCCACAATTTAATGCAATTTCATAGAATAGTGACTACCTTAAAACTCTTTGAATAGTGGAATAGTTATATCTTTGATGGTGAAAAGTTGTTCAAAGGATCCTTTCCCCTATAATACATAAGATATTGGGTATTAAAAATATAATATTTATGGATAAAAGGGTTTGATAAAATAGTGAGAGACATTTAATTAATTAATTAATTAGTAATGTCTAATTGGTAATGAAAAAAATTACTAACTACAATATTTTTTTATTGTTGACAAAATTTAAATCACTAGAAATAGTACATTATCACTGAAATGGATTATATATAAAAATATATCCAAACCATACATAACTTCCAAGAGTGGTATTATCACTTGTTCATTATAATGCGCAAATAAAGGAAGATTTGAGTTTTGGATTCCTTAATTCCTACTAACCCTCTTTAGGGATAAACATGGAAAATAAAAGAAAAATATGTGAATCATGTTAATGTTTCACTAGATTTAAATTATATTATGTTGTTATTTATGTATAGTTAATAGAAAGAAATATATTTGGAAAGAGATTCCAACAAGATTCTAACTCATCTCTAAGAATTATATCAGTACAGAGAAATAAATAAAGATATGAGATATCAAGTGCACCGTATAGGTGAAATCTAGTATAATAGAATTAACCATGGCCACATATATTAAAGAATACTGGGCACATACATATATTTTAATAGATTAGGTTTAATCTGAACTAATAACTATAGATTGATCAAATTCTTTCCTCTTAATGGCCACGATTTTAAACTTTTATGTTTAATTTTAGCATGATTACCAATAAAAATTAACTCAAAAAACTATTATATTTAATCAACCAAGATTATAATGAAATTAATAATACTAATTATTTTATATTTATGATGAACAAGAGGGGATAGGTAAAGGAAAATGGTTCTAAGGATAAATCCAAGACAAAGACACTAATGCACATCCTGTCCAAAAATCCAAATATACAGGGGGAGTAAAATGACTAGGATGATCTATGCATTGCATATGAAAATAAAGGCCACTGGAAGAAGAATTGTATGGTTGGGAAAAAGACAAAATGTGATTCTTCTACAATAGGTATTTTTTTCATTGAATGTAATCTATATTTATCTAAAATTTAGGTATTGTATAAAATGTAAGGATAAAAAATTTCTATAAATATATAGGAACCAAGTAGTTTATAGAAAATTTCAATGGGCAAGGTGGATCTTCAAGTAGAAAATGGAGTGATCCTAGAAGAAATTGTAGTGGGTGATTATGATTTGACTTTTCATAGTGTTTTGGTTTTTATATTAAATAATTATTATTATGTTCCTTCATTTACCATAAATATAATATTAGTTTCTATCTTGTATTTATTAGGATTTTAGTTTATTTGTGGAAATAAATTTTCTATAATTTATAATAATATCATACTTTATTGTAAATAACATCTTATCCATGGGTTGTATATACATTAACTCAAAAATCCTATAATGTAAATTAATAAAAATAGTAAAAATAACTCATATAACACACACCTATGATGCTATTGGATTGTTCATGTAGATGACAAGTATTTACAAAAATTACATCAAGAAGGTGTTTTAGACTCAACTGAGTTATAACCGTGGATGTATGTCATGATTTTTTACAAGGGAAAATTACTAAAGAAACCTTTAATGGGAAAGAAGTAATAGAAAATAAATTCTAGGAATTGATTCATAATGATGATTGTGGCCAATTTCCAATAAATTATGGTGGTGTGATTTTATACTTCATTACTTTTATTGATTACTATATTAGGTGTGGCTGTATTTACTTAATGAGTTATAAGTTTGATTCCTTTCAAATTTCTAACGAATACCAATAGGAAGTAGAAAACTAGATTGGAAAAAAATATTAAGGCACTCAACTTAGACTGAGGATCAGAGTGTCTTAACCATGATTTAATTTATCACTTGAATGATTTTGGGATAGTATCCCAACAAACATCTCATTATACAACTAAGTAGAATGGTGTTAATGAAATGATGAATTATACATTTCATGACATGATCAGATCAATAATGAGTTATGAAACTCTTATATTATCCTTTTGGGGATACACATTACAAATATAGAAATATACCCTTAACTGAGTTCCAACTAATGTTATAGAAGGAATTAAAAATGATTGTTTTGTATGAAAATAATCCAAGTCTATCACACATACACCTATGGGGATGTGAGGATTTATTCAAGAATATACCAAGTGAAAAATCATTATCCCAAATGACAATGTTCAATTTTATAGGTTATCACAAAGAAACTAAATGATATTACCTATATAAACCTTTATATAGAAAATTGGTTTTTGAAATACATTCCATATTTCTATAAAGGGATTAAATTTACAATATAAATTGTTAGGTAAAGATTTAATTTTATGATGTTGATAATCCAGATGTATGAGAGTTATTTTTCGAACAATATCTACAAGATACAGTGGGAGGTAGATATGTTATTGAGACAAAATTATTGTGTAGGTCTATATGATATGTTATATAACTAGATTGATAAGATCTTATTATCACAAAGTTATGTTACACATTACTCTTAGAGAATGATAAACCTATAACCTTCAAGGATATAATTTGTCTCAATGATATTAATAATGGAATACATTCTGATTTGGTGTCCATGTATCGAAATAATGTTTGGATTTTCAAAGAACCTCCAACTGATGTAAAACCCATTGACTGCAAATGGGTATTTAAGAAAAAGATGGACATTAATGATAAATTAAATACCTATATGTCATGAGTAGTTTTTAAGGGTTTTAGATAACATAAAATGATAGACTATGATGAATCCTTCTCACCATTAGAGATGTGAAAATCTATCATAATATTACATGTAATAATTTCCTTCCATTATTATGAGTTTTGGAAAATTGATATCAAAACTCCTTTTCTAAGTGGTATGTTGGATGAATATGTATATATAACTCAATAAAAAGGTTTCATTAAGTAAAATAGTTCCTATAATGTTTTCAAGATGATGGGTTGAAGTAGGAATCACAATTATGGAATATTAATTTTCATGAGGTCATAAGAGAATTTAGTTTTATTAATAATGAAAGATAATCATGTATCTATAAGAAGTTTAGATAGAATACCATAATATTAATTATATTATATGATTATTACATATTAATTACGGGAAAAATTGCACGTATTTTAATTATATAATACTTGGTTAAATGAATTTGTCTCTATGAAAAAATTGGGTGTAATAGTTTACATCATAGTGATCAAGATATGTCGAGATATATATCAGATTTTTCTTACACTAAGTCAAATTACATATGTTGTCAAAGTAATAAAAATGTTAAATATGTAATAATACAAGATAGGGATATTTCAAATTTCACATGGTATCAATATCTATATGAAATTTTTTCCACATACCTTGGAGGATATTTATATAACGAGTAGAATCTATAACGATTAAGAAGAATGATCTATCATGTATACTATGATTTTTACATGGATTGATGTTTGATCTATTTAATGATGGTGGAATAATACCAAGCTAATCCCTAAGAGAAGCATTTGGAAACCATAAAAACTATTTTGAAGTACTTGATAAATATAAATGATATGTTCCCGCTGCATGGAAGAGATGAGGAACTAGTAGAGAGGGTATACAATGATGCTAGTTTCTCGAATGATCATGATAATATAAAATCAATGTAATTCTTGGTATATATTCTAAATGGTGGTTTATAGAGTTGGAGAATCTCAATGAAACATATGTACATCGACTCTTCAATAGACTCTAAGTATATCACAACTTCTAATATAGCTAAGGTGTTAGTTTAGATATAGAGATTTTTCTCAGACATTGATGATGTGCCTTGAAGTGTATACCCTTACAGTTTATTGTGATAATATTATAGCAGTGTTTCAATCCAAGGATCCCAAGTCACATCAAAGGATAAAACATAAACTTCATAAGTTTTATATATAGTGGAATTTTACATAGAGAGGTGAATCCATGGTTAACAGATTATCCATAATGGATAATGTGGAAGACCCCTTGACTAAATCCATATCTCACTACAAGCATGATTCTCATGTGAAATCTACCAGTTTGAGACATGTTAGCAGTTAGATCTAGTGTAAGTGGTAGTGTTATATGTTGGTTCCTTGGAGCCATCTATTATATTTACTTTCATTACCATTAAATGTATACAGTTTTATATATAAATGTTTTTATCTTACTATAATAGTGTTGATACTTTTTCATCCACTATATTTATAGTAATGTCTTTATACTAATGTTGAATAAAAAATTTATAGTTTCTCCTAGACTATAATAAAATCCTAGAGATACCATAATAGTAATCATAAACTTATCTTCAATGGTCTAGATACATCATACTTATATGGCATAGATGATGTATGAGATGAGATCATGAGAACTAAACCGCCAATAAGAGCACCATATGTTTCAGTTGTCATTGGTTGTTCTTATATGTGAACATGTGTAATAGTCTCCAGAATTAAAATTATTATTGATGTATACTATTTTATTAAAGGAATTGAAGAAAAATTAAAACTATGTCATTGATGTGATAGAAAAGTAGATTGCATTGGGTGTGTCATTGGTGTTATGAAATTGATTTAATAAACTTTATTTATTTATTTTACTTTTGAATGGAATTGATATCTTTGGCCTAGATAATCAATATAATAGTACCTTCTCTAAATCAACGTCCTTAGTAGAAGAAGGTAAGTCCATCTAGTGAGGAGAATAAATAATAAATAAAGAATAGATGATGACACAAAGTATGCATCCTTCTTTATGAGATATTGTATGAAAAAGAGATTATATTACATGATGTGTGCTCATAGGAAAGGATTCTGTTTCTATGAATTTTCCATATCTTCATAGGGGCCTCGATGGGTTGCTAGACACTGGTACTTGTATATAAATAGTATTCACTACTATTAAGATATTATCTTAGAGGGTCCCACACTTAGTTTATTAGAAATCCTGACTCTGATCTAATGAATAAAATTATGGGATATGGCGGGTCCAACCATGGGGTTTTAGAGACATCTGAGAATAAATGACCACCAATACTCTAATGGCCCGAAGGCCTTCATTTTTTATTTATTTTGATAATACACCTTTTAATGGGTGAGGTGGAACCCTTATAAGGCCCGTAGTAGTAAGTATTACACGACCCGTAGGCCGTAGATGAATTCATTTCCCGTAGGCTCAAACATTACATACAACCTAGACAAACTACTTGGAAGTGCTCCTCCCTAGCATCTTCATCGTGAAATCAGCTCTCCACCTTAGGTTGGCTGTCCGGCTAGGCATTCCCATGCATGAACATGCTTGTCCCGATGGCAGATGTCATACCCTCTCATTCTTGCAATCTGTTTAGCTTCTGCTATGGTGAAATCTCTTTGCTCATTTTCCTTGTAGAGCTTGTTCCTTGTCGGTTGTATGGTTTTTGCATCTGCACTTAAGGTGGCCTGAAGGCCTTGAGGTGGCACAAAGGCCTTATTGACTCGAAGGCCTGGTTGGCCCGAAGGCCTTAAAGGAAAAAGGGAAAAAATCGGGGGCCCAATGGCCCAAACGGGGGCATATTCCTGGCTGCTATAGTGCAAAACAATGCCTACTACAGTACCAACTACAGTACTACACAGTTATCGCTACAGTACATGCTACTGTGCTACTACAGTTCTTCTACAGTACCCCAGAAATTCGGCCTCCTCCTAGATTTGATCCCTGGTCATTTGGATGCACTAACGGAGTCCTTACCAACTAGGCTAAGGCTCATGTGCAATGATCAACAATGAATAAATAAATTCATAATTATTTGAGTATAGAATAACTTGAGTTGAATTTATTTATTAAAATTATTCAAACTGTATCAAGTGAATACATGATAAAATATTATGTGAATGAATATTATTTTAATATTCGTGGTTTTTCTAATATTTTAGGTAATTATATGTTTAGTTAATGACTCATTTTTTTCAACTCATATAATTATTTTATTATAAGTAGATGATAAAAATATAAATGATGTTTATGACATAGTTGGTCATAATGTGACATTTTTTGATTTTTTAGTGGTAATTATTTATACATGTTCTAAGGAGCCCTTTTAGGCTATTTAACCTCCACTATATAAGTTGAGGACATATTGTTTGAGGTACTGATCATCCAATCGAATTTGAGAGCTCCTCTCTCCTCGTTCCCACATTCTAGAGAGAGATGTTCTAGTTTTAAATGTTCGGTCCAAGATCATCTTTTCAAATCAAAGGAACAACATTGTGGTAATCCTAATGACGTTAATGGCTTCACGATACCCACACACTACAACCTGGATTTCAACGATTGGAATTCCCACGGACTCTGGAAGGATATGGGGATGATCTAGATGGAACCGATCATGGATTATTTATAAAATGTTCAATGGTTTTGAATGTTTTTCAATGAAGGATTTATTTACAATGAGATAAATTTTTATTTTAATTTTGATCCTAAATTAATCCATACGATATTATTGGCCTTTACCAAGGTCTATATTACAGGATTTTTTGTAGTTACATCGATCTAATGATGATAATTTTAAATCCATTCCCAATATTCTTCTTCTTCGAACCCTAGTACCTTTAGTATTTATTAATTTACGTATGATAAAATTAATTGTATTAAAGGGTTGTAACCCATTGGGTGGTTTAGCTCATATTTATATATGTTGTAGGTTTTAGGATTTTAAGATGGAATCATGTTTTTTTTCTTAATAATGGTGTTGGGAGAGTTAGGAGGTCCGTGAGTGATGGGTGGTTTCATGGAGGTGCATTATGGATTAGCTTGATTTTATTGGGTTTATTTTATTTTTGGATATTGTTTCATTGATGAAGATGATCATTCTTGTAGATAAATTTAGTTATATTTTTTTGTATCAGGTTATGAAATAATATATTGTTTATATGGATGTTGTTTTGAATTTATGTAAATAGGTTTGATTTGTGTTTCTGGTTATGAATTGTTCATCATGATTTTTTATTTTGTATTATTTTATGCTTAATGTTACCTATATATCCAATTTATGTATGACACATGTCATTCCTTGGTAATTTTACCCTTTTATTACTCTGATTAAGTAAAATTATTTTCCAAAGGGGTTTCTTATGATGCCCAGTAACTAGTTTCTAGCCCACGGGGATCATGAATTCCCTTCGGGCCTTGTGGTGAGCCAAGTCAGTTGTTAGGTGAATAGTGGTCTAGGTTGGGTTGTTACACCCTGAATATTTGATTGAAATGGAATTATCATATTAAGTCCATTTCTATAATAGTTCATTAAAGAGTTCATTTTAGGGAGTTATATAAAATTAATAAAGTATATATTATAATGACACAAGTATGAAGCATATTTTATGAGATATAAAGACAAAGGAATTATATTACATTGTCATCTTTTTTCAAGACTTTTTTATCATTGTGACATTAAAGTATACCTCTACGAGTGTCATAACAGGTTTCTAGATGTAAATCATGGACTTTAGGTAAGTTCACCTAATTCAACTAATAATTTAGCCTATTCGGTCACACATTATGTGTATCAATAATTTTAGATATAATTACATTTTCATTTAGTATTAAGAATAAATATTATGGTCAGCCAATGGAATAATAATTATTTATATTAAATTGATTGAAAAAAATTTTAATCACCAGTTATTCGAGAATAAAATCTTTATGAGTTGAATATTACATAAATATTTAATTATGATTTAGTGAAACCAATATTTATTTATTTATTTAATGAATAACATGAAGATAAAAATTTATTTAAAATAATATTTATTATTTATTGTGTGATAAATGATAAGGAGGATTGATGTGTTGAGTGATGGACCTGATGAAAATAATATATTTTCATTAATACCATCTAAATTGATATTGGTTTATTTATTTGAAAAATGATATTTAAATATCATTAATTTATAAATGGTAATGAAACTTAATAATTTAAATATTATTATTATTTGAAAAGGGGATTACATATAATAAATAATTAGTTAAGGGACATTGTGTAATTAATAATTTTTTTACTTTATGCATATAATCAAATTTATATAATTTTTTCCAATGTGAGAGTCATTCACAATGGATTCCCATAATATAATTCTCTCAATTGAATAGAGAGAAATCATTAATAATTCTCTCAATTAGGAGAGATAATCATTCTCGTCCATATAAATCATTATATAACTTCTTATTATGATCAAAAGTGAATAATTAAATCCTCTTGGTTCCACCATACGTAAAAAAATACCAATGGATACGTTGCATAATTCATGGAGTATGTGGGTATACTGCTAATGGAAATCTAATTTTGATTCTTAAATGAAACGATGATACAATAGTGGATACTAAATTGATCATAAAAAATTAATGATTTATCGCATTGAGATAATTCTTATTATAAATTAATTATAAATTAAATTTCAATACATCATGTCTTATGAGATAATGTGGTTGTGTTCATAAACTTCTTTAGATTTCACTATTGAAACTAATGAAAAACATTGTCGGGAATGGGTACAACTGCTTATACTATGTCTTATAACCTTTATGTGGAATCAAATAGGTCACATTATAATTTATGATTATTCATTATTTGGTTGATTGAATTACTCTTTTGATATAATGTTTTTCAATTCCAGTTTTAGGTTGTTAAATCAAAATGTAGATATAATGAATTTTCTCATATTTTTATTACTAAGAATAATAAAAGAATAGATGAAGAATTCAAAAATATCCCATCTAGAGGTCCCAAGAATTATGGAAGTAGAATAGGGTTACATGGTGTTTAATTGGAATTACACATCGTATACCATCGTTTAATAACACAAACATGTGTTATTTACATCACGAAAAATCATACAGGATTTCAATACAATACACCACTACACATCTCTAATTAACCAACAGTTTTTCAAAGCTATAAATTGAGTATAGAACATGTAGATGGTGTATATGATGTGTAACCCCACATATTTATTCTCTATGTAAATGTCGGAAGCCTTATTATCAAAGGGAACAAAATGTATTTATGACACCCAGTGTATTAACCACCATATGGGAATCCTAGAATCACATTAATTGAAAAGCATGTAGTGGTCCACACATGTTGTGTTACACATAGTAACCCCTGTTGGATATACATATATTCTCGGAGTATGCAGTTTAGGTGTACATAAATGGATTACATGTTGTGTAGAAGGTTATACACACTATCTAAAATGGTATGACTCATGAATGTTACATGCTAAGAAATGAATTTCCTATGAGTCAAACACATGTATACTTTTAATTAATTAAACCAAAATCAAACTGAATAGAATGTCACACGAACTACATGTCACCTGAAATTATATTTTCACACAAATTACACATTGATTTATTTTTAAGGGATCCCATGGAATTAAAATCTTTGATAATTATATTTCACATTATTATATTAATACACAATATGTATGGTTATGGTACACACTGTGTACTTCGCAATAATATCAAGTTATACATGTATCATATATTCAAGGGAGTCTACATAGTTAGACACAAAACTCAAACTACATGACTTGACCTAAATAACAACACGCCATGTAATATCATAACTCACTATGTAGGTATACACATCATGTAAGTTTAGATTACAAGACAAATAATATACACAATGTAATAAAATACCTTATATTTAATGGAAGTACATGTTTTTTAACACAAAAAAAATTGTGTAATCAGACATAGAAGGGAACAAACTATGTTGATTTCACTAAAAGTCATGTATATATTAAATTCCAGACTAAATTTAATATGACCATGATGGTAAAAATCATGTACCCGATTAGTACACACCATGTGTGAATTAATTTTAATTTAAAATTTATTTATTTATTTTATTTAAAATTAAAGAGGATGGGAATTTTTGGAAATATTTGGATAGATAACTAAATTAATGAATTTTTTGAATAAAAATATGTTTAATTTATTAATTTTAAAAATTAATATTAATTAAAACTTAGATAAAATGAATATTTGAAAGTAGTCACTGTATATTGTAAATAATCAGAAGATTGATCGACCTATGTATGTGTTGGGTTTATATTTAATTTAATTATTGGTTGTAAGGTTTTTATGATAAATTTCATTATCAAATTAAATATTTTGATCTTACAATCATCACTCCCACATATATTATATACGAACCTCTGTTTACAAGGATTATTTATGTAACACTAAACCCTTATGTCCCCTCACATGTGAGCAAGTGAAATAATTATAAATGGTGGATCTCTAATAAATAGTAGTTAGTTCAAGACTAATATGAGTTGATACCAACAAAAATGATATATAGGTTTATAAAAGAATAATGCTACTTAATATGGGTATCAAATCAAGGAATTTTTTCCCAAGGTTCAATTTTATTTTATAATATTTATAATAAACCTATTAGTAATTAGAAAAACATGATGATATAACTTATTCCTTTTATTTATCAATGCATATTTATTTATTTAATAAATTATTGTTTATTTTATGATTAAATATAGCTGCATAATGTAAATAAATAACATGTGCACAATATGAAATAGAATATAGATATTATTCACAAATTAAATCATCAAACATGGTTAATTAAATATGTAAAATCAAAAAAAAATATTAAAAAGCACAGAAATGATAAAGTAAATAATATTCATGCATAATGTTAAGAAACAACTAAATGAAATATTAATTCAGATATCACCATATATTAGATGAGTTAGAATGAAACCAGTGATATAAGTTTTATCCTATAAATCACCAGGATACTTTCATTTATCAAATAATTCTAATGATTTTTTTGGGTTAAGATAACCAGTTCAACATCCAGAGTAGTTTTTCTTTTAAGGATTGTTTTAATTTGGAGGAAAGGTTTACAGAAATGTGAGTTTTGGATTTCAATACTGGGGATTTCACCCAATACATAAAAGAACTAAAATTTAATACAGTTTCCATTACAACTTACCTAAATATAAATGAGTGATTTTACCCATACCTTATCATGGTTATATGAAGTGGAATTTGGATCCTTACCACTAAAAAGTACATTTAATGGGACATTCCAAATATAAGGGTGAGGTATATTGTGATTTTATAAAACAATGGGAGAATAATGAAATATGATCTATTACATCGCACTTTGTAATATATATAATTTATTTTAATATGTTTTTCTTGTTTTGAAAAATGTAATTTTATTGGACTATTATATTATCCATGTGATCTATTTTAGAGAAAGGAAATATCTCAATCGGTGCTAACTTCAAGGAGTTGCGCTAGAACTTGAAAATTATTCTATGATAATAGAAATATTTGTATTTGTTTTTTTCCCTATTTCTTATTGAGACGACTAATTAGGATAGTGAGGAAAAGTATTTCATCCAATAGAAAGACATGGATGATTCTTTGGAATTCTAATGCCTCATGTCATTATATATGACTAGTGGGATCTAGAAGATGCATGGAGACATGGATGAAAACACAATGTTCTCTTATATATATGATATTTTTAAAGATAAATCAGTAAAATAGAGGTATAATATATCTAAGGCACTCTTTACATGAATAAGTAGAGGAGGTGCACCATCTAGACCTCATATAGTAAAGATGACTAGTTTTATTGAGAATTTAGAAATTATAGGTTTGAGTGTTCCAAAATAATTTTAAAGAAACTCATGATCACCCAACTTTTTCAAATCCAATCATGTTTTATTGATAACTTTCATATGAAAAATATCGAGAATACACTCTTAGGTATATTGTATATAATTATCTTGGTGGATAACAACATGAATTATAAAAAACCTTCAATAATTATGGTGAACAAGAAGAAATAAAATGAAAAAATACTAATGACTAACTCCAAGTCTAAGGAACCTTCACTCAAAAAATCCACAAGGAGAAATATCAAAGGATACTCTAAGGAGTAAGATGCAGTGTGTTTTTCTTATGATAAAAATATCCATTTGAATAAGAATTCTTCCTCAGGAAAAAGCTTAGGGAAGCATCATGTTCATTCATTATCTCTCTTAATCTCTTAATTTATTAAAATTTGGTATTAGATATATCTTATAGTAATCAAATTTATATCAAAATATGGGAAGTATGTAGATTTTGGAAGTCTACTAGAGGTGAGGTGGATCTTTTAGACACTAATAGAGTAAGACTATTTGTGTTATCTTTTAGAGACTACCATTTCACATTACTGATATAATTGATATTAGTTTTAAAAAAATCATTTTTAACCCAGGGTAACCAAAAATAAATTAGTTACATCCATTTAATACATGGATGGAAATATTTTTGTGATTCTAAATGAGGGTTTTTACTTCTATAAATATATAATATGTTATGGTATGACACATTTCATTAATGATATTTATATACTAGAATATGAAAATCAATTATTGGACATTGATAATGAATCACTTTCAAATAAATCATATAACACCTAGTTTTGGAATCACTTCACTTTACATGTAAACAAGAAGAATTAACATAAATATATCAAGATTTATATTAAGATTCATTTGAACTAAAACCCTCAGATATATTTTTGTGTTTTTTGGATATAAAAATAACCTAATATAAATTTAGTGAAAGGGTGGAAGAGTTTTAAATATTCTTTAATTTTTTCACAAAAACATGTGTGAAACTTTTCTAGTATAAGATATAGGTGGATACTATTACTTAACTACTTTTACTGATTACTTTAGTAAATAACTATGTATACTTAATGAGGTCTAAGTAAAATTCCATTGATAAATTTTAGGAATATAAAGATGACTTAGATAATTATTATATAATGATTATAAGGAAACTCCATTCAAACTATTAAAAGGAGGATCTTAATTACGGGTTCATCAATTATCAGTAGGATTTTGGGATACTTTCCCATCTAACTCCTCCTTACACACCATATTCAAACAGTGTCATTAGAAAGAGGAAACACCAAATTTTGGAAATGGTATGATAGATTATCAGTCATAAAAGTCTTTCATTATCCTCTTATGAATACACATTATATAAATAAAGAAACACACTAAACCTTGTTGCAATTAAATTGGTAAAATGATTCTAATATGAGTTATAGTGTGGGAGAAAATTCATTTTTTCAAATTAATGCTTGTGTTAATGTGAGGTGTTTGTTAATTACAGTTCTGTTAAACCCAATTGATATGAACTATATGTGTTTTTCATAAAATATTTATATGTAATTAATATTATAATAATTTAAGTGGAATTTTTTGTCAATAAACATGGTGAATTAATATTCTCAATAGAAATTATGTTGATTGGAGAGATACTAATAATTCTCCAAACATGTGAAAATTTAATTAAGAGAATTCCCATTGTTGTCTAGAAATAATGAATTAAAGATTGGTTAATTTGGAATATAAATTATTAAATTCAATTTTTAAAAAAGTTTTGGAATTTATAAGATTCAAATTCTAAAAATAAGAAAGATTTTATTGGAATTTGAATTTATGAAATTCAGTATAATTTGGGAATGTGGAAGACTTGAGATGATAGAATTTTCCCATAGTTCATTTCTCAGTGTTCAATAAAAAAATAGTTCCAGAAAATGGACAACTATGGGACCCATGTCCATCCACTACTGACGTGGGCCCTATGATTTATCACATCATAGGAAATGAAAGTATAAGGATATGGTTGGTGCATAGTTGTTTCATGAGTTCTTGAGTGAGAATAAAAGTAATGTGGATAGGTGGTCCTCTATAGGGATGTATAACTCATAGAATACCATTTTTTGTAGTGTGGTTTCAGGAGTAGACCTTGGGTGACTCGAAATTCAAGGAATTCCAGGGGAGGAAATATATTATTAAGTTGAGATCAATTTGAAAAACAATCGATGCAGTAGTCGAAGATGTGTATTATTGTTCATACATGTTTAAAAATATATGGAAACAATATATATGATAAATTCAATTAATTAGAACCATCTGATTGAAATCCATCATCATAATCTTCCTTCTAGTGAGTGTTTTTTCATGAACTAAAATTCATTTATATTTTGTGGTCCAATGATTCAGTCAAGTATTAGATATCAATTTGATTGTAATATATATTAGAACATGGTCTATGTATGATTGAAAATTAATTTTCATGAACGAATGAAGTTCAATATGATACAATGTGAAGTATATTTGTATTTGTGGTGATACTATTTTATGAAGTGACGTAAGGTGAGTCAATGTGTGTGTGAGCTAAAGCGGGGTGGTGCACATATGTGTTGGAGTAAGTCAATCTTCATATGATAAGAAAGTGGGGATTCTCTATAAATACCCTGACATGATAATTTTTTGGGAATGATCCACATGTAAATCTGAAGATATAATCTTGAGAATGAAACATAGTAATAGAAACACTCTATATTTGTGAAGAGAATTACATGCCCTTGAACTATGCTTACTATATAATTCACATTCACAAGAAGGTGATATGTGTTTCATGACCCATTTTGTTATAAAAATGACATTAGAAATGTTATATGAATAAAAAAGATCCACATTGTATTATATTCTATTTTATATTGGAATTGATATATATTTTTCATTCACATATATGAAGGAAAAAAGAATAAAATGATATGTGTAGACTGTTGATATGTGAAGAACATGAAAAACTGAATTATTGTGATAATCTACACATATGAGGTTAATTAAAAATCATTACGGCTGAGGTTTTTATGAAAAATAGTTAAAAATTTGTAAATAAGACATGACACTTTTTAGAGAACATTTGATATCATATGAATGAGGTAGTTTTAAGGAACTTGTAATAATGTTTATATAAAATTTAAATTATTGTGTATTTTCATTATTTAAAAAATTTAAAATCTAATTTTTGAGAAGACCAGGAATTATTTCTTACATTAATGGAGATTGAAAAATTCACATGGAATACACTTTGCATGAACAGTTTGTATTGATTTGAGTATGACAATGAGGCGTAGTTTATAAGGAATTTATTCTTGAGTATTAAGTGAACAGTGAGGCCAGGACTTCTTCAGCTAGAAAAAAGAATTTTATAAACATTTTTTCACTGAAGAAACTAATCTTGTATAGGTGACCAGAATTATTTAGTAGGACCAACAAACTGTATCAGTGGATATTAAAGGTACTTGAAGTTGCAAATAGGTGAAGTGGATCCAGTACTCTTGTGTATAAAGGTAAATTTGAAAAAGAAACAAAACATTACACTACAAGATCAAGTCTTGAAGAAGCTAAATATCATGTGAAGTAGTATAAAGATACTATTATGTATCTCTAGAGTGTAAAGCCTAGCGTGGACATTACTAGCACGTTGTGAATTAGTGTAAAGATCCGATTATGTGACACAAGAGTGTGAAAAATGTGTGGAATCTAGAAACACTATGTGAAGTTGTCTAATGATCCTATTATATATACTCATAAGCTAAGATACAATGTGACTATGTATCATCATTGTAATTGATAATATTATTATAGCATAGAATCCATGTTGGGGGTCTAACTAACATTTTCAGGATTATTTCTATAAACCAAACCTTGTATATACAATGTGTCATTCTATCACTCATTATTTCTATATATGATATGAGATTTTAAGATATCACTAAGTAGATCGAGAACCCTAATAGGTTCCAGATGTTGAATTGAAAAAAAAATTATAAAATAAAAACCATCAATTTACTCCCCCCTAGTGGTCAATATGAATTAGGGCTCTAAAATTTGTATCAAAGTAAGGTTGATTATAAATATTGAAGATATATTTAATAAAGTGATGATTTTTTGAAATGGGTGAGCTACATTAGATGTTATATTTAGTATCTATCCTTATTATAGAAAATTTTGGAGTCTTAAAAAATAATTTAAAGAAATGGAGATTAAGAGATATAAAGAATAAAAAATCATGAATGAAAGAACAATTTTTTGATTAATCGAGCTATGATAGATAAAATATTAAAGAACTATTTATTGATTTAGTCTTTGAAATTATGGATTATTTAAAGAAATATCATTTTTAATAAGATTCACATATATTTAAATATATCATGAAATTTCAGAATGAAAAATCAATATGGTAATAAGAAGAAGATATAATGGAGGAATCACTATATGAGATGATAAAAAATTAAAATTCTCTCATAGAACTTTAGAATGACAAGGATGAAATATAAATACATTATAATGAGAGAGTTATCATTGATTAATAATCAAAGGAACAAATTGTTACTGTTTAAAAAAAGTTTACTAGTTGATGAATAATTTCACACAATCTTTTGTGAGACAGATGTGAAAGAAGCAGTTATTTTAGAAGTTCTCTATGTACATTAGATACATTATAAACACTCTATAAATGTTAAATAAGATGAACTACAACCTAAAGCAATTAATATTGAGGTTTTAGAAGTTTCATTACAAAAAATAAGAAAAACTCATTAAAATAAAATAAATTATATAGAGGATTTGGGTGATATGATAAGATCAATTTAAGATGATAATAACTCCATCGAAATGATTTTTTTAGATTTATAGGTGTTATTGAATAATCAAATATCTCTATTATATGAAACATTACAAATTTCTAGAAAATTTGATTCTTCATCAAAAGTTTCCATTGAGGATCACGACTCTAAGTGGAGAATGAGATCATCCTCAAACAAAATGTAAACATCCTATACAATGAATGAATCCGAAAAACCTAGAAACTATTTTATATACTAATGATGTTTCAATTTTTTGTACATGTTTTAAATGGAATATTAGGAAATTATTGATGATGAAAATTACTGATAACCCCCCATATCAAGGGTGGATGATAATATATATATATATATATATAAAGACATTTTCCCAAATAAGTATCCAAAATGGTGGGGGTTCTGCCAAAAAATATCAAGGCGCACACCCTTTGAAATATAGAAAAACTACACCAGAAAATAAGAGAAGATGATTCATAGTCTATTTTTGGTGTTAATGGAAGTTTGAGAATAAGGAATTGGAATGTTGGCATAACCTAAAAATTCATCTAAATAATAGATTTCACAATAAAGGGGTAGAAAAGATAAAGTAAGTAGAAAAATGGAAGTAAATAAGATTTCACCAACCAAACTATGGTTAAAATAGAATCTTAAAATACTGGTGAAATGAAGGGTCTAAAAGGAATGTTCGATCTAGCCTTAATCCATCTCAAAGGAAAATTTATATTTATAATTGTTAATGTAATGAAAACAAATATAAATCTGGTTGGACTAAGAAAAAAAGTGATAGGCCCCTTCTATATCAATGGGATAATGGAATATATTAAGAAAAAAATTAACCCTAGGAAAAATAAAGCTCTGTTTGAATAAGTACATTAATAAAAAGTGTCTAGAGAGAATTAATATAAAGGTGTAAGATTATTGTTTAGAGGTTTTTACAGTGCTGTGAAATGTATGGAATATAGTCTAATATTTCTCAAATAATATTTCATTTCTATGAAATGAGTATGAATCAAGGGGGATTTATAATTAATATATTATGATTAGTTTTCACATATATAATATTATGATAAAAATTCATCTAAGATTCCCATTTAGAGTCATTACGAATTATATGAAGTAGTTAATTGGGGATGAAAATAAGAGGGTCACATAGTTGTGAAATGACTGAAAAAACAACCAAGAGATATTTCGTATGTTGTAAAAGGTAAGATTCTATAATAAGAAATTCTTGGTAAGTAGGGTGAATATTCTTAGAAGATAGATAATATTAGGAAAGGGTGTTTACTTTTTTATCCAAACGAATTTATATTGTCATGAAAAATTGGAGGAAGCTGAAAAACATGTTAAAGTTAAAGAAAATAAAGTGTCCTTCGAAAATGAGGTGGAATTTGAGGAGAGGATTTCCATAACATAAAACAAAAAAATCCATAAGATTGAGGCTAAAAAGGGAATTATATAAAAAATAAATTTATGGTAAGAAATGTGATAATCAGGTTGATGGGAATTAAAACACAAATAAGAGCCCAAATAAATCTCTCCATTGTTAGGATTGGTAGATAAATGTCCAAAGTTGAGAAGAATATCTCATCCTTAATGATACTCCTGAAGAATAAAAAGGTTTCTCCTTATTCAATTATATATATATATATTATTTTTTATTATCATGTAGGTAATTAAAGTAAATGGATGTATCTATTAAGGGGATTCATTGATGATTTAATGGTATCAAATCATTACTACATGGTGAGTATGGAACATTATAATAACATAAAAAAAATTATATGAAGAGGTATGAAATTCAATCCCGTATCCCTACATTGATCGACATGATAATAATTATCAGGGGGTTTATATTGAGTGAACAATGGGGAGGTATATCATTTTCATCTACACTTTTTTATGTTTTTGTTGAAGTGTTCATAGGACTTATCATTTTGTTGATAAATTCAAATAATTGTAACCCCAAAAATAATAATTGATGATTTTTAAGCTATATATCACATGGATGGTAGTTTCTTGAAAACACACACCACCTTGGTTATATCTACCTCTACTGATAATTTGGGTTATACCATGTAGACTTATAGTAGATTAATTTTATGGTATTTGTTAAATAAAACAATGTGGTATAACCCCTCTCTCAAAAGTGTTCAAGAAATAGTTATATAATAGAATAGAACATGTTTTGGAAAAATTCATTAGGTATAAATATCCCCACTTATCATTTTTATTTGATTGACAATAATGGGAAGGATAAAAGGTAGAGAATTCACATACTAACCTAGTTAATTGTTAACGGTATTGAAAAAAAATGTGCTGATTATTGAATCCAATGGACTTGAATTGTATTTTTTCAATAAAGGGTGAATATATAATGGTATTTATAAGAATATAACTCGAGTTTTTTTGTGAAGAATAATTGAGAATGATAATTATCTATATTAATTTTAATGATTGTAAAGTTTTTCTTAATTTCTAAGAAATATGATTATTTCATTAGGAGAATACACATATATTTATATAATTAATTAAGTTAATATTAGTTTCATTGTAATTTAAATTAGTAAATTCAACGGTTGAAGAAGTTATAAAATTTACAAGATTAAAATTCTATAAATAATAAAGAGGATATTGGAATTTAAAATTTAGAAATTTATTTTAAGTTTAAAAAGTATACAACTTGAGTTGGAGGATTTTTCACTCAGTTTATTTCTAATTATTCAACAAAAAATAGGCTAGGAAACTAGAAATCCAGGTGAACTAGGTGGTTTCACTACTAAGGTGAGAACTAGGATAGATAAAAAAAAATAGGATACGACAACAATAGGTTATTGTAGGTGCATAGTACATGTAATTGTTCTTGGGTGAGCATGTATTTAAGGTGAGTATGTGGGCCTATGTAATGAGGCATGGACAATGGATTTATAGTGTGTGGGGTGTGGTTCTAGTAGTGGATCCTAGGTTGTTCAAAATTTATGTGAGTCCATGGGATGATATCCATCATGAAGTATAGAGCTGTTAGAAAAACAACCGATATTGGACATATATGTGAACATTATTGGTAACATGTGTTAAAAAGGATAAATAGAGATAAAACAATTAAATTCTATTAATCAGTGTCATACAATCAAAATCTAGTGTCATCTTATTTCAACTTTTGAATTTTTTTCATGAACTAACAATTTTTCAGGTTCTATAGTTTGATTATCTAGTTGTGTATTGGATTTCCATTTTATTTTCATGGATATTTGAACATGGTCGATGCATGTCTGAAACTAGATTTTCAAGAATGAAAAAAGTCTTTTATGAGATAGTTCAAAGAAGATATGTTTTGTGGTAGTGTATTCCAAATTCATGTAAGGTGATTCAGTGTGTGTAATATTAAGTGAGGCGTTTCACATATATAGTGGAGTAAGTTGGTGTAAAAAATCTATTTTTTTGGGTATTCTATAGAAATACTCAGAATTTATCATTTTTTTAGAATGAGAGGGACAAAATATGAGATAGAAAATTGATAGTGAAATAGAGTATTATAAATGATCATTATTCATGAAGATAATATCATGCACTTGTGTCATGCTTGCTAAAGCTTGTGCATTCACATAAAGATGATATGAGTTCTACCAACATTTGAAAAAATAAAAATCAAAGTCTTACATGAAGGAAAAAATAGTATAGTGACATGTATATTGTTGTACAAAGGAATTGATATATATTTCACATAATCTTATGTGAATGAGAAAGAAGAAAATGATACATAATTTCTATTTATATGTATAGAATATGAGAATCAAAAAACATGTGATAATATTCATGCATGAAGTGGATTGAAAAAATGTAATGTTCATGGTTTCACAAAAAAAAACAAAAAACATGAAGAAGAATTACTAATTAATGAAGAACATGTGATATCATATGAATGAGGTGGTTTTTATGCTCATGAAATAATTCATGCATAAAATTTTGAAGCATCTTAATTTTCATTATTTCATATAAAACAAAGAAGAATATTTGATAAGTCCATTCATTATTTCTTACATTCATGATGATTAATAAATTCACACGCATTAAAATTTACATGAATAATATGTATTGATATGATTATAAAGACATGGAGTATTTTAGAAGAAATTTATTTCTGATTAGTCAGTTATCAGTTATGTAATATACTGATATTTTAAAATTAAGATTATTCAAAAGAATATACAACAAGAAACACAAAGATTAAACAAGCCATGAAATATAATTATTTAAATATGACCATTATAACTTACCAATTAAATTAATAGGTATAAATAACATTAAATAAATTATGATATATATATATAAAGTAACTAATAAAAAATATTGATTAATGCACAATAATTATGTACTCAATTTTTAATAAATTCATTCCAGGCTTTAAAAATATGTTTTCCTAAAAAATGGTTTTTATTGATTTTTGTGAGATAAAGTAAAAAAAATTATTTTTTACGAATTTTATAAATTTTAATTTGATAAATAAGATATCATTTTTTAAATCATCATATAAAAATTAACATTAGTTTAAATTTTGGGATTTTATTGAGAAGATATATTTTTCAATGAATACCTGAAAATATCAATTTTTGTATAACTATCATTTATTTTCATTAACAAGTCCCATTTTTTATTAGAATATGGTATTAAAATATGATAAGACTCCATTATTTAGATATAATTTATTTAATTATAAAGTAGTCGTCTTTATTTCATAATTTTATTATAAGTTCATTTATGGTCATAAAAACACATTTTTATAAAAAAAAAATTCATTGTATTTTACACATTTTTATTAAAAGTATTTTAAATCACTTATAAAAATTTAATCATTAAAATTTTATCCTATATTTGTACTGTAGAGACCTGAAGCTTATCGTACATTGACATTACATTACTTTTGCGGAATACTTAGTACATAACAAAAACACACACACAAGGATCGTAATAGTTTAGTGTCTTTGGAAACTCGGAACGTAATCTTCTAATCGTGGTGAAAGATCTTCAACATCTCCCATAAAGATCTTCCCTTTTTTTTACCTAGAACCTTTCTTTATATCCTGGGGAAAAGAAAACATAAAAGGGTGAGCTCAAATGCTCAGTAAGGGTAAACAAAAGAAATATCAATCACATAATTTTCATAAGAACATAACATTTTTTTTGGAAATCTTAACCTGCAAAAGAGAGCATAATTTCATAACATGGGATAAATCATAGTAGTGAAATGAAATCATAACTTAAAACATTACTCATTGTGGCATACACACATAATCATAGAGAATCATTTCTTGTTAGTCAAGACTCATTGCCAAGACTATCTTAGTGGACAAAGTCCCTTTCTGAATCGAGTAATCCTCGTTTCAGTCCTGTTTCACTGAACCGGTATAACCTACCATTCCAGCCATGTCTATCTCATGAGATATAAAATCTTTACCCAATGCATTGGAGGGAGATATAGGTCCCACCCATCTCTTAATGAATCCTTTCTTATGTGTGCCACAAAATCATAAATCATAAATCATTGCATAACCCATGTAATAAAAATGGGATTCTTAAACAACATGACATCATAAAACCATTCATATAAGATAAAGGAATTCATAAACATAATTCCATCACAACATAGTCAAATAAATGTAATAATATGGATAGAAACAGAACCCTTTATTATTTTATGTGGAAAATAATTTTGATAAAACACTTGAATTGAATTCTTGAGGAAAATATCCTTTCTTCTTCAAAATCAATTTCTTTTCACAAAACATCATGCAATTTTAAAAGAAAGAGATTTTATTGAAAATAGTCATGAAATCATTTAGAGGAAGCTTCATGAAAATAAGGCTTTATAAAACAGTATAAATCTGTTCGTGCCGTATAAGTTAAAAAAAACATTCTTCGTACTTTTGTCGGAAAAGTCAAAAAGTACCTCGTACGAAAAACGAAAAAAAGATTCCTTTCATATCCTTTACTAAAAACTCATAGAAGGGTAAAATTGGATTTAAACAATTGTAGGTGGATGGAAATAATATTACATATTGAGGGAACATGGATGTGGATGATAAAATACACCCCAGTAAATAATTACGAATAAACAATCTCAGATAAAAATGATATTGTGATATTTCCCTTACCTTAGGTCTGATTTGCTTTGTTCGTGTCCGAAGCTCCTCTTCTTTGGAACGCCTTTTTGAATCCTCCACTTAAGGAACTAAGATTGGTCTTTGGAGAAGACCAGGACCTCTAGGATTATTCTAGGGAAGTGGAGAAGGGAAAATGGCAGGGGTTGGCCGAGCTTGAGTGCTCAAATTGGTGTGAGGAGGAGGGGGAGGAGGTGCCCTTTTATAAGGGAGGAGAGGGGCACCTTAGGAATTCTTAAAAATATTAATTTATAATAAATCTAACCCCACTTAAAAACCTCCAAAAATGACTCATATTCGAAGCTTAGATGAGATAGGGTTGTAATATCATCAACCAATCAAATTTAGACATGTTTGGATCTTATTTTAAACCTTATCAATTAGATTTAACTCTAAGTTAAATAATTTAACTTTTACCGTGTCTTTTTGTTTTCTTTCACTATATGGTTAATACACTTACTATAACATGCCAAAAGAACCCCAAATTGTTTATTATTAATATATATATCCTTATCTAAGTCATTTGGACGAACCTTAGATTTTTAGGAATAAAATAACAATTAATAATATAATATTTGATTTAAAAACTATTTTGTGTCAATTTTGACACTATTTGATATATGATTTTTGTGAGAGTCATAACAGAATTAAATGTTCGAAACAAGTTAATTAAATCAACATTAATATATCATAGTAACCTATAAAATTAGTGTAATTCATAAAAAGTCTCAAATTACATTTATTTTTGTGTTTATAACATCAATTATGTCAATATTTCATTAATAAGATAATTACTGCATCATCATTGTGTCATAAATAAATTAAATTATTTGATGTCTAAAAATTACAAATAAAATACCATCATGTAGGAAATCTTTTTAGCTTTCTAATGAATATTTACAATCGAATTTATCTTATGCATAACCCCATATTAAAAATGATTTACTTATTAAACTTTGATTTTAACTATTTTAACCTTTCTTTAAATAAATTAATAATAAATGTCCTAATCTAATCCATGTGGGCCTAAATGGTCATATTTTATTCCTAAGTTTGTTTTTAGTCGAATTACACTTGTCCAATAGAATTAGGACATGTGTTAGGGTAATAGTAATATCATATTTACCCTTAGTTACCCTATTTACTATTAACCGCGGTAAAAAAAGTAAAAAGTTACTATTCACCAAAAATTATTTTCATCTCATTGAACCACATTTTAGTCCTTGATATTAACCATGTCTCTCGGATTTTCGAAATTCCATTCACAGAAGTGGTAAAATTAAGTTTTATGCAAAATTCAGTTTTTAACCTACCACTTAGTGGTTTCACTATTCATCAAAAATTGAAGTTTTTCAGAAAAATGCCAAAATTTCATCCTAAGCTATAATTGATATTCCGAATTCAAAAATGATTTCTATTTTACAAAATTCTCAAAATATAAGTTGCATTAATTAATTTTATAATTAAATCCCGCTGTTAAAACAAACAGCGTGTTTTTAAGAAACAATATCTATCAAAAGATTGACACTTGTTTATGTCTAGTTTAAATGTGAAATTACATCCAATGACCAACATTGTATTAAATTGTAAAAATATATTCTAAATATACATTAAAACCACTCAAATTAATGATTTATCACTATTAATTATTTCGATTAAAAAAGTTGTTTTTAATTATAATTTAGTAATTTTCACTATTCATTAGAATATGAAAGTTATCCGAAAAGTACCAAAATTTCACCTTAGGCTAAATTCGATACTCCGAATCCAAAAATTAAGTTCATTTTGAAAAATAAGATTTACTGGATTTCAAAAAGTGGTTATTACTATTCATAACGGCTAGTTTTAATAATATTTTTATAGCATATCGTTGTTTAGTGAAACTCGGTATTGCGTACTACACACGCTATCGAGGAAGGTCGCGATTGCGTGTAATGCAAGTCAAGTCAAGGATGTGTGTTGTGCAAGCTCCTTTTGGTGTAGCGTATAACACAAGACATTAGTGAAATAAAAAAGAATATTTTTCATAAAATCTCAGGCTGTTACATTCTACCCCCCTTAAAAGGAATTTCGCCCTCGAAATTCGTCGGGGTTATAAATGGTTTACTATTCGAAAGTTTCTTTAATAGAAACCCACATCGTAAAAGGGAATACCAAAACTTGGCTTTAAAAACTGAAGTATGAAATGTAACGATTACCCAAATAAACTAATCACTGGGTTTCCACATAGGTGAAAATATAGATATGGAAGAGAAATCTAACCATCATGTTCTGATGGAGAGTGGTAGAGAACATGGCTATGGAATAGCCAGTAATCACAAATCCATAGATTTGTGATGATATAAGGTACCATCTGATTCATCGGGTATAATATCACTAGGACAACATTTTTGGTTTTGAAGATCATTTCCCTAAAGTTGAAAATTTGCTTAAAATAAATACTTACTTTATTTTGGTACAATCTCACTTTTGTTCGTGCCTTGAACAATTTCTACTTCATCTCTTAAATAAATAAAGTTTAATTTGTTATTTGTGAAGTGTTAGCAGATTATGTGATAGAATGATGGGTCATTCCATCTGTCTCAAACAAAAGGTTAGAAAAAGTTATTAAATATACATAAGTCATTCTATAGTGAGATTAATCACATATGGTTCCTAAAATGGACTTATACTTCATATATCATACTGCTTAATATAATAAAACTAGTTTCTACTAAACAGGGACTTCCTGTAGGCCAGTGGTAGGCGATAAAGGCCAGTCGCACTTCGGTTGTGGGTTCGATTCCCACAGCCTTGTCCGAAGCGATGGGCTGTCGCCCGTCCTGCAGGTTGTCCTTTTTTCTAAAACTACGTTACTATAACATCCCATCAATAATATCGAAAATCTTCTATCCTTAAACAATACTAACTTATGTCCAACATAATCCAGTCTAATCTTTAGGCTTATACATAATACTGATGTCCCCTCTCATAATATAGTGACAACGATTACCAGAGATTTAATACTGTCGTTGATCCCCACATATCATAAGATATGTCTTGTTGGTCACATTCCAAACATTCAAAGTCCTTAATCGTGTATTCTCTTGAATACCTTAGTGAAAACATGAGTGCAGTTAAAAGTTACCAAAATCCTCAAAATTCTATATACTCAAACCATGATATCACTTAGTCCTTATATCAATCATGAGCTCATGAATACTGTTAAACATTTCATTTTCTCATTTTACCTTCATTATGTGCATATCATTCTTTTTCCAAAAATACCTCAATCGCTTCGAATACCACATTAGACCAATACATAAATATTCCAATACACCATAAAAGTACCTCAACAACATTATTCTTGAATACCAATACATAAACACTTCAGTCCATCCACTTCAATGATTGTCCTGGAATAAGTCCTTCCTTGATTTAGAAGTAACTTTTTAGGTCAGGGCATTGAGTTGGGTAATGCCCATGTTCTCCACAAATAAGACATTGAACTCCATAACAATTTGTCACTCTATGACCCTTTTCTCCACACAGATAACATCGGTCCCTCCATTTGAGGTATTCCTCATGGTTCTTCTTCCCTTCTTTAGAAATCTCAATCTTCCTTTCTTTATACTCCTCAACATGCGGACATGCATAATAGTCTATCTTCCTCTTCTTTGATGAATTAGTCATACCACTAAATTTCACCTTGTTAATCATATATCGTGATGACTGATTCGGCATAATCACAATATCTTTATCTCTAGGCATTACACAATTTTGTTGCTCATAGTCACCAATTTGTCCATTGGATTTAATGTTAACGGAATTCCTTCTGGTTCCCTCCATTAACTAAAACACAAAAAGAATTTTGTGAGAGGCTAAATCATGCTAGGGAAGACAACATAGTAAAGGGGAATCAACCTCAATATCTAACATCTTAGGATAAATTCTAAGATCGTTACCGTAGTTCTAGGACTATATCCTATACGTATACTTATCCTTAGGGACATCCCTAGACATACCATAGAAATATCTCTAGGGATCTCACTAACGTTTTCGCATCCTAGTTTCCAAAGGTTGACTAAACCTTTCCTCTGATACCAACTGTAGAGACCCGAAGCTTATCGTATATTGACATTACATTACTTTTGCGGAATACTTAGTACATAACAAAAACACACACACAAGGATCGTAATAGTTTAGTGTCTTTGGAAACTCGGAACGTAATCTTCTAATCGTGGTGAAAGATCTTCAATATCTCCCATAAAGATCTTCCCTTTTTTTTACCAAGAACCTTTCTTTATATCCTGGGGAAAAGAAAACATAAAAGGGTGAGCTCAAATGCTCAGTAAGGGTAAACAAAAGAAATATCAATCACATAATTTTCATAAGAACATAACATTTTTTTTGGAAATCTTAACCTGCAAAAGAGAGCATAATTTCATAACATGGGATAAATCATAGTAGTGAAATGAAATCATAACTTAAAACATTACTCATTGTGGCATACACACATAATCATAGAGAATCATTTCTTGTTAGTCAAGACTCATTGCCAAGACTATCTTAGTGGACAAAGTCCCTTTCTGAATCGAGTAATCCTCGTTTCAGTCCTGTTTCACTGAACCGGTATAACCTACCATTCCAGCCATGTCTATCTCATGAGATATAAAATCTTTACCCAATGCATTGGAGGGAGATATAGGTCCCACCCATCTCTTAATGAATCCTTTCTTATCTGTGCCACAAAATCATAAATCATAAATCATTGCATAACCCATGTAATAAAAATGGGATTCTTAAACAACATGACATCATAAAACCATTCATATAAGATAAAGGAATTCATAAACATAATTCCATCACAACATAGTCAAATCAATGTAATAATATGGATAGAAACAGAACCCTTTATTATTTTATATGGAAAATAATTTTGATAAAACACTTGAATTGAATTCTTGAGGAAAATATCCTTTCTTCTTCAAAATCAATTTCTTTTCACAAAACATCATGCAATTTTAAAAGAAAGAGATTTTATTGAAAATAGTCATGAAATCATTTAGAGGAAGCTTCATGAAAATAAGGCTTTATAAAACAGTATAAATCTGTTCGTGCCGTATAAGTTAAAAAACACATTCTTCGTACTTTTGTCGGAAAAGTCAAAAAGTACCTCGTACGAAAAACGAAAAAAAGATTCCTTTCATATCCTTTACTAAAAACTCATAGAAGGGTAAAATTGGATTTAAACAATTGTAGGTGGATGGAAATAATATTACATATTGAGGGAACATGGATGTGGATGATAAAATACACCCCAGTAAATACTTACGAATAAACAATCTCAGATAAAAATGAGATTGTGATATTTCCCTTACCTTAGGTCCGATTTGCTTTGTTCGTGTCCGAAGCTCCTCTTCTTTGGAACGCCTTTTTGAATCCTCCACTTAAGGAACTAATATTGGTCTTTGGAGAAGACCAGGACCTCTAGGATTATTCTAGGGAAGTGGAGAAAGGAAAATGGCAGGGGTTGGCCGAGCTTGAGTGCTCAAATTGGTGTGAGGAGGAGGGGGAGGAGGTTCCCTTTTATAAGGGAGGAGAGGGGCACCTTAGGAATTCTTAAAAATATTAATTTATAATAAATCTAACCCCACTTAAAAACCTCCAAAAATGACTCATATTAGAAGCTTAGATGAGATAGGGTTGTAATATCATCAACCAATCAAATTTAGACATGTTTGGATCTTATTTTAAACCTTATCAATTAGATTTAACTCTAAGTTAAATAATTTAACTTTTACCGTGTCTTTTTGTTTTCTTTCACTATATGGTTAATACACTTACTATAACATGCCAAACGAACCCCAAATTGTTTATTATTAATATATATATCCTTATCTAAGTCATTTGGACGAACCTTATATTTTTAGGAATAAAATAACAATTAATAATATAATATTTGATTTAAAAACTATTTTGTGTCAATTTTGACACTATTTGATATATGATTTTTGTGAGAGTCATAACAGAATTAAATGTTCGAAACAAGTTAATTAAATCAACATTAATATATCATAGTAACCTAGAAAATTAGTGGAATTCATAAAGAGTCTCAAATTACATTTATTTTGGTGTTTATAACATCAATTATGTCAATATTTCATTAATAAGATAATTACTGCATCATCATTGTGTCATAAATAAATTAAATTATTTGATGTCTAAAAATTACAAATAAAATACCATCATGTAGGAAAGCTTTTTAGCTTTCTAATGAATATTTACAATCGAATTTATCTTATGCATAACCCCATATTAAAAATGATTTACTTATTAAACTTTGATTTTAACTATTTTAACCTTTCTTTAAATAAATTAATAATAAATGTCCTAATCTAATCCATGTGGGCCTAAATGGTCATATTTTATTCCTAAGTTTGTTTTTAGTCGAATTACACTTGTCCAATAGAATTAGGACATGTGTTAGGGTAATAGTAATATCATATTTACCCTTAGTTACCCTATTTACTATTAATCGCGGTAAAAAAAGTAAAAAGTTACTATTCACCAAAAATTATTTTCATCTCATTGAACCACATTTTAGTCCTTGATATTAACCGTGTCTCTCGGATTTTCGAAATTCCATTCACAGAAGTGGTAAAATTAAGTTTTATGCAAAATTCAGTTTTTAACCTACCACTTAGTGGTTTCACTATTCATCAAAAATTGAAGTTTTTCAGAAAAATGCCAAAATTTCATCCTAAGCTATAATTGATATTCCGAATTCAAAAATGATTTCTATTTTACAAAATTCTCAACATATAAGTTGCATTAATTAATTTTATAATTAAATCCCGCTGTTAAAACAAACAGCGTGTTTTTAAGAAACAATATCTATCAAAAGATTGACACTTGTTTATGTCTAGTTTAAATGTGAAATTACATCCAATGACCAACATTGTATTAAATTGTAAAAATATATTCTAAATATACATTAAAACCACTCAAATTAATGATTTATCACTATTAATTATTTCGATTAAAAAAGTTGTTTTTAATTATACTTTAGTAATTTTCACTATTCATTAGAATATGAAAGTTATCCGAAAAGTACCAAAATTTCACCTTAGGCTAAATTCGATACTCCGAATCCAAAAATTAAGTTCATTTTGAAAAATAAGATTTACTGGATTTCAAAAAGTGGTTATTACTATTCATAACGGCTAGTTTTAATAATATTTTTATAGCATATCGTTGTTTAGTGAAACTCGGTATTGCGTACTACACACGCTATCGAGGAAGGTCGCGATTGCGTGTAATGCAAGTCAAGTCAAGGATGTGTGTTGTGCAAGCTCCTTTTGGTGTAGCGTATAACACAAGACATTAGTGAAATAAAAAAGAATATTTTTCATAAAATCTCAGGCTGTTACATGTAATAAGAATTTTTATATTTTATAAATATTTTCCTTTTAGTTTTGTTCCTTATGAATAGTAATAACAGTGAATATTGTTCACCCTAGGATCGGTATATAGAATAATTAAGGTTAAAAAAATGATAAGAACTAAAAAATACCCCTAATACATTAATTTTTTCTATTTTATGAGTTTTTCTACTATACTCATCCAATATTTTAATTTATTACAATTTCGTGCCATTTTTATTTGAAAATGATTAATATATTATTTTAAGTAAACAGAAATTCAAAAATGTCACTCTCTAGATTTTTCTATTTATAATATTCTATGATAGGGTTAAAGAAAAAATATTTTTGTTTATATATTTTCATTTTAAATATTGATCTTTTTTTCATGGAAATTTATTTTTAATTTTCAGTGATGAAATAATTACCTTAAATCTTACACAATACAGACACAATTCTTATGTAAGGAGTAGAAAAATAAAGTAAATGATATTAAAAACATTAAAAGAATAATTTTTTTGGAAGAGTTAGAGTGTACCATGAATTTAGAAGATAAATAAGAAATATTATAGTTGTTTGAAAGGTTTATATTTTAATTACATTTATTTCATTTGTTTTCAAAATCAATTTATTTTAATAGTTCTTAAAATGACATTTATAGTATTTTATGATAAATATAGTGAATTAAATTATTTTAAAAAATAAAGAAAATTAAATAGGACTTTTAGTATAGTAAATAGTATATTATTAAATCATTTTTCAATTTATGATCCAATTTACACCTTAAATGAAAAATTATAACCCTTTAATATTGGAAAAGAAATAAATGTGGCTAAGGTTAATATTTGTTAACAAAGTCGTTGAACCAAAAGATAAGGTGAAAAATGATATATAAACCTATAAAAATTTGATTATATGATTATATTAGGATAATATACTCCTTATATTATAGCACATTTCGTTTAATACCTTTTTACTTGAGTTATACACATATTATTTTATAATATTTCAGTATTTCTGAGAATGTAATTGATAATAATTATTTAAATAATTTGAAATTCATAAAAATAATATATTCTAAAAATTTAATTTTTTATGGATTAAAATATCAAAAATTGTACAGTTAAGTGTAAATTTGCATTTTATAGTATGTCTCTTTACTCCTAAAGAGTAAAAAACATTGATATCATAATTATTATAAAAAGCGTTGAAATGGATTAAAACAAAGGGATAATGGGGAAAACATACCAAAACATATAAAAATTTTATTGGATGAAATTATTTAGAATTATAATCATTATATATTATGATTATATAAATTTTTATCAATTTTAAATAAAAATTGATTTATATTTATTTAATACAGTAACTACTTTCAAGAGCAATTATCCCTCAAATATAAAAGGAAACCTCCTATCCTATTTTCAACACATTTAAAGAACCATTTGGATTAAAAAATAGCTATAAAAATAACTTTATAACATCCATTTAAATACTCTGGAGGTCTTATTTTGGATATAATTCTAACATTATAAGGCTTAATGTTTAAAGAAAAAGAGGTTTTTCAAAGAAAATGTATATCTTTTAACTGAATATTTTATATATATTTCTTCTTTTAACTCCATAAAATATTATTAAACCATTATTAAATAATAGAATAATTATATTAAAAATATTTAGATGTTATTATTTTAATTTCATAACCTATATTAATCTCCTCTTTCATCAAATGGGAAATGAGACCAACTTTAATCTGTATGGCAGACTAACACCTCACAGTTTAGTGGTATTCGTTTTCCATCCCCACCTCTCATGGATGGTAATATTGATGAGTTTAATGTCTATAAAATTTAATAGTTACATAATTATAATTATTTAAATATAAAATATAGTATATTTTCTGAACATTCCATCCATTGATAAATGATAGCATTGTTCGAGCATACATGTGGATTACCACCTTCGGGAAGCGATGTGATTCATTTTTCATGACTGCATCACATGGATAGTATATATGAAGAATTTAAAGGGTTTATATGATATTTATGATATATTAATGATTATATAAAGATAAAATTAAAATTTCATTCTTTCCCTTGTATTCGTTGAAAAATGGAAATGCTACTCTTGCGTACGTACTGACTACCATCACCATATTGCAACATAACTCATTTTTCATAAACATATTTTTTAGTTTATTTTAAAAATATAATTAATGTATAAAAATAATAAATATTTCATGATTAATATTTTTTATATTATTTTAGAATTATATTTATTACCACTGTCAATAAACTAAGGCATTTTGCAACTATGAACTGAATGTCCTCAAAAGACACGATGTGAACATAACCAATTACGTAATTATATATTTCATTACCATAAATAAAAAATTGGACAATGAAAAATTATTTAATTATTAAAAGTTTATTAAATAAGTAAATATTTTAAATATGTTTATTATACTCTAGTTAAAGGACATACATGGAAAGTACGAAGACAAGGTGAGGGATATCATTTTAGGGACCCTTCGTTGAGGAATTTTTTAATCTTATGCACCAAATTTATTTTATATGGTGCATATAATACCTTTTTACATGATATATCACAAATAATCCATAATTAATGTTCTTTTAGTTTAAAATTCAAAATATTTCATTCAAGGGGTTTTGACTTGAATGTTACCAAGTGGTAAGGGGTTACATAACTTACTTTTCACTCATTGGGATATACTTCTACTTCAATAACTTTTTTTTGTCATTCTTATGAGTAAATTTATATATAAAATTTTTATTATTAATTTTAAAAAAAATATGTAGATTTAAATATTTTAACATAATCACATCAAAGATTAATTATCACATAGAAAGTTAAAATCATTGTAAGGGTTTTATTTGTCTCAATCTCTTTTTCTTGAGACAGGCACCACAATTTCCTTGTATGGTATACGCAATTATTCATGAAATAATTTTTTATTATCACTAAATTAAATTGATAATATTTACATATCCATATTATATTCTTTCATTCAATTAATTTTTATTTATAATGTTTCCAAAGAGGTAAATATTTTTTATTAAAAACACATTTCTTTTGGGGATTGTTTATGTTCAAGGTTCCAATAGAGAAAATGATTTTATCTTGTTTTATTTAACCCCATATCATTTATTTTAATATGGGTCTTAGTTTTATTTATGTGTTTATTTTCAATTTCCATCCTCATTAATTAATGAAACATCTATAATGTATTTTTAAATGATACTGATATTATAATATTCTATATATCAAGAATATTTCACTTCCTTGTGCATGTTTTCTATAATATTATCAAGAATGTTATTTTATAAACATAAATGATTTATTATTGTTATTTTACATTATATTTTACCTTCATTTAAAATATTTAAATGTATATTTTTTAATTTTTTCCACATGGTTCACTTATGACCGTCATTAAAAAATATTTTAAAAGAATGTTTATATTTAATGTATACGACCTGAATAGATTTTACTACCATCATGAACAATATTTTATTTTAGTATTACCCTATATTTTTATAAATACATTTTTAATCAATATTAGTTTTACAATATTTTGTGATTTTTTATTTTTTTTAAAATGTGATTTTAAATGTGGAAAGGGTATTTTACCCAAGAATGTTTTAATAATCTTATATGGGTATTTATATTCATTTAAAACAAAAAAAACTGTATGTTACTTATGATCCACTGGGGATATTTTGTAAAGATAACATACTAATTGTTTTCTGGAAATATTATTAGTTTTTCAAATAGATTTTCAGGAAACACATTTCTTTTACATGGGTAAATAATGTTATAAAGGACACCATATATTACTAAAATATTTCTAATGAAAATACAAGATTCCATGTGTTATTTTTGTGTTTGGTAATTTGAAATTATATATTATGATGGGTGAGGCCAATAAAACTAATATTATGTTTGAAACTTTCACTTATTATATGATGAGTGAGCCTGATACATCTTATATGAATGAGTGAGCTTGATACAACTTATATGAATAGTGAGACCAGTAAAAATATCCAATGCATTGGGTAATGTTCGTTGACATTAAATTAAATAAGGATATACTTAACCAGAGTGTTTTATATAATGTATTAGATTGGGATATAGTTATTTATGACATAGTCTATGAAGATAATATTCTAAGAAACCAACACATTTATTTATACTTATTATGGGTATTTGATATTTTCTTTAATCATGAATGAAATTACATGGCTTGTGATTATTAATTCATATAAATCATGGATTTTTTAAACTTTTTCCACTTTAAATTTTTAATTATCCATATATTCATGGTTAAAACCTCTCTTATGATATCTTCCTGAATTTCTATTATGTCATAATACCATTCTGGCCATCTTTTTCTCTCTGATCACATTCAATTATTAATGCTTCTGTTTACCCTTATAGTGTATTTGAGCTCAAAATTATTATATTTAATTTTCAATAGGTTATGAAGAATGATATTAAATTATTTGTGCCTAAAAGTGTTTTTTTGGGTATAAAATTTTATGGAAATTTTTAATACTTAATATAGTATATGAAAAGCTAAATATAAGTAGGAAAAACATCTCATTTAAATACATGGGTATTTTTATGTAAAAGTTTCTCCCAATATCTAAAACTCAAAACCTATAAGGTCATTGGGTATGTATGTGACCCAATATTTAATTTTCATTTTGTATCATTTTAATTGTTTAAATTCGGTTACATTTATTGGTATCAAAGCTATAAATTTAAATATGTTGTTTTTGGAACTATATTAGGGGGTTTTGGTTTGAGTCTTTTATATTTGGTATTATTGTAAGGTCTATAAATCATTTATGAATAGAATTTTTTCATGTGAATTTATCTTAAGAGTTGTGGATACCATCATGTATTTATAAGTATAAGCCTGATCATAAGTTCAATGTCTTCAAAACCCAATTTTAGGTTTTAAGTGATGACATTTTAAGGTGATTAACAATATTTTGGGAGATGTTTCAATAGTTTGAGGTATATATAACCGTTAGGTTTAACATGAATTATTTTTTTATAATAACATCATTACATTTTTTGGGTTGTCTTCTAAAATTTGTGAGATAACCATCAATTTTAAATCACTCATTAATGTTGAGGTTATTGAATCTATTTTGGATGTAGTTTTATTTATTTATAGAATGATAATGTTGAAACTTTGGTGTTCTTATGGAAATTTTGGAGATTACATTATTATTTATTCCTAATTTTTATACATTTTTGATATTATCTTACCTTATTCTAACCATTTCTATTTTGGTTAGTGTATAATGATAAGAGGAATAGATTATTATCCTTTTTTTGAATTATGTGAACCTTTAAAGTTTAATTAAGTGCTTAAAGTATGAAAAAAATAAACTTTAATACTCTTCATTTTGAAAATGTATGATATTTTCATGTAAATTGATTAAACTATAAAATTATACTTTTCATGTAAGTATATTTTGATATATTTTTAGACTAGATGGTAATGGAATTACATAACTCTAGTAAAATAATCTTGAAATGAAACTTTTATACTATTTCCATAATATCCAATTAATCAATGTTATTTTCACACCTCATTAATTTATGGTTTTGTTTTCCTTAACCATCTCTTGACCATTCACTTTCAGGTGATAAATGTTCTCTTTCACTCTACATCAGTATTTAGTTATCAAAATTTTTCTCCATATACATACTTTCATATCCCACTCTTATTATCTAATTTTGAACCCTAGTTACATGTTATTTTATTTGACCTAATTATGTCCCTTTTCCACTTCTCAGGAGAAATATTTATTAACCTTTTTTTCAAAGGGGGTTTTGAAAAATGTATTTTAAAATTTCCAACCATTTATTACAAAGCTCAATTTTAAATTTAGTGGATAGAATTTATTAAAGGTGTCTATAAATAATATAAAAAAATATGGAATATATATAATGGTCCCAATAAATAAAAATTCATTTATTAATTAATCCTAAATAAGTACTCAAATTTTAGTGAATTCATTTTATACTTCAAAAATGTGATTTCTTTCGAAATGATTTTTATTGATTTTTGTGAGGTAATTTTAAAATTATAATATTCTAAAATTAGAAAATTTATTTGATAAAATTGATATCATTTTTTAAATCATAATATTAAAATTATCTTTTTTTTGAAATTTTGGGATTTTTTTGAATGATTGATTTTAAAGTGAATAGTAAAAATTACTGATTTTTGTAAAAAATAAATTTATTTTAATTAAAAATTACCCTAAAATATTAAATTGATATTAAATTAAGATAAAAAATACGTTTATTTATAAAAAATATATTTAATTACACATAAATAGACTTTATTATTATTATTTAGGATAATTTCAATTTTGGGATTAAACACACAATTTTTTGAAAAATTATTTTCATTATGTTTTAAGCATCTATATTAAAAGTAATTTTTACCACTTCTAGGAATTTAATATTCAAAACAATTAACCCTTTTTTGGAACTAGGACTTCCAAATATTTTAAATAGTCCCCCTTTTATTTTCTGTCATTATGAATAGTAGTTGTGGTAAATATTTGTCACCTCAGTATGGGTAAATTAAGTAATTGAGATTAAATATAATATAATAAGGACTAAAAACCATAAAATGTTAATTTTATATATTTTATTTGTGTGTATTGATCATCCTCGTCTATTATTATAATTTATGAATTTTTTGTGACATTTTTCTTTGAAAATTACATATATTTTGTTTTTTAAGTAAATATAAAGTAAAACATTTCACTCTCGTACTTTTAATATCTATAAAATTTTATTTTATTGATAAATAAACCATATTTTTAGTTATGATTATTTATTTTAAATATGGATTATTTTTTATGGTATTTATTTTAGTGATGAAATAATTCTCTTAAATGTTTAAGCAACGATGACATTGGGCTTATGCAACTAGTAAAAAAAATTAAATAATATTAAAAACATAAAAAGTAAGTTTTTTGTGTGATTTAAATATTCCCATGAATTTTGAAGATAAATATAATATATTAGAGTTATTTGAAATGTTTATATTCTAATTTCATTTCTATCATGTTGTTTTTAAAGTAAAATAATGTGAATAGAACTTCAAATGACATTAAAAGTATTTAATGTGTAATATATTTTATTAATTTGGGGGTGGTAAGGCATTGGTGGTGGGGGAAGGCCCCAGGGTGATGTCCCCAAGCCTATGTATTTACTGCAATTTCATTCCTTTCATTTCATTAAATGGTGACAGATATAATCGACCTTATATATTTTATTAAATAATTTTAAAACTATAAAAAATTTTGAAAGTGAAGAATTATGATCGAGAATGGTAAAAAATTTCATACCTTTTCAATTTATGATCCAATTGAAACCCTATAAGTAAATTTATAACCCTTTAATATTGAATAATTCATTATCACAGTAGAGGTTAAATGTGGTAAACCATGGTGTTAAACAAATAAGGCTTAAAAAGATCTCTAAAACTATAATATTTTTATCATGTCATTATATTAAAACCATATCCTCATTATCTTTGAATATGTTTCATTTTTGAACCATTTTACACGACATAAACACATATTATTTTATAATATTTCATGTATTTATGAAAAATGACAATAATGATATTTTATAATAAATAATATTTTATTAGTTGATTTAAATTCCCTAAAATTAAAAAATCATATAATTTAATTACATATGATGTAAAGTTTCAAACATGGTAATTTTATTTGTTAATTTATTTTTATAGTATGCTTCTTTCTCTTTAAAGCGTAAAAAAATGTTGATGTTGTTTTAATTGTCTAAATTATTAATGAGGGGTTAAAACTAGAAGAGAATGGTAACAATATAACCAAAACATGTCAACATTTTACTGGATAAAATTACTTCAACTCATATTCTTAATATATTATAATCTTATCATTTTTAAGAATTTTTTAAGTAAAATGAATTTATATTAATTTAATAATTCAAGTACTTCCTAGAGTGTCGCTCCCCTCATGTATAAAAGGGAAACTCCCGCCTTATTTTGTTCATAATTTAAGAACAACTTGGTTAAGATAATACCTACTGAAATCACTTACTTAAAAACCTTACCATTTTCTAGAGGTCTTATTTTTGGAAAAATACTAACCTTAGAGGGCATAATGTGTATTTCAAATGAGGTTTTCCAAAGAAGAGGTATAGGATTTCCTCAAATTTTTTAGTTTTATTTCTTATTATACCTCATTAAAATACTATTTAACCATTTTTAGATAATATAATATGTATATTACATATATGGATATGTTATTATGATAATGGAATAACTTATATCCATATCCACTTCCATCAAATTATAAATTAAACCATTATTCTTGCATAAGGAGAACTACCGCCTCACGAACCGATTTAATTCATTTCCCATAATATCCTTTCATGGGTGGTCATAATTATGTATTTAATGTATATTTTTATTATATTATTGAAATTATTATCATTCTAGAAGGATAATATATAATATATTTTTTTTACCTTTCCATCCTTCGAAAAATGATAGTGTCGTTCATGTGTACGTGTGGATTACCACCTCTACAAAGTAATGTGATTCGTTTATCATCATTATATCACATTGTTTTTATATATAATTTATTTAAAGATATAATAATAAAATTATTATATAATAATAATTATATAACTATGAACTAATACTTACCATCTTTCCCTCATGTTCGTTGAGAAATAGAAATATTACTCATGTGTACGTGCAGACTATAGTCTCTATTTTGTAAAGTAATTCATTTTTCAAAACAAACATTTATAGTTGTTTTTTAAAGTTTAATTAAATTATAAAAAATATAATTATTTAATTATTATTATTATATATATTATATAACAAATACCCTTTTCACCACAGTCAACATAACAATGTTATTTTTAAACTATGAACCGAACGTCCTAAAAACACATGATGTGGATTTAACCGATTATGCAATTAAATATGTAATTTCTATAAATAAAATAAATTTATTTTTGATATATTAGTAACACTATAAAATTTTAGGAAATAATTAAATCTTTAAATAAGTTTATTATATAGTCTTTAATGGACATATATGGAAAGTTTGGACTCGATGAAAGAGATTTCATCTCAATTTCTCTTCATTGAGGAAAATTTTAATGTTACACCCAAAATTTATTCTATATGGTTAATATAAAACCTTTTTACATGGTATATCATTCTTAATTCATAATTAATGAAATTTTATGTTGCATTTTAAATTATTTCATCCTTGGGGATTTGACAAGAAATTTATCAAGTCGTAAGGGGTTTTACAACTCAATTCTCATTCAATGAATTAAACTTCTACATCATTGGCATGGTTATGAAATGATTATTTTGGAATTGATCTCTACATTTTTTATTCAATATTTAAAATTATTTTTTTATTGATTTACATATTCACACAAAATCACTTCATGGTTTAATTATCTCTTCAAAAAGTTATGATATTTTCAAGGCTTTTCATTGTCTTAATCTCATTATCCTGAGACATGATTCATTTCTTGCACCATTATTTCCTTCTATGGTGTAACTATAACATAATTACATATTTTTTTAATATTACTTTGTGAAATTAATAGTATTAATTAATACAAATCATATTCATTCATTCAATGATTTTTTATTTCAAATGTTTCCAAAGCAATATAAGTTTTATGTTAAAGTCTCAATTATTTTTTTGATTGTTTAAGATAAAGTTTACATAAAAGGAAATAATATGTTCTTATTTTATTGAATCACATATATTTTATTCTCCTATTTTTATTAATGTGGTTTTAATTTTTATTTTTCATTTCTTCCCATATTTATTAAATAAGCCTTAATTATTTTTTATAAGTGATATTGATATTTTATCTTCCTTTAGATCATAAATCATTCTCTTCTATATCCGTGTTTTATTAAATTTTTTCATGAATATTTTTTTACAAACATAAAATACTTCTTAAAGTTATTTTAAATTATATTTTTCCATCTTTTAAAATGTTTTAAAAGGAAATTTCATAATTTTTTCTTCATTGGTCACTTTTTACTATCATTAAAAAATGTTTGAAAAGAATGTTTACTTTAACATTTTGGACATGAATTGATTTTCTTGAATTAGTGGCCATTATTTTATTTGGATATTCCTTTCTAATTTTCCTAGTTTATTTTCAAATAAAATCATCCTTACAATTTTTTTTAGAATTTTAGTTTTTAAAGGTGATTTTAAAAGTGGAAAGTTTATTTTCCTCCTGGTTATTTTTAATGATATTATAATGGTATTTATATTCATAAATGAAAAAAACACTTGATGTCACTTATTCTAAACAAGAGATATTTTTTAATGACACCATCCTAATTAATTATCTATATAGTTTATTATTTTTTAATGAAATTTTATTTTAACCCATTTGTTTTCCATTATTAAATCAAGTTATAAAGGTACAAAAGATATTGTAGAAATATTGATTGTAAAAATAAAATATTCTATGTGTTACATTCATATATGATACATGGAATTCATAGATGATTTTGGGTGATCCTGATACTTCTTATACTAAAGGTAATCTTGATATAGCTTATATTATGGGTGAAGCTGACACAACTTATATGAATGGGTGATCTTGATATAACTTATAAGATGAGTGATCCAAATAGATCTCCAATATAATGGGTAATGTTATTAGTCATTAAAGTCAATAAGCATGGAGTTAAATTGGGATGTTTCACATATAGATTTAACTAAACTCAAGTTATTTCCAAAATGGGTTATGAAGATAATCTTCCAAGATACCAACACGTTTTATTTATTGTTACTTTAGGTATTTGAGATTTACTTTGGTCAAGATTAAAATCACATGGATCGTTATTATTGATTTCTATGAATTGTTTCTTTGATAAATCTATATTCCATGTCACATATTAAATAATCTAGGTATTAATGGGTATGAATTCTCTTTTTTTATTCTCATTCACATTGATTAAGTCATCATACCATTTTTATCACCTTCTGATCACTTATGACATTCAATTATAAATGCACATGTTTACCCTTCACTTGTGGTGGAGGCCTAAGTAATCTGAAAGGGTATGGAACTTTTTCATGAGCATAATATTTCTCTAGAATTGGTAGAGACATACTCGATGGTGATGCATGGGGTGATACATGATATGATTCAATTTCAATGGTCTCATCAGTTACCTTGACTGTAAATGTAAGAGTATTCTCCATCCGGGGGTGGGCATCCCACATACTTTGCGTGATGGGAATAATGTGGCAGATTTTATGGCCTCTTGGATGGATAATGGGTATCATTTCTCTATTTCTTTGGACTAGGTTCTCTTTATTATTTATATTATAGCATTTTGAGGGTCGATGATTTCATCCTCCATTAATTTAGGCATCCTTGAATTTAAGAACCCACTTTTTTCTACGAATGAATTTGGAATATTCTTGATGATATTCCAGAGCAGCGCCTTCAGACGGGGTGCGATTCCGAGCCCCAGAGTGGCCGGAATTAAATTTTCAGTGCGTTCACACTGGAAACGCCAAATAAATGGTATAACTCCTAAAAGGAGTTCCAGATCATAGATATGAGTGTACGGATGGGTCTAGAATGAGGTTTTTACCCTAGGAATGATATAAAACTTATCGGCGCTGGACGTTTGGACCCCCCGCCCGCATCTGGAATGTTAAACGGATAAATTAATTAATTAATTAATTCGTTTAATAGTGAAACTCGAGTATCTTTTAAACGGTGGCTAGGATTGGAAAAATAAGGGCACCGTTGAGTTCAGAACGTGTTATTTACCCTAATAGGGGTATAAGTTTTGCAGGCGCAGGCCGTTTGTGAAAAATGGCCCCAGGGGTGTTTTCGTAATTTGGTGGCCTCGGGCGCTAAGTTTAATAACTTTTGAAAGGGGTCTCGGAATAAAATTCTGAGTCCGCCGTTGCACTCAGAACGTGGTTCTTAGCCTAGTGGAGGCTAAATCCTGACCTAGTCGGGAGTTCGGGTTCGAGGCTGTCGGGCGGGCGTTTAAGTGATTTGTACTTAAACACCCCCCCCCCCCCCCCCCCTTCTTCTTCTTCTTCTTCCTCAAACACCCCCCCCCCCCCCCACCTTCACCTCCGGCGAGGAATCTCCGGCGAGGAGAACTCTGGCGTGGTGCAGCAGTTCCGACAGTCCGCACACGAAGCGTCGGGCTACGCCCTTCGAGGTAAGAGTTATTTCATTTTCGTTTTCAAATTCCTGAAATATTTGAGCCCAATTAATATTGTCTAATTGCTGTCCGATCATCAATCGAAGCCTGCAGATGTGTAGTATATTTTCTAAGGTTTATGTCTCTCTTCTCGGATAGAAAATCCGAGTCCCGGGGTGCCCGGGGTAGTCCCGGGAAGTTCCTGCCGGAAATCTAGTTTTCCGGCGGTTACTGGCGGTGGACGGTGGTTCCGGGACGGCGGCACGGCAGCGGGTGAGGAGGAAGGTCGCCCGGCCATCCGGCCGGCTGGGCGGCACCTCCCCGGTGTGGGGCGGCTCAGCTCGCCGGCTGAGGGCACCGGCTGCGGGAGCCGGTGAGAGGAGACGGTCGGGGTCGTGTCGTGCGACTCCGCGGCTGGACAGAGACCCGCGTGGCGCGGGTCTCCGCGTGGAAACAAAAACCGGCCTTGTCGGCCGGTTGGTGGAGGGAGCGCTCGCACGGCGCACGGGCGAGGGGGCTCACACGGGGCAGTGGCCCATTGTCCTAGTGGGCCGGCCGGAGCGGGGCGGACAGGCCGGACCGGGCCGGTCCGGCCCAAAGGGGGTCCCCCCCTTTAAAAAAAATGTTCGGACGCCCGTATTTTGGGCTACGGGCGTCCGTTTTGAGTGTCGTCTATGGAGACGGGGACCTGGCGTCGAGGAGAACCTTTTGAAATGGTTTCAGGAATTTTTAGTTCCTGAAACGAGGGGCCTCGGAGGTGCAACACATCTTTAAGTGGTCGAGCGTTTTTCCTAAGATTGTTGTTTTGGACGGTGCGGACGCGTCTGACGTCCGTTTTGAGCGCCGTCAGCGGCATTGCGACCCTGGCACTGAGGCGGAGGATTCAAAGGTGGTTTTAGGCACTGAGGCCGAAGTTGAGGCACGGGCCCCACGACCCATCTTTTGAGCTGCGTGAAGCTTTTAACGACTTTTTCCTCGGACGTCCATTCGGGGCGTGCGAGTAGTCGATGTTGGGTGTTTTTCTGAGGGCATCGCGTTGGCGCAGTCTTCCCGCTGTAATTCTGCATGATGGTGCGGGCCCCGCGAGGGTCGTTTCGGGAGTTGACGGTGATTTCCAGCTTTATCACCGGGCGACCGTTTTGGACAGTTGAATAGTCCATTTCGTGTACTTTTTCGAGAGGATCGCAATAGTACGATATGTTCGTTGAGTTTCGGGACCGGGATGCAGGTCCCACGTGGCACCGCTCGTGTGCGGTGTGTCGGGATTCACCTTTTTCTCTGGATATCCGTTGTACTCAAGTGAGTAGTGCTTTTGACGTGTTTTCCCAAGGGGATCGCAATGGTGCGATGTGCCCGACTGTTCTCGGGGCCGAGGCTCGGGATCACGGGACACCGTTCGGGCGTGAGGCGGTGTTTGCGAATTCTCCGTCGAATATCCGTTGGAGGTGAGTAAGTAGTCGATCTCGTCTGTTTTTCCACGATGATTACAACGGTGCAATCTGTTTGGTGGTGCAGAACCTCTTCCGCGATCTTGTTAAATGTGGAGCATGAGTGGTGCTACGGTGGTGGTTCGTCCTAAATTATTTGTAGCGGACCCTTGGCGTGTGATCGTGCACTCTTGGGAGAGTGATATAACTGGTACACGAGATGTGGTTGGCCATGCCTAGGCCTTTGAGGTGGAGTTGTTATGTCACGCCTTCTCGTTGACGCTGGGTGTTGTGTGCACGTCAGCCTTTGGGCTGGAATGAGGTATACTCCGGGAGTATACAGGAGCACTTGGAGGTACGTGTGGTTTGTACCTGAGGCGTTCGTACACTTGGATGGGGTTGACTTGGGGCCACATGTCGTGTAGGTCCCATGTGCGTGTTAGGCTCTGCTATACGTACTTTGACCTCTCGCGACATAGAGGGTCCCTCGATGCTCGTTTGTTGACCATCATGGTTGAGTGGTCTCCCCTGGTTTCATCCTCGATGGATTGGCCGGTAGAGGTGCTAGTGACACCCAGTGATGGAGCAGGCGCTGAACTTCTTTTGGGTGTGTTGTTCTGGAGTCGGGTGGTTGCGCGATACCCACTCCGTGTTTGGTTGGCCAGAGTAGTTCTGAGTTTTACCCTCCATCGGGGCTGGGCAGTGGGTTACTCATCGGCTTCTAGGGTCTACCCTCCAGTGGAGACTGGGCGGTGGGTCACCCGATACTCTTAGGGTCTACCCTCCAGCAGAGACTGGGCAGTGGGTCACCTGACACTCTTAGGGTCTACCCTTCAGCAGAGACTAGGCAGTGGGTCACCCAACGACCTCTTAGGGTCTACCATCCAGCAGGGCTGGGCAGTGGGTCACCCGTCGTCTAGTTCCAAGTCTACCCTCTAGCACGGCTGGGCAGTGGGTCGCCTGTCGACTTCTTCAAGGTCTACCCTCCAGCAGGGCTGGGCAGTTGGTCGTCTGATAATGTATTAAGGTCTCTCCTCCAGCACGGCTGGGCAGTGGGTCTCCTGTCGACTTATTCCAGGTCTACCCTCCAGTGGGGCTGGGCAGTGGGTCTCCTGATGATGTATTATGGTCTACCCTCCAGCGGGGCTGGGCAGTGGGTCGCCAGATGATGTGTTATGGATTACCCTCCATCAGGGCTGGGAAGTGGGTCACCCAGTATCTTAATATGGTTTACCCTCCAGCGGGGCTGGGCAGTGGGTCGCTTGATGATGTGTTGGGGTTTACCCTCCAGCAGGGCTGGGTAGTGGGTCACCCGATATTTGGTTATTAATTACCCTCCAGCGGGGCTAGGTAGTGGGACACCTGTTGGAATTCCAGACTCAGTCCTTACTATTAGGCTAGTCTGTGGCTTTCCTCTGTGGCCACCGTAGCGGGACCCTTGGTTGTATGGGTCGGTGATGGATCAGCTTGACTTTGAGGAGACCTCTCGACTGCAGGGTAGTGACGAGTTGTGGATTGATGTTCCCCCAGAACTCTCAAGTACGAGGGTCGCTTTCCCCACCGAGACGAGTTCTTGTGACGCGATCTAAAACCGTGCAGGCAAGTTAGCGCCGCCCAAAGCGGATAGTGTCGAAGTGCGGTGATTGAGCCCCTTGGCTTGCGGTTCGGGGAAGACGTGCGGGATGCTGGGAATTGATGGAGTTTCTTCTGGGACTGTTGGCGACCCATTTTCTTGGGTTGAGCTACGGGACGGAGATGCCCTTACGACGTTGTTCGGGTTTCTTGTGAGCATACAGATATGTATATACCTTATTTCTGGTACCCACTTCTTGGGCTTGGTTACTCTCCTTCCAGGAGAGGCGAAGACGCGCGGGGTATGCCACGTGCTTTCCGCGTCTAACATCTCATGGTTGGACGAGTCTACTCTCCTACTATAGGTAGCGAAGACTCGACGGGAAGTTCGTCTTCTCACTGTTTCCAGCTCCTTGTGTCTGGACGAGTCTACCTTATTTCCTCCTATTGGGTTGAGTTGGACTCTTCACTGTACTCTCTGTTTTACCCCTTTTAATTTCCTGTTCGCTCTACTGCTCACCCTTCGGTACCTCCTTTTGTTGCTCCCTCGAGCCTTCGGGGTATCCTGCTAATTATTTTTATACTCACCCCTGCTTGGGATTTTCCCGCACTTGGTGTTCCCTTACAGACGACGGACAGGTGGAGCGTGACTTAAGTGGATCATAGGGGCTTGGGAGCTTGGACCGCGTGTGGTGGTCGTGGCCGAGTTCCAGGTGGGAGACCCGTCAGCTGTTTCTTTTGTTTACCTGTTGCCGGGTTGTGGCACTTTTTGGTTGGGCGCGTGTTTTGCCCATTTTCTTTTCAGTTTGTACTTTGTACTTGTACAGGTTGATGCACTTTGTGGTTTATATATAGCAGTTGTTCTTTTTTACTTTTCTTGTTCTTCCTTTTTACTCTGCACTTTTGCATTGAGTGTGCTGCGTGTGGGTGTGTACAGGTACTTAGAAAAATGCCTCCCTGAGTTTTTGTGCCTTCGATGCTGGTCTCCAGCCCCTGCCCTATAGAGGCGGGCTTTGTAACATCCCCAAATGATAAAGGGTTAAATGACTAATTGATATGACTCATGTCAACAAGGTGCACCTTCCTTTTCGAGAGCCTGTCTGATTAGAACTCCATAGTTAAGCGTGCTTGGCCTGGAGTAGTGATGAGGATGGGTGACCTCTTGGGATGTTTCTCAGGGTGTGTGTGAGTGAGGACAAAGCACACTTGAAAGGACATGTGTTGGCATGTGGGGACTATCATTAGTCAGATGACCCATTCGGGCACATGGGTGGACCCTGGGGCGGGCCCCACGTGTCTACGGGGCAATTGGTGGTACATGGTGGGCCAGGACCCGACAGCCATGTTAAGGCGGGGTGGTTGTGCTGTCACCGGGGCCCAGTTGTCACATTTGGTATCAGAGGTGGTACCTAACCTTAAGTGCGTTGCACTGCTTGGGTTGAGCTGTAGGGCCCACAACGAGGGCGTTCTGCTCTAAAGGGGGGGTGATTGTAACATCCCCAAATGATAAAGGGTTAAATGACTAATTGATATGACTTATGTCAACAAGGTGCACCTTCCTTTTCGGGAGCCTGTCTGATTAGAACTCCACAGTTAAGCGTGCTTGGCCTAGAGTAGTGATGGGGATGGGTGACCTCCTGGGAAGTTTCTCAGGGTGTGTGAGTGAGGAAAAAGCACACTGGAAAGGACATGTGTGACCTCCTGGGAAGTTTCTCCGGGTGTGTGAGTGAGGAAAAAGCACACTGGAAAGGACATGTGTTGGCCTGTGGGGACTATCATTAGTCAGATGACCCGTTCAGGCACGTGGGTGGACCCTGGGGTGGGCCCCACGTGTCTGCGGGGCAACTGGTGGTACCTGGTGGGCCAGGACCCGACAGCCATGTTAAGGCGGGGTGGTTGTGCTGTCACTGTGGCCTAGTTGTCACAGGCTTGGGGTAGTTGCGGCTCAAGCCCGGGTAGGGTCGGGTCGTGACATTGAACTGGTCTACTTTGGTCTTTTCCTGGATTGAAATATATTTTTTCTATGTAGTAAATATGATGTTTTTTGTACTAGCTCTGAGAGTGTCGATTAAGGAATATTATAAGGGATTTAGGGACTTTATTATATAGAGTGAATAATTTCATGATCAATATTTCACTAGGACACCAAATCATATATAAGTGATAAAATGTTTTGACAAAAATGAATAGACCTGATATGTGGCTATTAAAAGTACCTAATGTTGTACACAAGAAAATTAGATATTGTATTCTTGTAAATAAATAACACAATGAATAAGAATGAATATTTTATACAAGATTTTTAATCCTTGAATAATGATAATATTTTGTGAATTATTATAAAGATACTCTTGTGTTACACAAGAGTGTAATGGCCAGTATAGACTCTACTAAAAGTGTATGAATAAGTATAAAGACCCTTTTATATGAGTAAATAGTGAGAATGACATTTTGGAATCAGGAAACACTATGTAAATAATTATAATGATCTTTTTGTGTAGACTCGTGAGTTAATAAATAATTTGACTATGTCTCGGGAATTGTTATTAATAAAATTATTATAGTGGAGAATTCATTTTAAGGGGTCTAACCAACATATAAAGAAGTAGGTATTTGTAACAAACCTTGTAAATACCATGTTATTTAATTTCTCTTATTTTTTCTATATACGTGGTGCGACTGTGAGATATTATTAAATAGATAGGGAACCTTAACAAGTTCAAGAGGTTGGATTCAAAAAAATGTAAATTCATAACCAGTGATTCACCCCCCCCCCACTATCAGTGGTCAATCTGCATTGAGGCTCTATAAATTCGTTAAAAAAATGTAACCCAAATGAAAAAGTGTATATTAATAGGTTATATTAAGGAAAAAAGGCATGATATCTATATGAACCCTAAAATAAAATTTTAATTGATGTAAGACACAACATACACTTTGAGAGGGTAAAAATATCCAAAAAGAGATGCTTGGAGAAATATAGAGTTTGATGAAGTCTAAGAATAAGATACATAAGATTTGTAACCTAAGAAAATTCCACAAAGACCAATGTAAAATGGAAAAAAACCATTCATGAGGATTTTTGTACCATTTCATAGTATATACATTGAAAATGTATTGAAGATATTCAGTATAAAACAATTCAAGAAGGGATTTTTTCCAATGTTACATGGTATACATCTCCCCATGAAAATGTCCCCTTAAGCACAAGAATAGATAGAAATAATAATCAGTGATACTTATGCATCTATAATAGTATTTATCATGTATTTCATGCTATGTATTTGGATTTATGATTCCCACTTATTGAGAATGGTTGGAAAATATTAAGTAAAACAAGAAAAGACACATTAGATCGTTGTAAAGATAATCCTTAGGTATCTAAGATGTAAAAAGAATATGTTCGTATTTTATAGAGGATATAAGGAATTAGTTATCAGGGATTACATAGATTCTTGTATGAAAACATATTAGAATGATCTTAACCTGCAGTCGGGACATGTGTTATTCCATAATGGAGGTGTTTCAAGCTAGAAGAGTTCAATGAACCCAATGGTAATCTATTATATAGTAGAGTATAATTATATTATGAATTATGAGGTATTTAAAGAAGTTTTTTTATAATAAACCTTTTCCATTAATTTTATGCCAATCATAGTAGAAAACATGTTTTCAGATTGTATTGTGATAATACTATAGTAGTGGTCCAAGACAGGGATCCCAGGTCACATAAACCAATGAAGAATATAAATTGGAAGTATCTCATCTTGATATATTTTTACTAAATGGGTGAGGCCATAGTAAGAATAATGGCCATAAAAGAAAACATGGTGAACCATTTAACTTAAATCCTTTTATCAATAGATGTATAGATATGTTGTGAGAATTTATAGATGGAAAAGTTTTAACTATTGTCTTTAGTGAAATTTGGAGTCTATTAGATCCAGTTCACTAGAACCAACTAACTTTGTTCTTTTGATTATGGTAATATTAATATTAATTACAATATTATTACATGATGAGTTTACTTTTGAATACATTAATGTAATATTTTCTTTACGGTATCTATCACATTGAACCAATATAATAATTCCATACTATAATGAGAACATTGACGTGTTATAAAAATATTCATTAACATACATCCTATGATTTATATGACATCTATCTGATAGGATATTTAATGTTTTTTACTATAAGATTTATGATGCTTGTAAGAAAACAATATTTTTACTTACATGGTTCAAACTTGTTAATATTCTATAAGGGATGTTTTGAGGAGTGACCTAGAAATATAAATTCCATATCTTATATGTTTCATTAAATGTTTTTATCAATATTTATCTATATTAATCAATATAATTAATATTGTGATTAATATATATCATGAATCAAAAAATTTGACATATTAATTGAATATATTAAAATTATTCTCGTGATATGGTAAGATACATTGGGTTCATCATAACTGATGTAGAATTAATTGAATAAATAAAAAAAGTTGTTTTTCTTTCCAAGTCAATAGAAGATGATATCTCTATACCTTTTATTGAAAATGAGTCATCTAATTAAATCCATGATCATGGTAGTTCATCTATAAGTATATTTCAAGAAATCATAGAAAATTGATCAAGAATTCAGGTTAATGACATATGTATGAATCCTACTTGACATGACAAACATGTTATATTATAATGTTAGAATTTTCTTGAGGTTCTTATCATTATTAAATTTAATATTTTCACTATATGTTCTTTGATGTGTTATTAGATTACAATCATAGAGTTTAGGAATGTTCACTTAATTTCACTAAGAAATATGCCTAGAGTATCACACACTAAGAGTATCTTGAATCAAACATTAATTCAAAATTTAATTCAATATTAAGAATAAATAATATTATAATCTTATAGAATAATAATTATTTAGTTTATGTGGATCACTTAAATTAAATCATAAGTTATTAGTGTTTAGAATATATATGATTTCAATATTAAATAAAAATTTATTTGTGAGTTAGAGAATATAATGTTTATTTATTTATTGAATGAATAATATAAATATGTTTATTCATTTGAATAAATATTTATTATTCATAGTTTGATAAATTCAATAGAGTACTATCGAACCTAGTTAAGGTCCTGATGGAAATGATATATTTTTTCACATCATTTAAATAAATATTAATTTATTTATTTGAAAAATGATATTTTAATTATCCATGAGTAATCACATGTCATGAAATATAATTATAGGATTATTATTATTATTCTATATAATGTTTACTTAGAATAAATAATTATTTAAGTTCATTTATTTAATTACTATTTGTTTTAACCCTATGTATAAAATCTGGTTTATATTTTTTTTTAACATTGTGAGTATTGTTCAAAATTAATTCTTAAAATACAATTCTCCCAAATTCCTAGATATATTTTCTAAAGGATTATATCAAGAATAATATATAATCCTTCCCCTCTATCTCAATCTTGATAGAAAATATTTTTTCAATCAATGTTAAGCTATATGGGGTGATTGGTCCCATTGCACTATCACCAAAAAGAAGAATGAATATATTCCAATAATCATGGAGTATTTTTTATACCACTAGGGGAATTCATGTTTGAATTATTCCCCAAAAATATGGTAAGATAGTTGTAACATCCCATTACAATATTTCAGGTGTACCACTTCTCTCTTATTATTTCTATATTTATTTGGGTGCAGGTTGGGACTCCCATGGATGGAGAAGATATCCTATGGAAAAATGAACAAAATTTCAGGTTTGTTTTTTAATTAATGTATTAGGGGTGTAAATAAATTAAGTATTTTTAGGGTTCTCCAAGTGTTCAGAAAACACTGGAGGTGGTTTGGAGATTTCTGCTAAAAATTGCACTTCTCACAGTCTATATGAGAAATACACATTGTGTATGGGGATTACATGACATGTAATATCTTCCAGAATAATCCATGATTATATTACACAATGTTGAATGAGTACATGTCATGTATTTGGTTCTCATCATTTAGCGATTAAAATAATTTTCTAATAAAAATGTGAATGGTTTTTCATCCTACCTGAGTTTTATGGATTACATAATGTGTAATGGGGGTACACTTTGTATAAGTCTCACATACAGTGATTTTTTGGCATTGTATGATTTATTTTATTATATAACACTACTAGAATTTAGAGCTACCACCACGGAGCTATACCCACAGACAATAGGAACCGTGGCTATATCCTGTGTACAGCCACGACAATTTCGCTTTCCGTGGCAATTAACCCACCCCAACTCCCCAATTTACCGTAACCCTCTCTCCTCCTTGCGACTCTTCTCCCCGACGTTCCGCGATCCTCCTCCTCCGATGGGCCACCCAACCTCCCCACGATCGTCCTCCTCCAGCGCGGCCACTCCACTTCCCCGCCGTTGCTGCTCCGATGCAGACTCCCCACCTCCTCTGACGACGTGCCTCTGATGCGGCCACCCCACTTCACCGCGATTCTACTTCTCGGACGCTGCCCCGACACGGCTTCGACGCTGCCCCGACTGGCTCAAACGCGGCCACTCCACCTCTCGGGATCCTCCTTCCACGCGGCCACCCCCGATTCTTCTCCTCCGACGTACCAGCCTCACCTCCTCTCTTCCTTCCCGACGCCTCCCCGACGCCTCCTCCACGATGCCTCCTCGCCAACAGCCCTCAATACCCCCAATTCCTCCTCACCACAACCCTCCTCCCCACGATCCTCCTCCTCCAGCAAAGCTACTCCAAGCGGCCTCCCCACCTCCTCTCTTCTTTCCCGACGGCTCTCCCCCACAACCCTCAACACCCCGTATGCCAAGGTCGACACCCCCCACACCCTATCATCAAGGTATTTGAAAATTTCGTTAATTTATTATGTTCTTTCTTGAATCTGAAACTAATAATGGATGTGGACGAAGCTATGGTAGATGGTCTTGTTATTTTTCAATTAATGACACGATGGTCCTATTTATTTGTTAAAGGATATTTCCAATTTTGGGTTCATTCCTCATTCAACACATTTTGGTGCAGTGGTAGATAATGAGAGAGGGAATTCAGAATAAATTTCATACATTAACTTGTTGTGAGATGGGATTTTGGATGATTTTATAGATGGAGTAACCATTTTAGATCCTTTTGATACTTCTAGGTTCTCACGATAATTTGGTCATTTAAAATAGGTTACATCTATACCTCTAATCAATATTTAGAGATAATATAACCCATTTTTCCTTTATGAAATGTGGCCGATGATGATGCAGGAGGATTCTGACATAGAAATTTCATTACATCTTAAGAATGGTCCAAATAATAGGCCAAAGAAATCCTGAAGACATCTTGCCTGATGTAATCTCATAACATGAAAAATAAATCCTCCTCAATTGGGGTAATTATAAACACAAGCACACACACACTCAGGTACATTAGTGGATCAAGCCTCATCCCTCCAAATTAGCATTGTCAATCCAGCTGGAACTATTTATAAGAATTTTAAATGTCTCGAAGGCTTAGATGATGACTTACCAAAGGGCCCTAGATGAGATTTCCTGAAGTCCTTGTGGCACAAAGGCCATAATTTATAGATTTCTCAACTCAAGCTGCCATGGGGGTCAAATGATGTGCCCCTGACCATGAAACCAGGGCCTAGGTCGAGTAGCCCCCAGTGGGCCCGTCAGGTACCTACGTTGCCCTCACCAATGCCCCCTTCCTATTCCTCGTGCATGCCACACCCCATGCATTCCCACTCCCTCCCCGCGCTCACCAGCACTATCGCTCGTCATGCTCACCCATGCCCTCGATTGATGGCTTTCCCGTTGGAGTGCTACTTCAATCCAGAGGAGGGTTTCATTAGAGATTTTGGGAAGGTTGTTACTGGACATGGCGTGATTCAAGTGCATTTGGGTTTGGATGAAGGTAGTCCAGTGAATCATGAAGTGAACGATCCCTGCAATGTGAATGTTCGAGAGGATTTGAATGATAACCATCTCTCTTATGCTTGGATAGATATTTTTTTACCTTATATCTAGTTCTGATTCATAAAATAAAAGAATTATGAGAAATGGTACTTTATATCTTATTGAGCCGAATGCTAAAATTCATGAAGATATTTTAGTAGAATGAAGTATTTAATTCGTGGATGTTTAATGTTGCAGCAGAATAATAACCCATGGAAAATTGAAGATCTCCTAAAGCGGTTCCATCAGATTTGGGGCTTCGGTGGATGGCGCATGGTGTCGATTGTTAGGGTATTTTTTCCTCTTCTCCCTATAGGATGAATTAAAATCAAGAACACGGGGCTTCAGTTTTGTCTCCCTCAAACCTATAATCTTGAGGTTTCAAGATTGGGATCCTCTCTTTGATCTAGCTTCGGTTAAGAATTTAATTATTCAAACTCGGATTCGCTTTAAGGGATTAAGTTGGTTTTTTTGGAATTCTCAAATCCTTTGGGGTAGTGAACCAGTTGTGGGAATTCCTATCAAATTCAATGGGGAGACTAACCGTGCTTGATATGGTCATTTTGTAAGATTTTCTGTTGAGGTTTATTTATGTTTTCCTCTCATTGAAACTATTTTCCTTGTTGTTAATGGTTATAAGCTTGAATTATCGTCTGAGTTTGAAAGGTTACCTGAATTTTTCAGTAAGTGTAACTGCATTGGGCACTAGTGCCTTGTTCATTTTATTAGGGGTGGGGGATGGCATTTTGTATATGATATTTAGAAGTCACGTTTGGATCTCTAGTATGATTGTGACTTTCTTTTTTATAACAGTCATGTTATAGGAGGAATAAACTATCAAACCTTTCTGCGTCTGATATGGGATTTTTTTTGTAATGTCTTCTGTCTTGGTGTAAAATGTTAGTGGAAATCATAATATAATTACTATTTTTGGTGTACTGCATCTCTTTGGATGTCTTTTAGCAATTTTCATGGTTCAAATGATATTTTTATTCATTCACATCATGAAATGATAAATTTCATTAGTTTTCATTTTGGCATTTCAGCTCAGCTGCCAGGATGCTTCTCTTGCCATAAAGCCTGTATTTAGTCGTTTCCAGTCAGTTGTGATCACATCTGGAACTCTTTGCCTGATTGATCTCTATCCTCACCTTCTGAATTTCAACCCAGCTGTTAGTCAAAGCTTAATAATGTCCTTAATAAGGGATTTCATATGTCCCATGGTTCTCACTCGTGGAAGGTGAGATATTATCAAATTTAGTATACTAGGTTAAATGTGTTTTATATTTAGTTGGCTTCTCCTCACCCTCACATAAGTGTTATTTTAAATAAAATAAGACCCGTTACATTTAATGTTGTCATGGTATTCTGGAACATATTTGTTTTTTCACAGTGATCAGCTTCCTATAAGTACTAAATTTGATATGAGGAGTGATCATGGCGTTGTAAGAAACTATGGGAGACTTTTGCTAGAGATGGTGACAGTTGTCCCTGATGGGATTGTGTGTTTCTTCACCAGTTACTCGTACATGGAAAGAATAGTCAATAGCTGGAATGAACTTGGGATTTTAAAGGTGAATATGTTCTACATTAGCTTTGGTGATATTGGTTTTATGTTGACTGACTTTAAATACATTTTGGGGAAAATGCCATGTTAATGCTCAATGGAGATATTGAATTCACATTTATACATTTTTTTATGAAAGAAAAATCTTTCTTAAGGGTATAATAAAATCCCAATGTGTTTTTTTACAATTCTTAACTTCATTGTAGTCAAATGTTTTTTCTTTGGGTGTGCTAGTTCTTTAGCTTCTTGGTATCAGCATGGGTATTAGGTCCTTGGTGTTGCGTAAGGTTCAATATTCAAATCATTTTAGGTGATATATGGAATCTATCTTTATCTACCAATTAAAAAATTCATGGAGTTTGATGTTTTTCAAACTATATTTACAGTAGCTTTTATATGAACTTATTCAATTTTTTTTAAACTTTTGTTGCAGGAAATAATGCAGCATAATCTTGTTTTCATTGAGATTCAAGATGTTGTAGAAACAACTATGGCACTTGACAACTATCGCAGGGCATGTGATTGTGGGATAGGTGCTTTATTTTTCTTTGTTTCCAGGTATTTGATCTAATTAAACTTAGAGCTCAATTCTTATTCTAACATAAAGTGAAAAAGGATTGTGGTAGACTGTACTCTTGATGTGTTTAGTTAGAGCAGTTATGTACTTAGTATGTGGGTGTGTCTAGGTTATTTCTATCCTTTTATCTAGCGTGTTTAAATTTTGAATCCCGCACCTATTTCAAGTACGGTATTTCTCATCGTACACTATTAATTAAATGTTTCAGTCTAACTCAAGGTACATGGTTTCTGGTTATATTCCTTTTACACAGTAAAAAAGCCAAACCCTAGGAAGCATCTCCAGATTGGACCCCCTTTCTATCCCCGGAGCCCTCGTTGGTCCGTGTCAATACCCCCTTTATTTTCCATGCACCCTAGTTGTGTTCTCTGCCTTCATCAGGCCACGCGCCCCCCAAGCACATGCTGCCCAGCCAGCCTGTCTCACCCAACCATTGATGTTGCACCTTAGTGATGCCCGCTGCACTACATCTACCATGCAAACCACTTTGCAATGATCTCTACAGAGCTATGCTTCCCTACAGTGCTTTTTTCTTGGACCGGTGTGCCTTTTCTACCCTTTCTTTGATGAAGGAAGGAATCTTTCTACTTCACTATGATGGTCATTGCGCCCCTGGTAAATTCTGCAGTTTGTGTTGTTCGTAATGTTCATTTATATGGGTGCCGTAAATGAAACCGCAACCAAACCAGTGATGATTACAGTATCCTCTCGGTTGGAAACGCCTCAATTTCTCAATTTTTTGCGTGTGGCAGATGACAATGACTATATTTTTTAAGGGATTCTGTTGTGGCCATTTTTTTAGTCCTCCAAATTCAGCGGATCCTCATATTCTTGTTATGAACCTGAGGATGGCAAGTTGTTCAGTTTTTTTCTCAATTTGATGGACAAATGAGTTAAACGTGTGGCCAGAAACATGAATACCAGGTATCCTGGAAGATTCTTGCATTTTTTTGACTGGAAGATTATTGTGGGTGAGTTCATCGACTTGTGATCTATTCCCAAAACTCCAGAATAAATGCACACTCAACATGAGCAATTATTCTTTTTTTTCACTTCCGGGATTGAACCCAGAGTTCAACCTTGTTGGGAAAAAGATGCTCGCCAACCCCATCACTCTATATATGTCACTTGTTTGTAGTATCCTTATCAAGGACAATCATCTATCTACCACTACTGTGTCTGTTGATTTCTTTCACATGACTGTTGCATCTCGTTGCAATGGTTGTGGATTTGGATGCTTTAGTGGTGGTAGTTTCGGTCATATGTGGTATCACTATTATGGTTGACAACATCACACAATTGAAACTTGCTGAAAACATCATGGCCACCTGAAGCATCCTCAACATACTGGCTGATCCAGTCCTGTTCAAGTTGTTGTTGCTGAGTCCCCCACCTTGCTCCTGACACACGATTTCATGGTCGAGCTCTTATAATATATGTTTTTCTTGCTTGAAAATGGCAATATTGTATGGATTTCCTTGAATTACTTTCATACAGGGAATGAATGATCTGAAATAGTTTTTCCCAAAAGATATCAATCCATTTGGTTGCATTCCTAACATTACTGTTTGTGGAGAACCATTTCTAATTCTTACATTCGATTGAAGCATGGAAATATTCTGAATGTATCCCTCCAATTTCTACCAGGATATGCTAATGGTATTCTTGTGAAGTGGTGGGGATATGTGCATAATCCCTGTTTTCTTCTGGAATATATTGGTAAACTTGCAATATTAGCTCATTCCCTATGATCGACAACTCTCTATTTCTAGAAAGATTTCCAAAGGGCCCTAATTTCAGAGTTTAGGGTGACAAACTATAGCGTGACACCCTCAGTAGTATACTGAGGGGTAGTAATTGTATTTCCCTATGATCAAAAACTCTCTTTTCCTACAAATAATGTTTGAATAATAGGTTCATGGGAAGACTATGACATAGACAATGTTTCCATGAGGTTATAGAACTTTTAGAGATTATCATAAAAGAGCTTTTCCAAGAAAATTAGCTTAGAAAAATTGAAATTAAAAATGGGTTATAGGATCTAGATATGTCATGAATCACTTTATAAAGCATGTATAAACTTGGTTAATGATTTAAAACCATCCAACATACCCATTAGTTTTAAAGATTCCTGAAAACAGAAGCATATTTCAGTATTATACATCACAGTTTGACACTTTAGCATGTAGTGGTAGGTCCATAGAAGCTTCCTACACCTGTTAAGAATGTTATACTTTTTACATTTTCAAACCCATGTTTTTATGCTCTTTGCAATGGTTGGTGCATCACCTGATAATATGATTTTGTTGAGTATGAGATTAAAAGAGAGATAAGGCGTTCTTACAAGTTAACGAGGATGAATTGTTTCTATTCACAAGAATATGAATGGGGATCTTCTTACATGAGTGTAGATTATTAGATGCTTTCATCCACCTATGTTCAATATATGAGTAGTTATTCAATTTGACATTACCATTTATCTTCTTATAGGGTGCTTCTTCTGGTGAAAGATCCCACACAACTGACTCAGGTACTATATCAATGTCATCATTGTACCTAACGGTATGTAATAACATATTCCATTATGCTTTTTGTTTTATGTACTCTGAATTCATTATTCAAATTACAAAATTGTAAATGTGCTTTTCAAAATATTCTCTTAATGAAAAATATAATTTTATCTTATGAGATTTAATTTCTCCATGCATCCAAATCTAACATATCATTCTTTATACATTGAACATCAACTATTCTCTATACTTTCAAGGGAGTAATACGATTATTAGATGCTTTATTGTATTTATTACTCAGCTCGATTGTATTATTATCACATGATCATCAGTAGTTGCATTTTTTTTGGTGCTCCAACTCTTGTGTATGTAGATTCATATCATAGTCTTTCAACTTTTCTACTACCAGGTATGTTATACCTGAATCCTCTGATCATAGGGTGTCTAATTAGCATACAATTTTCTTGGACCATCCGATGATCCTCCATTGCATATTGTATTATCACAGCGCATATTCTTTCCTCTGATTGCAGTGTACTCCATCCGATGATCAATCTGATATTCTCACTCTGCCCATTCGTGTCATTGCACGACCCCTTCATTTTGTTGTTTTACATTAAAATTCTCATACTATGTCTGGTTATCTTGAACCATTTCATCTATGATTATAACCATCTGATAGTTACTGCATGCGGAAGTATTTCTAGATCGCCTCTATCTGAGCAATGGAGTCTGGGTTTATCCGAGCATCTCGGTCGGTGTATTTATGTCTGATCATCCCCCCTGTCCGCAACACCCACCCTGCCGCCTTCGAATCAGCCCGCACCATCCCCCCAACACCTGCAACCAGCCGCTTTCAACCAGCATTCTAGCCTCCTCCCGCTCCCTTCACTCCTGGTCTGAAGATGTTGCCACGCGGATGTTGCTGTATTGGGCCAACACGCTGCGGTCACGCCGCGGTCACGCCGCGGTCACGCCGCGGTCACGCCGCGGTCACGCCGCGGTCACGCCGCGGTCACGCCGCGGTCACGCCATGGTCATGCCGTGGTCACGCCGCGGTCAAGCCGCGGTCACGCCGCGGTCACGCCGCGGTGCGCGGTCACGTCGCGGTCACGCCGCGTTCACGCCGCGGTCACGCCGCAGTCACGCCATGATTTGGCCCTGCTCCAGCCACATCCAGCCCACACCAGCACCCTTCCACCTTCATTTCAGCCCGCTGCCACCAGCATTCCAGCCCACAACAGCCCCCCCCCCCCCCCCACCAACTTCGAATCAGCCCGCACCATCCCCCCAACACCTGCAACCAGCCCCCTTCCACCCGCATTCCAGCCTCCTCCCGCTCCCTTTGCTCCTAGCCGGAAGATGCTGCCCCGCAGATGTCGCTAGATCGGGCCAACACGCTGCGGTCACGCCGCGGTCACGCCGCGCTCAAGCCGCGGTCACGCCGCGGTCACGCCGCGGTCATGCCGCAGTCACGCCGTAGTCATGCTGTGATTTGGCCCTGCTCCAGCAACATCCAGCCCACACCAGCCCCCTTCCACCTTCATTTTAGGCCACTGCCACCAGCATTCCAACCCGCAACAGCCCCCCCCCCACACCACCTTTGAATCAGCCCGCACCATCCCCCCAACACCTGAAACCAGCCCCCTTCCACCCGCATTCTAGCCTCCTCCCGCTCCATTCGCTCCTGGCCAGAAGATGCTGCCCCGCAGATGTCACTGGATTGGGCCAACACGATGTGGTCACGCCGCAGTCACGCCGTGGTCACGTCGCGGTCACACCGCGGTCACGCCGCGGTCACGCCGCGGTCACTCCGCGGTCACGTCGCAGTCACGCCGCAGTCACGCCGTGATTTGGCCCTGCTCCAGCCACATCCAGCCCACACCAGCCCCCTTCCACCTTCATTTCAGCCCGCTGCCACCTGCATTCCAGCCCGCAACAGCCCCCCCCCCCCCCCCCACCCCCACCACCTTCGAATCAGCCCACACCATCCCCCCAACACCTGCAACTAGCCCCCTTCCACCCGCATTCCAGCCTCCTCCCGCTCCCTTCGCTCCTGGACAGAAGATGCTGCCCTGCGGATGTCGCTGGATCGGGCCAACACGCTGCGGTCACACCGCGGTCACGCTGCGGTCACGCCGCGGTCACACCGTAGTTATGTCGTGATTTGGCCCTGCTCTTACCACATCCAGCCCACACCAGCCCCCTTCCAACTTCATTTCAGCTCGCTTCCAACGGCATTCCAGCCCCCAACAGCCCCCCTACCACCTTTAAATCTGCCCGCACCATCCCCCCAACACCTGCAACCAGCCCCCTTCCACAAGCATTCCAGCCTCCTCACGCTTTCTTCGCTCCTAGCCAGATGATTCTGCCCCGCGGATGTCACTGGATCGGGTCAACACGCTGTGGTCACGCCGCGATCACGCTGCGGTCACGCCGCGGTCACGCCGTGGTCACGTCGTGGTATTAATATTTTTCCCTTTCATAGCATCTTTCAATGAAGTATTAATAGAGGATGGCTTGCAGAATTTCCGTACAATTCTGCACTTATCAGTGGCATGGCCTATCATCCTGCAAAGCTCATTGTACTTTGGTATGTTTTCTAATACAAAACATACCTCAATAAGATGATCATTTATATCAATAGAAACACATTCCAGGGGGTGTAAAAAGGGGCAGGGGGAGGGGTGTCCGGCAGGGGTGGTGTCTAGAAGGGGGGGAGGGGTGTCCAGGGGGTGCAGGGGGTGTCCAGTGGGGCTGTCCAGTTGGGGCATGGGGGTTGTCCAGTGGGGTGCAGGGGGCAGGGTGCAGGGGGAAGGGGTGTCCAGAAGAGGGATGGGTGTCCAGCAGGGGGAGGGGCTGTCCAAGCAGGGGGGAGGGCTGTCCGGAAGGGGGGGAGGGCTGTCCGGCAGGGGGGAGGGCTGTCAAGGGGGTGCAGGGGGTGTCCAGTGGGGCTGTCCTGTGGGGATGTCCTGTTGGGGCATGGGGACTGTCCAGTGGGGTGCAGGGGGGGAATGGGGGACTAAGGGGGCATGGGGGGGTGCAGGGGGGTGTTCAAGGGGGCTGTCCAGGGGGTTGAAAGGGGGTGCAAGAGGGTTGTCCATGAACCTAAGCCCATGCAGGTTATGAATGTCTCTATAGAGAAAATACAGTGCTGTCTAGATCTGGAAAATATCATAAAACCTCCCACAGATACTTCACAGGCACTAGGTATAACTATTTCACCACCTATAGATACTGAGCATGGTGCTATAAAATCTGGTAATTCTATTTCAAATCATAATTCCAATGTTTTGTTTAATGCAGTACTACATGAAATCTGATGATTTATGTTGATGACATGATTACAATTTGTAAGAACATGAGCCTCATAATTATTGTAAAATCACAAAACAATGGTAAGTTTGAAGTGAAAGACTTAGGCATAGCTAATAAAACCTTAGGAATTGAAATTGTTAGAGATAGACTAAATAAATTTTCTTACTTATCTCAAAATGGTTAAATATTAAATATTAAAAATAGACACATGTTTGAATCTCTCAAAATTTCCAATGTACTCCTAGTAAAACACTTTAAATTTTCTTCAACACAAAAACCCATTGCTGATGATGATATTCAATTTAGGTGTAAAATCCATTATGATAATATTTTTGGTAGCATTATGTACTCTGATTTCCATGGGACCTGATATTGCCTATGAAATCTACAGTCATAGCAGATTTATGACCACACCTTGGATGCCATATTTTCATGCCCTTAAGTGGATTCTTTGATACCCATCATGTGACTCTAATCTTTCTTTGTGTTATGGTCAAGATGTCAACAATTCTGAAATTGTGGTTGGATATGTAAATGCAGACTATGAATGTAATATTTACACTAGAAAATCCTTGAATGGTTATGTGTTCACATCCTATGGTGGCCTCATTTATTTTAAATGTAACATATAGTCAATGTTTTCTATTTCAACCATGGAATCTATGTATATTTTCTTTGATTGAGGATGTGAAATAATCTATATGGATGAAAGGAGCATCTTCTAAACTTATCCTTTTCAATTCTGTTATAAATGTTTATTCTAATAGTAAATCAACCCTTTATTTTTCCAATATTTTAGTTTTTCATGGTAAACTAAAACACATAGACATTAGGGGGGACAGGTGTAGGTGGGCGGGGGAGGGGGGACAGGTGCAGGTGGGCTGGGGTAGCTGGGGGGAGGGGGGGGCTGGTGCAGGTGGGCTGTGGGGGGGGGGGGCTGGTGTAGCTAGGGGTTGGGGTTGGGGGCTGGTGCAGGTGGGCTGTGGGGGGGGGGGGCTAGTGCAGCTCGGGGCTGGGGTTGGGGGCTGGTGTAGGTGGGCTGCAGGGGGGGACTGGTGCTGCTGGGTTGGGGGTGGCAGGGGGGTGGGGGGCTGGTGCAGCTAGGGGTTGGGGTTGGGGGTAGGTGCAGGTGGGCTGCGGGGGGGGGGGGGGGTGGAGGTGGGATGGGGGTGGCAGGGGGGCTAGGGGTTGCAGGTGGCTGGGGGGGGGGGGCTGGTGCAGGGGGCTTGGGTTGGGGGCTGGTGCAGGTGGGCTGGGGTAGCAGGGTGGCTGGGGAGGGGGGACAGGTGCAGGTGGGATGGGGTAGCAGGGGGCTGGGGGGGGCTGGTGCAGCTGGGGTTGGGGGCTGGTGCAGGTGGGCTGCGGGGGGGGACTAGTGCTGGTGGGCTGGGGGAGGGGTGTCCAGGGGGTCTGTCCTGGGATGGGGTCTGTCCTGGGGTGTCCAGGGTCAGGGGGCAGGGGGGCAGGGGGCAGGGGTGTCTAGCAGGGGGAGGGGTGTCCAGCATGGGGAGGGGCTATCCAGGCAGGGGGAGGGGTGTCCATCATGGGGGAGGGGTGTCCAGGGGGGTGGTCCAGGGGTGTCCAGGGTCTGGGGGGGTATGTCCTGGGGTGGGGTCTGTCCTGGGGTGTGCAGGGGAAGGGGGGCAGGGGTTTCCAGCAGAGAGAGGGGTGTTTAGCAGGGGGAGGGGCTGTCCAGGCAGGGGGAGGGGTGTCCAACATGGGGGAGGGGTGTCTAGGGGGTGGTCCAGGGGTGTCCAGGGTCTGGGGGGGGGGGGCTGTCCTGGGGTGGGGTCTGTCGTGGGGTGTCCAGGGTCAGGGGTCAGGGGGCAAGGGTGTCCAACAGGGGGTGGGGTGTCCAGTAGGGGGAGGGGCTGTCCAGGCAGGGGGACGGGTGTCTAGCATGGGGGAGGGGTGTCCAGGGGGGTGGTCCAGGGGTGTCCAGGGTCTGGGGGGGGTCTGTCCTGGGGTGGGGTCTGTCCTGGGGTGTCCAGGGTCAGGGGGCAGGGGGGCAGGAGGTAGGGGTGTCCAGCAGGGGGAGGGGTGTCCAGCAGGGGGAGGGGCTGTCCAGGCAGGGGGAGGGGAGTCCAGCATGGGGGAGGGGTGTCCAGGGGGGTGGTCCAGGGGTGTCCAGAGTCTGGGGGGGTCTATCCTGGGGTGGGGTCTGTCCTGGGGTGTCCAGGGTTAGGGGGCAGGGGGCAGGGGGCAGGGGTGTCCAGTAGGGGGACGGGTGTCCAGTAGGGGGAGGGGTTGTCCGGGCAGGGGGAGGGGTGTCCAGCATGGGGGAGGGGTGTCCAGGGGGGTGGTCCAGGGGTGTCCAGGGTCTGGGGGGGGGGGTCTGTCCTGGGGTGTCCAGGGTCAGGGGGAAGGGGGCAGGGGTGTCCAGTAGGGGGAGGGGTGTCCAGTAGGGGGAGGGGCCATCCAGGCAGGGGGAGGGGTGTCCAGCATGGGGGAGGGGTGTCCAGGGTCTGGGGGGGGGGGGGGGGTATGTCCTGGGGTGGGGTCTGTCCTGGGGTGTCCAGGGGCAGGGGGAAGGGGTGTACAGTAGGGGGAGGGGTGTCCAATAGGGGGAGGGGCTGTCCAGGCAGGGGGAGGGGTGTCCAGCATGGGGGAGGGGTGTCCAGGGGGGTGGTCCAGGGGTGTCCAGGGTCTGGGGGGGTCTGTCCTGGGGTGGGGTCTGTCCTGGGGTGTCCAGGGTCAGGGGGCAGGGGTGTCCAGCAGGGGGAGGGGTGTCCAGTAGGGGGAGGGGCTGTCCAGGCAGGGGGAGGGGTGTCCAGCATGGGGGAGGGGTGTCCAGGGGGGTGGTCCAGGGGTGTCCAGGGTCTGGGGGGTCTGTCCTGGGGTGGGGTCTGTCTTGGGGTTTCCAGGGTCAGGGGGCAGGGGGGCATGGGTGTCCAGTAGGGGGAGGGGTGTCCAGTAGGGGGAGGGGCTGTCTAGGCAGGGGGAGGGGTGTCCAGCATGGGGGAGGTGTGTCCAGGGGGGTGGTCCATGGGTGTCCAGGGTTTGGGGGGGTCTGTCCTGGGGTGGGGTCTGTCCTGGGGTGTCCAGGGTCAGGGGGCATGGGGGCAGGGGGCAGGGGGCAGGGGGCAGGGGTGTCCAGCAGGGGAAGGGTGTCCAGCAGGGGTAGGGGCTGTCCATGCAGGGGGAGGGGTGTCCAGCATGGGGGAGGGGTGTCCAGGGGGGTGGTCCAGGGGTGTCCATGGGTGGTGGTCCAGGGGGAGGGGTGTCCAGCAGTGGTGTCTATTGCTGGTATTCTTTTTTGGACTTCAACAGATTATGCAAGGACTCGGTGGGGGTGGATAGTGGGGGTGAAGTGGGGGGGGGGGGGAGGGGGACCTGGGTTCAAGGGGTAGTGAGGGGGCTGGGTGTAGGCGATGGGGGTGGATATAGGGCTGGGTGCAGGGGGGATGGGGGTGGGGATGTGGGCCTGGGTGCAGGGGGCAGTGGGGGTGTAGGTGGGGTGGATAGTGGGGGTGCATTGGGGGGAGGGGGACCTGGGTGCAAGGGGTGGTGAGGGGGCTGGGTGTAGGGGGGTGGGGGCTGGATATAGGGCTGGGTGCAGGGGGGGATGGGGGGGGGGGGCTGGGGGCCTGGGTGTAGGGTGCAGTGGGGGTGCAGTAGAGGGGAGGGGGACCTGGGTGCAAGGGGTAGTGAGAGGGATGGGTGTAGGGGGGTGGGGGCTGGATATAGGCTAGGTGCAGGGGGGGCTGGGGGCATGGGTGCAGGGGGGCAGTGGGGGTGCAGTGTGCGGGAGGGGGACCTAGGTTCAAGGGGTAGTGAGGGGGCTGGGTGCAAGGGGTAGTGAGGGGGCTGGGTGTAGGGGGGTGGGGGATGGATATAGGGCTGGGTGCAGGGGGGGCTGGAGGAGGTGTCTAGGGGGGTGTCTGGGGGGTGTCCAGGAGGTGTCCAGTGGTGTCCAGGTGGTGTCCACGGGGTGTCCAGGGGGTGTCCTGGGGGTGTCCAGGGGGTGTCCAGGGGGGATTCCAGGGGGAGTCTAGGGGGTATTGTTTTATGGATTTGGACACCCTATAGACACGGTTTTAAACCGTGGCTATTGGTTCATTTCCACGGTTCTTAACCGTGGCTATAGACATAATGCCACAGTTCTAAACCGTGGCAATATATTCTGTCCGGCCTTTAGTATAGCCACGGTTTGAACCGTGGATATAGGTCTAGGCCTATAGCCACGCCAAACTTAGCCACGGTTCCTCGAACCGTGGCTATAGCCCAAATTTATAGTAGTGTAACTTAATTCATCCTTATTCCCTCACAAACTAGAGTCACTCTCCAAAAATTTTGAGAAACTCCACTCTGTCTGTATTGCTTCATTCAACGATTGATGTCTATTGCAGCTGGGTTAAATATATATAGTTTATTCTTTTATATTATTAATATCCTTTTATCATGGTATCCCCATTGAACAATGTCTCTCTATCTCTTGATATATGATTATAATCCTATTGATTCCTTTATAGATCCATCATGCAATATTATTCCAAGGGTCAATCCTTTATTGGTCGCCATGTGGTATGTGTGTGTTCTTTGATGTATGTTGTGAATTGACTTATCCATTGTTTGTTTTTTTGTTGAATAAATTCTGAGATATTTGGATTGATTCTAGAGCATCTTTTGTCGTCATTATGTTCTTCCACGTTGTTGGATTACATTTCAGGCATGTGCAACCTGAGCATGCGGTAAGTGGTTCCATCTATATTCTTTGTTATATGAACTAAATTTATTGGGAATTTTTAAATTTTTTTATAAATGAAATGACATGATTGATTGATAAATTTGTGTGTGTAGAAAATGGGTTTTTAAAAAATATGGATTTTACCTTATTTTGGTAAATGGAAATGGTATTTTCAAATCATTTTGAAATAGATTTATGAAAAGTTTTTTAAATAATGGTTTTGATAAAATTGTTTGTGAAATATAGAACATAGGAAGCCTTGGGTACATTACTGTATGGTGTAATAAAAGGCCTCATCCATTTATACTATTGGGGGGGTACACTCATGATGTGTTCATTTTCTCCTTAGGATGGTTGTTCTAGGGAAATGGTAGGCATTATTGGGATGTTCACATTATAGGGTATTTCTATACTTTTTATATTTATTGAATATATCTAAGGGATTGATGCACATGATTTTAAATATTGGGGGTATGATTGTCCTTTCTAGCTTGACCTATAGTGTTCCTCGATCTGATGTTACCTATGATTTGGCTAGTACATTTTTGTCTTATATTGCAAAGGATTTGATACGAAATGTGGTACATTATTTTCTTTGATTTATAATATATTATTATATATATGTGTGTATAAAATTAATTAAATTATTTTACCTAGATTATTTTGAAAATGTGTAAAAAGTGGAAAATAAATTTTTTCCCATGCTTTTGATATAAAAACTATAAACTATTTTTCATGCCTTTTTTAGGTAGTTTTAATCATGTTAATATTATTATATAAGGAATTATTATAGAACAACTAGGTCAAATACTACTAATTCTATTAGTCAAACCCTGCACACCCATTCAGAAGTGCATAGAACATTGCATGTCTTTTGATTTAGGGAAAGGAAATGTGCTATAGTGAAGCAGTGAGGTATCTATCAGCTATGTCTGGGTGGATTGTGGAGAGATGTTGGGAGTTACCCATAATTTATATGGAGATTTTTGGAGTAGATATTATAGTTTTTATTCATTTTCTATTGGAATTTTCTCTTGAGATTATTTAATTACCTTTTTAGTTGTATCATTTTCATTATTTTCTTTTAGTAATGCAATATATTTATCTCTTTCACTATTTTTCTCTATTATGTATATATTTCATGTTGTTTAATTAAGTTGGGAAAAATTATTCCCTCTGTTTTTAATTTTCTACCCAGGTACTAGTTTTCAGACCATTGGGATCAGGAACACCCTTCGGGTATGTAGCAATTTGGGTTAGGTACGAACTCAAGAGGGTATTTGTGCAAGGTTCATTATAGTTTTATGTTAGAGTATGTTTTCCATCAATATTATTTATCTTGGAGAATTTGGTAGACTATATATAGGTTTATTAGTAATTGATAGGCTGGTTATGGTGCCTGTGTATCCATCTCTTTCTATGATGAGACACAAGTTTCCATGTGATGTTAGGGTGTTTGTATCCTATCTTGTATTCATGATCTTAATCTTAGTTCCTTATTATGGTTTTTTGGTTTGAGTTTAGATTATTATGTTTTCTAATCATTTCAGCTATTTTAGTGTGCAATGATATGCCTCTGAGACATCATTCAAGGGTCCTCAGAAAGGTATAGCGGATTCCCCTAAGGAGAATCCGCCTGTAGATCATAATATTTTAAAGGTTGTCACACTGACAGTTTTCTAATTTCAATCAAAATTTATAGAAATTAAAAAACATATTCCTTGACGTAGAACCAAGAGTTACGGGAAATATAGTTTGATAGTGGGAGTTCTTGCATGAGAAGACATTATCCTTTAAGACTATGAATGAACCTAAAGAGGCATAGGACTAGATTGAAAAAATTGATCAGATATTTGAATTCTTGGATACACCTAAGGGTATCAAGGTTAATTTACTATCATTTATACTTGAGGGTCCCAATAATATATGGTGGTATTCTATGGTGTAGGAGAATATGGATGTCGGATTTGATAGGAAGGATTTTAAGAACATCTTCTTCTAGATATTTTTTCTATAGTCACTGATGATAGAGTAGTATCTAGAGTTCATGGAGAGTGTTTGGTGTTGGAATACAACAATTAGTTTCTATAGTTGTTTAATTTTTTAACCAAAGGTGGTAATTAATGAACATATGAAAGATCAGAAATTCCTGAAGTGTTTGCGACTGGATATCATATCATAGGAATTTATGCTAAAGCATTAAACCTATAAAGATATGGTAGATGGAACTATGGAAATAGATATGAATATAAAACACATGGTTAGATATTCCTCAGCTTATTTTCTACCCAATGGCAGCATCAGTGGCATATAGGTAAATAAGAGGAAGTGGTAAGATCATCGCAAGAGTGATGGTGGTGGTTCTCAGGGGTAGACTTCCATTGTACTTTCAATTCCAGCTAGTAGTGTGCCTCTAACTTTCTATGAGTATTGAAAGGTTTGACACATCTATAATTATTATCCTTCATATGAAAGGATATGAAATATTTGGGGGATTTATCATCATCTAAAACATTTCTATCAGGACATGTCTATTACTATATATGGTCACAGATCGTCAGCTTCATAGGCTACTATGGCATAGTCAGATGATTCAAAGACTACAGTTATCAATCCATAAGTATTAAGAGTGAAGAAAATTCATGTCGTAGACTAGTTACCAGTGGAGGTAGATTTGGGTCAAGAGATAGTGAGAGGTACCATATTTATTTAATCTTTAATAGTAGTTGTATTATTTGATATTGGTTCTTCCCACTTGTTTATATCTGTCCATTTTTTAATATGACTAAACGTCCAATGAACTTCATATATTTTTTATGGAGTTAATGAAATATTTTGGGAATAAGAAAGAGAACGGTTTTTAATGTACTTCTTGTTCACTATTGAAAGCTGATGTATAGTAAGTCTAGGATTTTCTCATCCTCGATCTGGATATTTTTTACATCATCACCGGGATGTATTGTCTTGTTTCCCATAATGATGAGGTTTATTTTTATCATTGGAGTGAATCATTTATTGTAGCCGATGGGATATCATATTTTTTTAGGGAGAGTGGGATCTGAGTTCTGGTTATGTAGGACCTTCCTACCTAGAACCTAAAATAGTGTTGTCTATATTAGAAGTTGTTCTTGATGATGTTTCTTCTAATGTTTATCTTCCAACTATTGTTTATATTTTTTTATGTTTTCCAATATGATTTCCCTAGGATTAATATATAGAGGTAGGTAGAGTTTATGAATGACCTAGTTCAAGGTATGCAATAGATTTTGATACTATCATATCATATAGAACTATCATAGATGAAAGAGATTAAGATTTAGTTAGACAACGAGTGGGAAAAGGGTTTTTCTCTCCCTATTGTTTCTCCATGTGTATACCATTTCACTTTTCCAATAAGTTATATAGTTAGCTCTTATTTTTTTTACTATCATGAGTTCAGCCAGGAAATAGTTAACAAAAATTATTCATTTCCCTATGTGGATGATTTGTTTGATCTGTTAATGGGGAAAATGGTTTCCAAAAATTGATATTCAGTTGAGTTATCATCAGCTTAGTGTCTAGAAGACTGATATGACGAAGATGATTTTAAGGTTTTGTTATGTTCATTTCAAATATCTTGTGATGTCTGTTCGTATGACTAATTATCCTATTGTTTTTATAGATTTAATGAATCATATATTCCATTAGTATCTTGAAACTTTTATTGTTGTTGCCGTGGATGAAATTTGGGTTTATTCATGGTTTGAGCATGAACATGAACACCTTTTGAGTTTGGTTTTTGGAAATCTAGAAGAGTCAACATTTGTATGGAAAACTTTCAAAATGTAACATTTGGATCTAATAAGAGAAGTTATTGTGGCATGTGATTTCTGAGAAAAAATTATCAGTTTATCATGAGAAGGTGAAGGATGTTTTTTGGGAATATCCATGGAATTTCTTTGAGATCTAGAGTAATCCTAGAATTTTTGGATACTACCGATGGGTTTTCAACAATTTCTCAAAATTGGAATAACCATTGACTTCTCTTACCATTAAGGGGGTACAATTATTATGGGATAAAAAGTGATATTATTATTTTGATGAGTTTCACAGACTTATGAAATCGAATCATATCCTGATCTTACCTGATCCTCATTAGGGGTATGTGGTTTTTTGTGATGCTTCTGGTGTTGGTTTGGGTTGGGTGATCATGCAAGATGATAATGTGGTCACTTATGGATCTCATTATCTTTAAAAACATTAGAATAATTACCCACTTTTGATTTAGATATTACCAAATTTATAAATACAATTACGTTTTAGAAACACTATATTTATTGGGAGAGGTTCACATTTTTTTAACCATAAGAGTACAAGTTATATCATTTATCATAAATAATTCAATCTCAGATAGAGTCAGTGGGTGTAATACTATTAGATGTTTGAATTTAATATCACTTACACCCAGGGGAAGGGGAATGTTAGTGTAGTAGCTCTCAGTGGAAAAGTGACATCAAAAGTTGTTCTAAAATCAAAGTAAGAGTATAAACTTGTAGTACTTCTTGCTCAGTTGTACCTGGATGCTCTGGAGGATGTTTTAGGTTTGATTTTGACCACTTATTAGTTATTTTCTTCACCATTGAATTTTTTTATAGAGTAAGCAATAGGATAGTGAGTTAATAGGAATTGAATAAAGCGTATACGGTGGGAATACCATTTTTTGTTTGGTCTCTATCTTTAGATTGTATATTATATTTTGGGATCGATTTTTCATCCCAACATTAGTAAGAAACTAAATATTGTTTGATTGTTATATCTATTCATGGTCCATTAATCCATTCTCTAATAAGATGTATTATTAAATGAGTCATTAATTTTTTTAGTATGGGTATGAAGTGTGACATTAAAGATTATGTGTCCAACTATTGCATATAATAACAGATAATGGCTGAGCATGTGAAACCTTATGGTTTTCTTCACATTCTTCCTATTCTAGTTTTTTAATGGGAACAAGTATACATGGAATTTGTATTTGGATTAACATGGACTCTCTGAGAGAGATATTCTATCTAGGTTGTGATTTATTGGTTGAAACAACGTTAACTAAATTCATTATAACCAGGGACACCATAAAAGATGGTGATCTAGGTAAGCTATATGTGTTGGAGATTATGAGGTTAAACAGGGTTCCTTCATCAATTCATTCAGACAAGAATCATAGTTTTACATTGAGGTTCTAGTGGAGTCTCCAAGAGGTGATGCAGACTCTGGTTAGGATGAGTACAACATACTAACCCTAGACATATGATCATAAGAGGATTTCTACTCAGATCTGGGAGTATATGCTTTCTGATTATGTCTATGATTTTAGTGGATCTTGGAATAGCCATATCAAACTATCTATTTTCTCTTATAATAATAGTTATAATTCATTGTTATGAATGGATCTATTTGAGGCTCTCTAGAGTTATCTATGCAGATCCCCTTTTTGATGGGTATAGGTCGAAAAAGCATATTTAGTGGGATATAGATTGGACAAGGATACACTATCAAGTATTCATGATATTTTTTAGTATCTAGATAGATATTAGACTCTATAAAAAATTAGATTGAAAAAAATAATTCATTGGAGTTTTCAAATTTTGGATGGGTTTTCATGAAAGTTTCTCCTAGATTGGGTCACCATCATTTTGAAAAAAAAGAAAAGTTTGATCTTGGATATGTTGAACCATTTCATGTCACTAAGAGGATTTGGTAGGTTTCTTATCAGTTATAATTTCTAGTAAAGTTGATAGGAATTCATGATTTTTTCCATATATCACAGTTCAATAAATAATATCATGATACCTCACATGTTCTGAGTTTTGAAGAGATCAAGATAGAGCCATCTGATTATATTATAGATTATGCATTAGAGATTATTGATGATTGTGTGATATTCTTCCATGGGAAGTCAATTCAATCAACCATAGTGTTGTGTCAACATAGATCATATTCTCATGAGACTTTGTATAATGAATCATTGATAAGGGAGTAGTGGCCTCATCTCTTTTTCAAACATCATTCTTTCAAATGACTTCCTAGGTATGGAGAGTCTTATGATGGGGAGATTTTAACATATTATTACCAACATTCAGGTTTTTCACTTCACTCTTATTGTCTCCCTCTTTATTTGGGTGCATGTTTGGACTCCCAATGATAGAGACAATTGTTTTATGGAAAATGACCTAAATTTTGGGGATGTATTTTCATTTTAATTATAACTCCATGTATGAATGTTTAAAATTATTTTTAGGCTCCTCCATTAGTTCGGAGAATGTCGGAGGTGGTTTGGAGTTTTATTCTTAAAACTAGACTTTTCATAGTATGTAGGAGAAATACATATTTTGTAATGGAATAACACACCAATTAATATATTTAGGTGATAATATTTTAGTATGGTAAATATCTTTAATGTTTTAAACACAATGTATTTGGTTCACATCTTTTAGTGATTAAAATAGGGGATTTAATTAAAAGGTGATAAGTATTTTTGGAATACATCAGTTTTTTATAACACGATGTGTAATGGGATTTCAAACTATATAAGTCTCACATGAAGTAATTTTAGTGTGAAATATGAGTGATTTTATTATTTAAATAATTTTGTTCTTACCCCCTCTCGACTTAGAGGCACTCTCTGTAAATTTGGGGAACCTCTACACCACCCGAATCACTTCGTTAAGTGATTGATATCTATTGTGTTGGGGTTTCATCTCTAAATGTGACTAATTAAATGTGTTTTCTTTATGTAATTAGATCATGTTATCTTAATTATGCTACATTTAAATATCATTTGATCTGTGATGATGATTATGTTGACTCCTTTCAAGATTCATCACGATATCATGTTCTGAGGGATGATCCTTTGTTGGTCTCAATGTCAATGGTGTGCGTTCTTTGAGGTATGATGTGAATTTTATTCTCTTTCAACTATTAATTTTTTGAGTTGATTATGAGATGGGTGGATTGATTGTCGGGCCTCTATTTTTATTCATTATTTTCTTCGTTGTTGTTGTATTCTCCTATGGTCATGTGAGACCCAATTTTGAGGTAGGTGGTTTTATCTCTAGCCTATGTTGGAGGAACTAAATTGATTTAGTTTAGATAAATTTTTTTATAACATAAATATAATGATTTATTGATACATTTGTGTGTGTTTAAAATGGGTTTTTATAAAATATGGGTTTCCCTTATTTTGGAAAATGGAAAATTACTTATAAATAACTATGAAATGGATTTATGTAATATTTTTCAAAGAATAGTTTTGATGAAATGGTATGGAAAATAGAGCACAACGTAAGCCTTGGGTACTTAGGTGGAAGGTTCTATAATAGGCATCATCTATTGATACTATCTGAGGGTTCACTCATGTAGGGATCCTCGACTCCCTAGGCCTATTGTTCTAGGGACTTGGTAAACAATGTTGGGAGGATCAATTTATAGTGGTTTTCGTTTTCTCTCTAGACCCAATGAATATATCTAGGGGCTTTATGTGTCTGATTGTCTATGTTGTGGATATTAGTGTCAAATCTAGACAAACCATTAGTGATCCTTAATATGATGTTTCCTTTTATTTAGATTGTAATAACTTGGATTTTATATGAGATGTGATGCATGATTTTCTATTATTTTATATTTATGATTAGATATATGTAGATTAAATTATTTGAATTGTGTAACCTAGATTATTTTAGAAATGTGAAAAAAGGGAAAATTAAATATTTTTTCATGATTTTGAAATAAAAAATTTAAACTCTTTATTATTTCTTTTTTCTTAAAATTTGAGCATGTTCAGATTATTATAAATAGACTTGTTATGGAACGCATGGGTGGGATCTTACTGAGCATGTTATCTCACACCGTGTACACCCCTTCAGTGATGTGTAGACCTTTGTATGTATTTCTATGAAGTGAAAGGAAAGGAGCTGTAGTGATGCGGCGAGGTATCTATCAACTATGTCTATGTGGCTGGTGGTGAGATGGCGAAATTTTCCCATGCAATCACATGGATATTTATAGAGTAGTTGTTATAGTTTTTTTCTTTTTTGTTGGAATTTTATCTTATTGATTTTTTATCTTATTTATGAGTTGAATCATTTCCTTTGTTTTATTTCAGTTATGGCATATAATTATCTCTTCCATAGTTTCCCTCTATTATATATATATCATGTTGTTCTTTAGGTTGGGTGAAATAATTCCATCTCAATGTTGTTTGATTCTTAGGTGATATTTTCAATCCCCTAGGGATTGGGAACTCCCTTCGGGTATGTGGAAATTTGGTTCTGTTACCAGTTTGAGAGGGTACTTGGGTTAGGTTCCTCATAAAAGTATTTACTAAATTGATCAAAGAATTTTTTTTTATCAATGTGAGGTTATTATTTCATAGAATATTTACAAATTAAATGTAAAAGTATATAGTATGTGTATATTTTGGGGTCTTGTTGATCATTTTATTTAGATTTATCCATTATAACTGATGAAAAACTTTTCTAAGAACTAGTCCAAACACTTTCATTCTTCCAAAATACCCTTACCCACTTATATATGGGGACCACTAGACCCTTTATATCTCTAGATCAAGAACCTGGTGGGATTCAAGTGGACCAGGTGGTTCTATTTTAAACTACTAGGTACCCAGTGATTTCTAGAAGGTAATCGGTATTATTATAGAAAAAATCCATTAATTAAGAGATATTTTAGTCCTTTTACAACTTAAAATAAATATTATTAAGGGGGATTGATATATGCATTAATTTAGTTTTTTTCATCTATTATCAGCCTATCCCACTCTTATTTTCCTCACCCCATGTTCCCTTATTCAATTTTAATATCCTACTAGTTTATTTTAGACATTAAGTCTTGGTTACACATAGGTATGTTACTCTCCCCCATTACATATTCACTTATTTTCTTATTACTAGGGAATGATGTGTATCTTTACATTTTCAATTCAATGGATTGCAAAACAATATGGGTCACATAGAATTTGTCCAAACTAAAATCAGTGGGAGTTTATCTTTGGTGAATCTAAAAGAAAAATCATATTTCAACATTCTAGATTCACTTTTCTATAATTTCAATAATAATGGAAAAATTATAAATTTGTAATAGATTTATTATTGAGTTTTTTTTGGAATACTTATTTTACCTCAGAACAAATAAGAGATTTTAAATCTATATTATTTTAAGAATACCCCTCTTCTTTCTCATACCCCATAAGTTTTATGTTTGAATTTTTATGTGGCCGAGTTTAATTTACCATAATTGAAAATTTTTATGATAAAAATACTATTAATTTATATTTTCTTCTAGATTATGGGATTATTAGGTTTAATTTGTATTAACTTTTTTGGAGATGATATTTTGCTTGATTTTTTTGTTATATATACCATGTTTCTATGAGTATGCTTGTGAAAGGATTGTAATTCTTGATTTCTATAATTACTTTGTAAATGGGAACTCATTGATTAATAATGGTTTTGGTTTTGAATCTAATTATATGTATTACTCATAATGTCACATTTTTTAGGTATTAAATAGACTATTTGTTCATGTTTAGAAAATCATAAACCATGTCTTAGAATTTATATGATTAAAATAATTAAATATAAAATTTAATATTTGTATTTTTTGTAGCCCATTATTTTTTATATGATTTGGGTTATTTATAAATTTTATACCATCATGATTCTATGATTTATAGTGTGTTCTTACATTGATACCTGAAGTGGTTGTTTTATGTTATAAAACCTTTTGTTAGGTTTGAATATACATATAAGGTTCCCAATTACAAATATTAACATTTAATAGGTTGATGGAGTGAGACAAACCCATAGTTCCATAATTATATTAAACACTTTTCCACAATACAATAATGGAAAGGTAATCTCTACTTACATGACTCTATTATATATGATCCCATGCCAAATGGGATGGGTGTTAAACCTGAATTCTCTCTTTTGTTTGACTCTAATATAAATATTTACTTATAATGAACCATTTTCTTCATAAATAGATATTAAATCTAAATAAATGAATATTCATTACATAACATAACAAAACCAAACTATAACTATGTTATTTTATCATCTTTGGAAACTTTTATGCATAAAAACTGGTTCATAAAACATTTATATTGTCTCCCGCTTATTCCTTAATAACTATAACCCTTTTTGACATATCATAATTGATAACATTATTCATATCTTGGGGAAAATAAACATAAGAAAGAGTTATATTAGATACTTAGTAAGAGTAAACAAGGGATATATCAATCATAATGTAAGAATTAGGGAAAAATATCATTAGAATAACATTTGAAAATTGTACTGTACATATCAAAGGTAAAAATAATGGGTCATTGGATAAATCCTAAAAGATTAAAATGAATCATAATGGAACATGATTCAAGAGTGTATAATATTTTCATAAGACATAGAATTATGGTGTACAAATAATCATAGAAAATTATTTCCATAGTAGTTAAGGATATTTTCCAAGACTATGATAGTGAAATGGGTTCACTCCCCATACCATCATATTTGTCAAGGTTAACTCCCTAGACTATCATGGAAAACATAGTACCTTGCTGAATCAATTTCACATCATATTACAGTCCTATATTACTAAACCTAGTTCACACCACATCCTAGACTTATGTTCCTAAACTGAGTTCAATCCTCGTTCAAGTCATGACTTACTGAACTGAGTTCACTTCTTATTTTATTATTGTCTATATCCTGAGATATAAATCATTACCCAATTCATTGGGGGGTGATATAGGTCTCACCCATAATTGGTTATACTGTAACTACTATCCTTGTTTATAACATGACAATTATAAAATAATAAAAACCATACAAATGTGAGCCACAATAACACAAGTCATTCATTATATCAAAACCCATGTAATGAAATGAATTTCGTAAACATCTCATCATAAAATACCTTATGGAAAATAAATGAGTTTCATAAATATCATGCCATAATAAACATAGTTCAAAAAAAAGTAATTAAGGTTAATATCTTTGAATAATATACCAATTAAATCATTAGTAACATGAAATAATGTCATATTAGATGGAAAATAATTTGGAAATATCACTTGAAATAAATTTTACGAAAAAAACATTTCCATTTTCATATAATTTCATTTTAAAGAGACGTGAAATTATAAAGGAACCATTTTATTTGAAAATAACCTTGAAATATTATATAGAATACATAAAAGAATTAAAATTTTAATAATAGTGGTAAAATCTAGTTATGCCATATAAGTTAAAAAAACATTCCTTCCGTATATCTATCATAAAATTCACAAAGACCATCATTTAGAAAATTACTATAACAATCCTTTCAAATAATTTTTTAAAAATAAAAAAATTAGTAATGTTTACTTTAAGAATCATAAAATAATCGTAAAAAAAATTTGAATCAATTTTAGAAAATATGTACGTGGAATAAAAAGACAATTTAACGGGAAATTAAAAAATAATTAAATGAAAGTACCTTATAAATATCATATCATTGAAGTGAGAATTAATCAAATGAAATTAATATATGTATCCAATATAAATACACATAAAACAAGTGGAAATAAAATATAATATATTCAAATGTAATTTCAAAATTAATATTAGTATGACATAATCATGGAAGTATAATTTTAACACAAACAATGGATGTTGGGTTAAGAATTCATGTATTACTTTGTAATTAGTCAAATCGTATACTTACTAAAATAATAATTATAAAATGAAACATTGAATAACATGAATATAGTTAGATTCATGATATGATATATCAATGGTTATTATATATAAACTACAGACAATAAATTTGTTGTGAATAATGCATATATATCCGAAAAGTAAAAGTGAGACAAGAAACCCTTACATCACACATCCCTTTAGTTTTGTTTACCTTAATCCCTATTATAAAGGCTTAAATAATTTTATTAATTCATTATATAACAATAATCACATTTATAATTCCTTATTTTTTACTTTTATAACATCTTACCTCTAATTAATTTATAATATTTAATTATTTTCATTATTTTAGGTGTGTTTGTTTCAAGGTTTCATCATCGATTTAATTGTTTATAATTATGAATTTTCTTATAAAATGGAAATAATACTCTAGAACTGAAATTAAATGGTATTAATACAGTTTAATAATTTTAAATGGTCCTATATATCATTTTTATTTCTGGCATGGGGATGATTCATTTCATAAAATATTAATGATAATTGTTTGGTTTATTTTGCCAGTTTTTCCAACCATAATGAACTAGTTTCATTTTAATTAATATTATATATATTAGATACTGAAAATTAAATAGGTTATAATAAAAATTTTATAATCTGATTTAACCAAAATAATACTTTTATGACCATCCTTGAAGGCGGTAATGGAAAACAAAAAATAATTATTCACTTAGATGGTTAACTACCATTATTTGGATAATGGTTTCATTTCTTTGAATAAGAGGCCGTAGTAAAAGGTAAGAATGAAATATATTACATTAGCAATATAAAATTATAGTATGTAAATTATTCTGGAGTTATTAGGCCATTATGGATGAAGGATGTGAGGATAAGGTAGAATAATAAAAATAAAACAAGAGAGGTGGTTTGAGAAAATTACCTCTTGATTATCACCTCAGGGAAGGATCCCATAAAGACCATAGAATTGGTATTTTGGTGAGACCAAAAGGAGTTCTACGTGGGTAGAGTGAGTAAGAAGGTATTGGTAGATATTTCAGTAGATTCAAGTCTAGTGAGTATAAAGGGGTAGTGAGTAGTGGTATTTACACTTGAGGGGGGGGTATGTGATTAAATAGTGATTATTTTATATTTAAAGAAAACCATATTTGGGATCGATTAATTCTAAAAATTTATATAGGTAATTAAAATTTCAAAAAAAAATTATGGTCAAAAAACACATCAACCACCTATTTTATTTTTTACATTTTTGTTATTTTAATCTTCTACCTTTTAACATTAACTCGTTTCATTTTTTACCTACATTGTAGTGAATATTTTTTTTACCTTGGTAAATTTTTCTGCCTACAAATTAAGATTACATTAAAACATAATTTAAATCTTATGATTAAAAATATTGAATCCATTTTATGAACTTCATTTCATAGAAGTTTAAAAATTATATTTAAAACAAAATTGCAGACGCGATAAAAAGCTGGTCTTGAAGATGTGTATTATTCAAGAAAAAGATGAATTTATATTAACTATATGAAAAATCATTATTATTTCATGGAAGAAATTTAAATTTAAAGATATATAATATATAAATTTTATTTGAAAAATTCATCATTTGGTATTATTTTAATTAAATAAAAGGGGAAGCATTATATTCTTTAAAACAATTTTAAGAAAAATTTGGTTTCTAAACCTAAAAAAACGTATTCTAAAATACAATATAATATTTATCCAAAATAATGAAAAATAATATAAATAATTATTATTTTACTCAAAAACATATTAAAAATATAACCTTAATTTTTAATTTCTTAATTTATTGAAAATAAATTACATTTTTACAAATAACATCATTTTCAATTATTACTAAAAAACAATTCTTTTTAGTAGATCACTAAAAATTTATCATAAGGTAATTTTGACATTATGAATAAAAAATTATGTAAATTTGATCAAATAAATTTTCATCAAGTTTTAAAAAATAAGTTATATTTAATTTCTCTTAGAAAATAATAAAAATAAATTTTTGTAGAAAACATATATATGATGGCAAAATTGACTTTACTAAAAATTATGTGTTTATTTCAAAAGAATAAATTAATTAATTAACAATGAGTTTGAAAATTATATATTTTATAAGTTTTTTATAATAATTATTCCCTAAAATTTTAATGGCTATGTTACAATGGTCATGTTAAAATCATAATATTTTTTGGAGTTTGTTTAACCTCTAGTTTATATGAAACATAAGCTATCGATGAGGGTAAATTTATTTAAAAAAATACATAAAATAAAATCATGGGTTTTTACATTATACCATCCATAAAATTAATTTATCCCCTTAACATTCATCCCTCGGATACAAATATATGTTTATTATTATTCCTCATCACATCCTCTGGATCCCATGTAGCTTCTTTAAATTTGTGGTTTCACCACAAAACATTAACTAGGTGAGTGGTATTGTTTTTTAGAAATGTATATCTATAACCTAGAATCACTATTGTTTATTATTAATAAGAAATATCTTTCTCCAGTTGTATGACCTCTGAGTATAGTACATGTGAAATACTAGGTATGTACATCCTAATGAGAGATACATGGAACAAATGATGATCTTGGGAGATATTTTGTGGAGGCACCAATAGATAATATATCATACTAACACGATCAATAATTTCTAAAAAAATATATCCTTTTAATTTAAAATATAGCTTCGAAAATATAAGGTGTATATTTCAAAATTAATTTGTGGGAAACTGACATCATAAAAAGAGTAAATAAAACATATTCTTAAAAAGAGGTAAACTAGAAGGAGAAGATGAAAAAAAATATTCTGATAAGAGGAATATTACTGGAAAGTGAAAATATGGACATGGAAGAGGATTCTAACTGACAACATATAATGGATAATAATAGATAAAATGGTCACTAGATGATTAATGACCACAAAACCATAGACTGAAAAGTTAAAAAAATTATTGATATCATCAGAAATTATGGTAATATGATAGTAATTTGTTTCAAATTAATTTGAGAAGATAAAATTACTTATTTTAATCTCATAAGTAAAATATCAATCTTTATTTTTTCCACGATCAATCTATGATTCATTTCTTACTCCAAGAAATGATGGTGAAATTATAATTCCTATATAACCAGTGGATAATAAATTCGATAATGGGATGAAAAATAATTCATTATTTCTATTATTATCTTAAAAATTGGTTATCATATATTATTCAATACATATAAATATTCATATTTTTATGTAATACATTAATCTATAAAACCTCATCCAAAGATAAATTTAAACAATTTCATAAATGGTTACTCTTATGAACCTTACAAATAATTAAAATAAAAACTTTGGAATAAAGGTTATTAAATTTTTAAAATCAACTTATCATCAATCCTCCAAACAACTTGATGTATCTCATAAATTTCGAAGACAAAACATGTGAATATAATTATCATTTATTCTCTTGAAACATGGTAATAACCTGAATTGTAATACAACTTCCGTGAAAACATTCATTATTTCCAAAATTAACTCTTTCCATAGACCATAACTCCAAAAATTCTGAAAACTCAATCCAAAAAACTACCTTTTAATCATATTAGTAATCATTTATAAGGTAATAAATGTTATAAAATTTATTTTATCATAGGAAACCATCTCGTTATCTCATTATTATCCCATCACAATTCACTTATTAAGTATTATCTTTCTCTTAACCATGTTTTCACTAAAAATATCACCTTACCGCCTTAATAAATTTCCATGGTTACAAGTACCATTCAACATATAAATTAAAATAATTAATTAAAAACAAAATTTGAACACTACTTATATTTTTAGTTATTTTATAATTCCCAAAAAGTACTTTTACAACATTATTCTTGAATTCCAATATATAAAAACACAATCATTTCCCTTCATTATTAAAGCATTAACCAGGCTTTGAAATTTTATTCCCTAACACTTCTTCCATATCATATTTCATTAGTATTATATTTATCATCAGGAATATAACCATCAATCATAAAACCATTAAAATTCTATTCATGATATTTCCCCTAGAGAATCTAATTTCATAATGCCCATACATTCCAAATTTAAAATATTTCATTTTATATAATGCATTATAAATACCATTATTCTCATATATTGTGTCAACCGAACCTTTCAATTTTCATTTGAAATTACTTACATTGTTTCCTTTTATTCCATAACCAAAGATTATTCCAGTTTCATTGAAATATTATCCTTGATGCCTCTTCCAATATGCTTTACATGATGAAAATTAAACTTTTTTCCTATGTGTTCACCATGAAACATTATCTTTATCTTAGTATATGGGTCAATAAACTCACCAAATTTTTCATTATTGATCATATTATTATATTTTTTATTAGTAATAATAAAAAGTTTTTATATTTTACCTCCCATTTCATTTGTTTTATCATAAGTAATATCATTCCATTGTCTATCACAATCACTATTAACATGAATTGTCTAGGTATGAGCCACTATTTTAAATGAAAAAATCATTGTGTGTGAAAAACGAATCAGATTTGTAAAACCACATAATCAAGGGAAATTTCATGTGAAATTTCAATCTATGACACCTTATATTTAATCGTAGGTTATTCATTATTATTACAAAATTATATGATTGTAAGATATACATATACTTATCCTCAGGGATCCTACAGTAGGTATTCTCATCCCAGTTTCTAATGGTTAACTAAACCTTGATCTAAAACCAACTATAAGAAAATAATATTTTCATAAAAATATATAAAATATAAATAAATTAATATTTATTACCTCAAATAAAAAAACCATGCAATAATTGTGTGGGTTTAGTTTTATTAGATTCTTAGAAACATAATCAATTGGTTTATATAAAATCTACATCATATTCCGCTTATTCAATAATAATTAGAACCTTTTTTATTAATATAAAACCTAATAAACTTCTCCATATCCTATAAAATATGAACTTAATAAAAGGGTGATATTAGATGCTCATTAAGGGAAATTATGGGATATATCAATCATAAAATAAGCGTAAGGTAATAATAACAAAAGTATAACATATAAAAATTATGCCCTGCATATCAAATATCAAAATATTGAAACATGGAATAAATAATATTAGTTCATAAGACATTAATGAAAATATAAAATGATCCATGAGAGGATAATATTATCACATGAAATAGAATTTTTCACTATAAATAAGAATAAAAAATTAATTTATTTAGTTGTCAAGGCTCTTTTCCTATACTATCATAGTTGTATGAGTTCACTCCCTAGACTATGGTAGTATTTAAGGTAACTCATAATGAAATAATGGAAGAAAAAATACCTTAATTACCCAGTTTAAATATCCATTCTAGTCTTATATTACTAAACTAGGTTCACTTCTCATTCTGGCCATGTTTTACTGAATAGAGTTTAACCCTCGTTCTAGTCTTGTCTTACTGAAGTGAGTTTACTTCCCATTTCAGTCATATATATATCATGATATATAAAACATTACCTAAATCATTTGAGGGAGATATATGTCACAATAATCATTGTTTATATCAACACCATCTTTACATATTAAAAACAATAAATATTTGTTCTATAAGAACATAATTCATTCATATTATCAGAACCCATGTAAAAAAATGAGATTCATAAAAATATCATTGTAACATAACACATGGAAAAGAAATGGGTATCATAAATATCACACCATAATAAACATAAACCAAATATAATTATAATAAGGATATTATAGTTCAATAATATGATGAGTAATAAAAAATTAAAATAAAATAATATTATCATAAATAGAAAATAATTTTGAAATATCACCTGAAAAAAGTCTTGAAAAAACATTACAATTTTAAAATCATTTCTTTTTAAAGAGACATGAAATTAAAAAGGATAACAATTTCTTTGAAAATAACTTTTTAATATTATATAAGAGGAATCGAATAATTAAAGTGTTATGATGGAGGGAAAATAAGGTCATGTTTTTTAAGTTACAAAAACATTCCTTCAATATTTTTTGTCGGAAAAGTCATAAATAACGTCATCTAGAAAATAAGAAAATGATCCTTGGAAATAATTTCTAAAAATTAAAACATGAGTAAAAAAGAATTTAAAAAACCATATAATAATATATTTTTTAAACAATATTATAAAACATGGGAATGGAAGAAAAAATGAGTTATAGTGGAAATTTTAAAAATATAATTTAAAAAATAATGTCCCTTAAAAATAACAAATCATTGAATTGAAATTTAATAAAATGAATTGAATATTTGTATCCACTATATATAAACATAAAACATTATAAATAAAACATAAGATATTCAAAATTTATTTCATAGTTAATATTAATACGACATAATAAAGGAAGTAGAAGTTTAACCGAAAGAATTGAGATTGGGTTAAGAATTATCTTACAACATTGTAATTAGTGAAATCATATTCCCTATAAAAGAAATAATTATGAAATTAAAAATTTAAGAACATGAATATGATTATATTAATTGTATTATATATCAAAGGGAATTATATATACACCACACATAATAATGAAGTGGTGAATAATGAATATATCTCATAGAAGTAAAGGTGAGATTAGAAACCCTTACCTCACTCTTCCATTTAGTTATACATACATTAACCACATGTATAATGCTTTAAATAATGTTATTAATTTATTAAATAACTATATTGGTATTTATAATACCTTATGTGATAGTTTTATTATATCTTACCACACATTTATTAATAATATTTCAATATTTTCATTATTTCAGGTGTGTTTGTTTCATGGATTTATCATTAGTTCATTTCTGTATAATTATGGATCCGACTATCAAATGGAAATAAAACTCCAGAATTTAAATGAAATTGAATTCATGATATTTAATAAGTATAAATTTTCCAATATATAATTTTTATTTTTGACATGAGGATGATTCATTTGAAAGGATGTTGATGATAATTTGTTTTTATTTTGGTGGTGTTTCCGACCACCAAATACTAGTTTCATTTTCTTTAATATTATGTATATACATTAGTTCTTGGAAAATAAATTGGTTATAATATACCTTTTTCAATATAAATTTACTAGAATAAAACTTGTCTGACCATCCTTGAAGATGGAAATAAAAATAAAAAATCATTATTCATGGAGACAGTTAATAACTATAATTTGGAAAATGGTTTTATTTATTATAATAAGAGGATATAATAAAAGGTATGGATATAATATATTCCTTTAGAAACATAATATTTCCATACATAAATTATTATAGAGTTATTAGTACTTTATAGATCATAGAGTTTAGTTGAAGGTAGAAGCATAAAAAAAGAGATATGTGGTTTGAGGAAATTTCCTCTTTAATATCACCTTCTTGAAAGATCCCTTATAGACCTTGGAATTAGTATTTTGGTGAGAATAGAATAACATAGAATTTTGGAGAGTTAGGGGAGAAATTGTTTTCTAATATATTATAATTTAAATAGATTTTTAGTAGAAACTGGATGGTGAGGAGTGGTATTTATAGTTGGGGAGGGGTGGTTATAAGTGATTAAATAAGGATTATTTTATATGTAAAGCTAAAAACATTTTTCTAGGATTAATTATAAATAATTATATTAAGAATTAATTTTTAAATAATATTTATGTCAATAAATATAGAAACCACCCATTTAATGGTGTATTTTTTATGTATTTTAAGCTTTTACCTTTTAACTTTAACCTGTTTCATTATTTTACCCATACTACAGTATTTTTTTCACTATAGTAACTTTTTTCCCTAAAAAGGAATATAAAATTAAAAAATAATTTTTACCTAATGATTCCAAATATGGAATCGATTTTATAAAATTAAAGTCACAAAATTTTAAAAATTATATTTAAAATAAATCCAACAGATTCAATAAAAAAGCGAGTTTTAAAGAAGAAGATTTTTCAATTGAAATATGATTTTATATTAACTCTATGAATAATAATTATCATTCATGAAACTAAATTAATATTTATTAATATATAATCTATAATATTCATTTAAAACATTCCCCATTATAGATTTTTTTAGTTAATTAAAACGGAGAAACATTTTTTACTTTAAAACGTTTTTCAAAAAAATATCATTTTTAAGCCCAATAATAAATTTGTTCTAAAATAAAATATAAATTTTATTAAAATCATGAAATAAAACTAAATAATAATTATTTTTATTTAAAAAATATTCAATAAATAATGGGACACTTGAAAACCTTATTTTCACCGATTTAGGTATGGGAAAGGTATTAGATCATAGTGGTTAGCACCTCATCGATTATGGGGAACAATATTTACATTTTGAAATATTTTTGGGATTATTTTGATTTGTTCCATATGTGATACCATAAGAGTACAAAATAGAAGTTATCACATGGGGCCACTAATTTTTTACCATTAGGCTATGTTTTTTTGGGATGTCTTGTTAATAAAATGGTTTTCTTATAGTTTCTTATTTTGTGGATTGTGTGGTCATTTTAGAATATTAATATGTATATATAATTATTATTATAGTTTTTATATATTTTATTGAATTTATGATTTAATAATCTAGTAACCATAATGAATTCCATTACATTTTGGGTGTGGATGTTCATAGAACCCATGGGGCTTTGTGAATTTATTATGTGAGTTTCCCATGAATTATTTTTATTTTCAAGGGGAAAACTACCTCCCTCATGAATTTAATAAAACCAACATATGTTCACACCTACATGTGGAAGTTTATAGTTTTCCATGAGGTGATTTGTAATTTTATCTAGGTTTTAATTATTTTTATCGAATCATAGTTGTTACAAAATGGTATCAAATCCCAATTTAAGATCTCTATGATTTGGGACTTGAGAGTTTCGAAAAGTTAAGACCATATTGAATTTCAAAGTAACCCATAAATATGTTGGGATAGAATAATTATAGTCAAATTCGGAGTTACTAGGGGTGGTTTAGGATTTTTATTCCTCTATTTATCAAATTCCTTGAATATTTCATAGGTACTTGATACTCATACATCATTTGAGTCATCATTTTATAGTCATTGGTAGGATTTAATGTAATTTTTATTTTTTATTATGATTGATTATATTATATCTAGAAATAATTTTAATTTTGTATTAATTGGAACATTTTAAGTAAATATATAGTATTTTTCAATATATTATTTATTAATTTGTATGTTAATGTGAACTGATGGTTGATTTCATGTGTAGAAATTATTTTTATTTACCTAATTATCCTAAAATTTTAATTATTTATTATTATGACCCTATCATGTTATGTATATCGTAAAGTAGTTCTTGATTAAAGTTTAAAATGTTAAAAATGCATGTTTATATCATGGTTATTATTTTATCCAATTATGTTATATCATGAATACGTTTTTCTCTAAAGAGATGCCTAAATATTGTTTTATGTCATAAAATATCTATCAAATGAATCATTCCCTAATTTAAATGTAATGAGTTGTGTTTTCAAAATAGTAGTTTCATGAAAAGTAAACAATAGAAGTGAGTGAGGGAATGGGGTTTGGACCTAACAATGGTAATATATATTTTAACCTTTGTTTTTTAATATTGTGGTAAAACATTATGTTGTTTTCAACTTCATTAAAGTTAATGATACCTACAAAATCTTGGATTTACTTGTAGAAAGGGATGAAAGATCATGAATTTTTGAAAATATCACTGATTTACATTCATCACATGAAAAGAATATCCCAAAATTTATATTCCATGGGATGGATATTTTCTTAATGGGTATAAATTTCTACTGATGTTTCACCAAGCTATTAATAAGTATCACCTATTAATAAGTCAAAGAGTATACTCAAAGGACCAATTTCCTTTATAAGCATAATGAGATAACTATACAAAACCATGTGTGTGGGTATATGTTAATTCTTCAAATGGATTCATAATAGTGATGAGATATTATGATAATGGATGTATATGATTGAGAGTTATAATATTAGGTTCATAATTAATGAAAAAATGAGATCAAGTACAGTTGAGTCCAGATGGGATTCTAAAGCATGAGTGGAGTAAATTTGTTTTTATTTCCTCTTATTCAAATATTTCAAAAGTTTGGTCTTATGACTTTTTTTGGGGGATATATTAATACTCAATATTTCTATAAAGATAAAATGTCCCATTTGTGTGTGATTCATGACAATATTTAAAAAATATAGATAATGGAATCAGATGTAATTGGTATTTTCTTCCAAGTGATTTAGGTCTGACAATATTTTCCGGCTACATAGTTTACCACAGGTTTTTTAAAACTTTTCAAGGGCCATGATCCTATGATTAAGAAAATAAGTTAGGTTGTTTAAATAAAGAATATTTCAATATTTAGAAGGTTATACCATAGGTTCAGTATAATTCTTTAGGAAGAGTATATACTATAAGAAAAGACAAAAATGATGTTCGAATAGGGTCACTAACTAGTAAAGGGAAGAGGAATGAGAATCCCAAGAGGTTTCTAGTCTATGCCTTAGTCATATCACCTTATAGGTTTCTTATTGTCATGTAAATTTAAAGATAACTTCACTTTTTATGATTCCAGATATAGATTATCTGACTTGATTTCATTTTTTCGTTGACCACAATACATGAATGGTGACTTTATTATCTTCAATGAGGACTGAAAACACAATCTATGGAGGGTGGGTGATTTTTTTTGGTTGAGGTGGTCCGAATTAAGTGCACATTTATCCCAATCCTAATGAAATTTTCCTTGTTATATTTGAGGTAGTGTAACTAATGGGGTGAAAGGGGTTCCCTAATATCTACATTCCTTTAGGATAACTTTATCCCCTTGTAAATTTAGAGGGAATTAAAAAGACTAGTTTCCAATATATATTATATTTTTAAGTACCTAGTGAACTCTTTTGGATTGGAAGACACTGAACTCTATCTATGTCTACAATGAAGAGGATGTTACATTTTTACCTTGATTAATCAGTGGTGATTTTTTTGGATGATATCTAGGTATAATCTAAATCAGAGATGAGTTTGCATGGAATGTACACATTGTATTAGGGACGTTGTCAGAAATTACTCATATTTTTTGTTATCTAAATGAATGTTCTATATTATCGATTTAAAATCTCTCATTGTTGTTATTTTATAAGTGGAAATATTTTTTGATATTAAAATGATGTAGTTAGTTCTGTATTACAGACCCCCAAATGAATTGGAGATTAGGAATTTCATAGGATATCTACTCCTATAACTACTCAGTCAAATAAAGGGGTTCAATTATTATGGTCAGATAAAAATTAAGCATACTACATTGAAATTAATTAGAGACTAATTATTCTTTTATCCTTATATTAGCTCGGGTATATGAGGGATTTAAAGTGCATCATGATTTCTTGTCTATTGACCAAAGTTTTATCCTCATGTATGACCATCAGGTAATGTCTTATGGTTATAGTCATATCAAACATCAAAAATAGAAATATCTTGAACATAACCTACTGTTGGTTTTCATGGTATAAGATATAGAGTAATGAGGCATTACCTAGTTGGTAAGTGATTGTTGATTTTCATCGACAACAAGATCCTAATGTATAACTGTTAATAACTGGAATAAAATCCCATGAAACTTGATTTGGTAGAATACCAAAAAAATTATATTTTATTTTGACATCTGATATGAACCTAGAAAGGGAAACATTATGTTTGTTATCTATTTTAGAATGTACAACAACAAATGGGTAAGGAAGCTAATGATAAATGCTGAGTGAATTTTTTTTATGGTCGAGTATCAATTATATGTGGTAGTTCATAAAAGGGGGATAAATCTAAAATACATAAATCATTATTTATCCATATTTAAATGAGAAAACGACTCTTGAAATTTTTACCATGAGTTTACCTTTATTTAAGAGATACTTGATTATGGGGAGATCCTTGAAAACTTTTTCTAATAATTTAAATACATTTTTGTGCATAAATGTGTGTATAGTATTCACTATATGAATAAAATAAAAGGTTATAAAGGAGTAACATTCTAATAGATGATCTAGAAATATTTTAATATTGAAGATTTATTGTGGTACTTTCTACAAGTTTTGGTTTATTGGCTCAATAAGAGACATTGTAGATTTTATTGTAAAATGTTTCACTTATTATTAAGTAAACTCTTTACTCACTCCATTTTATTATGTTTAAATGGGATGAGATCATGATGAAAACTTTTACTATTAAAATAAGATATTATAAAGGAAAATATTTCATTTGGGTCATAGTGGATTTTTTAATCAAGAAAAGTCACTTTTTCCTGTTAAAAAAGTATTAATTGTTGATAAACATGGGAAGATATATATTAATAAAATTGTGATAATTTATATCATACTTACTCTTATCATCTTAGAAAGGAATATATGTTTTATATATATTCTATTGTAAGGAATTAAATATTTATTATAAAAATAGGTGAAATTAACTACATTGTTTCATAATTAGACTAATGGCTAGTCCCAGTTGACAATATGAATATTGAAAATTATGATGTTGGTCTATATTCATTAATTTGGTTGCTCATATATAAGGCCCCACCCATAAACATTACATAATAATTTATTATGTCATGAAGTCACATTAAGGATCATTTCAGGTTTAGAGTTATAAATAATTAGGCCATAACAATTACATTATAAACCCATACATTACATGTGGACAGTTACACTCAGTATCTAATTTGTCCCCCAAAGTAAACCTTTCAAACAAAACATGATTTTTTTCTTGATAAAAATCTCATTGACTTCTTCATTTCTCATAACCATACTTATACCCTTTTGAAAAAATTTCAAAAACTAGGGATGAGAATAATAATCTTAGTAAGGAATATAAAATAAGTAATAAAACTGTTATTCCATGAATATTTAAAACCCATGAAAACATTTTTACAAAATGATACCTTTCACCCATAAAACATAAACTACTTATCTTACATCATGTAATAATAGGATTCCTAAAAAATATCATATATTTAATAAAACATAAAGTGAAATTGTGTCATCCATATCATATTTACATTGTAGCTTTCACAACTACATATGGAGTAACCTTCATGGTTACATTTGGAATAACCATAATAGTATATTCCCTAAATATCTTTAGAGAAACCTTATCATTTACCTCTTTCATGTTACCCAATGCATTGGAGATATATCATAGGCTCACCCACCCTTGGATTAACACAGAACCACCCATATACATAATCAATAACCAAGAACCATACCATATTCATAACACATGAACAAGAATAGTGGGAAAAAAATTTCCACATTGAAATAATAAGACATAATTTCTAAATATTAATATAATAAATCTATTATAAAAATAGTTTTCAAAACAAGAATAACTAAAAAAGTAATATCGTATTTACTTTTATTTTTAAAAACATTACGGCATGTAGAGGAATTCAAATATAAAATAATGGTCACGATAGCAGAAAATGTCGTTGTTGCCGTGTACATTAAAAAAACCTTTCCTTTTTATCATTTACCAAAACACATCATAAAAAAAGACTAATTTTGAAAACCATTTAATTATATAAAAAAGAAAAATGGTATAATTATAGATTTTATAAAAGAGGAGGTTTATATTATCAAAAAAAAATTCAATGAATAGAGATTGAGACGAAGTCCCTTATAAAGATTGTATCATTAGATTAAGGATAAATCAATGAAATTATTATGTGTGAAAATAAAAATACACCCAATATAAGTGGATATTATGTTTAAAATAATCAAAGGTCATTCACACATATTCATTGAATGAAAAAACTAATGACGTTGATATCTAACTCAATGAATGAAGATTGAGTTAAGCTTTCCCTTACCTTGAGTCTGACTCATCACGTACAATCATTATGTTCCTGAGTAATAAACATAGTTCAATTTAAACTTCATTGAGAAATTTTTTCATGTTTATTATTCATTTTATATCACTTATGACCATGTTATAAAAAGTACATAATTATTTAAGTTCATATCGATCGTTTTGTCGATATTTGGTACTTGAGTCGAAAATGAACTTGATTTTTTGTAAATTGTCTATGTGGTCAAAATTACATAATCTCCATAATATTTGTCATGATTTAAAAATAATTTATATACAGTATATATGTATTTAAAATATTGTATATAATTTGGATATGTGAAATTAAATGCACTGCTTATAGAGACGGTAGGTCGTACATACGGATGAACACAACTTTCATTTCTTTTTCATATTAAAGTAATGAAAAATAAATGATAAATATGTATTTTATAATAAAATTGAAATATATATGTTATATATGTTACATAATTTAATTAAATACATCATTTATATGTTTCATTTATGGCATGAATGAGCCATATCACTTTAAGGGGGTGGGAGTCCACACTTCCTCAAATTAAAATTAGCATATTTACACATTATGGAAAGCATAAATGTATATTGTAATAAAATTTACATTATAATAGATACAATATAAATATAATTTATTTCATATGTAAATATAGTTCCATCATAATTTCCACCATGACAAGCGGTAGGAGAAAATTGAACACTCATCATTTCGTGAGGCATTAGTTCGCCGAACACAAAAACAATACATTCTATATCCATTAGATGGAGTTTTGTGTTAGTTTAGGTAGAACTATTTGTATAAAAACATCCTAATATATTGATTATAATATTTTTTTTATTAAATAATTTAATAAAGATAGGATAGGGTGTAGTAAAAGGATAATAAATAGAAGGTTCTTGAGAGAAGACGTTACCTCTAAATTGAGTAACTACTTTTGATTTGAGCCAAAAGGCTTTCTATAATTTCCTTATTCTCGATGTAAGGCTTCTTGGATAAAGTTGTGTATTTTGGGAGATTATTTGATCCACATTTTGGTGATCTAAGAGGCTTTATAGGTGTTAGTAAGTTGGTAGAGGTGGTGGACTTTTATAAGACGTAGGAGCAGCACTTTAGGAATGTCTTGAAATATTATTTTATTATAAATTTATTTTCGATTTATATTGGCTAAAGAGTGAAATATTTTGAGGATAAGATTATTTTGGGTTATAATAATCTCAACCAATAGGTTTTATACATGTTTAGGACTCAAATTCAACCTTATGATTTGTTTTTAACCCTTAGTTAAATAAATCAACTCTTACCATGTCTTCTTGTATATTTACAATATATGGTCAATATAGTTACTATAAAATGCCAAGAGAACCTAATGTGGATAATTAATGAAATTTTTTACATTATATAAGTCTTTTTTCTGAATAATTGAATTTTATAACTATTATATCATTTAATAAAATAGTATTTTCTATACTAACTCATTTATGTCATTTTTGACACTATAAAGTAATTTTTTTAAAGCTATAAAAAATTTATTGTTTAAAAAAAAACGATAATAACTCAAATATAAAATGACATAATAATCCATAATATATGTTGATGGAATCCAAAAATTTTAATTTCATTTATTTTGATATTTATAATACCAATTATTTGAATCTTTCATTAATAAGGAAATCAATGCATCCTCATTGTGTCATAAATAAATTTACTTATTTAATGTCTAAAAATTATAATTCTAATTCAATGACGTAGTATTTTTATTATCATTTTAATTACTGTTTATAGTTAAATATATAAATTATATAACCCCACCTTAAAATTATTTTAGTAAAAAGATACATGTTTATGTTATATTTCCCTTTAATTTAAATTAATTATTTTAACATGGCACTTTCACACCCAAGTGGCTCCCAAATGCCAAAAGTTCAGCCTAAGGATTTTATTTGGTCTCCCATTACTCATAAAATAATATTAGGAAAGGTGGTAGGTTATTTATATATTATTAAAATATTATTTTTATCCTTATTTACCTAATTTACACTTTAACCATGGTAAATAAAAATAATTACTAAAGTGACTATTTATAATGAAAAAAATAAAAGGTACATATTTAAATAATTTGGAACATATGATTCCAATATGGAATAAATTCTTCCAAATTAAAAACATAGAGGTTTCAATAATTAATTGTAAATAAATTCATATTTTCAAAACCATAAAGCAGGTTTTTATTATGTTAAAACTGTCAAAATATTGGCATGTTTTTATATCCAATTTAAATGTGAAATTACTTAAAATGACCAAAATTGGATTAAATGATAACAAAATTATCATATTACATGTTAAAACTAATTAAAAATATATTATTACTATATAAATAAATTAGAAGAAAAAGATGTTTTGAATTAAAATATAGAATTTTTAACTATTCATTAAAATATGAATTTAATCAGAAAAATACCAAAATTTCAATAGAGGTAGATTTTTATGTCCTGATTCCTAATAAAAAGTTTATTATGTCAAATAAAACTTATAAAATTATTCAAAAATATATTTAAAAAGGTTTCTCTTTCGAAAGGTGGTAAAACAGATTTTTTTTAAAAAAAATACTTATTCTACCTAAAAAAATTGAATTTATTCTTATATCATATCTAGAAAACAAATAATATGAATTTAAAACATTATATTGAATATATTATATATATTTTTCATTAAATAAAATACCATAAATATTGATATTATTTTATAAACACATTTATTCTCTATTAAATAGGTTTTCATAAAAAACATCCTTTATATTCAATTTGTTCTTATTTCCATTTATAATAAAAAAATTTACCAATAAATCATTATATAAACATGTGTAAACCAAATTTTTACAATTCAATTGTCAATATTCATTCCCTATATTCCAACACCTAGGTTATAATGGTAACATTTCAATAATAATATTTAGTTACTCATTTTAATCTAGATGTAGCTTATGATATATGCTATTGAACATATTATTTCATTCATAAAACTCGGTATTTTACATCGTCTCCCACTTAAATAAATTGATTCCTCGCAATTTTAATTTGCGGTCGGTAAATAGGGTATGACATTTCAAAATACCTTTATTGAAAACCCACATTAGAAAAAGGGTTAATAAAACTTCCTCTTTAAAAGATTGAAAGTGAAGTACAAAGGTCACCCAAGATAACACATACTAGAGTTCAATATATAAAGAAATGGATATGGAAAAAAAGTAAGTGTCAATTTCTAAGGGATAATGATATAAAACATGACCAAGAGAAAGTTAACAACTAGAAAACCAAAAACTAATGATGGGTTAAACAATCTTTGATTTTGTAGTAGGAAAATGTAAACTGAAAACATTTTTGATTTAAAATCCACTTATTAATGTTGAGGAATGATTTTACTTCTTAGAATATTATTATAAGTAAATATACTTAAATGACATGTAGAGTTTAATCCATTAATCAAAATCCACCACAAACTCATCTTTTTCCCAAATAGATGAGTATTTAAGATGACTTGGTCACTCCTAAATCACTAGAATAAACTTCTACAGAATCACATAATCCACAAAATATGAACCATATATTTCCACTATGTTTAAACATTTACCAAAACCAAAATTGTTAGTACATTATTAGATAATCCCCCAAAAGTAATAATCCTTTATAAGGATAAAGACTATTTTTTGTCTTCAAAATTCAACAATAATATCCAAGTTCTACATAGACCATTCAACAAACAAATGTCCTTAAAATTACACAAAATAATCCAAACTAAAATTCAATCTCAAAATTTAGAAGAATTTGATCACATAGCCTTCTACATTAAATCTTAAAATTTATCTCCAAATAACTTCAAATACTCTTAATTTATCATACTAAAAAGTAATAAACCTAATAACATATTCTCTATAATATGTTAATTATTTCCATAAATATAGAAAATCAATATATGTCTACAATAAAAACAAATATTCTTCTAAAAAAATTTCAAACATTACTCCTCAAATGAAATCCCATAGTATTTTATTTTCCTTATTCAAATCGCGTCCCCAAAATATAGAACGTCTTCCAAAGTAATATTTATCACTTAATCACCAAATCATTTTCTTATACTAATGATATCCATGTTATAAAACATAAGTTCCCAAAATAATCTTATTATTAATCATTAAAATACTATAACTAAAAAGGATAAGTCATACTAACCAGGGAATTCATTTAGGCTAGTGGTAGTAGATAAATCCTAGCCACACTTTGGTTGTCAATTTGAATCATGCAGCCTTGTTTGACACTCCGTGTTATCACACGGTCTATATGTTTTTCTTTTTCAAAAACTATGTAATTTTTATAACATTCCCAAAATTGTATAAAATACAAAAAATAACCATAACATATTTTAACCTCAATTTTTATCTCATGCCTTTTATTTTTAATCCCAAAAAGTAATAACCCATAATTACATCAAAATAAAGGATCATATAAACCCTGAAGGTTCTTTATAATTATGTCCATAAAATAAGATCCCGAGGATGATGATTCTGATTGCGATTCTGAATGCGAAAAACCCTAATTTTTCTTCGCGTCAATGTAGATTCGAAGATTCTTGATTCCTGAATCTCGATGGCTTGGTTTAGTCCTGAATGGGAGTTCTCCTTCAAAGAAAATCGCGCACCGAAGGAAATTCTCATACCCTCGGGCTCTCAGGACTTATCGGCTCTCAGAAGGAAAACTCTATCCTTCGCGGTGGTTCTTTCTGGTTCCTCAATTCCTACAAAGGAAGATTCATCTAAATCCTCAAACATCACCAGGTTAGAGAATGGTGGATTCTCAGTTATTTTGGATCATGAGGCTCTGCAACAATGGCTATACCTATATATGTTCTCCGTACTGGGTCATATTATTTACTCAAAGGGTGATAATCCTTGGTCTTTTGCTGATCTCAAAAATAGAATATCGCATTGCTGGAGTCTAAGAGATTAGAAACTTATTTCAATTGGAAAAGGATATTTTCACATTGTCTTTAATTATTCTGAATCATTGAACTCTATTTGGAATCTTGGTAACCTTCAACTCAAACCTGTTATCCTAATATTATCAGAATGGGATGTGAATTTTAATCCTTTCAACCTCAAACAATCTAATGCATAGATCTGGGTAAGGTTGCATGGATTAAATTGGGTGTATTGGCATCCTAGAATCCACAATGACATTGCATCATGTATTGGTACTTTTATGAGGGTGGATCAGTGCACTTTATATGGTGAGAGTGGTTTTATTTTCAGAATACATGTTGATATCAGTTTCGAAATCAAGAGACCCACTTATATTTTCTTCAATGCTAAGGGTTTTAAATCTGAGATTCATTTGGAATATGAGAATGTACCCTATTTTTGTGATGTCTGCAAAATAGTGGGCAATATTGTATCAAATTGCAGGATGATTCAGAGAAATTAAAAGTTTCAAACCAAAGCTTCTGATTGGAATGATGTCAACAAGAATAAAAAAAAACCAAAGACCTCTTTATTGAGAAAAAACGTATCCTCAAATCAACAGCCCCTCCTGTCAAGAATCAAAATCATGCTCCTACCACAGATTTAATATCAAAGAACCCTGCCTCTTCCTCATCCCAAAGAATTTCTTGGGCTGACCAAGTTGAGGAGGAAGAAAAGAATTTTCAATCTTATCCTATTCAACAAGAATGGGTTTCAACAGTGGATCTTCCCTTATTCTCTGAATTTTGTACTGATATTTTCAACCTGGTTTATGACCTACAGAATGCTAAATCTGAGAACCAATTCCTTTTGGACTTCCATCAAGAAATCCTTGATTTTTTGATATCTTTACAGGAGATTACAGCAGATGGAACTACTGCTACATACCTGCACATAGAGACTGAAGCTGGGTAGGATTGTGCTACTGTTTCAGATGCTTAACTGATTTCCAGTTCTCAGGAGGACTTGTAGATTTCAAATACACCTATTATTTCAAACAATGATTCGGCCAAGGAGTAGTTTTCTGCTTTGAACAGTAATGTTCTAGCTACTGTAAATAGATTTGTCAACTCCCTGAATGTATCTGCTCCTCTTCCTCAAACTACTACTTCATCTTCTACCATGCCTTTAAATCATTCTAATTCTCTTATTAAGAACCTAGTTTCTACTGATTATATTCATCATAGTGAAGGACACAATGTCTCCTCCAGGGATGATGTGCCACCTGGCATCCATGAACAAGCTAACCCCAATGTCTCGGGAGTTGATGATCTCATTCATCCTTTTAGCCCTCAAAGTCCTAAAAGGAAAGTGGGGAGACCCTCTAAGGCATGTAAAATCAAGGATACTTTGGAAAAAGGGGGGTTTCTAACCCCAACCTTAGGTTTAAATCAAGATTCTATATTTGAACTGTTAGGGCATAGCTAACAGTAATACAATGAGGTCCCTTAAATCCCTCATTATTCAGCACAGACCTCTCTTTATTGGCATCTCTGAACCCAAAAGGATGTTTTCCCCTAATATTTCTAACTTGGCATCTTTTGGATTTCATCTTGTTGATTTCAATATCTGCATTTCTGAAATAAAAAACCTATGGTTCCTGGCTCATTCATCCTTGACTGATGTATCTCTGGTTGATAATAGTGGAAAACATGTGACTTGTTCCTTCAAGCTATCTGGTATTCAACTTTATTTCTCTTTTGTTTATGCCAATGTTATATATCAGGATTTGAGGATATTGTGGTTGGAAATTGATGTTCTTAATTCTGTCATTTCTGCTCCTTGGATCATTCTTGGAGACTTTAACTCTATCTTTCATCCTGATGAGAATATTGGTGCAATATTCAATACTATATCCTCTATGGAGTTCAAGTCTTGCATTGATACAAATGATTTTCATGAGATCAACTTGGTTGGGGCCAAATTAACTTGGTACATGAATTTTTTTTAATAGAGTTGTCGCTAGAAAGATTGATATGGCTTTTGTAAATGATTCCTCCCTTGACCATTGGGACTCCATTTATTGCATGACACTTCCTATAATTAACTCTGATCATCATCCAATTCTATTAAATCTTACTTGTAAGGATTTCAGACCTCCTTTACCCTTTAGATTCAACAATGATTGGGTCAATCACTCTGATTGTGCCTCTTTAGTTGTAGATTCATGGAATTCTTCAAATTAAAGTCATGATGTTTTTTCCTGCTTATCCAAATTCAAAATTCTTAAAAGATCTTTGAAGATTTAGAGTAAGGAAAAATTTAGAAATATTTAAAAGGATATTTGTCTCTTGAAGTTGCTCTTCAGAACTTGCAGGTTCAAAATACAGTGAACAATTTCCCTAATGGTCTCAAAGAGGACTCTGAGATTGTCTCAAGAATCAATGGCCTCCTGAGTATGAAGAATTCTCTTCAAAGAGACACCTTCAAAGATAAATTGTTAAAAGATGGTGACTTTAATACTAAATTCTTAAATTCCTTACAATGAATTAAGAGGATTTCTAAACTTCTTTCGATTATAAAGAATGGGGATCAGATCATTGATAATGATAAGGATCTGTCAGAACACCTGATATCTTATTTTAAAGATCTATTTAATGGAACTACTTCGTTGAATGATCCTATTGATGGCATCATCCCCAATCTGGTTAGCCAACAGGAAAATGCCAACCTTACTTCCATTCCTTTGAGAATTGAGATCAAAGTAGCTATTTTTAGCCTCAATCCTGACATCTCTCCAGGCCTAGATGGCTTTGGTAACTTCTTTTTTCAGACTTATTGAGATATCATTCAACATGATGTTTGTAAACATGTGATTCACTTATTTAAGGGTGGTGATCTTCCTTATGGAATGAATGCTCAATTTCTTGCTCTGATTCCAAATATTGAGAATGCTTGTGAAATGAAGTTGTTCATACCTGTTGCTTTAGTCAACACCATTTACAAAATTATCTGTAAGATTATGGAAATAAGGCTTACGGATGTTGCCAGCAGAATTGTTTCACCCAACCAGTATGGCTTTATCAAGGGAAGGTCTATACAAAATTACCTCTTCACTTCCTCAGAATGTGTGAATCTTCTCAGGAAACCCTCCAGGGGTGGAAACATTGCCCTTAATCTTGTTTTCAAAAAGGCCTTTGACTCCATAAATTGGGGTTTTATCTGCAAAGTACTTATGATGATTGGATTTGATGGTGTATTTATCACTTGTATCAGGAAGATTTTATGTTCTTCCCATATTTCAATTCTTATAAATGGATCTCCTCCTGGATTTTTTGATTGCTCTAGGGGGGTTAGACAAGGTGACCCTCTTTCTGCAATTATCTTTGCTATTGCAGAAGATTATCTTAGCAGGCTTCTCTCTATGATGGCAGGTAATCGGAAATTGAAATCAATAAATGCTGGGAGAGGAATTCTAGCCTTGGCTCATCTTTTGTATGCAGATGATATTATCTTTTTCACTTCAGGTGATAAAGGGAATATCAAGAACATAAAAAGAGCTCTTTTGCATTATGCCTCTGTTTCTGGTCAAGACATTAGCTGGGAGAAACCCTTTTTCTACTTTGGAAAGAGTATCAATGATCGGAGAAAGACTTTCATTGTCAATGATATTAATGTCAAGGAAGGTTTCCTTCCCTTCAATTATTTGGGGGTTCCATTGTTCTGGGGAAAGCCAAAATCTAGTTATTTTTCTGAGATTGTAATCAAAGTTAAAAGACACCTTTCTACATGGAATGGAAAATCTCTTTCCATGGCTGGGAGGGTCTGTTTGGTTAAATCGGTTATTATCTCCAAACTTGTTTATTCCTTCATGGTTTACAAATGGCTCATTTCTCCCATACATTGTATCAATGGTGCTCTTAGGAATTTTATCTGGAGTGATAATATCTTTAAAAGGAAACTATCTACTATATCATGGGCTGATTGTTGCAAACCTTATGATGCTGGAGGATTGGTTATTAAAGATCTAGTTCTCTTTAATGATTATTTGCAAGCCTCTTTCATTTGGAAATTGTTTAATAGCAATTCTGAGGGATTGACCTTTCTTTAGGGTAAATTCATGAATAGACTAAAGAGGGGGTCTTTCAATTATCTGGAATCATTTGTTTGTCCTTCCTTCACGTACATATTTACTTCAATTGATTCTCATTCTAGATGGCTTGTTTCAAAGGACTCATCTCTAAACATTTGGAAAAGCAAATGGACTGAAAACCCCCTTCTTGATCTTGTCATGGATGAACGAGATATTGATATTGAACTCACTATCAAGGATCAATTAGAGAACATGGATGGTCTTCCTATTCACATTGTCAACATTGTTAGAAGTCACTATTTTTCTAACAAGAAAGACTTTTGGGCTTCAGAACCTGCGGTTAATGGTATTCTTTCCTCTAAGCTCTATTATGATTTTTCTCTAAAATCTAGTCTAGCCAATCACTGGATGGGGAACTTGCATAAAAACATCATTAGACCATCTCGTTCCAATTTAGTCTGGAGAATTGCTCATGGAAAAATACATACTGATTGTTACCTTTATCATTGTGGTATCTCTTTATGCTCCTCTTGTGTGCTTTGTCATCAACACAGGGAGGATGCAAATCATCTTTTTCTTTGTTGTGTTACTGCTGCTTCAATGTGGAAGTATCTTGAAAGCATCTTTGAGGTCTCACATTCTCTGATGACATCTATTACTGGTTTCATTCAGAGATGGAAATACATTCCTCTTTCTTCATAGTTATTGGACTTATTTTAGGTAGCTACCTCTGAGTTACTTCATTATATATGGTGTTATCTAAATAATGCAATTCATGGAAAGAAACATTTTTCAATTACTTTTACTATTTCGAACATCCTTGCTACAACACTCATGGTTAGCCACCCTAAAAAACATTTTTGCACCAATTCTAAGCATGATTTCTCTGTGCTTGCTCTTATTGGTGTTAAAGGTAATTTCCGGCCCTCTTATAATACTTTTGAAGTTATTTGGAAACCACCAATGTTTGGTTGGTTGAAAAATAACTCTGATGGTGCATTGAAAGGAAATCCAGGGCCTTCTGGATATGGATTCGTTTTTAGGGATCATATGGGTCAGGTAATTGGTTTCTTTCATGGCTCATGTGGGTTTGCATCCTCATTGGAAGCGGAGATGATGGGTATTATTGTTGCGGTGGAGCAGGCTAAAAATCGTGGTAAGAATAATCTGTGGTTTGAAAGTTACTCGACTGGTATTGTGTCTACCATTAGGGAATGCTCTTATCAATTATCTTGGAAATTCCATAATCACGGGATAAATTGCTTGGAATCCCTTCGGACTTTGAATCACATTATTACTCATGTCTATCGGGAGGCGAATTCTATTACGTATGGTTTAGCTAACAAAGGAATTGAAGATTATTATTTCACATGGTATGACAATCTCCCTACTACTTTTTTACCCCTTTTGAGAAGGTATTTGAACAAAACTCTTGTGTTTAGAATTCTGTAAGTTGGACTTTTTTATCTTAATTTAGGGGCCTTGCTTTTCTGGGTAAGGCCTCAGATTCTTCTAAAAAAAATTTCCATAAAATTAAATATTATTCTTCCTCAAATAAAATTTTCACATAACAAAACGAATGGTTACACATAATAGGAAATTTCTTCCAAATTAATCCCATCATTAAAAGATAATTAATACTTTTAAACATTCATCGTCCTAAAATCTATATTAACTCTTAAACTACCATATAATCATTTAGTATCCTTCATGATCCTTTGACCATAATTTTCCATATTATTATTTTATACTTATTTCCTAAAACAAAAACATGAATCATGTTATAAGATTAAATAATGTCAAATCATAATCAAAGAAATAATTCATACTATTCATAGGTCATTTTTAGTTCCCTCATATTTAATTGCAATGGCATTAGGTATTGGTAAACATATATTTATACGGTCCTATTGATCCCATAATTTCCTCAAAGGTGAATTTCTCATAACATACCATTAGGATCCTTAATATTTCAGAACATAAATCCTTAAAAGGTGTTTATTAGATATTTAACTTATGATCAACCTTAAAATTATAAATCCACGATTATATACCTAAGTCTTAAGAAAACATCCTAATCTCCAAAGTAGTCTAAACAAACATCTGATACCAACTATAAGGACCCATCATTAAACATAACATAATATTGAGTTATGTCAAGAATTTCCATTGTGAATCTTTTCTAGTTTAGATTATTAGAGAGTTAGGCCATAACTAATACATAATATACCCAAACCTTACATGTGGAAATTTACACTATGTTTCCTCCTTTTACACCTAAGGAAACCCTTAACAAAACACAATTTTATTAATGATAAAAATATTCTTGATTTCTTACTTTCTCCTAAATATCCTTATACATCATGGAAAAAATTTCAAAAAAATAGGATGAGCATAAAAAACTCGTTAAGGAATATAAAATAATGAATAAAACCATTAGTCCATGAATATTTAAAACCCATGATAACATTTTACAAAAATCATGTTGTTCACCCATAAAACATAATCTACATAGATTAAATCATGTAATAATAATATTCCTAAAAACTTCATATGAATCATAAAACATTTAGGTAACTTGTGGAATCCATATCATACTTACATTTTAGCTTTCACAGCTACGTAGGGAGTAACCTTCATGGTTATGTTTGGAATACCCATCATAGTATATTAACTAAATATCGTAGGAGAAAACTTATTGTTTACCTCTTTCAAATTACCCGATGAACTGGAGAGCTATCATGAGCCCACCTACCCATGGTTTATCATGGAACCACCCATATACATAATAAATTCCTAAGAACCATAAAATTATCATAACACAAAAACAAGCATAAAGGAAAAAAATAATATTTTCACATTATAACTTTAAGACATCATTTCAAAATATTGATATAATAAGTCCATTATAAAGATCATTTTCAACACCAAAATACCCAGAAAAGTAATATTCTATCTTCTTTTATTTTTAAAAATATTATGTCTTGTATTGGAATCCAAGTATCAAATAATGGTCAGAACAATAGATAAGGTCATTGTCGCCGCATATATTTTAAAAAAATATTCCTTTTTCCATTTACTAAATTGCTTCATATAAAAAGAGTCATTTTGAAATAAATTGAATTAAATTAAAATAAAAATGGTTTAATTATATTAGGTATAAAATAAAGAGGTGTATATTATCAAAATATGCCTCAATGAAAGAAAATTGAGACGAAGTCCCTTGTAAATATTATATCATTATATTAAGGATAAATCAATGAAATAGTTATGTTTGAAAATAAAAATACACCCAATGTAAATGGATATTTAGTGTAAAACTACCATAGGTCATTCACACAAATTCATTGAAAGACAAAACCAATCGAATTGATATTTAACTCAATGAATGGATATTGAGTTATGATTTACCTTACCTTGTGTCCGACTCATCACGTACAATTGTTAAGTTTCTAAATAATAAAGTTAGGTTAATTTATACTTTATTTGGTACATTTTACATGTTTATTATTCCTTTTATATCACTTATTACCATGTTATATAAATTACATAACTATTTTAGTTCATATCACTTGTTTTGTTGATATTTAGTACTTGAGTCAAAAATGAACTTTTTTATGTATATTGTCTATGTGGTCAAAAGTAAATCATCTCCAGAATATTATTAATGATTTAAACATAATATATATCCAGTATATATGTATTTATAATAGTCCATAACATTTGGAGATAAGAAATTTAATGCATCATTCATGGAGACGGCAAGTCGTTCTTACGCATGAACACTATATTAATTTCTTTGTCATATTAAATTAATGAAGAATAAATCATAAATATTTATATTATAATTCCATAATAATATATATGTTACATATTTTCATTAATTTCTTCCTTTATACATTCCATGTAAGGAATGAACGATTCATATCACTTTGAGTGGGCAGTAGTCCACACTTCCTCAAATTAAATTATCATATTAACACATTATGGAAAGAAAAAATATATATTGTAAATAAAAATTAACAAATAATAGAGGTAATATAAATATAATATATAATATATATAAATATTGTTCTTTCATAATGGAAACCATGATAGGTGGTAGGATAAAATTGAACAATCATTGTTTCGTGAGGCATTTGTTCATCGTACACAGAAAGAGTATGTTCTGTATCCATTAGATGGATGTGTGTGTTAGTGTAGGTCAAAATATTTGAATAAATAAATCCTAGTATACTGTGTATACTTGTTTTTTTATATAATGTAATAATGAGAGGTGAGGGTGTTGGAGAAGGAAAATAAATAAAAGGATCCTGAGAGAAAATGTTACCTCTAAATCGGGTAACTTCTTTTTGATTTGAGCCAAAATGCTTTAATGAATTTAATTCTTTACAAGGATTGGATTCTAGGAGTAAGGGGGGATGTATGGAGATTATTTGAGCATAAAATAGGTGCGACAACTGGCATGAGAGGTGTGAGTTAGTGGGTAGAGGCAGTTGCATATTATAAGAGGGAGGAGGGGAACTTTAGGAAAATCATGAAATATTATTTTATTATAAATTTATTTTCGAATTATAAAAGATAAAAAGTGATATATTTCAAGTATAATATTATTATGGGTCTAAATACTCTGAATAAATTGGTTTTAAACAATTTTAGGTCAAAAATTTATCCTTATCTTCTGGCTTTAACCCTTATTTAAATAAATTAACTCTTACCGCGTCTTCATGTATTTTTACACTATATGGTTAATATAGTTACTATAAAATTACAATAGAATATCAAGTGGATAAGTAATGAAATTTGTAACATTATCTAATTATTTTGGCTGAATATTATATTTTTATGACTATTATATCATTTAATAAAATATTATTTGTTTTAAAAACTCATTTATGTCAATTTTGACACTATTTATAATTGATTTTTTCTAAAGCTATCACAATTTGATTAATTCGAATAGACTTTATTAAATCAAATATAACATGTCATAATCATCCATAAAATTTGTGTATGTAATCAACATTTTTAAATTACATTTATTTTAGTATTTTTAATATCATTTATTTGAATCTTTCATTAATAAGGTAATCACTGCATCATCATTATGTCGTAAATAAATTTCTATATTTAATTTCAAAAATTATAAATAAAATAAAATTATATAGGAAATATTTTTAGATTTTTTATTACTATATATAGTCAAATATATCAATTATATAACTCCACCTTAAAATTATTTTAGTAAAAAGATACATGTTTATGTTATATTTCCCTTTAATTTAAATTAATTATTATAACATGTCATTTTTACACCCAATTGGCTCCCAAATTCCAAATGTTTGGACTAAGGATTTTTTCGGTCACCCATGACTCATCCAATATTATTAGTACATTTTTTAGGATAGTTTTATATTATTATTATATTATTTTTAACCTTATTTACCTAATTTACCCTTTAATCATGGTAAATAAACATAATTACTAAAGTTACTATTCATAATGTCTAAAATTAAAAGGTGCCTATTTATATAATTTGGACATTATGATTCCAAATATGGAATCCATTTTTCAAAATTCAAAACAAATAGTTTCTATTAATTATTTTAAAATTAATTCCGTTGTCAAAACTAGAAAGCGTGTTTTTAAGAAATAAAAACTATCAGAAGATTGACATTTATTTATGTAAAATTTAAATGTGAAATTACTTAAGATGACAAAAATTAGAATAAATTATAAAAAAAATAATAACATTACCCTTTAAAACCAATTAAAAAGATAGTATAACTATGTAAATAAATTAGGCAAAAATACAATTTTGAATTAAAATGCAGTATATTTCACTATTCATTGAAATATAAATTTCATCAGAAAAATACCACAATTTCCTCCAAGGTATATTATGATGTCCCTATTACATATAATAAGTTTATTATGTCTAATATAACTCTTAAAATTTTCAAAAACTATATTTAAAAAAGGTTCTTTATCAAATGGTAGTAAAACTGTATTTTTTTTAATACTTCTATTTCCAAAAATTTGAATTTGTTCTGATATCATATCTAGAAAACATATAATATGAATTTAAAACATTACATTGAATATATAACACATATTTTTCACTAAATAAAAATCCATGTAGAGTGATATAATTTTATTAAAACAATTATTTTTTTAATATGTTTTCATGAAAACACATCCTTTATATTCATTTGGTTTTTATTTACATTTTTAATAAATTTTTTAACCAATGAATCATTATTTAAACATGTGTAAACAATATTTTCATAATTTAGTTGATATTATTCATTCCATATATTCCAATATCTAGGTTATAATGGTAACATTTGAATAATAATATTTAATTGTTCGTTTTAACCTCGATGTAGCGTATCATGTATGCTATTAAACATTGTGGTTGTTTCTTAAAACACGTGATGTTACATCATGGTTGGATACGACTTTCTTGGTTGGATTATCCTTTAATAAAAATTTCTCATCATTCATTTAGATGGATTATATTAGGCATTATATAAAAGACCACGTCTTTCTAATCTTGGTTGGAAATAGTTTTAAAAAATACATTCTATAATTAGACGCAATATTGTTTAGTAGAATAAATAGTAGTTAATAATGATATGAAAACACCTTGATATCAATAAATTATTGAACTTTATTATGCTGACCATCAAATAAGACCACTGGTATTTAGAGGAAGTGATCCTATATTTGAACAAGTTTCACCTTTACTATGTCACCGGTGATGGGAAAAATGGTGAGTTAACTTTGAGGTATGTCAGGTCCTTTGAGATCATTAGATAAATTAGAGAATTAATTTATTATCTAGACATTCCTATAATATTTAGTTATATTCATAACCCACACCATGTTTTTTTTCTTATTGAGAACAAATACATCTGACCCATCAAACAAGAGTTTATATGATGATGTGGATCTTGAATGAGTTTCATCCTTTATGGAACATCGTATTGGTATCATTGAGCAGAGTCATAAAGTATAATAAGGTAAATTTATCACTTTTCTAGTTCATATAGATTCATATAAATCTCTAATATGATAATTTAGAGTGGGAATATGAGATTTGGATACAGTGGATGAACCTTTTCCCTTAAAAATATAGTTAAAGATTCTCTGATAAAAGAAGCCTCATAGTGGGGAGGTTGTAAATACCATGACCAAAATAACTATGAATTGTAATTTAAAATCAATATTTTATGTCTTTCTTAGTTTTATTTTGAGCCTAATATCAGTTAATGGAAGAAGTTTTGTGATTATAATATGGGGATGTTTAAGGGGAAACCCCCAATGGGTCTGGGAACCATTGAGTACCTAGTGGACCTAGAATGGTTACTGTGTCAGATATAAGTGGGCATTGCCATTATTTTTTGAACCACTTGGTACTAAGTGATTTTTTAGAAGCTAATAAGTTATATTATTTCCAAAATTCCTTCAATAAAGGGTTACTTTTTACACCTAATCCTAAATCTTATAAATGGGGATTGTGTTTTTCAATCCTTTTTTCATCTTGTATAAATGCCTTCCTCTCTTCCCTAGCTCTTCCTAATGTCCCTTATTCAAAACTTGACCCCAGAATCATGTTTTGGTTTCTATGTCTTAATTTAAAAATTGTAATTTCCTCTTAACCCAAATATATTCTATTCATTTCATATTCATATAAAAACTACTGTATCTTTTAGTTTCCAAATTCTATGAAATTTTTGATCCTTTTGGATCCCATATATTTCTTATGTGCTTAATACTATGGGTAATTCACCTAGGTGAATCTAATGTATAATCGTGGTTCTAGTTTTCTAATTCAATTCCCTGAATTTTTGTGACGATGTTATAATTATAAATATTATTTTTGTGGATTTTTGGACTAATTTATGGAATAATCATTTTACCTTAGGCCACAAGGAAGCTATTTTACCCATGTTTGGTATGAATACACCTATTCCATCCCATAATTCCTAATAAATTTGTTGGAATCAACATAGATTTGAGTGGATTTAACTAAAATTGAATGATTTGATGATAATAAAACTCTCAATTTATATTTTCATTTACATCCATTTAAAGAGTATTTTAGTTGTTTTTTGTTTTTCTTATACCATGTTCTTATTAGTATGTGTGTCAATTTTTTGGGATATTTGAATTCTTCCATTCGTTTAGAAAATGTGACTCCTTGTTTTCAATATTTCTATCTTTTTAATCTGATTATAAGCTTTCCTTCTAGTGTCTGTTTTATTGGTTGTTAAAGTCACTATCTTATTTTATATTCTGAAAATGGTAAACCATGTCTTGGAATTTATTGGGTTAAATATTTAAATTTTATATTTGATATGTGCTTTGATTTCTTCTAACAAGATTTGGTTATACTATTTGGGTTCTTTATAAATTTTATATTAAAAATTTTCTATGATCTATATTGAGTAATTACTTTGAAATATGAGTTTCATATTTTATATTATAAATGGAGTTTTTATGTATGTATATATATATATGGTTCCTAGGTACACTTATTTACATTTAATGGGTTGATAAAGTAGGATGGTCCCGTGATTCCCTAATGTTATTTCACTATTTCCCCTATTAAAGAATGGAAATTTTATATCAGATGAATAAACTCTGTTATATATGATTCACATCCCTACTAGATGGGGTTGGTGTTACTTCCCAAATTTACTATGTTGGGATAGGTGTTGACTGTAACTTAACTCTTATGTTCATATTTGATGTCGGTATATCTCAAAGTAGGTAAATTGTTGTAAAAACCCTCCTAGTATAGGGAGTTACTATTTCTTATGAAAATTATTTTCTTTAATGTCAAATAAAAATGCTTTTTTCTGGTGATGTTAATATATATTTCCTCCATCATTTAGTAGAGTTTATGATAGATATGTAGGTGTGGGGTTGATTCCTCCAATTGAGTTTCCATACTCATGCCCTACAAATTTCTCTATAGGACACATGAAAACCTTATTATGTGTGATCCATGTAGGTGGAAGGAACCATAGAATTAGTACTAGCACCTCATGGGTTCTAGAGCATGATCACCACTATTTAGATCATATTTGAGGGAGTGTGGAGTTATATTATAAGGTTTTTACTTAAAGTACATCATGAGAGTTCTCAAATGGTAGACACTGATTTTTTATCATTAGGCCATATTTGTCTTGGTGGACTTTTGAATAACACATTTTTCTCAATTTTATTTATTTTGAGAACTGTGTGCACATTTTAAAATATTTTAATATATCTATGAATATTAATGTAGGTGTTGTATCATTTATTTAATTTATTATTTATATTATTTGTATTAGTGACATATTATATTATATTTTGGGTGTGGATTTTTATTGACCCTAAAGGACATGTTAAATATTTATGTTATTTATGCTGATATTTTTTAAATTTTGAATGGAAAAAAACCCCCAACGAGTAAACCCCTAGAATTTATGCAAGCCAACAGTGATTAGGGGAAGAATATATGGTTTTGGGGTGACCTTAACTAATGTCATTGAGGTGACTGGGTCGTAGTTGTTACAAAATATTTGTCATAAAAATTTAAAAATATTTATAGTGTCATAATTTGTACAAAAAATTATTTTTATATTGGTTATATTTTAAAAACAGTATAAAAGAGAAATAATAAATCCTTAAATTTATTATTTATAATATAACATTTATAAACACTCTATTTTATCTACACAAACTTATTATTGGTAATAGAATCTTTTTATCAGTTCATTTTTTGAACTAATAAATGAATATTCATATTTTCTATATTGGGAACATAAATTATTTTAAACCACTTATGAAGGAAATTTTAAGTACTGATAAAAGCTAAATATATTGTAGTGTGATTTGATTCCATTCTTCTATCATGATAATAATTCATATTTTTATTTTTCATTTGATACTAACAGTGTCCAAAATAACTTGAAATTCATTCTTCCTCTCACCATCGCTTGATATCTTGTTATATTTCATTGTGTACCTCCATTTTAACTACATTATAACTTTTTTATTATTCATGGTATACTATATTAACAATCAACTAACCACTTTTATATATTCAATAATGTAGTTTATAATTATATACTTCATGGTAACTTTGATCTATTATACAATATTGATTTTAGGGAATTTATGATTTTTTGTATAGTTCAACATTTCCTAAAATTATATTTAAACAATTAATGGAAGAAAAAAATTTATAATAATTCAATAAAAACAATAAAATAATAATTTTATCTATAATTTTACGAAAAATATTAAGAACAATATTTTAATTAGATTATTTTTTTATTATTAAAAATAAATTATAAGTGGCATTGAATTTTTTAAATATCATAGTCATATTTCTTCAATAAAGTGTTGAATAAAATTTCTATGCATGATATTCAATGAAAATATCAATGTAATGAATATATCAAACTTGTAGTGGTGTATCTCTTTAAATATATATCACCATGAACAAAAGGATAATATTCCAAATTTTCTGGATCTCTAAGTAAATATAGGCGACATGTGACATGTGTTTCTCTCTCTATCATTATATTTATGGTTATCTTTACAATTATTTACAAATCCTCCAATAATTTAACCATTCAATATATATACTAAGGACAACACCAGATATACACCATTATGAAATTGACTAGGAAGAACTAAATTTTCCATAGATTTATCTATGTTAACAAATAAATATTGAGAGTAAAATAAGAACCATAAAATAGGTCATTTAGTGATCCAATATTAACATAATGAAATTAAAGAAATAAAAAAATAAAAATTAAATAATTCTCAATAAATTTTAGTCCTATATCCATGGTAAAAACAAAAACCTATCCTAGGTATTATTAAATCTCAAAAAAAGATACAATATCCCTAAGTAATGTAATTTATAAATAGATAGGAATAACATAAAAGTAAAAATGCCCAAAATAACATAAACTAAATAATAAATACTTACATGATTGTAAGAGTTTTCAATTACGTGACCATGTATTCTGATTTATAAATAAGTTATCAACTAGATTTTTAGAAACATAAATAATCGATTAATAGGGAGATCCTCTCATGTATAATCCAAGTATATCAATAAGATTTCAACTGTGGAAATAGCTATGTACTCAAACAATAGGTAAAAAACTGTGTTCTCCTTCATCGGATGAAAAAGTCCATATGTGGTGAAGATATTCCCTTTATCAGGAATTATCTTTCTCTAGTTTAAACTAAAATAATTTTAATCCCAAATATCCTCATAACTAATCTATAAGGTTGATGATGAATCCCCTGGAAATTATACTGTAATGGAAAAACCCAAGGATTTTTGGATGGTTAAGATAAAATCAACCATAACAACCCATATGAAACCGTTTTTATGATAGGCACATGGTAGCCACAAATGAAAATGTATTTTTTTCATAAGAGATACATAAGGTGAATCTTGTGCCCCATGTTAGTAAAATAAACATACTACATTAGAATTAATAATAAAATTTGTATAATATGTAAGAATAAAATTTCAATAAAAATAGCTCATATCAAGTGAAAACCAAAACACTTGATCTATAATAAATCTAGATCATGTGTGATTAAATCACACAATTCACAAATCACATATGATTTAATTACTCTAGTGTCACAATAAACTAAAATTCATAATAACAACAAAATATTATAAAAACATATCAATGATGATAAATCTAGATCCCATGTAAGAGTAAACCAAAGGAGCCTCACTTAATATTCAAAAGAACCTAATATAATATTTAATAAGTAATAATAGGAATAATAGAATAAATATTAATAAACAATATATCATGGAGAATTATTAACCATTAAAGCATGAAAATATAAATGGATAATTAACAAGTAATTGGATTCATCTTTAAATCAAATAAATTGTGCTAAATTAAAAAATATTAAGATTTTTTAAAAGAAAATAAGTGTTATGTCATTGAACATAATAATATTGAAGTGGAACCATACATTTAATATCAATACAATGCCTAAATTTGTATAGATCTAGATCTATAGTCAAACTATTGTCTGATTATTCATCAGTGTCTATATTTATGATAAACATTGTTCTTCTTTCAATAACATCTCAAATAAAATTCATTCTTTTGTATATGAGGCTAAACCTACCATGGGAAATTATATTCTAAAAAATGTATGAATGAATATGAATTTGATGTTACAGTAATACCATAATAGAATAAATCCAACTCAAAAGCCAAAAAATTAATCTAAATGGATTATTTAATGGTTTCTATGAATTCAATATACTCGACCTAAATGGTTTATATGTTCACACCTAAAAAATATAACATTTCTTGGAAGTGGGACTCTATATAAAGTTAAAATAATATCCACAAAGTGATTTTATACTGTGAACATTTATGGGATAGTTAGAATCCAGATATCTAGTCAAAATCTCATCAGGAATATTATTTCTTCCATAATAGAGTGATGAAGAAGGAGTGGAAGAAATTCACCTTAACTGTGAGGGCCTTATTTTCCTAAAAAAACTCACCACAAGATTTTTGGGGGATTGGTGGTGTTGGGAAGGAGTTTGGGGGTGTTTCGGGGGTTGGGTAAGTGTCATATCTATTCATAGGGTTAGCACACCATAGTGGAGGGTATAAAACTGAATGTTTTGTCCTTATGTACTTATAGTTTGACCATGGGGTTTTCTAGGTTGTGTTAGGATGTGACGTGATGAGATAAATTGTTTGGTTGGCCATGTTTTTTGGATTGGTACTCAGATAGTCACCCTATGTGAAATTCGTTCTAAAAAATTACCAATAAATGGTGTGGCATAAGGAATAATGTTTTGGGAGACTACTGATGTAACACAAGGAGCTAGAGCTTACCATGTCATGGCCCTAGGAATGGTGATAGGAAAACTACAATGAATTTTCTGCTACACCATAAGGGATGGATATGGATGGAATTAGAGGATTAATCATAGTGTTGACCAAAACATGTATGAGGTCACAGTGATGGTTAATTTAGTTTTAAATAAAACGTCCAAAAAGGTGGTAATGGTCACATGATATTTGGATCTACATTGACAATGGATACAATGACATATAGGGCTGTCTTCACACCATTGAGAGGTCATTCGATATTACTCTATAAATATAGGGCTTAGATTCCATTATTTTGGTTTTCATTCATCTCTTATGAACATTTTCCAATTCAAGATCCCCTTATTTACCATTGATCATCTCTTTATATGATTCAAACGTTTTTGATAATAGATAATTGAGTTCTATTGTTTCAAGGTTATTTATTCTCCCACTTCTCTATTTTATTTTCTACCTTTTTATGGAATATATTTTTTAGAAATCCAATATATACTTGATTGATTTCTAGTCATAAACTGAATATGGGTTTTTTTGTTAATTCTAGTGGTTTTCCTTTGATCTTACTGGAGTTTTATCCCCCAATTCTTTCATTGTGATCTTGTTTCACTTTGAAGAAAAAATCATATAAGGGGATATGAGTTACCTCATTATTTTTTGGCATATGTTATATAATCATGATCTTTTTTCCCTTTTTAGTGTATAGTGGTATTTATCCTAATGATGATAATAAATCATATTCAAAAGAAATTAATGGAAAAAAGATATTTATCACATATTCTCTACTTGTTTTCATGATGTTGATTTTCTGTGATTACATTCTTGATGTTGTTGATTATGAAAGTTTTTATGATAATAATATTTTATTGTATGTTGTGATATATTCATTAGAATCACATCACATGAAAATGGAAAATCCATTAAATATGGTAATAGAAATGGTTTTGTGTAAATAATGAATTATATATGTCTCTCCATTTTTATTCTGAAGTAGATTTGATGTAATGGTGTGTGTGGTGGATGTGATTATGGGTTTCTTAATGAGTTTGACTTATGGAGTTGTTTTAGTGATTTTTATGTGGTTCTATAGTGATTGGGGTTGTGCTAATGATGTTTGGTATAAACACGTGAAATTGATATGGGAATGGTAGATTATGTTAGGCTTGAACATGGTAATTTCTAGATTGTTTCAGAATTATTAAAATGGAAAAATGGATAAGAATACTTAATCAAAATATAATGGATCAAAATAAAGTTATTCCTTTACTGGAGAATTTGTTTTCATCTAATATGGGAAGATTATAAAATAATATAAAAGTGGATATTAATTAATGTGGTTTAATAGAAATTATGAAATTGATGTGTGGTTGTGTTTTTTGTTAGTGTGATTGGATGCGTGGTTAGTTCCTCGTTAGTGATATTGGTGTGTGGTCATGGGGCTGTAGAGGTTGAAGATTTTGGTTGGGTGAAACCACGTGTTGGGATTGTGTGTACCTATTAGTTTTTGTATTTTCCTTTTTATTTCTATACACACCCCACCATAATAGTTTTTTACACTGACACCAAATTGTTTTGGTTTCTGAGTGTTTTCCCTAAATATCCAGGTTAGCGAGGTTGAATAGTTGGATACCCCATCTTTCATACTCTCTCTTCTATGTGAGTTTTTTATATAAGATCTGTGATGGCCTGAAAAAATAGTGCACTATAGGGGATTATTGTTGATAGGATGAGGAGGTTAATATTGGGGGTAGAGCAATGTAAGAGGAGGGAATGATGTTGATTTCCTTCAAGTCCATGATACCTTACTATTATGGTTATATAGAAGTGGTTAAGGGATGATGAGGATGTGTTGATTATTGTATGTGGTATGATTACAATGATGTTATAGTGTAATTATTGAAATTATTTGAGAGGTTATTTATTTCTATTATGATTAGGTTCACGGTCATATGAGGATGATGGATATGGAAAGGTTAAGATTTCCAAGAAGTATGATGTTGGAGTATAAGAGTGGAAACTGTTGGGGGGAAAATTACATGTTACCAATGATTTATATGTTTTTTCTTATATTATTATATTTTTTACTTGATATTTTGTGAGTAATCCTTAAGGAGGTTGGGAAATATTTATCTTGATAAGTTCTTTTTTATTCTATTGTTCTATTACTGGGTAATTATTATAGTCTTATTACATTTGAATGACAGTCATTTGGTATCATCCTACTGATTATACATTTTATTCTCAACATGATATATATATATATAAACTATTATTAGGTTACCAAGAGGGATTTGGAGGCCGAGATGTACATTTTTACCTCTGAGATTGGATCTGTTGAGAAAATTTGATAGGATTTTATTTATGTACTTTACATGGAGACATTAATTTATATTCATATGACATTATATACATTGTTGGATATTTTTTGATTTTCCAGTTTCATTTTGTTATGGATTTATTTGGTGGTTGGTATCCTATTTCCTAATCATTCTTGTTTTTCTACTAGGGGTAATTCCTCTCGTATATATGACCTTATTTATAACCTTAGTACATTTTTCCATACAAGGGCCTACTGGAGGCAGGATTCAGGGGTTGTTGTCTCTCTTCCCTCAATGTCATCCAAGGAGGGGTACCCGTGTAGGGAACAATACATGAAAAAGTGGTATTAAATACGAGGTAGAGGGATATTATAGAGCTTAGGGTTAATATCTAAAAGGATTTAATCGGTTTGTTAGGTAAATGGTTTTAGTGAAACTAACAAGTGATGTGAGAAATGGATACCAACTAGGAAATAGGATTTCAGGTCCTCCAATGATCCAACGAATGGACCTTAATCTTATCGAATGTTCTAGGTTACATGATTCTTCTTTCAGGGTAGATACCTAGAAAATGAACTTGCATCATTCTTTTTGAGATTACGATTGAATGGTGTGAATTAAAGAATTGAAATAAATTTAATTCAATAGAATTAATATATTATACTACCAAGCCTAGAAAATACTTATTTATATTTTTGTTGTGGATTCTTGATATCATTAGTGTGTGGTTCCTACTGATAATGTTTAAAATAATTACATGGTTTACTAAAAAATTTCAAATGGATGAGGAGGATAAGTATTGGAATATGAAAATTTTCACCTTTTAGTGGAAATATAAGTTTAAGTATGGGGATAGAGTCTCCGATATAGATATAGAGAACTAGTTATTGGACCTCAAAATCACATTCAGTATGATTTGAGACTAGGAAAAGGACAAGGTTTCACTTATAGTTAGTCAAATGAGGGGTATAATGAGTTAGTATTGGGCATTGTTACTTGGGGAGTAGATGGAAGTAGATGTTTCATGGGAATATTTCTAGGAGTTTTGGGTGTAATTTTAGTCATCACTTATAAAGAAAAAAAATTGGTTGGAGATATTTTCTCTTTAGTAAGGGAGTATGACTATGAGAGATATTGAAATTTGGTTTAAGAACCATTTGTGTTTAAGCCCAAATATTTCCCCAATGAGGATTCATGTGCATAGCATCATGAGGAAGCATGTCACCCACCTATCTAGTATAAATTCTCTCCATTGAAGTTGTTAATGTATTTTCATTTATAGAAGAAGTTATAGGTGTTAAAGATTTCATACTTACAAAGAGGGTTATAATGAGGGGGTATCTAGCATTGTTCCTTGAGTATCAGGGTTGTTGGTGGTCAATATCAAATGCAAGGGCCTTTAAGTTTTAGACATATATAGAGTTGGGCTTAGTAGTTTCCTTTCTAGTGTTCAAGGTATTGTAGCTCTTGTTCTATTTCAAGGGTATTTAGACTAGTTTTCTTCATTTTTTGTGGATTTTGTAAACTATACAATTAGTTTTAGACTTTTTATGCCTTTAATTATTTGGATTCCTTGGAGAGAAGGGTTCGGCGAGGGTTCGGCGAGGGTTCGGCGCCCGTCCAGCGACGGCGGTGGCCTCCGAGCAGGTTCCTCCCCCTTCGGGGGAGGGACCTCCGCAGTATTTCACTCCATTTTCAAACCCGGACTTCCTTCCACAGTTTCCCCCATGTTCTTTAAGCCCTAAGGTGCAAGAGCTTCACGATGGGCGCCCCAACCTTCCGATTTCGATTGCTGAGTTTAACGAGGCGTTGGGCCTCCATAGCTTCTCGTTAATCGCTCAATTCTCGAAGAGAAGACCTCCGGTTGATGTTTTTGACAGGTTTGTGTTCGGTTCCTGGGATTTACAAGAAAGGGAAATAGTAGGTTTGCTGGACAACCGAACCATTTTGATTCGTTTCGTTTCAGAGGAAGACCTAATAAAAGCATGGTCGAGGGCTCCCTGCATCTGCAACGGCTCACGATTCTTCCTATCCCGATGGTCGTACGACTTCCATATGAAGCGCGATTCTCCGTCAGTGGCGGTCTGGGTAAGTTTCCCGAATCTACCGCTTCCTTTTCAGAATCCTTCAATTGTTAAATCCCTGGGTAATCTTCTGGGTAGATATTTGTGTTCGGATAGTCGGACCAATGCGGTATCTCACCCGATTAATCCTCGTGTGTGTGTGGAGGTGGACGCATCCAAGGATCCTTTAGACTTTATTTGGATTACCATCGGGGAAGAATTCCGTTGTAAACAACCTGTGGTATATGAGTCGTGGTTTCAATTCTGTAAGTCTTGCAAGCAGTTAGGTCATTCGCTGGAGAGTTGTAGGCGAGAAGCTAAGGTTTCTAAAATTCCAGAGGACGTGTGCAATGGAAATCGTGGAACTCCTGTGAACGCTGTGAGGGAGGATGTTTTAGCCGAAGGAATTGATGGGAATGGAGGCAGTAGGCGTTGTGTGGGAAGTGGTCCACTGAGTGATGCTATGACGACTCAGTTGGCAGATTTGGGCAAAAGTGATACAGGGTCTGGCATAGAGGCTATTGGCACGGGGCTACTTTCTTGTGATAGTCAAGTGAGGAAGGAGAAACCGCAAGTTAGTACTGCTAATCCGAAAGTTAAAGAGGTGTTTAGCAGACTGATAGGTGATCTCAGTGGTGGGAGCAGACCTGTAACAGGGCGCAAAGGCAATGCAGTGGACAAGAATGTCCAATATCAGCTCCCATGTGACTTCACTCCTAGTATAAATGTGGAGTGTACTGGAATACAGACTAATGGGGCTACGCAGAGAGTGGTTCTTGAGGACTTCTGCACGCTACCACAGTTCATGGGACGTGGATTCATTCAAACCAGCCAGGCCGAGAATCTTGGTATGACAATGGCAGATGGGGAGGTTGGTTTGAGCGAGGAAAATTCTCTGCTGGGAGTTAATGAAGACCGGAGGTTGGGAAGGCAGAGGCTGAATAAGGAGGTGGTACCTCCAAGCAATTTGATTTCTTCAGGGGCCGAGCATGCTGGTGTTTCCCCCTGTGAAGAGGTGGCCAGGGGGGTCCAGTACTCCATACCGGTGGGAAATCAATTTGATGGACTCAATATGGAAGGGCTTAACAAAAATCATGAGGAATCAGATTGTGAAAATGGGGACCGAGTGGAGCATTCCATGGGAGGTAGTAAGTGTACCTCGGCTGGTGAAACAAGCCCGAGGGGCAGGAGCAACAGAAGGAGGAAGTGCAAGAAGAACTACTCCTCCTTGCCACCACCCGCAAGGACTCGGTATGCAAAAAAGAGAGTGGATGAGAGGGTGGCCTGTGAGGCGGCAGGTAAGCCGGAGCACCCTGATCAACCCGGATCATGGGGTTTAATTCTGAGTTCAGTTGATGAGGTTAAAGAGCGGGTGTTGTATCTCAATGCGTCGGAAGAGGATGCATCCAAGATGATGGGCCGGAATATTGAAATCAATCTTAAGGAGGAGGAATACTCTTGGGTTGACAAACAAGACTCGATTCTTGTTTGGGGATTCAACCAGGGGTTGTTAAAGCTTTAGGAATACATAAAGGTATGGGATAAACTATCTACGGCTTTAGAAGTCCTGTTAACGGAAGTGCCACATATTCAGGTAACAGATATCTCATGGAAGCTCTTTAGGGATATGAACTCTAGCAGGTTGAAATTTTATTTCAATGACTCTATTCTTTCTTTTTCTGACTAAAGCTCGGTCTTTCATTTTGATTGAGTATTTGATTATGAGGACATATCTTCAGGTAGTGGGTTAAAGGTGATTTTGGGGTTATATTCCCAGCATTTTCTGGTTCTACTTCGGATGAGGTTTATAGCATGAGTTCACCACTGCGGCATGACACTTGGACTCTGAGAGGGTATGGCCTGGCCATCGGGATTGTGCCTGCGCATCTTTGCAAGGGACCGTCCGAGTGCTCATGTCTTGGTGGCGGACCCATTCACGGAGAATATGCTGGGCACAGGTAGACTCTTTTGTGCTTGGGAATTTTATGTTTTTGGTTGTTTTGCGGAACATTACGGTTTCTCACTTTCCTTACAAAGTGATTTGATAAGCAAAAAAAAAATTCAGTCAGTAAACTATACAATCAGTTCTCAGTAGCCCTTGGAGCTTATCTTGGTGGGGGAAATCAGTTCTGACATTATACTCAATAGAAGTTTCCAGTATGGTCTTACCACCAATAGGAGAAGTAAATATTTTCTCCCACAAGAGGAGATGGAAAAGGGGGGATACCAATGGATGTTCCCAGTATTTAGTGACCCTTACATAAGAATGCTCATGGAGTTGTTTTATTGTAGTGAGTCAAAGTAATTGGGTATAGAAAATCGCATTCCATGGATATTCCATCACCAAATGGGATAGATATCGTCATGGAATGACTAGCTTATCATCTTGTCATATGTCTAACTTATTTTATTAAGGATCCCATAATCCATTTTTTCACATTCCTTAGTTTGTACTTTGGTACTAGATGTGTAGATGCTTCTTATTTCCCTAGTGTTTAATTAATTTATTTGATTTCATGCCTCCTTCATTGATGTGTGAAGAGTGTATATACTGATGATGGGGCAATGGCAGTTATGTTGTAATTTCTTCTTACTAAAAATGTGGACATATTATTTCATCCTTACTGTATATTTCTTATACTCTGTATGTGTGGTAAATGATTTAATTATTATGAGGGCCTTACTATCTGATGTGGAGGGTTAGCAAGTAGTTTTCATCAGTGAACGAGGTTATCTGATGGGTAGTAGGAATTTGGATCCTCTTCTGTTGTAAATAAAAGTATTTTAAGTGAATTCAGTGGGTGCTAAGATGGAGGAAGTGTCAAGATTCATCAATTAATTTATGGATGTTATTCATATGGTCTTTTTAACCCTATCCCCCCCAATGTGACATTGAGTTTTAGATAGAATTATAAATATGTGTATCTTTGATTTTAAGGGATCCTTATTAGATGGAACCTTTAGGTTTGTGGGATTTGAGGATTCAAATAAATGATATGATTCAAAACTATTTTTTTTCTTAGTGAGTTGTTGTGGTATGAACAAGTGTTATTCTTTAAGATGGTTGATGGTATTATGGGGATATGTATAAACTATTTTCGTTTAAATCAAGTGATGGTCAAGAATTGTTACCCTCTTCTTATGATTGAAAATATTTTTGATGAGTTGGGAGGAGTGAGATAGTTTTCTATGATTGATCTATGTTCTAGTATCATCAGTTGAGGGTAAAGAAGGAAGATATCCAAAATAGTTCCTTTTTGTGTAGATATGGACACTTCGAGTTTGTAAATGTGAGGATTGATGTCACCAACACATCAATTGTGTTCATGAGACTTTTAACCTCTATATTTCAAGAGATCTTAGACCAGTACATAGTCTTGTTCATAAAATATATTTTTATATACTCAAGGTATGATTAGGATCATCTAAAACATTTAAGGATAATTTTAATGACTCTCTGAAACCACCTACTCTTTGGGAAATTTTACCGGTGAAATTTTTGGAAAGGTGAGGGGAATTTCCATAGACATGTTGTGTCCCAATAGGAAGTAGTACTGGATCCCAAATGGTTAATCATATTCTTTTGTTGACACATAGGAATATGGATGGGTTTCACATCATTCTTGGTCTTGCAGGTTATTTCTATAGGTTTATTTCAAATTTCCAGTAAATTAAAACCCCATTAATTTATATGACTAGGAAGGGAAATGATTTTCTTTGGACTGGATAGTGTCAAAAAGTGATAAAATATATATAAGGTAAGTTGGCCAGTGCCCAAATTATCTAGATCCTCGACGAGGATTTTATGTTCTATGTGTTTTTATATACATAGAATTTTGGGTCTAGTTTGTATCTTGATGCAGCAGTGGGTGGTAATCTCTTATGGTTATAGATATTTACGAAAATATTGGAATTAATACACCACCCATTATCTATAATTTGTGGCAGTGGTGTTTTCCCTAATTTTTTTCTGGTATTACCTCATCAAAGATCACATTGTGGTATTCAATAACCACTCGTGTTTGATCAATATTTCCTCTCATCGTTCCCTAAATTTGTGACAATGGTGGTGGATAGAGTCTTTTTGGATTAGGAAATTGAAATATCATAAACCTTAGGGAAACGGAATTTCATGGATGATACACCGAGTAAGAATTCATCAAATGATGTTTTTGAGGATTATAGGGATGATTTTGGCAATATTAGGGTTATTAACCATGTTCCCAAATATATTGGTGGTTGATGGAGAAATTTTCCTATTTCAGGTGATAGTGAAGTATTTATTGGTGAAATATGTAGATAATTTTTAGTGGGGATACACAATAGTGGATGTGATATGGGATTGAGTTATTCAGGGTGATACCCCTGAAATATGGTCAGAGGATGACCAACATCAAATGATGTTTTAGAGGAGGATGTTCATCCCAATGGTGATGTGTGAGGGAGACCTTTGTGTGTTTCACATATCTCCATTATAGGTCCACTCAGAAGTATATAAAATGTATTATGTTATGGGGATTTAGTTCTAGTGGCCCAAGATGAAATGGGTATTTTTTGAGTTCATATCATGGTTTCGGGTTTATAAGAATGTTATGGCAGAACATCAAGTTATTAGTGGTTTATTGTATTCTCTTGTTGTTCATGCATTGAAGTGGGAAGATGTAACGCCTCGACCCCAGTTACCTAGAGTCGGTGCATTATTACATAACATTGGCATGATCACAAGAAAGATCAAATCTCAAAAGGACGATTGGTTTAGTAGCCTTGGAAACACTAGATATATTCATAAGTCTTACTTACATCATAAAGTGAAAAAATACTACAACAACATATTGTCTTCATATTCCACACTCATATCCCCACATAATAACCCTTCAGGTCATTCATAATTTACTTCTTCACTTCCTGGGAAAAATAAAACATAGAAAAGGGGTGAGCTCAAATGCCCAATAAGGATAAAAATATAGCAGAAACTTTCAAAAATAAGAATAAACATTTAAGGAAATGTATAACTAAAACAAAAGCCTTTTAAACTTGAACTTCAACATAGTATGGCAAAAGTAAAATGAAATAATGCCATTTACTTATTCACATGGATATTCTACTAATCGAATAATCACATTCAATATCAATAACCACTTTCATAATGATGGAATGCATAATTCCAGACTATCATAACCACATAGCCAAGGCCTCATGCCAAGAATACAAATAAGATTTTTCCAAGGCCCTGTTCCATGACACTATTTTGTCTCATTAGACCTACCGATGCATCGAGGAGCTATAGCGGGCTCCACCCGTCACATATTAAGTCCAATGCATTCCCATATGAAAAGGTTTAAACATAACATAAACATTCGTATTAAAACTAGCATACGAAATGTCAATACTTTCACCATAAATAATGAACGGTATAAAAATAGCACATCCACAGTCAAACATATCACAAAACCTTCAATAAAATATAGAAGTTTTGTATCATAATAAATCAACTTCAAATAAACGTAAAATCCATCAAAGGATTTTGACATAGATGAAATCTAAACTCTTTTTAGAGAAATATCTCTTTCTATTTTGAAATCATTTAAGAGTCTTATATTTATGAAATAAAACATTTTCATCGAAAATATTCTTATAAGCTTTTAAGGAAAGTTTCGAAGATTTTATAACGGGGGAAAATATCCGCACCCGCCATATAAGTTTAAAAAAACATTCTTACCTTAATTTTGTCGAAAAGGTTAAAAAGAACCTTGTTTGGAAAACGACGGAAAGATTCCTTTATAAACCTCTTATAAAAAGTCAAAAAATGGTATAAATGACTTTAGACCATATTGTATTAAATATTAAAAATGTTTTTAAATTCATTTTTAAGAAACATGGATGTGGATGATAAAGAGATCCCAGTAGATTATTACGTATAAACAACCTCGGATAATGAAGAGATTGTGAAATAACCCTTACCTTGTACTTTTCCTTGGTTGGGGTAGGTTAATCTCTTGTATAATAGTGAAATAATTGTTATTAAATTACACAAGAATCATATAAATTCATATGATATCATATATGATCTTTTAACATTGCTTTGTTAATAATATCTTAGTATTATCGTCGTTTCGGGTTTTAACATACTCATTTTCTTTTATATGTTTTGTTAAATAAGCCATGTTTGTCATGGATAGGTTGTATATTATTCATATACAGAATGATATCAAGTCCTTAAACATTATTTTTAAATCATCAAATGATAATTATACTTGAATGGATACGATGGAGAATGAATCTCATCGCGTTCGTGGAGACGGTAGTCCGTACGTACGCACAAGCGAAAATATCATTTTTTGTTATTAAAATAATATATAAATTGATAGTATATCATATATACAGAATCATTAAAATTTTATATTTATTATTTACATGAATTACACATCATTATTATACCCATCCAAATAATAATATATTGAATAACAATTACACCACGACGTGGAGACGGTAAGCCGTACGTACGCACGTATGGTGACATGTTATTCAAAGGGTGGATAGAATAATGAATATGGTTGTACCATAATTATAATAACATCACAGTATATATATTATACTAAAGTAATTATTTTAGAATGGCAATAACAAAGGAAGAAGATGTGGAAGAAGAAAGGAACTTGGAAAAGGGTGGTGAAATCATTACCTCTTCTTCGGGTTCTTCCTTTTGATTTGATCAAAAGGGCTCCTTAGGCTGGATTTCTGATCAAACTAAGGCCTCTAGGTTATATTGAGGGAAGTTGGGAGATTATTTGGGAAGATTTTGGCCGAATCAAAAGGCTTTCAAGGAGTGAAGAAATGAGAAAGAGGAGTGCCCTTTTATAAGAGGGGTGAGGGGCACCTTTGGAAAAGTTAGAAATATTAATTTATAATAAATTCATATTCGGTTTCTAATGGCTCCAAAGTTGATTATTTAAATTTTAAGGTCGGTATGGGTCAAAAACCACTTAACCAATAGAATTTAGATAGGTTTGGGTCACTATATTAACCTTATCTTTAAGTATTAACTCTAAGTTAATTAGTTTCACTTTTACAATGTCTCTTTGTATTTTTATATTATATGGTTAATAAACATACCATATATATCCAAGAGACCCCCAAGTGGCCCATTAATGATACAAATATCATGATATAAGCCTCTTGTCCGAACATTATATTTTTAGGAATTTAATATCAATTAATAATATAATATTTGTTTTAAAAACTCTTTTATGTCAATTTTGACACTATTCAATAGTTGATTTTTGTGAAACTCATAACAGAATGATTACTTCGAACAAAGTTAATTAAATCAATCCTAATATGTACTATTATCCTAGAAAATTAGTTTAATTCATTAAAAGTCTCAAATTATATTTATTTGGGTATTTATAATATCAATTATTTTAAATTTGCACTATTATGTTAATTACTGCATCATCATCGTGTAATAAATAAATTTTTTTATGTAATCTCTAAAAATTATAAATAAAATATAATTATGTAGGAAATAGGTTTAGATTTATAATGAATATTTATAGTCGAAAATCCAACATATATAACCCTATTTAATTTTTTTTTTCTAAAAGATATATGCTTGTGTCATTTTAGTATTCATTTTAACTTAATTAAAATAAAGTGTCCCTATCACCTACAAGTGGCTCAATGGGGTCCTCAAATTGACCCAAAGATGCCTATAGTCGAACATGTATCAACCAAAAAGGCTAAGACACATTTTAGGGTAATTTTGTATTATTATAATATTATTTTGTTAACCCTTATTTACCGGATTTACCCTTAACCATGGTAAATAAAATATTTACCGAAATAATTATTCAAAATGTCTAAAAATAAATGTTACCTATTTACAAAATTTGAAAATCCTGATTCCAAATATGGAATCCATTTTTCCAAATTCAAAACACATAAGTGGCAGAAATTAATTTAAAATTAATTCCCGTTGTTAAAACAAAAAGCGTGTTTTTAAGAGATAATAACTATCAAAAGATTGACACTTGTTTATATCCAGTTTAATTGTAAAATTATGTCCAATGACCAAAATTATATTAAATGTAAAAAATATATTATAAATATACTTTAAAACCACTCAAATTCATAATTTATCACTATTAATTATTTTGATTAAAAAAGTAGTTTTTAATTAAAATTTAGTAATTTTCACTATTCATCAAAATATTAAAGTTATCCGAAAAGTACCAAAATTTCACCTTAGGCTAAATTCGATATTTTGAATCCAAAAATGAAGTCCATTTTAAAAAATAAAATATATATAATTTCAAAAAAGTAGGTATTACTATTCATAACGGCTAGTTTGATTGGTTATGGTGTGTTAGAACTCAGTGTTACATACAACACACACTATCACATTATTCAAAGAGAAGCGTACTGTGGAAGCTTGGGGTGTTACATTCTCCCCTCCTTCAAATAATTTCGTCCTCAAAATTTCTAGAATATTATCACATTAAATGACTCGGGTGATTCTTCATCATATGTTCCTCGGGTTCCCATGTTGCCTCTTCCATCTTATGGTTTCTCCACAAAAATTTTACCAGATGCGTCGTCCGGTTTCTCAGTACTTGTTCTCTCATATCAAGAATCCTGACGGGCTCTTGACAATAAGACAGATCGGGTTCCAGTTCTAACTCCTCATAGGTGAGTACATGCGTTGGGTCAGGCATGTATTTCCTCAACAGAGATACGTGGAAAACATCGTGATCTTTGGAGAGACTTGGCGGCATTGCCAATCGGTAAGCTATAGCCCCAATTTGATCTAGAATTTCGAAAGGTCCGATGTACCTGGGACTCAATTTAACTTTCTTACCAAAACGTATGACTCCCTTCCATGGAGATACCTTCATGAAAACATGATCACTAACTAGAAATTCCATATCCTTCCTTTGATTATCGGCATAGCTCTTCTGCCTACTTTGAGCTGCTTTGATGTGACATTGGATTACCTTCACCTTTTCTATCGTTTCCTCCACCAGTTCTGGGCCTACAAGTTTTCTTTCACCAACGTCATCCCAACAGGTTGGTGTACGACATCTCTTTCTGTATAAGGCCTCATATGTTTCCATATGAATACTCAAATGGAAGCTATTGTTAAAGGAAAATTTTACCAGAGGTAAATACTGATCCCACATACCTTGAAAGTCAAGTGAGCAGGATCTCAACATGTCTTCTATGTTTTGAATAGTCCGTTCTGATTTTTCATCTGTCTGAGGGTGGTAGGCAGTTCTCAAATGAAGTTCAGTATCCCGGGATTTCTGAAGACTCTTCCAGAATCTTGATGTAAAATGGGGATCACGATCAGAAACAATCGATAGGGGTACTCCATGAAGTTTCACAACTTCGTTAATATATAGTCTTTCTAGACGTTCCAGTGGTAGATCTTCTCTTATAACAAGAAAATGTGCTGACTTGGTAAGAAGATCAACAATAACCCATATTGCATCGTTCCTTCTAGGAGTCTTTGGTAGCCCCATGACAAAGTCCATCTTAATATTGTCCCATTTTCCACTCTGGTATGGGTAGAGGTTGCATGACTCCTCCAGGGTGTTTCCTTCCAGCTTTCACTTGTTGAAAACCATACATCTTGACACAAAATCAGCAATCTCCCTCTTCATATTGTCCCACCAAAAATGTTCCTTCAAATCTCTATACATTTTGGTGCTCCCAGGGTGTACAGAGAAATTGGAACTATGAGCATCATCCAACAATTCCCTTTTTATATCAGGTATATCGGGAACACAAAGCCTCTTCCTGAATTTCAAAATTCCATTTTCATACACAAAATCTCTCAATCTCCCATTATTCACAGCTTTAATCTTCTTTTGAAGTTCTCCATCATTAGTCTGAGAACTCTTAATCTTTTCTAGTAAAGATGGTTTAGGAACCATTTGAAAAATCATTGATGTTTCTCCTTCCCTGGTTATTCCCATGTCCATCTTCACTAGATCCATGAAAATTGGATCCCTTTCAATTCTCATATTGTTCAAAACTCCATGATCTTTTCTGCTCAAAGCATCTGCCACCTTTTTTTCCTTCCCTGGGTGGTAGTGTATCCTGCAATCGTATTCCTTGAGTAATTCAAGCCATCTCCTTTGCCTCATGTTGAGTTCTTTTTGTGAGAAAATATACTTCAAACTCTTGTGATCAGTATAAATCACAAATTTTTCACCATAGAGGTAGTGCCTCCATATCTTCAAGGCAAAGATCACTGCTGCTAACTCGAGATAATTAGTAGGATAGTTTTGTTCATGAATTTTCAACTATCGTGATGCATTGGCAATAACCCTATCATTCTGCATAAGGACACAACCAAGTCCTTTCTTTGATGCATCACTATAAATAATGAACCCATCATTCCCTGATGGTATAGTCAATATAGAAGCATTGACTAATATTCTCTTCAGTTTTTCAAAACATTCTTCACACTCTTTTGTCCAAACAAATTTAACCCCTTTACGTGTGATCTTCGTTAATGGGTTAGCCAATCAGGCAAAATTCTGGACGAAACGTCGATAATGACCTGCTAAACCAATAAAAATGCGTACCTCAGTTATACTTGTCGGTGCTGGCCATTCTTGGATTGCCTTGGTCTTAGAAGGATCAACAGAGATTCCATCTTTAGAGACAATATGGCCAAGAAAATAAATCTCCTGAAGCCAGAATTCACACTTGCAAAACTTCCCATATAATTCATGTCTTCTCAGAGTCTTCAAGATAATGCGCAAGTGATTTTCATGATCTTTGTAGCTTTTTGAGTATACCAAGATATCATCAATAAATACCACCAAAAATTCATTGAGATATTCCTTGAAAACTCTATTCATCAGATCCATGAATACATAGGGTGCGTTAGTCAATCCAATAGGCATTACTATAAACTCATAATTCTCGTACCTGGTTCAAAATGGTGTCTTCAGAATGTCTTCCTTCTTCAAACACAACTAATGGTATCCAGATCGAAGGTCAATATTTGAAAAGTATTGATCTCCATGCAGTTGGTCAAATAAATCATCAATGCGAGGTAGGGGATACTTGTTCTTTATTGTTATAGCATTGATCTCCCTGTAGTCAATACATAACCTCATAGATCCATCTTTCTTTTTAACAAAAAGAACAGGGGCTCCCCATGGAGAAACACTAGGGAGAATAAATCCTTTATTACTCAATTCCTCTAGTTGTTTCTTTAGTTAGAATAATTCTACAGTGGCCATTCTATATGGGGTATTTGATATTGGCCTTGATCTAGGAATTTAATCAATGGAAAACTCAACTTCTCGTTCTGGAGGATGTCCAGGTAAATCTTCCGGAAATACATCTACAAATTCTTTCACAACAGGTACATCCTCTATTTGAACATTCCTTTCTTCACCCACAGTTATTTCATTCTCTTACGCCCCAATAATTTAATTTAGTTGAGCTACTAGGGGTGGATCTAGATAAGAATTAGGTGGTGACGATTCTGCTCTAAAGATAAGGTGTTCCTTATCATCATCATCAAGAATCGTAACCTCTTTCTTCTTATAATAAATCTTCACATCATAGTCTGAAATCCAGTCCATACTGAGGATTATATCAAACTCAATCATAGGTATGACGATGAGATCAACAGATTAAGAACATTTATGTGCTCTAATGGGGACTGATTCACAAAACATTGTTGCAATGATACTTCCCTTAGGAGTTTTAACTGATAACTCCCTTGTTAAATCAAATTGGGAATATCTACTTTTCATAGAAAACTGGGAAGATATGAAACAATGCGATGATCCAGAATCAAATAATGCATTTGCTAAACTTGAGGAAACCATTAAATTACCTGCCACCACGTCTTTCGGAGCTTCTACCTCAGCAGTAGTGATAGCATAAGCTTGGCCTTGATCCCTTGGCCTTTTCTAGGGTATGTTCTCCTGACGCTTAGGACATTCATTTGCATAATGCCCCATCTCCCTGAAATTGTAGCACTGAACATTGGTAGCTTCCTTCTTCCCCTTGCAATCATGAGCTTGGTGGCCTTTTTCACCACACTTGTAATAGACTCATGTTCCCTTCAAGCAAGTATCGGGGTGTTTCTTCCCACATTTACCACAAGATGGATATTCAACCTTTCCCTTCTTCCCCTTATTTCCATTCCCAGATTGATCAGTAGGTCTCTTCTTATCTTTCTTTTCTTTAAAGTCATAAGACTTAGAGAATTTCTTTTCGGTCTTGATAGCACATGCGACAATGTCTTCGTACGACGAGAAGTATTGTGAGACTAATTCTCGATAGAGAAATGGTTTTAACCCATCAAAGAAACGACCAGTCTTACTTCTTGGGTTACGTATATAATCTCCAGCATACCTTGATAACCTTGTAAAGTTATCCTCAAACTTTGTGACATTCTCATCCTCCTTCTGTCTCAGACTCAGAAATTGCCTTTCCATATCTTCTCGATGGTCGCAAGGAAAGTAGTTTTTCTAAAAATAGATCTTTGAACTCCCTCCAATCCATATTTGATACTTCATAATCTTCCTTCATTTTTTGAATCAATGACCACCATTGATAATCATCTCTAGTGAGGCGGTAAACTGCCGTGATAACTTTTTCCCTTTCACTACTCCCCAAAGCATGAAATATTTTCTCTAGGGAATTTATCCTTTACTCAGCTACAAAGGGATTTGTACTCCCATTGAACGTTGGTGTTTGTTGCCTCATGAATCGATATAACATTGATCCTCCACACTACGGATCAGGGTGCTCCATACGGGTAAGGTTATTATTCATAACCTGAGTGATTTTTCCCATTATGGTGATTAGCTGATCGGCACCAGTTGCATCACCAGCTCCACTATAATTATCATGAGTATGAGGGAAATCCCTACATGGAGTGAGTGCATTGATACAGTTTCCATTTCTTCCACTAGGCGCCATTTCTAAATAATGGCATAAACTAGAACAGTTTATGAATCAAAATACATAATCCCATACTTATAAAACACTTAACATAAATTGAACTATTTATGGATATAATCCATAATCATAAGAATGTTTTATTTGAGGAATTATATACCTATAAACCCTTCATAATGATTTGCAAAGAAAATGAGAGTTATCCTAAGCATATCCCCCAGGAGTGTCGTAACCAAGAGTGCGGCAAGGCCCGTTGTTGTGCACCAGTTCCCGTTCGAGTCTAGCTCAAAGCGGTGTTTTCGGGTTTTACCCCTAGGTACATATGTGCCAGAGCCGCCTCAACCTGGTCGTATCCAGACATGGATTTATTGCTCAGAAAACTCACAAAATCTCTACAATACCAAAATTCTAGGAAGTTCTTCTATACTAATCCTCAAAGTTCATCTTAGGTCTACGTGCTGTAATTAGAGTTTATCTAAATCTAGCTTCCAAGGTTTGTACTAAACTTCCTCTAATACCAACTGTAACGCCCCGAACCTAGTTACCTAGAGTCGGTGCATTATTACATAACATTGGCATGATCACAAGAAAGATCAAATCTCGAAAGACCGATTGGTTTAGTAGACTTGGAAACACTAGATATATTCATAAGTCTTACATTACATCATAAAGTAAAAAACTACTACAACAACATATTGTCTCCATATTCCACACTCATATCCCCACATAATAACCCAGCAGGTCATTCATAATTTACTTCTTCACTTCCTGGGAAAAAAAATCATAGAAAAGGGGTGAGCTCAAATGCCCAGTAAGGATAACAATATAGCGTAATCTTTCATAAATAAGAATAAACATTTAAGGAAATGTATAACTAAAACAAAATCCATTTAAACTTGAACTTCAACATATTATGTAAAAACTAAAATTTAATAATTCCATTTACTTATTCACATGGATATTATACTAATCGAATAATCACATGCAATATCAATAACCACTTTCATAATGATGGAATGCATAATGCCAGACAATCATAACTACATAGCCAAGGCCTCGTGCCAAGACTACAAATAAGATTTTTCCAAGGCCTTGTGCCAAGACACTAGTTTGTCTCATGAGACCTTCCAATGCATCGAGGAGCTATAGTGGCTCCACCCGTCACATATTAAGTCCAATGGATTCCCATATGAAAAGGTTTAAACATAACATAAACATTCGTATTAAAACTAGCATACGAAATGTCAATACTTTCACCATAAACTATGAACGGTATAAAAATAGCACATCCACAGTCAAACATATCACAAAAACTTCAATAAAATATATAATTTTTGTATCATAATAAATCAACTTCAAATAAGCGTAAAATCCATCAAAGGATGTTGACATAGTTGAAATCAAAACTCTTTTTAGAGAAATATATCTTTCTATTTTGAAATCATTTAAGAGTCTTATATTTATGAAATAAAACATTTTCTTTGAAAATATTCTTATAAGCTTGTAAGGAAAGCTTCGACGATTTTATAACGGCGGAAAATAGCCACACCCGCCGTATAAGTTAAAAAAACATTCTTACCTTAATTTTGTCGAAAAGGTTAAAAAGCACCTTGTTTGGGAAACGACAGAAAGATTCCTTTATAAACCTCTTATAAAAAGTCAAACAAGGGTATAAATGACTTTATCCCATATTCTAGTAAATCGTAAAAATGTTTTGAAATTCATTTTTAAGAAACATGGATGTGGATGATAAAGAGATCCCAGTAGCTTGTTACGTATAAACAACCTCGGATAATGAAGAGATTGTGAAATAACCCTTACCTTGTACATTTCATTGGTTGGGGTAGATTAACCTTCTGTATAATAGTGAAATATTTTTTATTAAAATATACAAGAATCATATACATTAATATGATATCATATATGATCTTTTAACATTGCTTTGTTAATAATATCTTATTATTATCGTCGTTTCGGGTGTTAACTTACTCGTTTTCTTTTATATGTTTTGTTACATAAGCCATGTTTTTAACGGATAGGTTGTATATTATTCATATAAATAATGATATCAAGTCCTTAAACATTATTTTTAAATCATCATATGATAATTATACTTGAATGGATACGATGGAGAATGAATCACATCGCGTTCGTGGAGACGGTAGTCCGTACGTACGCACGAGCGACAATATGATTCTTTTTATATTAAAATAATATATAAATGGATGGTATATCATATATAAAGAATCATTAACATGTTATATTTATTATTTACATGAGTTACACATCATTATTATACCCATCCAAATAATAATATATTGAATAACAATTACACCATGACGTGGAGACGGTAAGTCGTACGTACGCACGTATGGTGACATGTTATTCAAAGGGTGGATAGAATACTGAATATGGTTGTAACATATTTATAATAACATCACAGTATATATATGATACTATAGTTATTATTTTATAATGGCAATAACAAAGGAAGAAGAAGTGGAAGAAGAAAGGTACTTGGAAAAGTGTGGTGAAATCATTACCTCTTCTTCGGGTTCTTCCTTTTGATTTGATCAAAAGGGATCCTTAGGTTGGATTTCTGATCAAACTAAGGCCTCTAGGTTTTAGTGAGGGAAGTTGGGAGAGTATTTGTGCCGAGTATTTCTGAACCAAAAGGCTTTGAAGGTGTGAAGAAATGAGATGGAGGAGTTCCCTTTTATAAGAGGGGTGAGGGGCACCTTTGGAAAAGTAAGAAATATTAATTTATAATAAATTCATATTCAGTTTATAATGGCTCAAAAGTTGATTATTTAAATTTTACGGTGTGGATGGGTCGATAACCACTTAACCAATATAATTTAGATAGGTTTGGGTTACTATATTAACCTTATCTTTAAGTATAAACTCTAAGTTAATTAGTTTCACTTTTACAATGTCTCTTTGTATTTTTTTATTATATGGTTAATAAACTTACCATATACATCCAAGATACCCCCAAGTGGTCCATTAATGATACAAATATCATGATATAAGTCTTTTTTCCGATCCTTAGATTTTTATGAATTTAATATCAATTAATAATATAATATTTGTTTTAAAAACTCTTCTATGTCAATTTTGACACTATTCAATAGTTTATTTTTGTGAAACTCATAACAGAATTATTACTTCGAAAAAAGTTAATTACATCAATACTAATATTTAATATTATCCTTGAAAATTAGTGTAATTCATTAAAAGTCTCAAATTTATATTTATTTGGGTATTTATAATATCAATTATCTTAAATTTTCACTATTATGTTAATTACTGCATCATCATTGTGTAATAAATAAATTAAATTATCTATTCTCTAAAAATTATAAATAAAATATCATTATGTAGTAAATATTGTTATATTTTAATGAATATTTATAGTCGAAAATCCAACATATATAACCCTATGTAAAAAATGTTTTGCTAAAAGATATATGCTTGTGTCATTTTTGTATTCATTTTAACTTAATTAAAATAAAGTGTCCCTATCACCTACAAGTGGCTCCATGGGGTCCCAAAATCGACCCAAAGATACCTATGGTCGAACATGTATCAACCAATAAGGCTAGAAATGTTTTAGGGTAATTTAGTTTTATTATGATATTATTTTGTTAACCCTTATTTACCGGATTTACCCTTAACCATGGTAAATAAAATATTTACCGAAGTAATTATTCATAATGTCTAAAAATAAAAGTTACCTATTTACACAATTTAAACATCCTGATTCCAAATATGGAATCCATTTTTACAAATTCAAAACACAGAAGTGGAAGATATTAATTTAAAATTAATTCCCGTTGTTAAAACAAAAAGCGTGTTTTTAAGAGATAATAATTATCAAAAGATTGACACATGTTTATGTCCGGTTTAATTGAAAAATTATGTCCAATGACCAAAATTATATTAAATGGTAAAAATATATTATAAATATACATTAAAACCACTCAAATTCATAATTTATCACTATTTATTATTTTGATTAAAAAAGTTATTTTTAATTAAAATTTAGTAATTTTCAGTATTCATCAAAATATTAAAGTTATCCGAAAAGTACCAAAATTTCACCTTAGGCTAAATTCGATATTCCGAATCAAAAAATGAAGTCCATTTTAAAAAATAATATATATATATAATTTCAAAAAGTAGGTATTACTATTCATAACGGCTAGTTTGATTGGTTATGGTGTCTTAGAACTCGGTGTTGCGTACAACACACACTATCACATTATTCAAAGAGAAGCGTACCGTGGAAGCTTGGGGTGTTACAGAAGAAGTGTCAATTGTCATTTTAATAGGATTACCCTATGCTTTGACAATATATGATTCTATTTGGGTGATCATTCATTTTATGATGAAGATGAATCAATTATTAGATATCAGGGAAACAATTGTCATTGATGTTTTAGAAAAGAGTTATATAGACGAGGTTGTCCATAAACATAGAATTCCATGTTCCAACATCATAGATCATGATACATTTTTACCTCACGATTATGGATAGTATTGTATCATTCTTTTTGAAATAAGTTTTTCCTTAACATTTTTTTCCACTCTTAGAGATATGAATAGAAAGAACATACTATCTAGAAAGTGGAGGACGTGTTTTTGTTATGAATCATGGATTTTAGTAGATTGTGGGTGATTGGTTGGGTTCACCTATTTTTTTAAGGTAGATCGTCATACAATATCTGAGACACAATATATTTAAAATAAAAGGAACAAGAAAACTACATGAGTATAAAGTAAGGAATCTTATTACAATCTTTATCATAAAAAGGGGGAAGGTCAGCAGGTAGGTTATCTGTCCAAGTTAAAGCCCAGTTGATTCCCTTGTTAGCAAGACCGTCAAAAACCATGTTCGCTTCAGGGAAAGGATGAGTGACAATGTGGTTGGTCTCCTAAAGCAAAGCAAGGAAGCTCATCCAACGGGTAGTCAAAGGCCAAGCAAGATGAACTAACCCCTCCCAAGTAGCCTGAATGATAGTTGTGGAATCACTTTCAATCCAATCATTTCACCAACCCTTTTGCTTGAAAAAATTCATGGCATGAATCAAACCAATCATTTCAGCCTCAAAAGATGAGGCAGTGCCACATCTACCAAAGAAGCATCCAGGACACTTACCAAGATGGTCTCTAAAAATAGCTCTACAACCTACAGGACCTGGGTTTCCTTTGGAGGCACTGACAATATTCAATTTGGTCCATCCTAGAAGCAGAGCTTGCCAGAGGACCTCAAAAGTACATCACGGTTATTTGTAAATCCCATCAATCCGAAGTCGATGTAGAATCTCGAAGTCTCCAAAAAAGTTATCACAATGATCTTTTTGAGTCATTCCAGCATCCTTAATAATGATGAGGATACACGTTCGACCTGTATTAATATTAAATGAGAAATTTTTGTGGATAATGGAATTTCTATCATACCAGATCACATGGTGGAGTTCAGCAAGAGAACTTAGGAAAAGTTTATTGATCTGTTGAGAGGTATCAAGAGCCACCCAGCGTTTTATTTGAGTGATGATAGTGTCATAAAGTAACCATCCGCAGTCAAAAATGTCCGAAATAAAATTCCAAAGGGCAGAAGATATAGTACAAGAGAAAAATAGATGGTTAGTATCTTATCTGTGTTAGTGAAAAAAAGGACACATGGCGAAAAGTTGGACCCCAAAAGATTGAAGACAAACCTACGTGGGGACTTGATTGTGAGAAATGTGCCAAACTATAGTAAGTCTTGAGGGTTTAATCAAGAGTTTATCGAATGATTTCAACCAGAAAAAGATTGCATCAGAGTTGTAAATATTGTGATTGTAATAACTCTTAGAACCACAAGGACCATTTTTGGCGGGTTCCCAAATAAGGAAATCTTCAGAGCTAGAAAAGGGGTAATTGTCAATGACATGAATGATGTTATCAGGGATATTTGATGTATAAGATTGCATAACCTCTTTTATACAGCAGTTGGTGTTGTCCAGAAGAGAATTAGGAAACACCATAGAGATAAGGGGGGAACCGGTCCAATTATCCAACCAAAAATTCAAAGAAGAATTTGTGCTAACCATCCATCTAGAATTGGCCATAATATTAGAAAAGGATTGACTAATGGAAGGCCAGATCAAATAATTAATGTAATTCCAATTTTTTTTCTTTTTCTTTATAAGGAATTTTTTTTAATAAAATAAATAAAAATAGAGTTTCTGTGAATCAACCTCCAGGTGAGTCTGGCTTGAAGGGAATCATTAAAAATCTTAATATTTTTTATTCCAATACCGTCTTTCTCTAGATGTTTGTAACAAGTGTCCTAGGGTATTGTCACAAGTCTCCTTTCAATAGTACTATTGGTCCAAAAAAATTCTTTATGTAAACATTAATTTACTTTAGAAGACCAGTGGGCCATTTAGAGACCATCATAGAGTATACCGTTTTGGAGAAAATGGTAAATTTCACCAGAAGAATTCGTCCAGGCATGGACAAGGATTTCCTTTCCAGGAAGACAGTTTCTTAATGACTTGATCAAAAATGTTGGAAAAGTGCATAGATTTAGGTTTTCCCCAAAAGATAGGCATGCCAAGATAGGTGAAGTGGAATTGTTTTTCTTGTATGCCTAAATTATTTATAATAGTAGTCCATCTAGGAGAAGAGAAATTTTTTCCAAAGAAGATGTATGATTTGTTCCAACATATAGATTGTCCAGAGACTTCTTCCAAGTGAGACAAATCATTTTTAAAATTTTGAATATTTTTTATATCCCCTTGTAAGAATAATATAATGTATTTGTCCTAAATAAGGTTTGTAGGAACATTTAATTTCTTGGAAGCCTGAATAGGTTTAATCTTAATTTAATCCATGAGACGAGTGAGTAATCTTCTTAGGTAATCCCCCACAATGGAAAAGATAATTGCAGATAAAGGGGCACCCTCTCTGACCCCTTAGTACATTTAAAGTAGCCCTTCGGGGAACCATTGACAAGGATTGATATGGAAGCTGATTTGAATAATGAGGTTATCCTCTTGATGAAGATGTCATTAAAACCAAAATCCTAAAGAACATTTAAGATGAATTCCCAATCAATGGTGTCAAAGGATTTTATGATATCAATCTTGATGGAAATATTACCTCCTCTTATGGATTTGTTGAGGGTGTTGGTACATTGAGAGGCAAGACAAATGAATTCTTGTATAGATCTTCCCTTGATGAAACTAAATTGATTCCAAGAAACAATTTTATTGCACAATGTCGAAAGTCTATTGGAAAAAATTTTGGTAATGATTTTTTAAATCGTGTTAATAAGAGAAATGGTTCAGAAGAGTTGAATTTCTGAGGCGTTGTCCACTTTTGGGAATAAGATGAGAAATTGAGCATTAATAACCTAAGAGAAGAAACCATAAGAAAAAAAGGATTCAAAATGTTTGAAAACATCAGAATGAATGGTTTCCCAATAATGTTGGAAAAAGACATTATTGAAACCATCAGGTTTTGGGGCACTATTAGGGTTAAGGCTAAAGTATGTTTCTTTGATTTCATGATCGAGAGGCACACTAAGAAGGTAAATATTTTCTTCTTCATTTACCAGAACCGGAATGATCCCAGGAAGAAAATCGTTATTGACGTTATGGCCATTGAAAATATTTTAATTGTAGGAGACCACATGATTGTAAATTCCCTCCTCAGAGTCAATGAGGGTATCATCAACTCTAAGTAGTGAGAGAGGCCTAAAAACTTTCCTGATTATTTGGAGAGAATTTTAGAACATAGTGTTTCTATCACCATCAGATAGACATTTTTTTAAAATTATGTTTATGTATGTTGTCTTTAATGGAAAGGAGAGAGTTAATCTTTATGAAAGTATTGATTTCAAGATGGGGGTCCAAAGAGATGTCAGAGGTAGTGTTGGGAGTTTGAATTTGTATAAGATCATTTTATAGGGTAGAGATGTTTTTTTCCATTTGTTTATAATTAGTACTACACCGACCTTTGATACATTTTTTAAGATTTTTTAATTTAATGATGCAAGAAAAAGCATCATTGTGCTGGTTTATAGAAAACCAACACTTGTTAATGATATTCACACAGTCCAGGTTTGTAGACCAAGCATTATTAAAACTAAAAGGGTAAATAGGTTTAGTTTTTTTTGGATCAGTCATACCATAATGGGATGGTGGTCCTAATTTATTATGGGAAAGGTGATGCTAGAAATAGTGTCCAAAAAATCTAGAGTAGATATGTTCATGAAGCCCCTATCCAACTTACTAGAAACAATCCTATTATAGTGTCTTCTATTCCATGTGAACTTGGCACATGTGAGATTGATCTCTATGAGTTCACAATCCTAATTTGAGGTTCTAATTTCTCTTGAATAGATGGTGGATTGGGACGGACCATGTTTCTCACTAGAGGAAAGGGTGGCATTAAAGTCACCGATCACAAACCAAGGATCCGAAATGTTTCTAGCTAACTCGGAAATAAATTTCCATAGAGATATTTAGTCTTGATATCCATTTTTATCATAAACCATGGTACAAAATATATGCTTTCCATCTATGTTGAAGTCACAAGTCAACATTTGTTCAAAAATTTTGATGACATTAATGTTCTGTAAGGAAACTTGATAAAAAATCCAAAGAGATTTTGTATCATTACCTTCTTTTCAAGAACCTAAATAATCATAGCCATAAGTGCAGAGGTGTCTATAGTTCAAAGAATAATTGACTTTTGGCTCAGAAATAGCAAACATTTTAGGAAGATGATTCAAAAAGAAGTTTTTATGAACATTAAAATTGGCAGTATTTGAAATTCCTTGACAATTCCAATATAATATATTCATTGAAACCTGGTTTTAGAGCCAGAACCGCCATTTTTCTTCTTTGAGACACCCAATCCTTTCTTCCTTTTAGATCTCTTGAAATATTGGGAAGGTATACTGGTTTTTTTCTTTTCATGTTTACTCATGGGAGAAACAGAAGATGCGTTAGGAGTACATGCATTGACAATGTTTTTATCTGCATTGCCTAATGCCAAAACAGTGTCTGTGTGTGTGGACTGAGTCTGCATATGCATATCCCCAACTTTTCCATTGGAAGAAGACATAATATCCTACTTTTGATCACTATAATTTTCATCCAGAGGGTTCTGGACAAAAGGTTTTTCAGTTGGCATAACACCTGCAATGGATTTTTTATCATGTGTCGAAGTCTTTGCAGTAGATATCGAGTCTTTATATCTCTTTCGATCATATATAGGTGTAAGATTCAGATAAATAGCTTTGTGACCAGTCCCCTTGGTGGCATCAAGGGGATTCTGTTGTTGTCCGTTGAGAGGAGGGTTGATAGAACCACCAGTACATTCACTGGATGGAAACACAGAACCTGATAAGGAAAATTCTTTAGTTTTTTGTATATAATTGATAGCCCCATTTACACACTTAATCAAAGGATCCACTGATGCTATCATATAGGGAACATGATTTGAGGTGTTATGGATAACTCTATAATCTAGAACAGGCTTTGAAGGATTGTAGTCAGCAGTTTCATCCAAATTTTTGTTCTCAAGATATAGGTGACAAGTATCCAGAATACCTTTTTCATGTTCCTCTTGGATAAATTGATCCAAAGAGGTCCCTTCCACCTCATCCACAAGTTGTGCCGAGTTTATACCTGAAACCTCTCCCAAGTGAGTCACCTTTTTAACCCATACCTCCTATTTTTTATTAGGTGGTTCAGGTTTCTCTATAGAAGAATTTTTATCTTTATTACCATTTCTCACCTCTATAAAGCCATCATTTTTTGTCTAGTAGACTTGACTTTTCATGATCCAATAATTCATCAGGAAGTGAGCCACAAGTTTTCAGAGGTCATAGAATGGTGTCTTGCGTTTGAATTCGATCCTGACCTCTATTTTGTAGCTGTTGGCATTGAAATAGATAACCTCCGGAAGCTTGGATTCAAGGTCCATGTCAACCTTCACTCGGGCATATAAACTGATCTCTATATTTAAAGTTCGTTGTTAGATCTTTATGGGAATACCAATAAAAGATACGAAGTCATTTAGTATCTTGGGGTGCCAAAAGAACCAGCTAAGACCATAGAGTCTAACCCAAATTTGAGCCATATTATTTCGAAAGGTGAGCTGGTTAAAGGCATACTTCTATTCAGAAATCCTCAGCATGCCAGGTTGTAGTTGCAAGTTCCCTAAATTCTAAACCCTATCATGTTCTTCTTGAGATTGTAGTAGCATATGAAAATAGCCTCTTACAGTTGGAACATGCTTCCAATTAGAGAAACCCCTGATATGTGTGATCCGACTCTTTAATTCATCATACGACTGAGATTTATCTTCTTTTATGTATGAAATTCGACCCATTATTGAAAACATACTCATCTGTGTGTGTTGCTGAAGTAGCTTAGGATCATATTCAACATAAAATTTGCCATCGTCAATTCTCTTTCATAGCGAGGCATTCATCGAGGAAGATTTGCTAATATCTGTACCTTTTAGAGCTTCAAATAATGATACTCTTCTAGGTCTTTCAACCAGATGTGAATCTTCATTTTACGTTTTTATATCACAACCTTGGAATTCCCTTTCCTAGTTAGAATCAAATGCTACCATGAAAATTCATATTTTAGACAAATCGAATCAAGCATCATGATCTACGAAGGAAAACCCTAGCTATCACGAGGGAAGTGCCACCAAGAGCTCTATTGATCATTGAGTTCACCTATAATAACATCTATTACTCATTAATCTAAAAAGAACCATTTGAGGAATTTTATCAGAGGTAATTTCAATCACTATTTTGTTAGGATGAAATATTAATGTGGTGTAGAGTATACCTAACAAATTCAAGACAATTCATGAGAGGATAAAGGAATAAAAAGATAGATATAATCATTTTGTCAATCAGAGGAGGAGTCCCATGGATTTAGAGGATGGAGACTATTTTTTTAAAGTATTCCCTTTATCATGGGAAGTTGAGGTTTTGTTAGGGAAGTAAGTTTTCGCCCTGATTTTTTATAAATTTTGAGGTGTTGGAGTACATTGGTGATGTGTATTATCAATTATCACTTCCTCTATTAATGGAAATCATCCAAAACATATTACATCTATCTCAGCATCCTTGATATATTCATGATGAATTCCATTTCCCTGATTGAGGAGAGTTAGATATCAAAAATGATGGAATTCTTTGGAAAAAACTGGTAGATGTTTAGGAAAAGTAGTAGAATGTTTTTCGTGGGTATATAATTTTTTTGTTTCGTGTGTTATGATAGCATGGGGTCTTGTATGAGATTACCTAATAGCATGATACATAGATTTGTTCTTATTATCCCAAATTGTTTCGAGTTTGGGTCCTGCTTTGTTTTTTCATTAGTGATTTAACACTTTTTTTGTTACTAGTTTATAAAATGTTCCTTTTTCCTCTTCTTTAGCACACATAGTTCATGATTGAATTTAGTCTATAACAAGATCCATGAGAGGTATCTAATTGGATGATTCGTCAAACCATTACCTTTCTCCCTTTTCATTTCAGATTTTGTTTTAATTATTGAGAATGATATTTTTTGAGATGTATCTGATGTGATGGATGATTTTTCCATAAAACACTCCAATTATAATTTTTCAGGTATTATAGTTGCTTAAAGGTGTTTTGAGGTGTTATAGAGGCTGGGGAAGTTTTCTAGACTTTCATAGGGTCACTATTTCATGGTTATGGTTTTTTTAGCCTTTGGATCTTAGAGGTTATACATGGGGATTGATGTGTGGTGATATAATGTGTCATAGTGAGTGAAATATCCCAATTGTATTTATTATTGGGTGTGAGACATGTATGGTTTACTTATGTTAAATAGGTAGTAGTAAATTCCTAGTGAAGGGATTATTATTAGGTGTGGTATTTTGGAAGACCACATATGTTACATGTGGAGCCAGAGCTCACCACAACATGGTCGTGGGAATTGTGAGTAGAAAATTGATAAGAAATTTGTGTTACACCATACTGGTTATACATGGAAGGAATTATAGGATTCAACATGTATTGAATGATTTTTTAGATCAGTTCATGGTGAAGGTAATTTTAAAAAAACATGAAAAAAAGAAGAAGAATCGGTTAGAGGAGATTCAAATATCAAATGACTAAGGGAAAAATAGTGCAGTTGACTGTCTTTATTCTATAGAAAGGCCATTTAAGATTCCTCTAATTAGAGGTCCTAGATTCCCTTTCATTGATCTTTTCTATTCTCTTCCAAAAAATGGCCAACTACATTCCCCCTTGTCTCCCTTTTCTTGTCTCTTTTTAGGTTTCCAACCTTTTGGATCATAGAGAATTGGGAAACCTTCGTGGTTACCTATTCATACATTTCTCTCTTTCTTTCCACCCATTTTGTTCAAATCATCATTTTTTAAAACCCCTCTATTTTGAGAAGAGTTATGCATATGGTTTTTTGAAGTATTTTTTGTTGTTTGATTCCAGTGGTGTTCCCTTCGATCTTGGTGGAGTTTTGATCCCTCAATTCATCCATTACGAGTGTGGTTCCCTTTGAAGAAACAATCAATATAGGGGATATAAGTTCTATCTTTATTTTTATTCATGAAATTAGAATTATTTTGTTTCATTTTGGGTAATTTGTAATATTTGTATTAATGAAGATAATAAACTATATTAAAATGAAATTGAAGGTGATAGGGGAAATATCACATTTTCTTTACTTGTTTTTATGATGTTAATTGTCTACGATTATATGTTAGCTATTTTTTATTATAAAATGTGTTTGATAGTGTAAATATATTATTGTTTACTGATATATATTCTTTGAAATCATCTCACATGAAAATAATAAATCCCTTAAAATGGAGACTAAACCATCTGCATGTAAATAATTAATTATTTCATCTCCCCTCGTTTTCATGTAATGTTGATTCGATGTAACGGTGTGCATGATTTATATGATCATGGGTTGATTTTTGAGTTTGAATTGTGGGTTTTTTGTGATAATGTACAATTTGGTTTTTTTAGATTCGGTATATGGTGATGACGTGTGATATAGAATCATGAAATTGATATAGGAATGGTCGATGTTGTCATACTTTGTCTTGGTAGTTTTCGGATAGTTATGTAATGATAAAAGTAGTAAATGGGATAATTATGCTTAATAAAAAGACAATGAATAATAATAATGGTATGATTTCTATATAGAATGTATTTTCATTAAATATGGAAACATGGTAAAAGAATATTTACATCGTATGTAATTAATGTTCATAAATAGGAACTATGAAATTGATGTGTGGTTGTGTGTTTGTAAGTGGGACCGGATGAGTGGTTTGTATTAATAGATAGATATTATGTTTCAATCATGTTATTGAAAAGGATATATTATACGATTAGTTTAATTTTGTGAAATAATAGTTTGGGCATGTGTGTAACTATTTTATATTGTATTCTCCTAATTGTTTCTATATTCAACCCCACCTGATTCATGTGTTTACACCAACTCCTAATTTTTTTTGGTTTCAGGTGTTTTCCCCACACACATTTCTTGGAAAGGATAGATGGATGGCTACCACAACTTCAACTTTATCTCTTTCAAGTGAGATTATTACAAAATTTATGTGATGTTTTGCTGATGTAGTGCACTAAAGGTGATGATTTTTGAGAGGTTAAGGAGGTTCATAGTGGGTTCCATGCATGGTAGGAGGAGGGAATGAGGTTTCTTTCCATCATGTTCATGATACCATATTATTTTAGTTACATGGTATCAATCATGGGATAATAATTATGTGGTGGTTGTAGTATGTGGTGTGATTATAATGAGGTTGTGATGTAGTGATTAATATAGGTTGATAGTTTGGGATTTCTAGTTATGATGAGGCTTGTGGAGATGATGTTGGTGGATACAGAAGTGATGAGAGAGGCATAAATTTTTTGTTAGAGTTTAATTTTGGTAAATTTTTGGCTAAGTCATGCGGGGTACCCATTTTCAATACACCTTTTCTTATATTATTATTCATGGATGTAATATTTGGTGAGTGGGGCTTGATTAGGCTGGGAACTAGTTTATCGAATACATGCCTATCGATTTTTCAGTTTTTCTTGAGGGAATTTGTATTATTTTCAAAACTTTTCATATGATAACTTGGGTGTTATACTACTTACTATCCATGTTATTCTCACCTAGATATTTATATAAACTATTTTCATGTTATCAGGAGGGATATAGAGACTGATCGGAACATTTCTATCCTAGGGCTTGGAGCTATTGAGCAGCTATCATAGGATTGTGTTTTGATAAGTTATTTGGATACTTTAATATGTATTAATATGATTTTACATACATTGTGGGATGTTTTTTATTTTTCCATTTTATTTCTATTATAGATTTGTTTTTTGGTTGATATTCTATCTCCTAATTATACGTCTTTCTATTAATTGTAATTTCTCCAAAATGTGTGAATTTTTTTTACCCTTGGTACTGGTTTTTAACTCGATTCCTATTGGAGGTGTGACAAGATATTCATTATCTCTATTCATTAATTTCAATCCAAGGAGGAGTACCTTTGGAGGGAGGGGGTAATGACATTAATATCCACTTATGTTCATCCAAATTTAATTTACCTAGATTTCCAATGACCTTTCTTATAGTAAAACAAATTGGGAAAGAAAAATTTTAACAAATACATATCATAACATGCATTATTTTAACAACTATATTTTTATAAGGGATTTGACCTGTAAATTGAAAATTTGTAATTTTAAAAGGAGACTTGGAAAGTTACAATTTAAAATATAAGGAAAATACATATTAAAAGCCTTTAAAAACTAAAGATATATATTTTAGAATCTTTATGAATATAAGGATGTTGAAGTAAATAAATCAATTTATATTTTCTATATTTAAATATTTCTATACCTAAAATCCACTTAGAATAACCTTAATATTTCATTTTAAATAATATTTTTAATTAATTTTTAACATCAACAATCAATTTCATATTACTATTAAAAATCAATATATCATCAACATAATGTAGTATATATAAAATGTATTTTCTAATACATTTAAAATCAATATGCGAATCAAAAAACCTTTTATTGAATTTATTTTGAAATGTTAATGAATCAAAATTTCTAAACCATTACGTAGAGTCCTAATATAAACAATATAAATACTTATTAAAAACCATACTTTATTAGGATTTAATTCAAGATCAAGACTATCAGGTGTATTCATGTATATATTCTCTTCATGATCACCATGAAAAAAGTAATTTTAGCATCAAGATGTTAAATATTAAAATCATGGAAAAAAATAATTCCAATAGTCGTCTAATGGAAGAATGTTTAACAACATAAGGTAAATTTCCAGAATAATCAATCCCTTCACTGTGAAAGAATATTTTGACCATATGTATGGAATTATGTTTGATTTTATTTTCTAATATGTTATACTTAATATTTTTGAATATACATTACATGTAAAAAACTAAGTAGTTTATGGTTTATTAATAATGAAAAAATTATGGGTTTTTATAAGGGAATGCATATCATCAAGCATGAAAATAATCTACTTATTAGAATCACTATCATTAATTAATTGTTTATATGTATATGGGTTATCCATATAAATATACAAGGAATAGGAAGTGAAAAAGTATCCATAACAAAAAGGATATATATATATATGGATGTCTAATCATCCTTTTAAAATGATATTTTCACCAGAATGGTTCAGAATAGGCCCATTTATTTGTAAAATAAAAACTATAAAACTGAGAAAAGAATGTTGTTAAACATAACATAAAATTCACTCATTCCAAAATCAAAACATTAAAATAATAGTCATGGGTATCTCATATACCATAATCCAGACTATTATAATCCTCACATTCCCTCTTCAAGTCTAAATCATCTTATAAGAAGGTAAAATAATTGACTAGTGACTTTCACCAAGTAGAAAGAGGCATTGACCTAGTTCCCATGGTGGGATTGAGGTGTGAATAATCTATTATTGGTCTTGAATTATTTATATTCACTAATGAAATACCTCCATCATCTTTCATCATATTCATATAAATATCATTCATGTAAGATTTATTTAGTGAGAGCATCATGGTCTATATCTAACCATTTCCCCCAAATATTACACAATTTATATTTCTTTTTCCAATACTTCATAATATTTGTATAAAAAAGATTAGGATTACCAACTACATTTTTAGGTTGAGTAGTCACTTATCCATGTGGAACATATATAATAGAGTATCCCTAACCCTCCCCTTAAGGTGGTTGTCCGAGTTTAAGACATGTTTTATCATAGATATAAATAACCACTAATGTGTTCCCCTATCTATGACAACCATCATCACCCTCATATGTACATGAAGTTAAATACCTTATGATTTAGGTAACCTATTCTTACACTTGTACAATTCATATCTACACAAAATATTCTTTAACACGGTATTCAGGACCCTCTTGATGGTCCCATGAGGAATCTAGTGTATAGAATATTCCCTACACCATTTCTGAGTAACAGAATTCCCTATTTGAAAACCAGAGACCACATTAATGGAATCTGTTGACCTTTTCACATAAATAGTTTTAGGATTTATGGGATAATCATATCTCATAAGGAAACCATTTTATTCAAACTTATCCTGATAGTGTGTAGACTCCACAACTTGAGAATAAAGAATAAAGACCAGATCCAATAACCTCATTGTTCATATCCAAAGATCTATTATTCCAACAGTGTTCCTCATCATGACCAGTTAAAGGAAAAAAAGTGAATGTGATACCCTTCTTATATTTTCCCATGGAATTTCCTATCACTCAAATTCATAGAAAAAATATATAAGATTCTCATAGACTAGTCTAAGATATAGCTCATCATCATGTATATCCAAAATCAATGCATTTGTTAGCACTGAATTGATATAAACATCAAATAACTCCTAGGAAATGTTCCCAAATATAGCTTATTTTTTATCCCTATCTATTTTAATTGGGACACAAATTGGATATAAAATATCATATGTAATTTGAGGATCCACAATATCTAGTCTTATCCAAATAATTTAACCCAGAATTGGGAAAATGAGTTTTTAATTTCAAAAGTGTTAAAACTAAAATTAAATTCATGAATATAAGGAAAACCCATGTTTAATAGAAATAAAACCATGTTCGTTAGTATGTTTCTTGAGTTCTTCTCCATGGAAAAGAAAATAAAAACAAACACAACCCCCCTAGTATGCATCACTAGTTTTAGAACTGCCAAATTAGGGATAAAAATGAATAAGATCATCATGGTTCCATGTATATGTACCTTGGGGATGAATAAACCATCCAATGATGTAGTTCTTGAATTAACCTAAATGATCAATGATTATAACTGACATCGCATGGACCCTATAAATGACTATTTTTTGAGAATCCATCTAGAATCAACCACCTTAAGTGTTGTAAAAATACCTTTATTAATATATCCACCCATTTGATATCGATTTCAAATCTATGACTCTATGTTTGGTCTTCCCTACCGAAAGAAGCAAAATCCTACACATCTCCCACCATTACTCGTAAGTAAACCTCCAGCGATGATGCATTTGAATTTACAAGAATCATCTAATGGAAAATCTAGAATGCTGGAAAATCCCTAATCTCCCCATGAATATCAATTGTTGGAGCTCTCTCAAACCACCATCCTTCTCTCTAAAAAAGGAGAAAGAATAGTTCGTTAACATGATCCTTAGTGAGATGGTAACCCATAATATCATTAGTTGGATCAATTTATGAACCATCATCTAAATAAAATTCAAAATTCGGTGTAACTTGTGGATTGGGTGGAAGAGTCTTAATAGTACAATCAATTTATGTTTAAGGATCAAGCACAATATACCTATTTTTTGGTGTATCACATTAAAAAAATTAATTTTAGGGATATGTTATTTATAAAGGATTATCATTGAAAAAAAATTATTTTCGATCGAACTCCATCAAAAATTTACTTTCATTAAAACTCATGTTCCAATTACTATTTTTTATGATGGACTGTCATAACTAATTTAAGTTCCATACTAATTTTGACTAAAATTTTTATCCACCACAAATACCATTTTTAATAGAATATGAATTATATCACAAATAATACATTTTTAACTTGTTTTTTATGGATAATTTAGTTCATAGAAATGAATATGAGGGTCACACTATTTATGAAATAAATATTTATCCACCAAAAATAATAATAAAAATTAATTATGAAGTATTTCAAGAATAATTTCATACCAACTTTTTTTTTTGAATGATTAGAATTTCATCAAAAAAATATTTGGGAAGAATAAATATTTTCATAAAAATTTGTATTAATGAGGGAATAGTATATCCATCACAAATAAATCTAAATAAAAATAAAAATAAAAAATATCTATAAAAATTTAAAAACTATAAGAAACATTAAATAAAAATAATAAAACATACAACATATAAAAAATTTCATTCAATGTAATGTAATAAAAATGTCATTGAGGGGGGTGATAATCTCTATTAGGTAGAGGGAACTCCTTCCCTAATTAGAATGTAAGTAACCCCATATACTCTATAATTTTCCCATACTTTTTGTTGACATTATTTCTCATGCTATTTTCAGTACTACTCTAACTCTCTGATCAATCTCTATATAGCCTCATCATGTGATCACACTATCACATTATAATATGCAACAACGGGGGCCAAAATCCTACATGATATCACTTTGATATAAATGATTACATCACTTCATTACCTTAATAACTAGTTTGTGCCATTAATTAACAAAAATCAATCACCTTATCATTATCAATACCACTATTCATCACCCATAGTGAATACACCTCATCAAAACATAACTCACACATGGAATCATCATCCATAGCTTTTATCTTAGCATAATTCCCTAAATTTGATAAATATTTGCCTCATTCTTCTCCTAAAAACAAATAAAATAATTTTATATGGTACAAATATTTATTTTAATTGAAAAAATAGAAAATAAATGTTCACTATAATCTTTCATAGTCTCTCACCAACAATATTATCAGTACTATTATCAGTGTACCTCAACTTGTACACATCAAACTTTATAACACTTATATCAAATAAGAACTAAATAAACTTATCATAAAGGTTGTTAATTTAAAATATATAAGTATAAATTATTAAATAATATAATTTATCCACCGTAGATAATTTATACTATAATAATGAATCCCCACTCTAGGTATGACATTTGGTGTCCCGGGATTATGTTCATAAGAAGATGATCTCCTACTAAAATTTTACTCTATCAATCAACTACACAACCCCTTCCAAGCCTAAGTAATGATGTAATTGGGTTTATGAGACATATAGGTTTCATTAAAGATAGTAATAGTTTCACTCTCTTTATAAACTTCATGAAATGTTTTTATAAAACATGATGAAATGATTAATGTATTCAAGTCTCTCATGCCTCCAAAATAGATGGTCTCATGATTTCATCAATAGGAAACAATAAAATCTATAAATATTTAATAATATATATTATTATAAAGTATATAAACATAAAATAATATACATTTTTAATTTATATGTCATCTAATACTTGAACATGAGATGACTTGGGTTGCTAGGAACCTAATCCCATGACACCCACAAAGAATAAAAATAGTCCCTTAGAATAACACTTTACTGACCAATGACTAGATATGAAAAAATTTGAATATTAGAATAAATAGAATCACAATTAATATATAAAATTAAATATAAATTAAATATAAACATACTTCCTCCAATGAGGATCAAAGTCAAGAGTTGTATGCCGTTCAAAAATAGGATATGTAATCATTAATTATATAAGGATTTTACCCCTCTTATTAGTTTGTGTCACATATTCAGCCACTATAGAGGAAATAGGAGGTTCATTACCAGGTATCCCATCTTCATTAAATATATGGTCCATCTCATCAAAATACTCTTTTTAAATATGAAACATATAATTAATTGTATAACTAATTAATTGTTTTCTATAAAAATATAAATCAGTTAAAATTTATAAAACATCTTTTTAAAGAAACTATGAGAAAATAATTTTACCAACAATCAATTTTTTTATAGATATATAAAATATAAAAACTAATAAATGTTAATTGAAAATAAATAATATATGTTATTTATGACTATAACTAGAATGAAATATTTTATTATTAATCATAGTCATCATATTCATCCATTCCAAATCCTAAATCATCACCCTCAACATAAAAAATTTCTATATGAGTTTCAATTTCAACATCTCTCGTTATTTCAAATTCATTGGTCACATCATCGACATTATCAACACCATCATACCCTAACTATGATTTTTCATCATATATATCTATATCACTTAGAGTATAATATGTATTTGATAGTGTTTATTGAATAATTTTAGTATTTTTCACTTCTATATAACCACTTTAATTTTTCATATGTTGATTAAATTTAAATATCGGTATTATAACACTCAATCAGTCTTTTGAATCTCTCAAAGTAGTATGATAATTTTATTAATAAAATTTATGAGTTATATGTTCCAATATAAATGGTTTATCTTCTTAATTATATCCCAAATAACATAACTAAATAATTTAATCAATTATTACATAAAAGTAAACATAATTTTTTAATGGTGGGTTTCTTTTTAGAAAATGAAATTTTTCATTATTTTATTATTCATCTTATCTATGTGTATGAAATTAAAGTCCATTAAACTCATAAGAATTATAAAATTGTAGCAATTTTTATGGTGGGACACTCAATACACATAATAATATTTTAATTTTTTCCATATTTTTATACCTTAAAATATGAAAATTTTATTTTATATATTTGACCAAAAGAAATTGAATTTTTAATTATTCAAATCAGGTAGGAAAAATTATATTTTCAACATTATTCTGGATAATTCAGGGTAATTTGTGTATTTTTTTATATAATCATTATATATTATACAAAAAATTAATATAAATTTACTTTTTAAAAATATTTGAAGGAATATTGATAAAATATTCACTTTATACAAAACTCATTTCATTTTCTTCACAATAAGTAAAAAAAATGTATGAGTTATCTAGTATTCATCATCTAAAAGCTATAATTTAGGATCCCCAGAAAAACCAAGCTCATACACAAAAAATAATCGTAATTTATGTATTGTGAAATTATCGAAATTTCCTTTATTTTGAATCATTCAATTATATTTTTAAGGATATTTAGATTGAAAATAATAAGACAAAAAATTTCATAATTTCATTTGTAATTTTACTTCTATAACTAACTATTCAACTGATGCTTTGTTGCATACCTTGTTCTTAAATAGTTTTATACATCACTAATATGGGTATATACATCAAAATTATAATTTCCATCCATATTTTCCTTTAAAAATGTAATATTAAATGTTCCACTTAATCAAAGAATTCCAGAATAATTTTTATAATATACATAAAATTATAACAAAATATTTATATATAATAAGTATTTTAATATAGTCTATTGTTTCCAAAATAATCCATGGAAAAATATTATATTTTAGTCAAAAAATCCTAAATATTATATTTTAGTCAAAACATCCTAAATATTAGAATTATAATTCAACAACCCAATAAGAGGAATATGCATTAGTCTTTACATTATGGCATGTCAATCCTAGTTTTTTAACCCGGTAATATGACCACTTTAGATAAAAACAGATAACTTATAAATAGATTCATCCAGTAAACTCAAATATAAAATAAATTGACGATATATTAATTAAATTTCTTTAGAATTTTCTTAATGAGTTTATGTCTTTATTAAATTTTATGGTCTTTCATTTTAAAATAATTCATGTTATGGATTCCTAGTGTTTAGGGAAAATCTAATTGTGCCTTTAAAATAACATCATGGTTTTAGGGTGTGTATGAAATGTTAAAAAAATGTATTATCAAGATAGTTTGTCTCACCCAAATTCACCCATGCTTTTAGGTTTAAGCGGTCGCTTGTAGTTTAGATTGGGTTGTCGAATCCACGGAGACCTACGAAGAATCCTAGAGACATGTACATTCTATTGATTATATTTTGATAAGAAGTGGCCAACTTGGATTTATTTTATATAGTTTTAAGTGAACTATTAGATAATTAAGTTAATTCAATTTAAAATAATGAGTTGATCCTAGGTTATCACTTTGGGTAGATTGGATGTAATTATTTTTTAACAGTTTCAATTTCTTATATTTGAGATGAGTTTTTTCAAGAAGATAAAACAACTTCATCACTTACTTGTTTAATAACAACACACCATAATACTAATCACCTATGAACATGGAGGATCAAATTCATGAGCACTCTAAGATAATGTTTTTTATTAGCACTTGAGGTATGTGGCCTTAAAATTAAACAAGGACTAAGAATTTTAATAATAGTCAAATAAAAATATCAATTAAATGAAATGATTAGAAATTGATACGAAGATAAATGAAATCCAATCCAACCACTTTACACTCCACGGGATCAACCCATAAGTGGGAAATCCCTCCATTGATCATATGGATTCAATGGATGCGGGATGTAGACTCATGAGGGGGAAATTGAGAAGTAAAAAATGTGAAATAACGATCACTCCACCGTTGTGTGGTAATCTCAAAATTACTGGTGTGAAAAAGTTCATACCTTGAGTAAACGATATCATAGTGATAAGAAGAATAATAGGAAAAAAGAATTTGAGTAACTTTTATAAATATCTAAGGTAATTTAAGAACTTACAATTGAAGGAATGTGATTACAGAGTCAAATTGGCAGCATAACATTAAAATGAAACAAAGCTAAAAGATTATTAAATCTTCTAGAACCACTAACTAAAACATGAATTTTCAAATCCATGGATCGGGCTCCTATCTGTCTGAGTCTTCTCAATTAATGGTGGTAGGCCTAGGGTGGTGAAAAGTGAGGGAGAGAAGACTTTTCCACCCTTGACCCGAAGTTGCAGCCATCTGGCATCCACCGAACAAAGGTGCCTATATGACCATCTATATGGCAGAATTGGAGTGGGACATAGAAGATAAAAATTAATATCCGGGTTTCCATTATGTCTATTTAAAATGGCATCCCAAAATAAGGTTTGGTGTCTGATATATGATTAAATTGGGGGCCTTTATTTGGGCTACAGAATATGGCCCAAAATGTTATATCCAACATGGGATGCCTAGAACTCTATTAAAACATCCGAATTAGCTTTGGACACTATTTAATGAAATATTCTCCATGATTTCCTTTATCTTAAGTTCTATTTTCAGAATTATTGGACTTGAATATTGGCCCCTACAGTAGTTTTATTGGGCTGATGTCCAGTTCACTTCAACCATGATGTGGTTTGGTCAAGGCCAGCTTTGGTGGTCTTCCAATATGAATCTTCAATTACTAAAAAAGTATTAATAGTTTACAAATTATTCCTAAACCTAAAAATTAAATATTAATATAAAATCAAGATCACTGGGATCTTTAAATTATGTTAAAAATGTACAATGTGATAGTGAATTTTAAGAAGGAATTACAATTATAATATGAAATAATGTTTAAAGTGTAAAATGCACTAAAATGGGGTTTATGAATAATAAAGAACATGAATATTATATAAATTAACAATGAATATTATCCTCATTCAGTGGCTAATCACACCCCCAACTTGAGTTTTTCTAGTCCCGAGAAAAATATATCTAAAAAATGTGAAAGTCGAATTCCCTTTTCCAAAAACATTTTTACAAACAATTATCACCTAAAACCCTTATACCAAACAACTATGAAACCCATAAAAATCATTTAATACAAGATATTTTCATAAGAAGATCCCAATCCCAATCCCATTCCTTTGTTCAAATTCATCTCCATATTTCATCCAATATAAATTACGTATGAGGATGTGTTGTGTATCGCAATAGACATGGGGGTTCATTTTTATTCAAGGGGGAAATAATGAGGGAACTAGGTGGAATCACATTTGAATATTAAGATGAGTATTCAAAAAAATTATAATTTTTTTTATTGTTTTTGATTTGTGAAATTCTTCCATGGTAATTGAAATTTCACTCAATAGAGTAAACTCATATAGTGATACTTTGTCGATGACTCTCAGGCTCAAAGACCTTAGGGCACTAAGTGAAGCCCACATACCCGAGCATCAACTCAAGTTAACTCAGTTAAAAGTAATTTCAAATGAACACTAATAGAGATGAAATTACTAACTCTGGGATTGAGAATTATGGAGTCACAATCCCCATGTTCTGAAATCCACGCATTAGGTCATTTCATTGCTCTAGGCGTAAATTTATTGTTTTTTTATTTTTTTATTGAGTAGTCATATTAAAACTAAAATGATCACCAAAACTATGATATTTATTTTGGAGACCCCATGAACTCAAACTAATACCCCACCATCCAAAGGATGTGTATTGTGATCTTTTTTTTATTTGGATGAAAATACAAATGACAAAATATCACATTAGACAGCCACACTTTCCAAAATCTATGATCAGGAAATTATACATGGATTAAAATTAGAATCCAGTCATGCTATATTATTTTATATTTTGTTTCAAAGTGTAAAATGTGTATTATCATGTTCAAGGTTATAGTAATATTTCATTCCATTAATGTCAACTTTTTTCAAATAATTTTTTCCATTTTTTTCCACAAAAAATAAATTTTTTAAATTTCATCACCCCCAACATAAAGTAACACTTTCCCTAGTGTTTGAAGAAACAAAATTTTGTAAGGGAGGTAGATGGTGGATAGAGTAGTTCAAAAAAGAATTTGAATAAATAAACAAGGAACAGAGTCACCTAGTTTTTGAATTTGAAGTTCACAATTCTCCTAATTATTCCTTTTATCTCCATGCTACTCATGAACTCCCAGTGTCAGATGGTAGAAAATTTTGGTAGATATGGATATAGTTTATTTCCCTGTAAAACTATTTGACCACAATATCCTCTAATTCTAAATCACAAAATAAATTATAAACCCTGGAAACCTCGATAGGTTCCCTTAATTAAAAACAGACAAAGAAAAAAAACATACCTATTTATTTTAGCACACCAAAGATCGATACTAGTATCATGTAAAAAAAGAAAATAATATATATATACATATATATGTATGTATTTCAAATATAAGTATATATATATATATAATTGTAAAAGAAGGAATAAATATAATCCATGGGTCAGTGGAAAACTCATGCCTCTTTCTACATTCAGTCTCAGGTTCGAGTCCCCGCGGCATTGCCTGTAGTGACGGGGTTTGCCCCACAACCTACGATGCATCCTTTTAATTTTATTATTATTTTTATTTTATTTTTTATTTTTATTTTTATTTTTATTTTTATTTTTACCAACAAATACATAAAAATAAAATGATGATACATTGTCTTCTTTTTAAATTTCTGGGTAAGGTATTAGTCAAGGATTACACCACCTGACAAAGATGAATATTGTGCTCCCCTTTCATACCCATCCATACTAATAACAGAAGAATATGTCAATAGTATATGACACTGTCATATTCATATTTAAATATTTTTTATTATAAAATTTATTTATTAATCCTATTTGAAAAATAAATATGATCCACAAAGATTAGAACATGAAAACCATGGGTTTCCCCCCCATTTAGCGCTTTTGTTTAACATCGTTAGCACGACATGAACCCCATAACTTAACCAATACCAACTTTCAGCATTTTAAGGACCCCATATTTCTCTACTTATTATTTCTTATTATTAATTATTTTTTTATAATTTGTGTCATTTACAAACCAATGTTTTACAATGAGTGTAAAAGTCCATGATATATCATAAATGGTTGATCTAGTTTCCTCTTTAGTTCTTGCATAAGACACCAATGATCATTACAACTTTTTTGGTTTCAATAGAAGAATTAATTCCAAATGAAATGTCATGGTTATTCCCTTTGAAGGGATACTTGAGTGTATAAGGATGCATAATAATTTTGAGCTCTTGTTGGATAGGACATTCAGACACAGGTTGAGATTTTGAATCCAACTCAGTTTCATTTTCCTAATTTCTCAATTAAATTGGTTCTTTTTGAATATAAGATTCATCCAAAAATTCAGAGAGATCAGTGTTAGGAATGGTTATTTACTCAAATTTTTTTATTTCTTGTAATGTTCTGAAATTTTATATTCTAAAAAATCATCAATAGAGAAATATTCTGGAACCCCAATCCATGATGGTAAATTATCCACTTTTTAATAGAGAAAATAAATTTCCTCCTCATTTAAAGACCCTTAAACCATTTCTTGATTTACTTATTCTAACCCAAATCTAAATTTTGGTTCTTAAATAAATTAGTGAGTGGTTTTTGGGAAACTAGACACTACACATAATTTTATGGAAGGAACAATTGTTGTAGAGAGGAGTTACTCACAAGAATTAATGCATTGTATTTCTAATCTCAAAGATGAAACTTTAGAATTCATTTTATCCATTTTTCAAACATTTTTTCAAGAATTTATTGGGGATTGGGATGGATAGAATCTTGTAGATCATGGAAATCACTGATATTGATCTCTTCAACCATCCTTGAGAGTGATAGAAATTTATCCTTTGAATATTCATCATCCCAATGATTGTACAGGTCTACATGTGTGTGGAAATTAATCAAGTTTTGATCAAAAAAATTTAATCATTTATGGGATTACCAATATTTATTTTATATTCGATTATAGAAAGGGTTTTTGACATGGTAATTTGGAAGATACTCCATTGGAGAAGACTGAAAGTTGGATTCTAGATTCTCAGGACACACACAAATAGAAAGGGGTAAAGATAAGAGAGATGGGGTGAGAATATAGAATGTGGGGAGAGAAAAGGATTCTAGTGTCTAAGATAACTTACTTGGGTCTTCGACAACATTGAAAAAATTTGGTCTCACCAAAATTTACCGAAGTTTTTAGGTTTAAGGAGCCGCTTGTAGTTTAGCTTGGGTTGTCGAATCCTCAGAGACCTTAGAAGAAACCAAGAGACATGTACATTCTACATACTGTTTTTTTCTATGAATAATCCATAATGGGTTTATTTTAGATGTTTTTAAGTGAAATATAAGAGACTTAAATGAATTCAATTTAAAATAATGAGTTGATCCTAGGTTATCACTTGGGGTGGATTGGATGAAATTATTTTTTAAAAGTGTCAATTTCTATTATTTGAGATGGGTTTATTCAAGAAGATCAAAAAACTTCATCACATACTAGTTTAATAACAAAAAACCATAATACTAATCACATATACACTTGGAGAATTAAATTAATGAGAACTCGAAGGTAAAGGTTTTTATTATCACTTGAAGTATGTGGCATTAAAATTCAATAAGGATGAAGAAGTTTAAAAATAATAAAAAAATATAAATTTAGAGAAATTATTAGACATTAATGGGGTGATAAATAAAATTTAATACAGATCTTTGATACTCCCTTGGATGAACCCATAGGTGGTATATCCCTCCATTGATCCTATGGTTTCAATGGAAGTGTGAAGTAGACTCATGAGGTGGAATTGGAGAATTAAAAAAAGTGAAATAATGATAACTCCACCATTGTGTGATAATCTCACAATGTTTGGTGTGAACAAGTTCACACCTTGAGAAAAAGGAATCAAAGTGATAAGAAGAATAAAAGGAAAATAGAAGATGAAGAAATTTTATAAATAAGCTAAGGTAATTCAAGAACTTACAATTGAAGGAATGTGATTACAACATCAAATTTGTAGCATAACATTAAAATAAAACAAAGCACAGAGGTACTTAAATACACCAAAACCACTGCCTTAAATAGGAATTTTGGGAGCCTTGGTTTGATCCTATCTCTGTCCAACTCTCTTTAATTAATGGTGGTAGGCCTAGGGTGGTGGAAAGTAAGGGAGAGGAGACTTTTCAACCCTTGACCCGATATTTCATCCATCTTACATCCACCAAACAGAGGTGCTTATATGACCTTATAGATGGCCAAATTGGAGTTGTACATATAAGATAAAAATAAATCTCATGATTTCTTATAATTCTTTGTAACATTTCATCCCAAAAGAATTTTCTATTTCTGAGATAGGATGAAATTGGTGGGCTATTTTCCTGGTCCATAGAACTTGGCCCCGAATGTTATCTTCAACTTGGCATGCCTGGAACTCCATTCAAACATAAGAATTTGATTTTTAAAATATTTAATGAAAATTTACCCATGATTTCCTATTTCATAGGTTTAATTTTTAGAATTATTGGGCTTGGATATTGGCCACTACAATAGTTTTATTGGGATGCTCTCTAGTTCACTTCACCTAGAATGTCATTTGTTCAAGGCCAACTATGGTGGCCTTCCAATATGAATCATCAAGTACTCAAAAATTATGAATTATTAAAAATGTAATGATAAACCTGAATATTAAATATGAAAATAAAATCAATATCATTGGGTACTTTAAATAATGTTATAAAATGTACCATGTAATAGTGAATTTTAAGAAGGAATTATAATTATAATATGAACTAATGTTTAAACTGTAAAATGCACTAAAATAGTGTTTATGAATAATAAAGCACCTAAATATTTTATATATTAACAATGAATATTATCCTCGTTTAGTGGCTAATAAAGAGTTTTGTCTAAATATGTATAACATGTGTAATTTTATGGATAAAAAAGTCCGAGAAATAAAGAGGGGATAAAAAAATACATCACTTTATTAAATTATGATCTATCCTAGATCCACCTTTTTTTGTTTGTTTATATTTTGAAAAAAAATATTAGGTCACATAGGCCTCATCCTAGTTGGTGATGACTCAGCAAGTGCTTCTAAGAGATCTGAGTTCAAATATGGGTAGAGACATATTTTACGAGTTACTATAGTAGTACTATAGCAGGTATTGTATCAGGCACTGTTTAGTATTGTAGTAGCTGTAACTATTCCTACATTTGGGATTTTGGGAAACCAGTTTGGTCATTGGGTCCTTCAAGGCCATTGTTCCACCAAGGACTTTGGGCTAGTAAGTTTATTGGGTCACCTCAAGGAATTTGTGTGGCCTCAATGATTTCGAGCCACTTGAAATTATTCTTAATAGACCAAAAATACTCTATAAGGAGCATACACTATATGAGGATTTAGATTAGGAATATTAACCATAGCAGATGAAAAAAAATGTGGAAGAAATATAAGGTATGAATTTATCATCAGGACCAGCTTGTGCATGCATGGGAAGCCTATCTGAACAACCATGTGAAGGTTGATAGTTGATAGCACGATGTAGAAGCTGTGGAGGAGAAGTTCCATGAAGTTATAGTTTGGATAGTTACTCTAAGATGTACAGGTCATGTAATCTCTAATCTAATTTGACTTATAAGGGTTCCCCCTCATCCTTTGAAATGGGGGTTGTCAAAAATCAATAAAAATAAGTCCTTCGGGAAATTAGGGTAAAAATAAATATTTGTTAATAATGAGTTGTTAGATTCTACCTGAGTACCTTGAAGATTAGTTGGATGTCCATCTATTTCAATTCTAACATTTATAAAATTATATCTATTCCATTATAAAGGATGATATTTCAAAATAAATCTCTAATGAAATTTGAAATATAATAATTTTTTCCGATAAAAAACATAAATGTTTTTATGCCACTCATATAGTTTAGATAGGATTCGGTGCCATATGTAATATCTCTAGATAAAGTACTATTCTTAATAAAATTATCTCATCAATCATTGGTAATAAATTAACACATATATTCTTCAGTGGATATCCTATAATTAATAATGAAAAATAGTTAAATGGTTCCTTCACCAACATCCTAGGAGAGAAGTTGTAAGAATTTATAAAAATTGGGAAAAATGAATATTTACTACTATAAGAAATGAATAGAAAGACAAATCAGTAGAATGACAAAACCATACATTAAAATGTTTAAAGAAAATGAAAGATGCATTAGGTTGAATTATTTCAATTAATAACTATAATAATGAATACTTAATCCTCCACTTATAGAAATAGTATATTTATTCCATGTCATCAATTAAATTTTTTTGTTAGAAAAAAATAAACACACCAATTTTTGTGTAACTAATAAATTCCGCAAATTTATAACTGAGCCAGATTTGGATTTTCCATATTATAACTTGATTGGTTTCATGTTGGATAATTAACTAAAGACTCAAATTTCATATCATATAAGATGAAATCATTTGAACATGCATGTATGTTTTTGATAAAATATACCCACATTATTAACTAATATCTTTCATTCATATAAATTTACAATTTCTGTATTTATATTAGGAAATAAATATTTATCCAATGAAAATTTTTGATCAAAAAAACTATTTATTATTCCCAAATTTTGATGCAATAGCTATACATTATATAAAAAATTCGAAAAATATATATCTTCTATCACACATATATGGATTATTACATATATTTCACAAAATAATTAAATTTATAAGGTTCCAATATATGACTTGAATATTCAGTTGGAGTTTTACTTTTTTTGAAAATATAGTCTGAAAACCTCATCTAATAATTTTTGAAATTTTAATGGATATGGAATAAAAAAATTGATGTATTCCAAGAAATTTTTTTCACTATATTTATATGAAGAAAAAAATTAATAACATAAATGAACCACTACATTATAAAATTTTTTAAGTCTCTTGATCACTCATTTCTTATATAGACACATAAATTTTCCTTCTGAAATAAATTCTGAATTTTAAAATTGAAATTATATAAAGTTTTCAACACCCTCAACGTTTTCAGGATTTATACCAAAACCATATGGATTTCTATTATGATATATCAAATCATGATCTATTAATAAGAACTAGTGTCTATTATATTGGTCCATTGTTTTCTAAATAATAACCATAAATAATTATTTCTTTAAATGGTAATTAAATAATAAAATTTTTTTAATAATATATTTATTTTCTTATTTATTTATTTTCTTATTTATATTTGATATTAATTATTAATTTTATTATGTTCTCATTAATTATAAATCGCTTTCTCACTAATTTTTTCATCCCCAAATGAGTATTGTCTATGAGTAATAATTAACAATGGACTACATCATAATATGTAATTGAGAAGAATTCCTAAATTCTTAATTTTTCAATATTCCTTTCATAATTTAAACTAATATTGATTATATAAAATTATTTTTTTATTAATTTACATGTTTTATTAATTTATTAAAAAAAGTTATTTATTATAGTTCCGTCATAATATTTTAGTAATTATATATATACGTGATAATTTTATATTAACTTAATGTAATATTTATTATCTTATTATATTTTTATTAAATAAAAATAAATTGTTTTAATTGTTTTAATTGTTTTATTTGATATACATTAATTTATAGTAATTTAGAATAACAATAATTTTTTTTAAATTAAACTATCTTAATAATAATTTCCCCATTTCAAAGATTCTGCCTCTATAAGAGCTCCAACTCATCTTTTATGTGATTATTCTTTACTCATCTTTGTAAAGAAAATGAAAAATCACTTACTACTAATGATGAAATATTTTATCACTATGATTTTGTTTCGGTCTAGCACATTAGTAGGGAGAAATCCGAATAAATTTTTTTAAAAGAATGGGACTCAAGGATGAAGAAACCAAATTGGTAAATTCCTAGGGGTTAATCGAGGGGAGATTCCAATTAACTATCTGGGAATCCCACTCTTTTATAACAGAGTTATAGAAATTTATCTAGAAGGGATATCCTCCAACATTACTAAGTGACTTACTAGCTATAAAAGTAAGTTCCTCATTCTATTTATTCATATATTTCTTGTTAAGTTAGTTACTATGTTTATATTTCTCAATAACCTCCACATTTATAAATATACTATAAGAATTTTCAAGAGGCGTGGGAGGTAAAACTGTAATATTATTTGTACTAGTAGAATATATTAAAAATAGTTATCATAGTTTAGTTAGAAAAATGATTTAGGACTATAGACATCAGAGACCTCAGAATAAATAACTTGTTCCATTTTTAATGATTCACTCATTGCTATCTTTTTTTGTATCTTATCTAACTAGGTTGGCATTTTCCTTCGTACAAAGAATATTTTTTATTGGATGAATTAGGGTAGGTTTTTTAAACTGAGTTCTACTATTTGGTGATCCATGAGACACTTCTATCAGGGCATCTTAGCTTAGGTAAAATGGGTCCTCTCTAAGAAATATTCACTGATTGTTTAGAATATGAACTAGTTGGCCTACCATATTGGATATTCTTTACATATTTCACATGATATTAATAACCTAAATATCTTGGAGGATGTACCCTATTGTAAAATATTAAAGCCTTTATCTAGTTCATTTGTTTATAAGATCAAAATATGTAAATTTATTGGTAAATATCATGACTTATGGATGTTGTAAATTTTTTTAATTCCAAATTTATAACATTTATACACCTATCATTGTGGTATTTTGGAACTTCCTCTTACCTATATTGGTAGATTCCAAATAAGGATCATTCCACATTCCATGTTTCTTATTCTTTCAAGAACATATAATCATAGACTTTTTATGGATGGTCATCTTACTATTATGGGTTTGTATATCACATTAGTCTTTTAACTCTATATAAAGGCCCATAATATTTATAGCAATGATTTTTTTCACTTTAAGTTTTCTAAAAAATTGAGAGTTTTTTTAGTAGAGTAGTTGGGATCCAAGATTGGGAGACAACGTACATGTATTTGTGTTTATTGTACTGAAGTGTAATTTAAGGTAACAAATGAGGATTCTTATTTTCACTACAGTGGGTGTTGGATTCCATTATACATAGAAATAATGAAACTCTATTCATTTTTATTTTCATTTTATGAGAACATCGAAGACTTCTACTCTAATCAACAAGGATATTTAGATGTAATGTAAACATAAAATTGGCCCCATTAATAATTTTATTAATGACTATATAAACAAATTTTTTTAGGTGCGCAAGGATTTCCTAGGAATCCATCATGTTTCAAATACATTTGATAGTTTCCACCGCTTCCACCTTATATTAAGGAACATTTAGATGGGTTTTTAAGTGGTAATCATATTTTTCTGGTTTTGGTGGTATTTTTTGAACCCACAAAAAACATTAAGGGTACCTTATATTTTTTCTTTATATATCACACTACATTTGAGGCTGTAACTTGTTTTTCTATTTATGTAGTTAAACATGCATGGGAATTTAATCAGTCTAATTTATGGATTGAGACTCATTTCGTTATTTTGGTCAACCTAGTTAGGATAAATTCATTCAATATATTAGGGAATCATTATTCAATATAGTGTAGCTGTTTGGAATATATGGAAGATACATATTATCATATTAAATGTTTATTAGGAGGAGACAATTACTCATATTACATAGATTTTGGGTAATAGCTTCATTCATTTAAATTATTTGAATGTATCAGGTGATGTTTATACTCACATTACATACCTTCCATTTGTTATGTACTCTAATTGTATTTTATTTAATTGGAATGGGTCATAATGACCCATATCCCAGAATATTCTAAACTAGTAATAATTAATAGTTTTATTTTTTTTATTTTTTCCCCTCTAATAATTTTCATTACACTCTTTTTATTTTTATTTTTCCTTCATTCTTTTATTTTATAATTTTTTGACAATTATTATTCCATTTAAATTTATTTTATATTAATTGTTTTATATTTATATTATATTTTATGGATTTTAAATAATATTTATTTTATCTTAAAAAAATTAAAACATTATAATAAATATAAGATAATTATTAAAAAATCTATAAATATAATTAAACCCCAAAAAAATAAATAAACTAACAATTTACTATTAAATAATTATAAAATACATATTTAAAAACAAATGAATGAAATTAATTATTAATAAAATGGTATAAAAATATAAAATTAATATAATGTTTCAATTCCAAAAAAATATATGTTCAAACAAGGAATTAGTTTTTTTTAGAAAAATGATAAAATTAAAAGACAAAATAAATAAATATTATAAGTAGGATACATGTGTACACTATAAATAAGAGATGGAGGAGGTGGAAATGCACACATGAACATGGGTAGGGGGGATAGGGTGTGTGTTGTATTCAAAATTTACTTTTTTATGGTTGTTTTTCAATAGATTCATGTTTTATAAAATGTCAAACTCTTGATCAATTTTGGATCAATATTTGTATAGAAAATGTTATTTACGATGAAGTGGACATTTTTCAAAAAAATTAGTCCTCATAAATTATTTTATTGGTTATATGAAAATTATTTTCAATTGACTACATCTGTTAAAAAATTATATATGGACATACTATTTGCAACATAATGGCTGGTCCATCATCAATATTTATTGCAAAAATAATTTTTTTAGAGAATATTCATTCCATTGAATAAAATTCTTTCATGAAAACAATTTTTTATGATGGAAAAATAAATATATCATAAATAAGGATTTCTTGCAACGTTGTTTTCAATGGAATAGTTATTCAATTGCAAATAGTCCTTTTATTAAAAGAATTTTTTGAATGGAATATTAAATCATTCATAAATAAATATTTCCTAAAAATATATTTATGATGGAAAGGTCAATCCATCACAAGTATATTTTCATTAGAAGGATAATTGTTATGGAAATATAAATTCTATTTTAAATAATTTAATCCAGCCATTTCATGCATATTTCTACCAAAGGGTTTCATGACATACTTGGTTTCTGTCACAAATAGTCACTAATAAAAAAAATTATGATGGATTTGATTTTTTATCATAGAATACTCCTCTAGTGAAACATTTTTCAATATAATTATGGTCTTTCACAAATATTATATCCCCAAAAAAGAGATTTTCTATTCTATATAACCATTATCATCATTAGATGGTTTATCCTTATGAGTAACTAGCTCATAATATACAACATCTTGATTTGTAATTTTTTTTAGGAAATAATCATTTTCAACCCAAAGTTTTTAACCTTTAATTACCTCATAATAAGCTATGAAAATTAACTTTATGGATCTAGTTTTGAGCTTATCTGTCTTGACATGGGAATTCATAGTGCATCCAAACCCCCATAAATTTCAAAATATTAGAAGTCATAAGTTCTAAAGTTATTCCAGATTCATAAATTGATTATTAGATGATGAAAACTAGTTAATAATATAGAATGTCATGATAAAAGCATTGTCCTAAATGACTTAGGGAAGTACAACGAATATATCATGGGGCAAACCCATTCCAAAATGGTATGATTTAAATTCTTTTCTAGACCATTTTTTGTAGAGTGAGTCTATTAGTATTTTTATTAATAATACTCTTAGATTAAATAAACTATGTTAACTCAGTTGAATGGTATTATAAACTATTTTTGGTCCTTATGGATTTAAAATTCATCCTTGTTTAATTTTCAAAAAATGTTTTCTGATTTTGAAACACCTTAATGACATCATACTTATTTCTCAATATAGATATCCAACCCTTCTTGTAAAATTAATCTATAAAAGTAAAAAATTATTAACCTACACCATGAGAACTAGTCCTATAAGGGCCCCCAAAATTATAGCTAAATTAATCCATTGGGTAATTTTTATTGAAGATAGACCCATGGAAAATGTATTTATTAGACTTACATACAAAATATTCAGCATGGAATAGTAAGATTCATAGTGTAACCTAAGATAACAATCCCTACCAACAAAAATCCTCCCATCCCTTATCATTTAGTTTCCCCGACCTCCTATGATAAATAATTGTGTTTTCATTGTTAGTGAAAAGGGTGTTACCCAATATCGATGTATGGGTCTTTACTTTCAAAAAATTATACATATTAACATGAGATCCTTTAATGATCATACAATAACCTGCGAATATTTTAAGGAATTTTGATGGTTATTTGATGGTAAAAATCATTTGGTCTAGAACTCCTAAAGAAATGTGGAAGCCAGATAGATTAGGGACCCATCACGATCAATGTAATCTAAATACATAGAATTAAATGATATCTAATAACATAGAGAATCATCTTATGACCCTATAGCTCTGATTATTCCCATAAAATGACTCACCTTAAACACCATTAGTTAATTAGAAGAACTAAAACATAATATAAAACATATGGAAATATTAACCTAATAAAATGAAAAATTCATTATTCATGTAATGATCAAACATAGGAAATACCTTAGCATTATCTTATCAAGTATCAAAATACAATTAATTGTCATTATATTCTTTTTAATTCTCACTGGGGATTATTTTAATGCACTTGAGTCTTAAATGTTAGTGCTTCACACAATGATATTAGGTAACATGTCTTTTATTAGATCTAGAATGATTGTCTCTAGACTGACTACAGATCTTTTTATTTTTTCTCCCTTTATCTTTCTCTTTACCTCAAAATTAGGATAAACCTCTAAATATGATACTCCCAAATTTTGGGTTAACCATAGGTTTAACATACAATTAACATGAAATAAAATTCAACTAAAGACAAGGAATAACAATAATATATAATTACATGAACAATAGTATCATAAATTCTATCAGTGAAGGTCAAAAAAATGAGAAATTGGTCTTTATAATTTTCCATATCATTAATATTATTGAGGTCAACTATACTCTTAGTAATTTAAAATATATGTCCATGGATTAGGATCTTAAGATTTATATTGAAATTATAAAATATATTTTTCTTATGTAGAAACCCAACTAATTAAGTAATCATGTACAATTTCACGATTTTGGACCTTATTCAATCAATCAAAGCTTCATAAAAAACCTGATATAGAAATTTATCACACAAATATAATTTAATAGAACTGTTTGACTTCATTGTAATTTCAAGAGATAAATCTACATAATTGGTCACAATCTATTCATTAGTGGACTAACTAATCACAAGATTCATAGCCCTGTGAAGAACATCCAAATGTTTATATTTTACCAGGAGTTCACACATATTAATTCTCAAAATATTACAATAATTATCTCTATTAAAAATATTTATTTCTTATGTAAAATATGTCATTTTAAAGTTTATGAGGATCTAATTCAAATTACTAATGATAGAACTAGTCACACACCCTCATGAAATAACCTAGGATGAACTAAATTTTTGATTGGATTCTTTATGTTGAGAAATCAATGATGAGAGGTAAATGAATAATGTATAAATGATCATTTAACTATTTGAAAATAACATGAATAAAATGAATAAAATGGAAAATAAAACATGGATTTAACATGGTTTGAACTAGTTTTTTCCTACATCCATGACCATAAAACCACCATATCCTAGGAATTTATAATGATAAAAAGGTGAAATATGAATGAAATATAGAGAATAAAAAAATAAGGTCAATAAAGAATAATGGAAACAAAAAAGAACCTAAAATAAACCTGAAACACTTACATGCTAACCAAATTTACTAATCCACTGGATCTAGATTCAAATCATTGAAGAGGTTCTCATATAGGATTTTAAAATCTAAGAAACTAATGAGAAGGTATATCATCATATATAGCATCCAAGTATCTCCATGAAAATCCAACTCCATGATCAACTGCTTACCTAAGCAACAAGGGAGTAGGTGCACACTCCTTTAATGGACGTCAAACTCTATATACAATGATAATCTTCTATTTCATTCATTGGTTAGATCTAAAATGGTTTTTATCCCAAATATACTTTAAAATAAGGTAAAAGTGTAATGATAAATCCTCAAGATATGAGAATATGATGTAACAACCACATAATAGGTGTACCATCATGATAAAATCATCTATAATTGCCTATATATAATGATAACCATGAGGGAAACACAGAAACCTCAAATAAAAATGGTGTCATGTATAATGCCATTCAAGATGAATTTTTTGGGCCACATCAAGAGAAAAAACCTATTTCATAATAATGGATAAAACATATTCATGGAATTTAAGAATAATTTTTTAGGAAAAATAGGTCGTGTTGGGGGAAAACCAAAACACTCACATCAATTGAAAACCATATTACATGTGATTAAATCATTAAATTAACTACCCATATTATATTAATAACGAGACGTAAAAAATGGTTTCAGAGGATTAAAAATAAATCTCACAGAAGATAAATTTGGAACCCACATAAGAAGAAACCAAAATGGTCTCATGTTATATTTAAATGAACTTCATGTATGATTAAGTATGGTTAAATGAGAATAAAATACTAGAGAACAATAAACAATATATCATTCTGAAATATAAACATGTAAATCTTGAAAATAAAAACAAAAAACTCAAAATTATTTATTTTTGGTTTTAAATCAATTAAATCATGATAAATTAACAATATATTCACACAATAATCTTCTCAAGATAAGGGTTCTAATAAATATCATCATTTTCTCTTTTTAATAGCGTTTATATTTCCAAAACATATATTACAATGAAAATTGGAAATAATATTTCCCAAATAAATATATATTTAAATAAATAAATATTAGTTGTTTGAATCACATGGATGCTACTTTAATGTAAAATATAGAAACACAATGTAAACGTTAAATATTACATTTTAATAGGATATGTATTTAAAAAAAATTCGAAAATAGATTTTGGGTAAGACTTATACGGAATAAAGTTTAAAAATATCAAAAAATTGAAATTTACTTTATAGAAATTCAAATTCCTATGTTTGGAAGAGATCAATGGTTAGTGCGAATAATTTTTATTAATCATACATAGCCATAAATAAAAATTAGAAAAATAATCCTCTATTTTTTAGTCTTTTCTCCAATATAATATTTCCCATGTGACTCTGAATGTTGTCTCAAGGATTGCAGTGAACTATACAGTGGAATTGGTTGTATATGGTTATGGATTATTCTAATATATAACGTAGAATATGGAAAATAAATAAAAAAATTAGATCATAATTTTTATTATAAAACATTTACTATGATTAACTAAAAATAAATGATTTTTTTATTATTTTAATATTTTTAACATCAATTTTTTGTGAAAAAAACTATGAAATAATACAAATTAATGAGTACATATTGGGAAAATCCCCACTGTTAAAAAAATAAAAACTAATTTTAAACTAGGTTTTTAGGGAACCCATTACATGATCGAATCCTCAAACACTACATACCACAAAAAATACCAAAAAAAAAGAAATTGAAAATGGGAATAAAGGCTATTGGATCAAAGTCCATTCCATATAGATCAAAAGAAAAGGGTAAAGAAACCAACAATTTTAATTGGAGTTAATCACCATAAGGCATCCATATAACACCTCAAGATTTTATAATTTATTTTATTTATGTAATATATTCATTTTTATGAAGTATACGCGACACTAAGGTTTAAGAAATTTGTGATATACTATAAAAACTATTATTATGTGAACGTTATATCTAGGATATTAAATTGATATGTATGATTAGTATAAAACTATTTTTAAAAGTATGTATAATGGTTTTATATAATTAAAATTTATTTATTTGTGCATATTAAATTAGTACCCAATTTTCAGTATAGTAATTTTATGCTTCAAAAATATATTTTCTTTAAAAATTGTTATTATTGAATTTTTTATATGAAAATTGTTATTAATTTATACCATTTTTCGATAATTAATTAAAGGAAATTAATATAACTTTTTTAAATGGGTATATCAATATTATTTTAGGATTAATATTTAAGATCTTTCTGGAAAGATTGATTTTCAGTTAATAGTAAATAATACCATTTTCTTTGAAAATTTCAGTTTTTTCATTAAATCAGTTAAATGAAAATTCCCAGTATTTTTTTAATTTATTATTAAATTAACATAAGTATCCTTTAATTTTAAACAATCTAATTAATTACATATTGATTTGATTTATTTATTATTTTGTTATAATTTCATTTTTTGGGCTTTAAAACACACTTTTTTCTAAAAATTATTTTTCTGCGTGCAATATTTTTATCTCAATAAATTATAATAATATTTATTGAACAATTTATAATTATATTTTTATATTATATATTCAAAAATTATTATAATATTAATTTTTTGGTTTTTACCAGGAAATTAATGGATGTACATACAATTTTATACTTAAAATTTTATATTTCTATATATGGGTTTTCTTAATGGTATGAATACATATTTAAATATAATTTATTCCACTTATAAAAATTTTCACACCATAAAATTTCACAGTGCATTTTCTTATTAAATTAATTCAATAGCTTGTGTTGCATGCAACACTGAGTTTGAGCGCACAATGATCTGTTAACCTAGTTTTTTAAATAGTATGTATAAATATTATTAACCACATTATGAAAATTATGTATGTTTCCTCTATCTTATGTTTTTTCTAGACAATTATATAATAATTAATCTGATTTTATGAATAAATAATGTATTTTTAAGGGCGTGTTTACCACTTTTAATGGTGCACCTATTCTAAAAAATTTTGGAAATTTTAGAAACATTATTTTTCAAAATGGACTTCATTTTTTAATTTGTAATTTAAAAATTATCTAAGGGTGAAATTGTTTAGGAGAAGTTTCATTTTTTGATCAATAGTGAGAAATACTACATTGTAGTTAAAAAATTTAATTTTCATTTTAATAATTATTATACTTCAAATGGTTTTTTAAAGTCATTATAGATCAATAATACATATATTAATCCAATTTAGTTTATCAGAATCATTTTTATATTAAAATAAGATATATAAACATATATAATTGTAGAATGTTTCCTTTTACCCGCCTACTCAACACATTTGTGGGATTAGTGTTAGACTTAATTTAGAAACGTTTTTTATAGAATTTGAAAAAATGCACATAAAAAGTTGTAATAAGTATTACATTTGGATTATAATAGGATAAACTTAATAATTGAATATTATGAATAGTAACTTTATTCAATTTTTATTTACCACAGTTAAGGGAAAACTGAGTAATTAAAGGTAAAAATAATATTATAATATTATAAAAGTATCCTATCACTTGTCCTAATTTCATTGTATAAGTGGGTTTTGACCAAAATAAACCTTAGGAATAAAGTAGATCATTTTCAATCCACCTGGGTAATAATATGACATATATAATATTATTTAAAGATTAGTTAAAAATATCATTCTCAGTTTTTTTAATAAGTATTAAATTTTTAATACATAGTCCTAAAGAAGTTAAATTGAACTATAATTAGTCATTTTAAATAAAATAAATCTGTCTTCATCATGATATTTTTTTAAAATTTTTAGAGAATAAATATTTTAATTAAAGTCTTTCATAATAATAATCCAGTAATTGTTTAATTAATGGAAATATCAATAAAATGATATTAAGACAATTAAAATAAATATAATTTGACATAATTAATGAGATACACAAATTTTATAGATAAATTATACATATTTTTGATATATTATAAGTTTTTCATTGAATTTATCATGTTATTATGATATTTTTAATAAATAAATAATGAATAGTATCAAGATTGACATAAATGATTTTATAAATTAAATAATATTTAATTATGTGATATAAAATGAATAGAAATATAAAATTCATTCAAATAAAATTAATAATGTCACATATGTCATAAATTATCTATTTGGGGGGTTTTTTGGAATTTTAAAGTAACTATATTGACCCAAAATAGTAAAAAATTCAAGTTATCATAGTAAGAGATTAAGGTTTTAACTAAGGGTTAAAGACAAAAGATAAGGTCAATATTGGGACATAAACATGACTGAAAATAATTGGTTGAGATTATTTCAACCCATCATAATCTTAGCTTATAAATATATCATTTTAGGGCTATTTAAATCAATACTCAATTTATATTAATTTATTATTTAAAATGATTCCAAGAGTTCCCCTCACCACTTCTATAAAAAGGAAACTCCTACCTCACATCCACAAACTACATTGAGCCTTATATCTCAACCAACACCTGATAATTTATCCCTCCAACATTATTATTTATGTTCTAAATGTTCTGGTATTCTAAAGAGACCAACCCTAGTGTCCCTAAGAGGATACCCATGGGAAGTCCATCGAATAAGAGGTAATTGTTTTACCAATTCATTTAAGATCACTTATTCTTGTACTTTATATTAATATGATTTTTTTATAAATAAATAAATTAATATAGAATCATATATATTATGAGATGTTATTATTATTATGGAAAAATAGTATTTCTTATTTTATCAATCCTACTAAAAATAATATCACCATGCCTGCGTACGTACGGCTTACCATCTCCACGTTGTGGTGTAATTTATTTTTCATAACCACATTATTTTTATGGGTAAAATGATGAATATAATGGATAAAATAAAAAATATTACATGATATTTATTATTTATAATTAATATACAATCCAATTTCATACCACTTTACCATTACGTTAATGATATCATTGCTTATGCATATGTACGACCTATTATGTCAACAATGTGATGAGATTCATTATTGATGTTAAAAATTAACTAATGATTATGAAAAATATATATAATGATTGAATTTAAAATTTTAGAAATTAATATCATTTTTTATATGGATAAAATATATCCTATGAATTATAAATATGACTTACATGACAAAACATACATAATAAAATGAAGCCGTTAACCCCCAAAATAATGGTAAAATGAAATATTATTAGCAAAACGATATAAGAGGATCATATATTATGAAATGAATAAGTATATTGTTTTGGTATAATTTAATAAAATTATTTAACCATTATACAGGAGGCTAACACACCCTCAACAAAAGGAAAGAAAAAGGTAAGGGTTAAATTCACAATCTCATTATCATCTCGAACTATTTATATGTGGGTATTTTTTGGGGAATATTTATCAATTATTTCCATGTTTCTTATAAATTAATTTAAAAATATTCTTACTACTCCAATACAAATTTTTAAAGTCATTTTTACCCATGTTTTTTTATAAATTTTTTCGAATGGAATATTTTTTTCCAAACAAGATACTTTATGACCATTTCGACAAAATAGAAAAGGAATATTATTTTTTTAACATATATGGAATGAGAAAAAAATTATTTATAGTATTACATGATTCTTATCATTGAAAATATCTTTTTTTTAATTACACACCCATTTTAAAATAATTTCAATATATAAAAGCAGTATTTCTCTCATGTTTTTTAATAATTTTATTAGATTGTTTTAATACATGTCAACATCCTTTATTGGATTTTATTCTTAATTTTGGTTAATTTATTATGAGATAATCTAATATATTATATTGAAGGGTTTATGATTTGATTGAATTTGGATGTTATATTTTGACACCATTCATGGTTTATGTTTAATGTATTAATATTTCATATTATTGTTTCAATACAAATGTTTAATTAGGTTATGTTTCAGCCTTTTCATACGAGGAATGAATTCAACTTATTAAGTGACAGGTGAGGCCCAATATAACACATAGATGCATTGGTAGGTCTTATAAGACAAACTACTTCTGGTTTTTAACCATTTATGTATGGTGTCTTCGTCGAATCCCTAATGGTATGTTTATTATTTCTAGAATTATTATTTCCCTCACGATGAGATTAGTTAATGGTGTTACATGTGATTTTTTGACTAGTATAATATCCATGTTAATGTTTATATTGAATTATTTGATTTATTATTTCTATATTATGCTCAAGATTATATTTAAGTGTCTTATGATTCAATTATACACCTTTCATTGAGGTTTATACTTATTTAATCATAATATCCTTTATTATATGCTTAACCTTACTGAGAATATGAGCCCACCCCATTCTTATGTTTTATTTTCCTAGGATGTGGATATATGTTTTATGACTGATATTTAGGGTTAATATACAAGATTAATGTAATTCTCATAGGATTATCTATGTTTAATTTTATATTTTGAATTTTAATGTAAGGTTCATTTTTATAATATTTTTTTCTAATACTACTAAACAAATTGGTTCTTTGGGATTCGAAAAATGTATCTATTCCAATGTAATAACGTAAGGCATCAAATTTAAGCTATTGCGGTCAAGGTGTTATAGTTGGTATCAGAGGAATTTTAGTAGAAACATTTGAATCTAGATTTAAAAAATAGATATTAGGGTCATAACCGTATGATAGAATTTGAGGATAAGTATAGAATAATGTCCTAGAATTTTGTTAATGTACTGATTATATGGGTATTCTAAGAAATAAATCAATGTCTCAACACTAAAAGTGGATGTGGTTCTGGAATAGATGTACCTATGAGTAACTAATCTTACAAGGTGAATTGGGCCTGAATTGACATAATCTGGTACATGACAACAGTCCATATTGCACACCTGGTTTTACACTCTTAGGTTATATGCTTATGATAATTCAAATTTTATTTAAAATCCATTACAAATGATTTAAAAGTAAATATATACCCAAATAAACTATTTTTTTATTACAATATTAGATATGAATAATTTTTTCAATTTTCATTATGTATTTTACTAGTTTGAAATTATGAATTAGGATTCATAACCTAATCTATTGTTGGAAATTGTTCAGAAATGGTGCCTAGTTGAAATAATGAAAACTATATCAATTTGTATAGTCCATTTAGTTATTTCCCTCATATTCAAGGAAATGATATTTGGTCTGGAGATACAACTGGTGTTGAATAACTTATATTTATATAGGGAAAACTAACTCGTGTTGTGAACTATAAACTTACCCATATAGAGAACTCTAATCCAAAATATGGAGGAATAATGTTAGACCGTTTAATGATACAACAACCTTCATCATTTAATGGGACTAAAAATCCATTTATATCTGAGTAATAGATATGTTCCTTAGAGAATATATTTGTTCTATACGTATTAATGAAAGGGAGAAGGTTGTCATGGAAATTTATCATCTCTCGGGAGATTTAGATCAATGGTGGTCATTGATTCAAAAAAAATGGGTTTGATAAAATAGAAAACATGGAATGGAGGGAATTTAAAAAACATTTATTTGAAGACAACATTCCTCGTGAACATTTAGAAGATATGGAGATGAAATTTTTGATTCTGAGGAAAAGGGAGGATGATATTGTTGAAAAGTATGAAGCTAACTTCACAATGTTAGAAAGCCATGTTGTAGATTACTTACAAATTCTAAATATTTAGATATTTCAATTCATTTAGGGGTTAAAACCATTCCTCTGTTGGGTATTAATCTCCAAAAAATTCTAATCAAATGATGATATAGTCTAATGTGCTATCATGATTGAAAAAGAATTGTATAATTCCTGTGACTTTAAAGGAAATAAAGATAATAATATGTCTTATGAACACTCTAAATAAGGAAATAAAAAAGGAAAAAATATAATAATTTAATTACCATCTTGAAATAATTGTGGGAATAAACACCCTGTTACTTGCTTACAGGGAGTGGGACTTTATTTCTAGTATATAGAAAAATAACACCAAGACCATAATTGTAAGATAATGACAGAATCTACCGATGTTCAATGTTAAAATTTTAAATAAATGGGAAATTATTCAAATTATTTTCCTAATCATCAAGGAAATTTCCCCCAAAAAATCCAATGGAGAAAGGCCAAACTTATGAGATCACAACTACTGAGGTTGAAGTTACTAATGATGTGGTGGCAGGAACTTTAATCATCTCCTCAAACTTATGAATTTATTTATTTTATTTTGGATAATCACATTATTTATAGCTTCCCATTTTTCATAGATAACTAGAAATTTCCCATTTGATTTAACAAAGGAGTCGTCAGTCAGAACTCCTAAGGGAACTCTTATTTCAATTACAATATTTCTAGAAATACTCTTTATGAAATATAAATGTATTTTAGTTTTTGGCCATGTAATAATACCTATTATTGACTTTTATATAATCCTCAATATAAATTGGATTTCAAAATATGATGTAAAAAATTATTATAAGAAGAAGGAAAGTATGATTTGAAATGAAGAATAAGAATCCCTTCTTTTTAAAGAAGAAACTTCCTCAACTGATTCTTATCTAGATTCACCCCTAGAAGCTTAAAAAATGAAATTCTTGGGGAGGAAGTGAAAACAACATATAAGGATGAAGAATATAATCTTCAAATTAATGATGTGCCCATTTTAAAGGAATACATTGATGTATTTCTTGAGGAATTATCGGGACACCCCCCGGAGTATGAAGATGAGTTTTCTATTGATATAATCCCTAATTCAAGACCAATATTAGAGAATCCATATAGAATGTACACATTGGAATTATTGAATTTGAATAAACAACTTTATGAGTTAGGTAAAAATAGATTTATTCTCCTTAGTTTTTCTCCATGGGGACCCCCTTTATCTTTGTCCAGAATAAATATGAATTCATTAGATTGTGTATCGATTACAGAGAAATAAATTATATTAAAATAAATAAAAATTATCCTCTTCCTTTTATCGATGATTTATTTGATAAAATTCATGAAGCTCAAATTTTTTCAAATATTGAACTTAGTTTTGGATATCATCAATTGAAATTGAAGGAGTAGATTCCAAATACAACTTTTCAGATGAGGTAGGGAAATTATGAAATTATAGTAATTCTATTCGGATTAACTAATGTACCATCAATTTTTACTGATCTAATTAATAGAGTATTCGAGGAATATCTTGAGGATTTTTTTATGGTATTCATTAATTATATTTTGGTGTATTCTATATATTATAAAGGCCATGATAATCACATGTGTATCATCCTTGAGAATCTAAAATGGGAAGAGTTATATGGTAAATTTAGAAATTGTGAATTCTGGATTCGTGAAATTTATTTTCTAGGGAATATTTTCTCCATGGATGGAATATATGATGATCCTATAAAGAAAAAGGAAATCCAAGAATGACCTGAACCAATGTGAAAAATCGAGGTATATAGTTTTATTGGTTGTGCATGTTACTATCAATGTTTCATTCATAATTTTCCTGATTGGATAACCTGTTAACCAAGATCACGCTTAAAGGGTTGAGTTCATATAGACAAAATAATGTGGGATTTTTTAAAAAAATCAAAGAAGTTATTGTTTAAACCTCTAATATTTACTTTATCATCAGGAAATATTTTATTTGTGATCTATAGTGATGTATAAAGGAAAGGAATTGGTTGTGTCCTTATATATAATTATATGGTTATTTAATATGAATCAAGGTAATAAAAACTGATGAAGGGAACAATTCAACTCATGATATTAAGTTAGGAGTAGTAATCATTTCTCTAAATTTATAGATACACTATCTTTATGGTGAAGATGTGAGATATATAAAAATCAAAAGAATTTTAAATATATTTTATCATATAAATAACTCAACATGAGGCAAAAGAGATCGCTTGAGCTACTAAATGAATATGATTTCTCAATACACTACCACCCAGGGAAGGAAAATAAGGTGCTAGATTCTTTGAGTATAAAAGACCATGTATTTTTGAAAAAAATGAGAATTCAAAGAGATCGTATCTTTATTGATCTACTAAATAAGGATGTGGTAATTATCAAGGTAGGTGAAACATCACTTATTTTTCAAATGGTTTCCAAACCCTCTTTACTTGAAAGGATAAAAAAATTTAGGTATGATGATGAGGATTTTCATAAGAAAATTAAATCTATGAATGATGGGAAATTTATAGACATCATATATGAAGATGGAATTTTGATATTTTGTAAGAGGTTTTGTGTTCCCTATAAAATCGAGCTAAAAATAGAATTATTGGATGGTTCTCATAGATCAAATTTCTATATACACCATGGTAGAATGAAGATGTATAGAGATTTGAAGGAAGATTTTTTTGTGGATAATATGAAGTGGTAAATTGCTGATTTTTTATCAATATGTTTAGTTCATCAACAAGTGATGTCTGAAAACAATATCCAAGAGGATTCAAAGAACCTCTTCCTATAACAGTGTCGAAATGTGTGATTTTACCATTTAATTTATCAAGGGGATACCAAATACTCTTATAAGAAATGATTCGATATGGGTTATTGTTGATCATCTTACCAAATCATCACATTTTATTTATATAATATAAGATTTACCTCTTAAAATCTGAGAAAGAATCTATATTAATGAAGTCATAAGACTTCATCGTGTACCTCTATCGATTATGTTTGATTGTTATCCCTATTTTACATCAAAATTATTGAAAAATATTAAGAATACCCAAGATATCGAGCTACATTTGTGAATATCCTACCACCCCCAAACAGATGTTAAATCATAGGGGACTATTCAAAATTTAGAAGACATATTGAGATCTTTATAACTTGACTTTCACGGTATGTGGGATCAGTATTTAATTTTGATTGATTTTTACAATAACAATATATTCTATTAAAGTATTCAGATGGAATCGTATGATGCATTATATAGAAATATATGTCATTCACCAACGTTTTGGGATGATATTGGTGAACAGAAACTTGTAGTCCAAGAACCTTTGTGAGTAAACAATGGAAAAGTTGAAGATTATTCAAACCCATATCAAAACAGCTCAAAGTAGGTAAAATATCTATTCTGATAACCAAAAGAAGGATTAGTAATTTCAAGTGGGAGATCATGGTTTCTTAAAGGAATATCTATGGAAGGGTGTTATAAGATTCATTTGGAAATAAAAAATAAATTCCTAGTATATCGTCCCTTTTGAAATTTTGGAATGAATTAGAGCTGTAGCTTATCATTTAGCAATGCCTCCAAGTATCCCCCAAATCCATTATTTTATACATGTATCATTGTTAAGTAAATTAATGTCAGACCCTTCATATATACTTGCCTATGATGAAATAGATATGTAACATAATCTCTCTTATTGTGAAGATCATGTCAAGATTCTTGAAACTAGAGAACAAGTGTTTAGGAATCAAACAGCTCGATTGGTAATTATTCTTTGGAGAAACTATATAATGGAATAGGTTATGTGGAAAAATGAGAAAATTATGATAAATAACTACCCAAATATTTGTATTTTGTGATATTCTAAAAAAATTTAGGATGAAAATTTTTGAATGTGCGAAGAATGTAACACCTTGAGATTTGACAGTACATTTTAAATTCAATAGCATGTGTTGCACGCAACACGAAGATCAAGCACAACACATTATATAAACATTATTATTTAAATAGAGGTTATGAATATTATAAACCACATTATTATACTTATGTATATTCTATTTATGTTATGTGTTTTCTAGACAATTACTACAGAATAAATCTGATTTTACACATAAAACTATATTTTTAAGGAGAATTTTACCTCCTTTTAATGAAACACCTATTTACAAAATAAATTTTGGAAATTTTATAAATTTTATGTTTCAATATTGACATCATTTTTTAATTTAGAATATAAAAATTATTTTAGAGTGAATTGTTTGTATTTTTCTGAGAAGTTTCATTTTTTGTTGAATAGTGAAAAGTGCAGCATTGTAGTTTAAGAAATGGATTTTAATTTAAATAATTATTATAATTCCAATTTATTTATAAATTAACAATATATAAATAGTACATATATTAATCCAATTTAGGTTATTAGAAACATTTTTATATTTAAATCATATATAAAGACTTATTGAATTATTGAATGTTTCCTTTTACTCGCCTACTCACTACATTTACGGTATTAGTGTTAAACTTCATTTAGTCACTTTTATGAATTGAATTTAGAAAAATATATATACAACAGTGTAATCATTGGTATATTCATATTCTAATAGGATTAACTTAATTTTTTATATTATGAATAATAACTTTAGTAAATTGTTTTTACCAGAATTAAGGGTAAATCGAGTAATTAAAGGTAAAAATAATATTATAAAATTATACAATTACCTTAAAACATGTCCTAAATTCATTTCATAAGTTTTCTAGTGAAAAATAAACCTTATATTTAAATTATAACATTTTAAATCCACTTGGGTAATAATATGAAATTTATAATATTTTCTTTAAAGATAAGTTAAAAATGTCATACTCATGTTTTTAAATAAGTATATCATTTTTAATACATGGTTATACAGAAGATAAATTAGAATATAAATATTAATTTGAAATATAATAAAGTTATATTCATCATGTTTTTTAGAGAAGAAATTATTTAATTAAAGGCTTTCATAATAATGATGTAGTGGTTTTTTAATTAAGGGGAATATCAAATAAATGATATTAAAAATATTAAAATTTGACAAAATTAACGACATAAAAAATTATAGATAGCTTATACATGTTAAAAATATATTATGAATTTTTTTTCTAATTTATAATTTTGTTATGATATTTAAAAAACCAATAAATAATAATATAATAATTTACACAAATTATACTTTAAAATAAAAATAATATTTAATGATATAAAATTAATAAAAATAAATAATAAGGTTAAATATTTAATCAATGATCCATTTGGGGTTATTTTTTCATTTTATAGTAACTATGTTAACCCTAAAGAGTGAAGAATTCAAGTTGTTACGATAGGAGTTGAAGTGTTTAACTATGGGTTAAATCCAAAACAAATAATGTTAATATTATCAATTAAACATGTATGAAAATAATTTTAGGATATTAATTACACTCATACTCATCTTAGATTCAATATAAGTCATTTTGGATCTATTTTAAATCAATATATAATTTATATTAAATTAATATTTGGAAGGATTCCAAGAGTGTCCCTCCCCTCTCTTATAAAAAGAAACATCCTCCCACACTTACTCACACTAAATTGAGCCCTCTAAATCAACCAGACCCTAAAAATTACCAATCACAACATTATTAGTTATGTTATGGATTTCTTGGACTTCTAAAAAACCAAACATAATATCTCGAAGAAGATATACAAAGGAAGTCTGCCTAAAAAGATGTAGTTGTTTTACCAATTAATTAAAGTTTTTTATTCTTCTACTTCCTATTACTATATTTTCCATAATAAAGTAATAATATAAGTATCATATATATTCTGAGATTTTATTATGGTTTTTATATAACCATATTCCTTATTTTATCCATTCTATGAAAAAAATATCACCCTGCGTGCATATGTATGACTTATTATCTCCACGCAGTGGTGTAATTTTTTTCCATCACCACCTTATTTGGATTTATAAAATGATCAATATAATGAATAAAATAATAAATATAAAATTACATTGATTTATATAATTAACATATCATTATATTCCTTACCACATTACCATTAATGGAATGATATGTCGCTTGTGCGTACGTACAATATACTATCTCGATGACGCGATGATATTAATTCTCCACGTTAAAAATTCAATAATTATTATAGAAAATATATATGATTATTGAATATAACATTTATGAACATAATATCATTATGTATATGAATAAAATATATCCTATATAGAAGAAATTTTTCTTACATGACAAAATAAACATAAGAAAATGAAGTAGTTAACACACGAAACAATGGTAATAAAGAAATATTATGAATAAAATGTTATAAGAGGATCTTATATGATGTCATAAATATTGATATAGTTTTTTTATAATTTAATTACATTTTTTAACCAATATATATGAGTTTAACATACAATCATCTAAAGGAAATTACATGGTACAGTTTAACTTCACAATCTCATTATTATTAAATATTGTTTATACGTAAGTATTTACTGGAACATATTTATCATCCACGTCCATGTTTTTTAAAAATGTATTTTATAATATTATTGCTATACTTATAAAATTTTTCGAAGAAATTTTTACCCATGTTTGAATTTTTATAAAAAAAAATTCAATGAATAATTTTGTTATTTTACAAACAAGGTACTTTATGACCTTTTTCGACCAAATATGAAAGGAATGTTCATTTTTAACTTATATAGAATGATAAAAAAATCGTCTACAAGATTACAATATTATTTTCACTAAAAAAAAGTTCTTTTAATATCGTGTTCCCATTTTAAAATAAATTTAATATATAAAAGGGTTCTTTATCTCAATAAACATTTAATTATTTTATTAGATTGTTTTCATCTATGTCAACATCCTTTGTTGGATTTTATGCTCAATTGAGGTTGACCTCTTTTTATACAATCTACCAAATTGTATTGAAGGTTTTATGACTTTTTTACTATGAATGTTATATTTTTATACTATTCATGTTTTATGATTAATGTATTAACATTTCATATGATAGTTTTAATACAAATGTTTACGTTGGTTTTGTTTCACCCCTTTCATATGAGGAATTTTCTGGACTTAGTCAGTTAAGGGTGGGGTCCTTTTATTTCCCCTTGATGCCTTGGTAGGTCCCATTAAACAAAATAGTTTAGATGTTTTCCTGTTTATATATGGTATCTTGGATAAATCCTTGATGGTGTGTTTATGATGTAAGATATTTTGTATTTCCCCATGATGATATTAGTTAATGACATTACGTGTGATTATTCGACTTGTAGAATATCAATTTCAATTTTTATATGTCATTATTTGATTTATTATTTATATATTCTATTCAAGATTAGGAATAAGAAAATTATTTTTCTATTATACACCTTTCCATAAGGTTTATTCTTATATACTCATAATATCATTCGATGTACGCTTACCCTTATTGAGCATCTGAGATCAGCACTTTCTTATGTTTTATTTTACCTGGATATCAAGATGTGTTTTATGACTGGTATACATGGTTAATATATTATATTAATCATGATATCAATGTATTATATATTTTTTATTTTATTTTTTGAATTGTAATGTAAGGTTTTTTTATGTAATATATTTTCCAAGACTACTAAATTCATCAATCCTTTGGGTTTAGACACTTATATCTATGATAATGTATTAAAGTAAAGCAATGGATCTAGGATACTGGAGTCAAGGTGTTATAAAAAATAAAATTTATAAAATTTATTCCATATTATAAATAATCACGTAAAAATTTAGTAATAATGGAAATTTCATTTTTCATCACTATGAATAGTAAATTGGTAAAAAATGTGTTTCTATAGTAAAAGGTTAAATTATGTTAACCATGGTTAAAACTATGTAATAATGCCAGAAAATTTATAATTAATTATTATTAAATGAATATATTTATACCCTTATCACCTTAAGGTCAAAATTTAATTGTTAATGGGACAGTTTTCTCGAAAAAATTACTTAATATTATTTAAAACTTTTAAAACATTCCAATTGTGTCCTCTCCCTCACTTATAAAAAGACACCTCCTACCCACTTTTCTACACACATAAAGAGCCTATTAATTGATCCAAACTTAGAAAAAATAAATTAATAAAATCTATCCCAATGTCTTATAAGCCTTGGTTTTATCATAATACCCACCTTATAAAGCCAAATGTGTATACCTAAGGAGGTTGTCTAAACAAGAGGCATAGTTCTAAATTGATTGTTTTATTTTTATTTTTTCTTCTACCTCCTTAAAATATTATTCAACAATGATGAAATATTAACATAATTATCTATAATATACTATAATTTTATTCTATTAATTTTATAACCAATTTGCATCTACTTAACCTTATTATGATAATAAAAACATTTACCCTGTGTATATGAAGGCTATAACCTCCTGAGATATTGTATTTCATTTTTCATCATAGAATCTTATCGTTGTTTGTTACGATAGATAAAAAATAAATAGTGTTATATGTATTACATAAATTTCATTATTTAATGGTAAATAAATTATACACTTATGTCTTTACCATCCAATGGAAAATAAAATTGTGTCTCTCGTGTGGATGTGTAGACTTTGGCTTTGCTAACTGATGCATTTCTTTTATAATTTCCCCACATGGATTATATATATTTGTGGATTTAAATAAATGATATTGTTTTATGATATTATTATCATTATTGATAGATAAAATAATTCTTACCTTCTTTATGCTATGTTCATTGAAAAATGGAAACATTACTCATCCATACATATGACCTATTGTCCCCATGATTGTAACATAAATCATTTTTCATTACCGTATATGATGTTTGTTTTTAAAATTAGAATTAATTTATGAAAATTATAATTCAAAATTGAGTAATATTCTAGAAACTCTATACTAATTATCTATTTGATCATAGTCAACCTACTAGATCCATTATGGATATATGGTCCAAATATCATTAGAACATCCAATGTGAACGTAATCGATTAAGTAATAGAATATAACTTGTTAATAAAAAATAAAATAAATAACAATCATTAAATAGTTTTTAAGAAATTAATTGAAAAACATAATTTTATTACTTGGGATGATAGATAATGTACATGAAGAGTCATACTTGAGGTAAGGGACATGTTACCTTAAATACTTATTTTAAATGTTGTAAAGATTTATTTTCAAAATTATTTTCCTCTTTGTACATGTTATTAAAATAATTTTATGAATGTATTTATATGAAAAATAAATTATAAATTAATTTTTATGTCTCCAGTTAATTTCTTTTAGAGGTTTTCAAAAGGAATCTTTTTACGTATTTTATACAAGATGTTTCGACTTTATTTAGAAAATTAAAAAGTAATGTTATATTTTATTATATATATGACATTAAATTATTTTACTAAAATAAAACAATTATTTTATTATTAGGTTCCTTTAATATATTCCATGTTTTCTTCAAGAAAAATTTATTGTGCCTTTATTCAAGGTATTTTAGTTTTGAAAAGTGTTTTTTGAAATGAAGATAATTTTGATATCTTAATGTGTTTTCAATATGGGATTAAAAGAGTTATTTAAGGTATTTTGTGATGAAAATGTGAAAGAATAAAAATTTAATCATTATGTGGTACTAAAAATATTAAGTGATGAAGGGTGATCCTGATACAACTTATACGACATGTGAGCTCAATACATATTATATGACGAGTGAGAAGGTTATATCTCACTAATGCATTAGGTAATGTTCCATTCCATCAAAGTAAGGAAGAATGAAGTTATTATGGGAGGTTTATTTTATATATTTAACTAAGATCTATTATTTTCTTACATGAATGAACATGATTTATGAATATAAAGATTTATGATTCCTATAAGGATTTCAATTTTATTTCAATGGTGTTTTAAGATTTTGTTTTAGAAAAGAATTGTTTCCCCATATGGATATAATTTATTTTATATGATTATATTGTAATGTTGAAAAGTTAAATATTTTAGGGGTTTTATTTTTTTCACGATACTAATATTTTATTTCTTTTATGTCCTTTACTGATATTTTTTTTCTCATCCCACATTTGAAAATGTTTTTCATAGTTTTTAAGGACTAATAGGGAAAAAAGATATCAAGTTAAAAGTAAAGAATATTTTTAATGAAAATTAAATGTCTTTAATTTTAAATGTTCTATATTTTGAAAAAAATGGATACTGAGTGAAAGATTAAAAATTGAAATTTATGTGTTCGTTATGTACGAGTTATGATAAGGATATCTAGAACTGTAAACCTGAAAATATCTTTAGAAATTAATGAAATTTAATTAATTTCTATAGACTCAATATTATATAATTTTTTAAAGTCGTATTCATATATTTGGTATCATGTAAAAGGTTTATAAAACATTAATGGTTAAGATGACTCATATGAGTAATACATTAAAATTTTAATTTAGTTTTTAAATATGATTTCCATAATGAATTTATTGGTTTTTTATTCAAAAATTTTCTATCATCAAGGTGAAATACCTCATTCAATATGACTGAAAATTGAAAATTTTAATTATAAGAAATTAAATTAGAAAAAGGAAATGATAATCAATGAAAGAAAAAAGTCACATAGGCTAATGGTGATGGAGTCTAAGTGAATTCCTTCACACAACCAAGCCACATTTAATAAGAAAATATCCAAAATTAGAAGAAGAAAAACCATAATCCTATAATAATGGCTACCTTTGTAAGTGATAAGATCCACCAACATATTACCCTTAATCTATGTATGAACAAATATATAGTTTAAATGAAGTAAATATTTACAAGTCCTAATGAGGTAAATAATATTGCAAGGATACACTAGTTGACACTTGAAAGCATTAACCACAATTGAGGAATCTAACTCCACATTTGATAAAATGAATGAATGGGAATTTCATAATTTTATTCCATGAATTAATTCCAGGGAATCTACCTCAACTGAATAGTGCTCGCCAAAAAAAGTTTGGAAAGTCAAGATGACAAAACCTCCAAAGTCATGAACAACTCCACCTTCACACTTATTTCTATATAGAAAGAACCTCTTTTATTGAGATTGAGACCATACATAGCCAACTGTCATCTAACCCACACACCAAAGTCCCTCAGGCCCTGAGAAACCTTACTTGTAGAACTTCTAAAACAAATGAATGAGTGTAATACCACATGCCAGTCAACATCTTTAAATTAATTAATGAAATAATTGATAATATCAAGGAATTTGAACCTGTTTCACAAAAAATATAGCTGAATAATCTAGTGTAAAACTGAATTACCTAACTCCCAAATGATCTAAAAAACATTAGTGGAGAGTAGAGACCACCCCTTGGAATTTGCAAGATCCTTGACAAGTGAGTCCCATATTTCCATAAAACCCATTCGTTGAGCTTACAATACCAATAGAAAATTGTAAAATATAAACCTAAAACCATAGAAAGTCATCACATTCACTATAGAGGAACAAATGAGAAATATTTTCCAATTTGACATTGATACAGAATTTTATCTTCACGGATAGAGTAATAATAATACATTGTAGGTTATAATCTGTATGGATGTAATTATTTCAAATTATCCAAAGATGAAAGATATATTTGGATCAGATATATTAACACCATATTTTTATCCCAAAATGTCCATAATTTAAGTGGAATGAGTCACACAACAAAAATTAGGATAGGAATTTTTTATAGAAGGAGAATAAATTATGAATCAATAATCAAGATCCTTAAAAAAACTACAAAAACCTCCTTTTGACATTCATTTAACATTGCATCATTTATTTGGGGTTTGAATAGGAATGATAGAGGCTGATATCCATAACATTATAGTTAAGAAATAATAAATTAGATCTTAACCAATTATGTTTCCGAAATGAAATGTCTCCATTCCCAACAATACACCTAGAATTTTCTGTAAATAGTGGAAAAAATATCTTCAATGAGATCTAGAGGTGATAACCATCATTTCTATTTTCCCAATCAAAAGTAAACTCCCCTATTTATTTTTTAATAAAGGAATACCATGTAGAGACCCTAGAAATAACCTCGCAAACCAGTTTAGCCTACAAACTTGACACACTAACTTGAAAAACATTTATAATGACACCACCCCTGTTGAAATTTTCTTACCCGATGTTGCTACCAATCCCTATGAGGACTCTATTCTTGATGTGATCCCCAAATGAAACTATTTATAATACTTTCAATATTCTTGATCACTACTTTGGTGGACTACAAACTAATAAAACATGAATTGGAATTAAAGATAAAACATTTTTAACAAGGATAATCATTCCCCCAAAATATAGAAAATGCATTTTTCATCTCAATATGATACTTAAAATCAATTTAATAATGTTACCATAGTGATGAATTCTAACCCTACAAGTAGATAAATGAGAAATCATAAAATATAGAAGAAATCATGGAGCATAAAAACCAATCCTATCTTGAATTTAATTTAATCTAATAGAAGAACACTTATTAGAGATAAAAACTCCACTTTTATTGATATTAACACGATGGCCATCTTTATTTAAATAATAATTTATACTCAACTTGAAATTATTTATTTAAATTTCACTACCATTGATAAAAAACATATCATCTGTAAAAAAATATGAGAAATACCAAAAAACTCATACTTACCTTTAAAATCATGAATCAAGCCTTCCACAAAACTCTTATTAAGGTTTCTAATAGGGACATCCTAGTCCAAAATAAAAAGGATTTCAGAAATTGGGTCACCTTGTCTCAACCCTTTATAGGATTTGAAAAAACAAAAATCTTTTCCTCATAATAGAAAATAAGAACAATGGATAGGAGAACAACCTGATAAAAAGAACACAAACCTAATTAGAATAAACACACATCTTAAGAGCATTAATAATAAAAGAATATTCCATCCGATGATAAGACTTTTCAATAACAATATTAAGCATAAAATTATATCCAATTACTCTCTTGTTAAGATCACTGATCAATTCTTGTGCAAGCCCGATAAATCCTTGGATGCCTCTCCCTTTGATGAAACGATGTTGTTTTTTAGATAAATATAGAATAAGATGATGATATAATCTTTTATTGATAATGTTTCCTAACACATTATAAAAAAATCAATCTTATTGATGGGATCAAACATCCCAAAACTATTGGCCATGTTTACTTTCAACATAAGATCCCAAATATTTTCCGAAGTGAATCTTAGTAAAGGCAAACCATTAAAATGATCTATAATAGAACAAACTACATATCGTTTGATAATGAGACAATAATTATGATATAATTCACCAGGTAAACTATCAAGACCCAGTGATATCTTAGGATAAATATTCTTAATGGATTCATAAATATTCTATTCATCTGGAAGTTCATCCATCCTATGGTTTTCCAGGTCACAAATAGAATATTGAATGATATCAAAAAATGATTCATAAGATATCCGAGATTGAAAGGAAACAACTTAATCCCTCATTGAAGATAGATGTATATTAATTAAAAAGACATCATTTCTCCCCTGAATGATTAAATTTCAATAATAATTGAAAAAATATTTTGATTTACACACCTTCTCTTTTATTTAACTTATCTACAAAACCCTTTAGAATATATCTAATTCCTATTTTACAATTTGATATCAGAATGACCTTAAGTTAACATTGACCATGTTTTGTAAATACATTTATCTTATCAAACCAATTTTGGAAAATAACAAAAGTGACATTATAATGTTTTTATAATGGATGACCCAAAAAAATAATTGTCAAATATCTACTTGGTTGAAATGGAGGGTGTCATTAAAGAAGATTAGGTCTTAATCTTGTTATTTGATTTTATTTTATTAATATATAACCCTTATTTACAAAATTCTAGTCAAACCATGTCCCAAAATATTATTGGAAACAAGTAAGAGTTTATGTCTCAATGATTTATATTGAAAACATGATATTGTATACAAATTTCAATCTTTTCAAAAAAAAATCTAATCTGGATATAATGAATATAAATAGATAAAAGAATAAGGGAAACTTTTCAATGTTTTGAGTTACTCTAAAAATATATGGACTCAACATGGTAGATCACGGGGAATTGAACTTTGATATTGGGGTTGAATTGAATGGTGGTCTATTTTTCAAAGGTATGATTTATTTATATTTTAAGATAGAAGAATTAATATATTGATATTTTTGAATTATAGGAAATGATTAATTTTTTATTATTAGAATAATGTATAAATATATAAGATAGAAATGCTCAGATAATAGAATGTGAATAATTTTTAATGATTGAAAGTGTATACATATAGGGTTTCAAGAGTTAATATGTAGTGGTATTTTATTTAACGGTGGATAAATTTAAGGATGAACATATTTTTAATATAATTTATACCTTTTGGGGGCTTATGTGATGGTAGTAGTTTAAGAGAAATTTATTGAGTTATTATACATGTTTGATTTTTACTTAAGCCTTATGTATACCATGAATTGTAATTAAAAGGTTATTTAAGGAAAATGACATTATGCTTTGTGAAAATAAGTTGAACAGTGTTAATAGCCATTAGGATTTATATGATCATTGATGTTGATGTAATTTTGGTTAATTGAGATAAAATTATTATTACATTTAGGGACAATATTGTTTATTATATAGATAACCATGGGATTAAAATACAATTTGGAATCTTGGTGATTATAATTATTTATGAATAATATCACTATTTTGGGAACAATATTTTATTAAGGTGAATGGAAAAACTTTTTTCTAAAATGGGTTTTTATTTGAGGAATACATATTGAATTATATTTTGGAACTATTTATGATTTTATTTTGTCTTTATTAAAATTTATGTTTTTTATAAAAAATCTCAAAATATTTTAGAGATTATATGATTAAAGAATATAGATTTTTTATAATTTGAAATTACGTGTGACAGATCTTGTTTCGTGATAAATATTAATTTTATCTCAGAAGAATGTCTGAAAATGTACCTCATATTTTTTGGTGTTTAACTTGGATGAGAATATTTTGAAGAGTTTTAGTGTTAGTTATTTATAGAATGTTTAATATTGAAATTTTGGTGTTATTGATTAGTAGTTTTAGATTAATTTAGTTTTTTATTGGATATTATCTAACCTTTTTATAACAATTTTTTGTGTGGTTAAAGTCTAAATATAGGAGTAATAATATGTTATACTTTTATGGATTATGTGATCTGTTATAATTTGACTTTAGTGATTCAGGTATGAAAACATCATCTTTAATATTATTTTCATAGAATAAGGAATATGGTAGAAGTGTAAAATGATCAAATCAGAACAAAAAGATGAAATTTTTCTTACAAAATAGAAATAAATAAATGAAGTATATTTTCATGTGTTCTCTATTCTATTGGTAAAATAATATCTCAACTATTTGAAAAGAATCTTGAAAAAAAAATATTATCCTAATAATTTAATTTTTGATGAATTTATGGACCAAATTATTCCATAATACATTATGGTTTTTTGGTTATTAAATATATCATTCCATTTTTCTCTATCACTCTCTAATATTATTTGGATTTTATTTGTCTGCTCTATGTCCATATATTCACTTTCTGCGAATATTATTCTTATCTGGGAAATTGATTATTTTTTATTCCAGGTTAACTTCATATTTATCTTATCCTCATTTCAAAAGGATGTTTTATTATCCATTTTTATGATTTTGGTCTTCAAAAACGATATTTTAAATATTAAAAATTATTTCCATTCATGTCCATTTGTTTTAGCTTCAACTCCTTTGAATTGATTTTGAAAATATTTTAATCCCCTTTATATTGAGCATGAGATAAAATTGAGAGGATTCAGCTTTCAAAAGGGAGAAAAATGTAACACCCTAATATTTTATAATTTATTTTCATTAAGTAATATATTCATTAATGTGTTGTATACAGAACAATAATCTTTAATTGATTTACTATATATTATTAAAAATATTATAATGTGGAATTTAAATTCTAGTCATTAAATTATACGGTATGATTATCAATAAGAACATTATGAAATTTATGTATTTTTTTAGATAATTCAAATTTATTTATTAATTCATAATGAAAATGTACCCAATATGTAGTAATATCATTTTATGCTTCAAAAAAATATTTTATCAAAAATAGTTTTAGTTGAATTTTGTGCATAAAATTGATAATTAATTTATAATATTTTTTGAAATTTTATATTTTGAAATTAGTACCATTTTATAAATCATAATTTCAATATTATCTTCAGGTGGGTTTTTTAAATTTTTCTAAAAATATTGATTTTTCAATGAATAATGAAAAATTACAATTTTTATAAAACAGTTATTAATTGTAATTGAATAAAGTAATTGAAAAGTACCATTATGTTTTAAATTTAATATTAAAGTATTATAAGTCTAATATAATGATAAATAATCTAATTAATTAAATAGGAATAATAAAATGCATTATTTAGGTATATGTTAGTTTTTGGGCTTAAAAACGCATTTTTTTAAAACTATTTTTATGCATGCAATGTGTTTTTATACTAATAAATTTTATTAATAACTATTAATTAATTTTATTAATTAAATTATTATATGATGTATCTATCAAGTATTTTAACATTAATTTTATTTTTTTATTAGGAAAACCATGGATGTAAATTCTGTTTTTTGCTTAAAACCACATTTTTTAAAGAGGTTTTCATTACGATTTTAATGCTTATTTAAATTTATTTTATACCAGTTATATAAATTTAATTTTAAAATGTATATTATATATTTTTAATAATCGTATAAAAAATTTAATTGAGTAAATATCATTTTTTTCATTAGGAATACTAGCTTCTACAAAAAATATGCCACCATGGTAAAAGTGTAAACCAGGATAACCTAGTTTAAAACTAAGTGATAAGGCCAAACAATTTCCTATTAATTATTATTGGACAAATATATTTATAAAATTATCACATTTTTCTCTAAATTTTTTTTTGGTTATGGTTCTATTTTCCATGAAAATATTATATTAATATTTAAATATTTTCCAAAATTCCATTTGTGTCATTTCCCTCACTTATTAAAGGGCTACACTTATCCTTTTTTATCCACACTTCAAGATCCCCTTATCTGAGAAGACACTACAAAAATAACTTCTTAAATTTTCTACCTACATCCTAGTGTCCCTAGATTGATCTGAATACCACCTTAGATGTTTAGAGGTGTAAACCTAATATGGGTGTATGAATAAGAGGTATGGTTCTTAACCGATTGTTTTTGTTTTATTTCATCTTCTACCTCCTTAAAAATATTTTCAATATTTTCAATATTATTAAAATTATATTTTAAATGTATTTATATTGAAATAAATAAATTATAAGGGAAATTATTTATCTCTTTTTACATTCTTTCATAGTTTTCTAAAAGCAATATATTAAATATTTTTTATACAAAACAGTTTGACATTATTTATAAAAGGAAAAAATGAATGTTATATTTTAAAATATATGACATTGAAAGCAATTATCACTTCCAAAACTATTATTTTATTTTTTCTTTCCATTACATGGTCACATTTTTTATTCAAAAAAATAAAAAATATTCCCGTTTGGTTGGGCATTTAAGTTTTTTAAAATTGGGATTTAAAAGGAATGGTTATTTTGATATTTGAAAGTCTTTTTCATATGAGTTCAAAAATGTTTTTCAAGGGCTTTATGATAAAAAGGTGAAATATTAAATTGTTTTCTTATGATATGGTACTTTAACAATATATATGATTATAGGTGATCTAGATAAAACTTATATTCTGTGTGATCCATATACATCTTATATGATGGTTAAGCCCGATATAGCTCTCCAATGCATTGGAAATTTTTTCTTGTCTTCAGAGGAAAGAATGTGGGAGTTAACTAGGGAGGTTTCTCTTATAAATTTAATTATTCCTCAATTATCATTTATATGACTGAAAAAAAGTTATTAATATAATTCTATAACATTACTTCATGGGTTTTAATTATTTTCTATGTCTTTTATGATTTTCATTAAGTAAAAGGTGTTTTCACTATGTGTATAATATTTATTTTATATACCCAAAGAGTATTGTGGAAAAGGTAAAAACAATTATGGATTTTCATTTTTTCACCAGAATAATGGATTTTTAATATTATTTTACATACTAATTTTTTTAATCATCCCACATTTTTAAATGTTTTTAATATTTTTTTAAGATATGTAAGAATAAGGAGGATATCAAGTTACAAGTTGTGAAGATTTGTAATTAGTGGGTAATGTGTTTCATTTAAAAATATTTATATTATGAAAAATAGATACTAAGTGAAGGATCCCAACTTGTATGGTATGGGTTTGTTTGGAAGAGCTATGACCCAATTCTATAAAAATATAAACCTAAAAAGATCTTAGGGAATATATGAAAGTGAATTTTTTTATAAGAAATCATGATTTTCTAATGATTTAATGTTATATTATATAAAAAATATATATATCATACCACCAACCCATAAACAAAAATTATAGCTACCACTAGGAACTACTATGAAGATCATCGGGCTGATAGATCTACCAAAAAACAAAACATAACACCAAAAAACACCAACCTCTACCAGAGCGGGGTCTTCTTCATACACTACTAGCCCCTTCTTCAATTATGGATCAACCCCTGCTGCAAGTCCCTACCATCAAGTGGGGGTTTAGATTATGCCTATGGCCACCATGTCGATCAGGGAACTTCTTTTTCCACTAGACCCCACATTGAGTTTGGGATTGTTCACCACTCCCTACCCCAACTATTATTCAAGGGTTTAGATATTGACACCAACAATAGCCTTGAGTGGGGGTCTTCCTTCACTATAATATTTTTATACAGAATTTTTTGACTTTATTTATAAAAGAAAAAAAGGAATGTTCTATTTTAACATATACAAAATTGAAATATTTTATCACTTCCATAGATATTATTTTATGTTTTCCTCCCATTACATGCTTATATGTCTTATTCAAGGAATAAACTTATTCCCTATGGTCTTAGTGTTTTAGTTTTTAAAATTGAGTTTTAAAAGAAATGAGTATTTCTATATTCAAAAGTATTTCACATATGAGTTCAAAAAAGTTTTTCATTGGGTTTATGATAAAAATGTGAAGGATTAAATTGATTTATTATGATATTCTACTTTAACAATATATATGATTATAGGTGATATTGATACAACTTATATGATGTGTGATCCAGATAAATCTTATATTATTGATAATCCTGGTATATCTCTATACTGTATTGGGTAATTTTTCTTGTCTTTAAATGATGGAATGAAGGAGTTAACTAGTAAGGTTTACCCTATAGATTTAATTATTCCCCAAATATCTTTTACATGAGTGAACATAAGTTATGAATATAATTCTCTAACATTATTACAAGGGTTTTAATTTTTTTATATATTTTTTTAAGATTTTCTTTGATCAGAAGGTGTTTTCACCATGTGGATAATATTTATTTTATATACTCAATTACTATTGTGGAAAAGGGAAAAAAAATTCTTTTCATTTTTTTACCAGAATAATGGATTTTTAATATTATATTCCATACTAATATTTTCTTGATCATCCCACATTTTCACATATTTTTCATATTGGTTAAATATGTGTATGAAAAAAATAGGAAATCGAGTTAAAAGTCATGAATATTTTTAATGAATGGGGAATTTGTTTCATTAAAAAAAATTTATATTATGAAAAATGGATACTGAGTGAAAGTTTCCAACTTGGAATGTATGGGTTTGTTTTGTAAGATTTATGACCTAATTCTATAAAAATATAAACCTACAATGATCTTAGAGAATACAAGAAATTGATTTTTTGTAAAAATAATTCTTGTTTTTTAATGTTTTAATGTTAGATTGTTTAATAAATCTCCATATCTTACCACTAATACATAAACCCAAACCCTAGGTACCACTAGAAACTACTGTGAAGATCATCAGGGCAGACAGATCTATCGACAAAGACAAAAGGCCACCTAAAAACCTCAACCTCTACCAGAGCGAGGACTTATATGCACACCACTATCCCCTTATTCATGTATTGATCGAACCCTAATGCAAGTCCCTACCATCGAGTGAAAGTTTATATCATTCCTCAGGACACCATGTCGATTAGGGGCCTTTCTTTTCCACCAGCCCCCGCATTGAGTGTGGGATTGTTCACCACTGCTTACCCCAACCATTAAGTGGGTGTTAAAATCTTGCCACGAACACTATAATTGATTGGGGGTCTTCCCTCACTACAATATTTTTTATATATAATGTTCTGAATTTATTTATAAAAGGATAATAATTAATGTTATATTTTTACATACAGGATATTGACAGCTTTTAACACTTCCATAGATATTATTTTATGTTTTCCTTCTATTACATGCTTAAATGTTTTATTAAAATAAAAAAAAAATTCCCTTTGGTTTTTGTGTTTTAGTTTTTAAATTTGAGTTTTAAAAGGAAAGGGTAATTTGATATTCGAATGTGTTTTTTCATATGAGTTCAAAAATGTTTTTCAAGTGCTTTATGATAAAAAGGAGAAAGATTAAATTGTTTTATTATTATATGGTTATTTAATAATGTATATGATTACACTTGATCCTGATAAATCTTATATGTTGTTTGATCCATTTACATATTATATCATGGTTAAGCCTGATATACCTCTCCAATGTATTGGGTAATTTTTCTTCTCTTCAAAGGAATGAATCAGGGAGTTACTTAGGGAGGTTTCTCATATAAATTTAATTTTGAACCAATTTTTTTGACATGATTGGTTATAACGTAGGAATATAATTCCCTAACATTCCAACTAGGGTTTTAATTTTTTTTCAATATGTTTTTATGAATTTATTTTAGCAGAAGGTGTTTTCACCATGTGGATAATATCTATTTTATATACTCAAAGTGCATATTGTAAAAGGTAAAACATTTGTGGGATTTAATTTTTTCCACTAGAATAACGTGTTTTTAATAGTGTGTTCTTTAATAAATTGTTTTTGATCATCTCGTATTTTCAAATGTTTTTCATATTGTTTAATGATGGGTAGGAATAAAGAAGAAATAAAGTTAAAAGTTGTAAAGATTCATAATGAATGGGTAATGCATTTCATTTAAAAAGATTTATATTATGAAAAATGGATAATGAGTGAATGTTTCCAACTTTTAATATATGGGTTTGTTTCGTAAGATCTATGACCTAATTATATAAAAATCTAAACCTAAAAAGATCTCCATGAATACAAGAAAGTGAATTTTTGAATAAAGAATCATGATTTTGTAATGTTTTGATGTCAAATCATATAATAAATTTAGATATCCTACCACCAACCCATAAACCCAAACCCTAGATGCCACTAGGATCTTCTGTGAAGATCCTCAGGGTAGACAGATCTACCTACAAATACAACAAACCACCTAAAAACACAAACCTCTACCGGAGCAGGGTCTTCTGCTCCCACCACTATCCCATTCTTGTAGTATGGATCGACCCCTACTACAATCCCCTACCATCAAGTGGGTTTTTATATCATTCCTCTGGCCACCATGCCGATAAGGGGCCTTCCTTTTCCACCGGCCCCGCATTGAGTGCGGGATTGTTCACCACTGCCTACCTTAACCATTAAGTGGGGGTTCAGATCTTGCCACCAACACTAACATTGAGTCAGGGTCTTCCTTTACTGCTATCCCCAACTAGTGAGGGGCCTTCCTATGATGTTAACCCCTAACAATGAGTGGGGTTTTAGAATTATACTAACCCTCATGTCTAGCAAGGGTCTTCAATCACCTCAATCCCCCACCAGATTAGGGCTTTTAGTTACACAATATAATAATATATTTGTATTCATGTAATTAAAAATATAATCATTTTAATATTTTAGATAAATTAAATATATAATAAATATAATTATGTTGTAATATAATATATATAAACATTTATATAATATATTAAAGATAGAGTTTTTTATATTGATATTCAAAATATAAAATGATATATAATTATTATTATTAAAAATAACATTATATAATCATAAATTAAAATATTTCTATACAATTTTTTCATTAAAGATTTAAAAATATAATATTTTCATTTCATTAACCATATTTATAATAAATGTATTTATAATAAATTTAATTATGTTTTTTTATTTATAAAAGGTATAATTATGTTTACAAATATAATTATATTTATCATAATGATTGTTTTAGTTTCAATTACAATTATACTATTTAAATGTATTATATTTATAAAAATATACATGTAACTCATATTTTATATATTTATAAAAAATATAGATATAATAATATTTATTAAATGATATATATATATTACATATAATATATGTGTAATTATACTATAAATATAATAATATTTTTTATTTTTATATAGTTATATTATATTCATGAGAAATATAATTATATATAAATTTCATAGTGTTGATTCTATTTGGAAGATCATTTCATGACCATTGTAGAAAAATAAACTCATATATATATATATATGGTCTCTAAGCAAGAATCAACTTATGGTGTGAAGAACATAATTAACAAGCATACCTCCAATAATGTAAACATCATAAAAATCAAACATGAAGGATTTTTCATGATGGAGTCACCGAAAAATAGTCATTGGACTCTTGCCTCTAAATGGATGACATCAGGCACTCGGATCCTGGTTCATAATAAGTGTACCACCGAACAGTAAAATTGTGCTAGTAACTTCTCCATTAAGATGAATGGTGAACAAAGAGGAAGAGGGATGTTCATATATGTCTTAACAGTCTCATGTTTCCTCAACTGGGGAATCATATCCTTTTATATAGGATCTCATAAACCAATTATGGGAGTTATGAGTTGGCAGTGGACTGAAAACATATGGCAGTTGATGTGCATTGTTGATAATGTAATTCTATTAAGAATATTATCATTTGAATATTTCAAAAAATTATTTATACCATAAATGAATTAACCACATTAATTAGTTTTTTAAAGAACCCCTATTGGGGACATGGTAAAATCCATGTACTCGATATCACATATCGCAAACCAATCATACACTATGATAGATACAAATCACATGCTATAATAAAAGAATATGCATGCCATATCATAGACTAAGAATCAAGGTATATCATATAATACAACATACCAATTTTATTTCATATCCAATAATATCCCACTATCAATAAAACCTTATAATAAATTTATGAAAAAAATCATATTTCATTTTGAATCCATCCAAACTATTTTGGATATAGTTTTTCAAACTCTATTGATTTTAGAATAAATGTTTTGTCTAAATTTTTGACTTATCTGGTGTCCTAACTATGTGACCCTATGATCCATTATATATTATATAATAAATATGAAATATCAATTTAATGAAAGTAAGAAAATATAACCCTATAAAAAAATCAATTTTACTCAAGCTAAAAAGTGTACTATTGTGATCTTGATAAAAAATACTCATATCTCCATACGAATATGTGTACCATAATATGTATCATATACATCAACTATACACCTATATACCCCCTTCATCCATGAAATTGAGTAACCACTAGACATCGAACATGTTTACCTACTATAGATCATATTATACAATCATGATTATCAGAAATAGTCTGACAAATTTGAATGAATACCTCAAAAGTTAATCATATAAGTAGTTGAGTGCATAACATTTCACTAAACTATGAATCGAAATGAATTCCCTTAATCTAATTCAATTAATGGGTTGTATATATTTAACTCTTTATATAATTTTAAAATATCATCTTCTTTGATCTCCAACCAAAGACATGATCAATAACATACCAAACCACCCCTAATTAGGTAATCCTCAAGGATTATGTAAGAAAGGTCTCAAAGTATGAATTTTATCAAGATAGGTATCTTTCCAATGTCAAGTAATTTGGATTCATAATATCCATACTCCCTTAAGTATATCAATGAACATATGAAATTTCATGTGATATAATTTGTTGGATAATTCAAAATAATATGTCTCGATATATTTCTTTATGATATTATTATTTGTATCATGTATATAACTCTGTATAAGATGTAAAAAATTACAATTACACTCATATTGACATATCATTATAACCCATAATTCTCTATTATGATTATCGATTAGGGAAAAATCAAATTCATACTTTTAGGTAATATTATCATCTGACTATTAATGTAATATAAATAAAGAAAACATGAATTAACGAGAAACAATGATATCATTTATAAACAAAATTGACACAATTTACAAACATTTCATCCAATCTATCATGTATCAAATATAGATGGATTCAATATGATCCTCATTTTTTTCTATTCTAATGGGTTTTTCATGCCCCTCTCAATGGTCTATTGAATGAGATGGTACTTTAAAATGATGTGATTAGCCATTTGGTGACACTAGCATTCTTTGAACTGATAAATAAGTCCACTGTTATAACAATAATGATTTATTGATCCCTAAAGTATAGTGTCTGTACTATTTTTATAAATGAACGTCTTAATCCAAATAACTTCTTTCACATTGTCTAATACAATGATGTACTTTACCTGTGTTTTTTTTTGTTCACTAAAATTGATTGTTTAGATCTTTTTCAACATATAGCTATATTTTTTTATATAAAACACAAAAATAGAATGATATCTCATATCATATTTTTCATATTGAAAACTAGAATAATTGCACCCTTTACACTAATCTCATCTCACATCCAAAGACAAATAACATATCATTAAATATTTTCAAGTTCTTAAGGATGCTATTAATTGGAATCCAATGACTCTCACCCAAATTATATTGATATATTATTCTTATTCTTAATAAATAAGTGACATCAGTTCAAGTCCACAATATGTAATACTTGATATATCCCCTAGAAGATGCATAATAAATAATATAAATCCTTTCTTAGTATTTAAAATGATATTTAATATTTTAAATATTCATGCTATGAGACATTTGTCAAGACCCCTTTTTGGAATTTTCTATACTAAACTACTATAACTGTATTCCAACATTTGTATTTTTACTCAGTCCAAGAAACCTCTTAAATCCATTTTTATTGATATTAATACTTATTATATAGGCAACATCACCCATGTATTCCATTGAGATCTATTTTTTTAACAATATATTTACATAATTTAAATTCAAGATACTATTTCTGATAAGTAGTTTGTCTTCTACATACAAATTAGAAAAACTACCACACTCCCACAAGCCTTATTTTTTAAACAATAATCATCTATCTTTTTAATGAATCAAAAATATTTTATATCATCATCAAAATAGATGTTCCAACATATAGTGTATTTCACCCATCCATAAATGGACCATTGCAAATTTGAAACCATAGTAGAACTATTTGGAAATACAAAATATTTGGGTTATATTATATACAGGTCATCAAATAAATTTTTACCAAGAAAATAAATTTTAACATATATTTGATATATCTCATAATCATAATTTTATGTAATAGAAAGAAATATTTGAGTGGAATTTGTCATGAAAATTTAAGAAATGCCTATTTATGGCTAATACCCTATATTTGTTTGTAACCATGTTCCATCTTGTGATAATTATATGAAGAAACTATACTATAAATGATAATTTTCTTTTAAGAAACCCACTTTCACCCTGTTTGTATCTCACCTTCAGGTGCAAACACCATGTTCAAAACTTTCTTAGTGTTTGTGGAATCTAATCCAGATTCCATGGATTCTATACATCAATAAAAATCACAACTATCAACATACTCTTGGTATCCAGTAGTCTCATCATATATTAATGTTACTTCATCATTATTTTCCATATGAAACGTATATTTCACTAGATTCTGATGAATCCTACAATACCATTGAATTTTATATGTGATTTAAGTTAGTTCACCACCCACAAATATTTATAGAACTGGCTGAACTTACATCTTATTAACACTACCTATTTTTTTATTAACATCTATAAGTTCAACTTTATATTGGATTTGGTTCCCTTTAACCAAATAAATTTTTTACATTCAATTACTAAAAAATAATAAATATATTTTACCTTGATTATTGTTCCACTATTTGGAATTATTGTGATAATGTCATTGGAGTACTTTTCCAATGAAAAGTTTATAACACTTACCTAAAGTAATAAGAACCTTGATATTGTAAGGGAATATTAATAAACATATGTCTTATGGCATATAAACTATCTATTTGAAATTTCAAAATGATTTTTAATTTATAGTGATGGAGGTTTAGAAGGCATTGTGGATTCTTCTCATGAATTTATCACTTAGTAATCTCAAGGGATGTGGTTATGAGGATAAAACCACCCATAAGAATTCTACATTTTATATATTTTATTGGATATTAATATCTCTTAATATGAAATGTTCCTTAGACATGATATTATTATCAATGAATATCCTGAATCGCATACTTTGATGTATATATGAATGCTAAGAAAAAATATTCTCATGGATAGGTAGCATAAATTGGGTGTGTCATAACATATATGAAATTAACTAAAGAAGTGAAGAACATATTTTTCCCTTCCAAGTTAAGGGAAAAATATGTCTCTCACCCTTTGATTGAAATTGATGTTTTTGATAAATCTTTCTGTATAGTAGTTTATCAATGAGTCTATTTCAGGGAGTGAATAAAAGATAAATCAAGCATTTAGGTTGATGATATAAACTATGAAACCCGTATGATGATATATTATTAAAATGGGATTATATTATGCAATAGTCTTCATAAGAATATTTTTTCAATTACAACATCAAAATATTTCTCTATAGGGACCTTGATGTGTTGTCAGATACTAATCATGAGATTTAGTTATTCTCACCTAATACCACTGAGAAACAACTAGAGGTTCTCACACTAAGGGTATCCATAATGTCATTAACTTCTATTGAATTTAATATTAAGAATAATAATTAGAGTTGTATTATGGAATATTAATTATTAAATTTACATTAGTTGAACAAAATCAATTATCAGATATTAAAGTTTGGAATATGTGAGTTGAATAGTAATGTAAATATTTATTCCCAGATATAAAGAATATAATAATTATCTATATATTATATATTATTCACATGGTAATAAATGAATATTTATTTATTCACTATATTAGTGAATAAATTAATTTAAATATTTATTTAGTTATATGAATATTAAAATAAATACTTATTCATTAGTTTAGTGAGTTAAAAATTTTAATTTTTATTTAATCGATAATTTTTAACTAATTATTTATTTATGTTATTATTAATGGCTTGATAAATGTCAAAGAATATTGAAAAAATGAGTTCAGGGATTGAAGGAGATGATATATTAATCTTTGATTTTAGCGCATGTTATGAGATAATAATAATGTTATTATTGTTATTTCCCATGGGGTTTAAATAAAATAAAACATATATAAAGGTATATTTTGTAACTATCAATTGTTTTACATTAAATATATAATATCAATTATATAATATTAGGGTATATGAGTCATTTTAAAAATAATAGAGACTTATGAAATTCTATCATTCCCAGGAGTGAAAATATATACCTTTGTCCCTCTCAATAATAAAGAGAGAACAAGATATTATTCTTGTTACAATCAATATATAATGATGAAAAGAACATGGTTCCTCCATGTTGGTACTTAGGAATACCAATAGCATTGTTCATAGATTCATGGATCATGTCGTGATACCACTAGGTAAACTCTATTTTAGATTATTCATCACAATGTTGACATGATAAAAGCGACGATCAAATTTATCTAAGAAGAATTATCAAGTTCAAGGTAATTATTATTTTAAGATAATTATAAATTTTATGGGAAAGATCATATCTAGTAGATTATAGGGTAACATTACATTGGTTATTTAGATATTATCAATTAAAAATAGTGAAAATATTTTCTTTTCACAGTATAGAACTTATACCCCCTGTACATTGAACTGATATCACAATAGAAACGTTATAATTAAAAATAATTTTTTATTTGTGGATCAATTCTTCATTTGTTTTTTGGAATCCATTTCAATGTTTTCATTCTTTAATACAAAAATTAGAGAGAACACATTTATCAAATTTATATGACCAAGAATAGGATAAGAGAATATAACGAATTCCCAATGATCCCTTTAGGAGGCTCTAAGGATGTTGGTCATATGACAAAAATATAGGATGCATAACAGAAAATTACATGTTATATAAACAGGTTCAACCACAAACGTAATAGTATTTGTAAATCATGGAAAACTATATGGATCAGAACATGGTGTTATTAGATTCCATATTTTAACTAATTGTTATCACATTGTTCGATATAGAGTATAAAGAATGTAGCTAGTGTATACATCATGTTCCACTACATGACATTGATTTTTCATAAATCAAGGAAAACAATGTGGTCAATGTATGCATTATCATTACATTATTCATATTGACTTGTAGTTGAGAAACATAGATTAATTCAACTTAAATGGAATATATCTCATGGAATATAACATGTTACATGTGATTATCCATGCAAGTTACATTCCATGACTTTTGGAATGTTCTATGAGTGGTCATTATCCAATTACATGATGGTTTTCTAGCCGTATAGGTCTTGTAACATGTTCTAACTCATGTAAGGTACATTTTATGATGAGAATGTCATGTGATTAAACATATGGTATAATTATGTAAGAAAAATACTACACAATATACAGTTGGATTCATATTCCATTTGATAGATATATTTTTTTACTAGGTACATGTCGACTTAATTTCATCATATCATGATGAAAGAAATGATTTATTATCATTATTTAGGTTATTATATAACTACATAATGTGTATGGTCATCATACATGATGTATACTTCATAGGAATTATTATTTGTAAAATCTATATATATTAATGGAATTTTGTGTTGTTATACATGCCAAAAAAACTATGATATATGACCCAAAAAGTAAAATATCAAGTATATTATAATACACAGTATAATCATTCGTGTCATGTAAGTACACAATGCTAGACTAGGATAATACACACCATTAGTGACATGTTGTGTCAAGTGAAAGAATATAATATGTAGTTATTAAACTCCAAAAATAGATTTAATAAGACATTTAATGGTACATATTTTATTACCTCCAGTACACACTATGTATTTATTATATTCTAGTAATGAATTTAAATATACCATGATGGTATACATCGTGTGACCCCATAAGTGCAGTCATATACTTAAAAAATTTAAATTCAAATTAATTTTATTTAATTTATTTAAAATTATATAGGATTTTAATCGCAATGGAAGTTTTGATAGTTTATTATGTTAGTGAAAGAATGAATAAATTAACAGATTAAGTCATTAATTTTTGTAAACTTATGTAATTAAATAATGATTTGAAATTAATTATAGAAAATCTTAAATGTGTATTTTTTACATACAGTGATGGATCATGAGATTTCCCAAATTATGTATGTGTTGGTTTTTTATTTAATTTTTTATTTTATGGGTTCTTTGAATAAATGTATTATTAAATTAAATATAATTATATTTGTATCATCCCTTCCTCCTCCAATGTAAAAGCCTACATCTACAAGGATTTTGTTTTGTAACCCTAAACCCCTGGTACCCCTAACTTATGAATTAGTAAGCATTTGTAAAGTATGGATCTTCTAATGAGAGATGATGGATTAAGATCTGAGTTGAGGTGGAATGGACCAAGGTGATACATAGGTTAATAGAATAATCCTACAACTCAATCCATGAATTAGATTAAGGAGTTTTCTCTATATAATAAAGGTTGGTTTATATTTCCCTTAATAAAATAACTAATAGTTAAAATAAAATGATCATATCAAATATTTATTTTATTTTTTATGTGAATTTTTATTAATTTATTTATGTGGTACATGGTTTATTTAGATAATTAAATAGAATCACATAATGAAAGTAAATCAATAAGAAATATGTATTGAAATAATATAAATAAATTGTGCATAAACTATTTTATTTGATATGGTTAATTAATTTTATGAAGTCTACATAATATTAAAAAGAATGTGATGAACAAAATAACGGATAATTATGAAAAAATTAAAAAAATCCATCAAAGAATATATTATATTAGTAAATGACTTCCATCACATGAATTATAATAAAACAATGGATCACTATATTGGGTTATCCCTTGTCAAGATAATTTCATTTATTAAAGAGTTATATTGTATTATTTGGGATGACTTATCAATGTTATCATCAAGAGTAGTTTCCCTTGAAATACATGGTACATCTGAGAGGTAAGTGTTAAGGAAATCTGATTTTATGTTTTTAGGATTAAGGATACCACTCAATAAACCTTATAACTATGAGTTAATGTAGTTAGGAAGAAAATAATACCTAAATACCTTCAAATAATTCGATAGGGCCTCCGTATTTGTTATTTTACGGGGAATATGGATACATAATTCTAGAATATCCAAGAGATGAGATATTATGATTCCAGTGGTATGGGATATAATGATTTGATAAAATATTCATAACCAAATGAAAAAAATTTATTACATCACAATTGTTAATCAATATAAAGTACTAAAATCTTCTTTCAATTTTTATAATAAATAGAATGAAAAAATGGGACCAATGCGATCATTTCTAGTCAATGAAAATTCCCTCACTCGTAAAAATTTTCAAGAGTAGTATAGTTTCCCATACACATTACTACTACTAGAAAACGAGTTTCGTTGTATTTTCCAAATTTATATAAAAAATAATTTCTTCCACATATATTTATTAAATATTTGAAAATAGATTCCATAATTTAAAAAAGAATAACTAGTATTAGGAAATATGGTCAACTTAATTTTTTTCCATTGTAGTACCCCGAGATTGTTATATAGTATATACAACACATAACTTTGAGGTTAAAAATAATAAAAAATATTATTATTTAAAAGTTATTGTTATAAACTACCTACTAAATTGGTAGGAATAAATAGTATTAACCTCAATATGAAATATTTATAAAGATCCTACTAAATAAAATTTAAATGATTAGTGTATAGGTAAATATACATTCAATTTTTCAATTAAGTTACTTTATTCTTCAAAAATATATTTTATTCAAAATGGTGTTTATTTATTGTTGTGAATGAATATTATGATTAATTTAGATAAATATTAAAATTTTAATTTGATAAAATTTTTATCATTTTTGAATTTATATTGTGGAAGTTAGCTTAGAGTGAATTTTCTTTATTTTTATGGAATGATTAATTTTTCAGTGAATAGTTAAAAAATCCAATTTTTTAAATCTATCATTTATTTTCATTAAATAAAGTAATTAAAAAGTATCATTTGATCTTAAAGTAACATAATTATTCATTTATTATAAATAATCTAATAAATTACTTAGGAATAATAGTTATACTTAATTTTGATATAAGTTCATTTTTAGGCTTAAAATCATTTTTTTAAAACTATTTTTTATTTTTGTTTTAATTTATAATATTAAATTAATTTCTAAAAATTATATAAATTTAATAAATAAAAATTTAATACATATTTGGAATATTTATTTCAAAAAAAATTAAACAGGTCTCTTTTATTATTTTCATTACGAATAATAACAATATAAAATATTTGGCACCTTGGTAAGGTTTAAATCTGATAATTATGGTTAAAAATAATATTATAAGGAATAAAAAATCCATTCCGCTTATATTTAATTTATGGGATGAGTGGGGTTTGACTATACTCATACAATAATATAATTTATTGTAATTTGATCCATTATTCATTGAAATATATTATATATTATTATAAGTAAATATAAATTAATAAATATCACTCTCTTGATTTTAATATCTATAATTTTAATTGAAAGGGATGAAAATAAATTATTTTCAATTATAAGTTAATATTTTAGTGAAATTTTTTTATCATGTTAATTTATATTTAATTATTACTGATGAAATAATTAATTTAAATTTTTATGAAATGCAGAGTTAGTGCATGTGCAAGAAATAGAAAAATAAAGTAAATAATTTAAAAAAATCTAAAAGAAATTTATTTTGGGTGAGTTAAAGTATCACACTATTTTTGAAGATATATATAACATATTAGAGTTTTTTTGAAGGATTATTTTAAAATTAATTTTTTTTTCATGTTGTTTGGATATTCAAATTATATAAACAGTTCTTAAGATGAAATTTCATATTTTATATGTTAAATAATATTTATTAAATTATTTAAAAGTAAAAAAACCTTAAAGAGGACAATTACGATTATAAATGTTCTAAAATGTAATTCTTTGGTCTTTTATGATCCAATTTCCACCTTATAATTAAAATTGTAACCATTTAATATTGAAAAATTCATTAATGTAGTTAAGGTTTATATCTATTAACCAATGGCTTAATCTAATAGATAATGTCTAAAATGATATCAAAACCTATTAAAATTTGATTATTTAAATAAATTAAGACCATATCCTCCTTATATTTGAATTAATTCCATTTTTTAACCATTTTAAATGATTTAGACACATATTATGTGATAATATTTCATGAATTTCAAAAAATGAAATTAATGATATTTCATAATAAATAATATTTTATTAAATGATTTGAAATTCATAAAAACACTATATTCAAAAAATTGAATTTTCATGGTTTAAAATATATACCTTTATCTATTTATGGGAAATTTTACTATTCATAGTAACTTTCTTGACCCTTAAATTGTAAAATATGTTGATATCACTATAATTGGGAAATGGGTAAACAGGTTGGTTAAAACAAATCGATAAGGGTAAAAAATATTCAAAACTGGTACAAATTTTTTTGGATGATATCATTTATACACATAACTATCCATTATTCAATTATACTAATTTGGATCTATTATTCATGAAAATTAATTTATATTAATTTAATTATTTTAATATTTCAAATAGTGCCCCCACCTCACTTATAGAAAGGCGCCACCTCTACTCTCTCACTCACGCATTTTGAGCACTTTATCTCAGTAAATACCACCCCAAATACCTTCATGTAATCCATTAACATGTTATATAGGTATTTATTTTTGAATAATACCTACCATAGAGGGCTTAATGTCTAAAGAAAAGTATGTTTTCCAATGATGAGGTATACCTTTTAACCGAATGTTTTAGTTTTATTTATTCTTATAAATTGTTAATTTTTTTAGAATATATAGAAATAAAAAACCAGCTTATTTTATATACTTATATTTTTTATGTTAATGGAATAACCATTACCTGTCTTATTCTTCCATCATATGGGAAATGAATCCATCATTCATGTTTACGACAAACTATCACCTCAAAAATCGATTTAATTTTTTTTCTATCACCATCTATAAAAAATAGTAATAATGATATATTTAATGTGTATATATATTATATTATTTACATAATTATCATTCTTTAAAGATAATATTTAATTTATTTTCTTACCTTTCAATCTATTGAAAAATGATAATGTTTTTTCTACGTACTTATGGATTACAGCCTTCACAAATTGATGTGATATGCTTTTCATCACCATATCACATGGATGATATATATAAGTTTATTTAAAGAAATAATATGATATTTATGTATATAAAAATAAAATAATACTTTCCTTCTTTCCATCATGATCATTAAAAAATGAAAATGTTACCCATGGGTATGTGAGACATACTGTCTTCATGATTACAACATAGATAATTTTTTGGATTTAAAACTATAATATATATATATATATGACAATGAATTCATGAATATTAGTCTAGATATTATGGAATAATTACCTCTTTGTCCATACCCAACAAAACAAAGTCAATTCAATGTTATGAACCAAACATCATTAAAATACCTAACATGAGCTTAATTGATTAAGAAATTAAATATGTCATTGAATTAAATAGAATAGATGGTTAAATGATGAATGATTAAAACAATAAAAGGACATAATTGATCAAAGATTATTATAAAGGATCTAAAGGAAATACATGGAATGTTTAGACTTAAGTAAATATTTCTTCTCAATTTATCTTCATTGATGAATAATATAATATTATGCACATAGTTTAATTTATATGGTGTATATGTTGCCTATATCAACAAATTATATAATTAGTATTTTATAATTTATAGTATTTTTATTTTCAATTTGAATAAATTAATCAATGGGAGTTTTACTTGATATTTACCAAGAATGAAGATGGATCTTACCTCAATTTTTGTTTTTATTGGGATACAACCCCTTTTCATAGACTTTGTTATTCCATGATTATGTGTTAAATTATAGATACTTTTTTTCAATATTTAAAATTATTTTATGTATATTTATAAATGTTCAAATAATAATTTCAATGATTAATTATCACTTCAAAAGCTATGATCTTTGCAATGGTTTTCTTTGTCTCAATATCATTTTTTGAGACATGGTTCATATTACGCACCATAATTACCTTCTATAGTGTACCTATTAAATCTTTAATGATTTTTTTAAAATTAATTCATGAAATTATTTTTAAATAAATATATATAATATTCTTTCTTTCAATAAATTTTTATTTTCAAATATACCAAATTAATAAAGTGATTAGCTTATAATATCATTTCATTCCAATAATTTTTATGTTCAAGGATCCTCTTGGAGAAATCCTATGACCCCATTTTCTTGAACCACATATATTTTTTTATCGTATATTTATTAATTTGGTTTACATGTTTAATTTCCATTTCTTCCCTTACTGATTAAAGAAACATCATGAAAGTTTTTTTTATGTGATACTCATCTTGTATTTTGTTTAAAATGAGGAATCATTCTCATCAATATCCATGTTTTGAATAATGTTATTTCGTAAATATAAATGATTTCATAAAACTATTTTACATGATTTTTTAACATAATTTTAAGTTTATTAAAAGGAAATTTCATAATTTTTTCTGCATGGGTCATGTTTGAATCTCTTTACAAAATTTCAGAAAAGAAAGTTTATTTTTAATATTTATAACATGAATGGATTTTCCCTCCATCATAACCATTATTTTCATTGAATATTCCTTTATATGTTTTTGATTTTATTTTAAATGAATTTTATTTTCATAATATTTTTTGTATTTTTAGTTTTTAAAAATAATTTTTAATGTGGAAAGTTTATTTTTCCTCTATAATGTTTTTAAAGAACTTTTAATGGTATTTATATTATAAACAACAAAAACACATGATGTTACTTGTTTTATAATAGGTAGATGTTTTAATGGTTCCATATTTATTCTTTCTCAATATGTATTTTGATTTTCTCCTAATAACCGATCATAAACCCATTTCTTTTCCATTTTTTAATAAAGTTATGAAAGGAATAATGGTTATTTCTATGATTTTTATGTTGAAATGAAAAAACTATGTACTTTATTCATAATTTGGTTATTTAAAAATGTTTGTGGTGATTTTTGATTCTGTTATAAACCAAGGATGGGTGGTATCTTTATAAACAAAGGATGAGTGGCTACGTTATAAACCAAGGTTAGCTGGGTCCATTATAGCATTCCAATGAAATGGGTAAAGAGAGGAGTTAACTAGTTGAAGGATTATAATAATATATTTTTCGAATTTATTAGTTTTGTTATTCGATTTTTAATAGTTATTATAAGTGTTATATGAAAATTATGTTCTAATTTTCGGAGGTGTTTTCCTTATACTTGTATCAAGTTCTAATGTATGCTTATCTTAAGGATAATTTTTAATTTTATCAAGATTGTTGACTAATATAGCTACTATATTATATGAAAAAATTATGAAACATATCATGTTTTATGATTGAGTTTTTAATCGATATAAAATCAATTATATTGGGCTTATGCACTTTGATTATATTATTATACCCTTGTACACATATTATGCTCACTGATGAATTTAATTGTTAATGCTTATTTTTACCATTACTGAAAATTTTATCTCACCCTTCTTATATTTCATTTCATATAGTTTTTGAATAATGATTTTAATTATTTTATTCCTAACAAGGGTATTTTTTTGTCAATAAATGCACATGAGCTTCAGCCTAGTTTGTGAGGACTCCTTAAGTGCATCCATGAGACCCAGGGTTGAAACCCGGTGGATGCATATTTTCTGTGTTTCTGTAGAAGTACTATAACAAGGGATGTAACAAGAACTGTAGCAGTACTGTGCGGTTACTGTAGCAGTTATTGTAGCAAGTACAATTTAGTAATGTATTAGCCAGAACTCTTTACCATGGGAAACTAGTTTGGGCTTGGATTCCTTAAGGCCTTCAGGACACCTAAGCCTTCACGTTAGTAAGGATTTTGGGCCACCTTTAAGGCCTTCAGGCCACTTCAAGGCCTTTGGGCCATATGATCAGTGCAGTTTCCCCATACAGAATCTAAAAACAAAGCAACCCCAGAGGAGGATTTAGAGAAAGTTTACTCACCAAAGAAGAACCAAATTGATTTGGAAGAATGATAGGGTATGGATATGCCATTGGGACCATAATTTTCTTTCATGGGAAGCTTATCCAGATGGCCATGCTAAGGTGGAGAGCTACCATCCCAATACAGATGCTGGGGAGGGGTAGTTCCTTGTAGTTATAGTTTGGTTAAATTCCATAAGACCATTGGGTCATATAATCTCTTAAGATTAAGGGCCTTGAAATCTCTAAGAATATGGTCTTTGTAAGGGTTCCCCCTCATACATTGAAAGGGGTTTACCAAAAATAAATAAAAATGAAGGCCTTCAGGCTATTCAGGTTATTTAGAGATAGTGTAGATTTTTATAAATCAGTTGTTTATATATTCATGTTGTAATATAAGAGTTTCTTCTAATACTATAAAAATTTAAACCTAAAATTTATTTAGTTATGTAAGTGGCCAATTATTTTAGTTTTATGTTTTTTTTATTTTTTGATGAAAATTGGGTCAGGTTTATCAGTATCAAATACATATATTTTCAAACGATTTTTTCACCGTATCTAGAAGTGTGAGTTTGGTGTGGTTATAATTGGTATCAAAGAAAAGGTTTAAATATTTTTTAGATTAGGATGGTTTCATAAGAGTTTAAGTAAATATTTAGGAATATCTTTATGAGTTTATAATTTTAATGTCAATCATAAGTTCAAAGGCATATAAATTTTTCAATAAACTCATTTTATGCTTCAAAAATACGTTTTCTTCAAAAATGGGTTTTATTAATTTTTATGAGTGAATAATATAATTAATTTATAGAAATTTTATAAATTTAATTTCATATAAATTATATTTTTTTTAAATTTATCATTCCAAGATTTTCTTTGGGTGAAATTTTTGTAATTTTTTTGGAAGGATTAATTTTTTAGTGAATGATGAAAAATAAAGATTTTTGTAAAACTTTAATTTCTTTTCATTAAATAAATTAATTTAAAATTTATATTTTATCATAAAATAAAATAATTATATTTTAATAATAATCAATCTAATTATTTAATTAAGAATCATCATTTAACCTAATTTTGGAATAAGTTCATTTTTAGCTTAAAATTCATTTTCTAAAAATAAATTTTTTTATGTTTTGTGTTTTAATAATAAATTTCTCTCTACTACTTATAAAAATTGAATCATGAAAAGTTATTTGCATATTTAGAATTTGGATTTCCAGATTTGGTAAATAAGACCCTTAGAATTTTTGTCATTATGAATAGTAACTATAAGAAATATTTGTCACCTTGGTAAGGTTTAAATTGGGTAATTAAGGTTAAAAACTGATACGATAGAGAATAAATAACCCTAAAAATTGCCTTTATTCTATTATATTCATGGGGGTTTTACCATCCTCATCCAATAATTTAATTTAGGTAAATTGTTTTCCATTATTCTTTGAAAATGAATTATATGTTATTTCAAGTTAATATAAATTCAAAAATGTCACACTCACCCTTTTAATGTCTATAAAATAATATGATGGGGATAAAAACAAATTATGTTTAGTTATAAATTTTGATTTGAAATATAACTGATATTTTATGATGGTAGTTTATATTAAAATTTTTTAATGAAATAATTACCTTAAATTCTTACACATCATAAACTCAGTGCATGTCTAGGTAGTAGAAAAATCTGGTAAAAAATTTGGAAATTTTTAAATGTAATATTTTTTGGGTGGGATAAATTTTCTCATGTGTTTTGGAGGTAAAAATTATATTATATTTGTTTTAAAGTATTATATTTTAATTATATCACTTTCAAGTTGTTTTCAAATTAAAATTTTGTGAATAATTCTTAAAATGACATTAATATTATTTTTTTCAAATAATATTTATTAAATTGTTTAATAATAATAAAATTATTGAAATAGGACATTTAGGATTATAAATGGTATAAAATTTCAAATATTTTTCATTTATTATCCTATAGTTACCTTATAACAAAGATTAAAATCATTTAATAATGTAAAATTGAGTAATGTAGTTAATGTAAAAAATTTCTCAACCGGTTGGTTAATCCAAAATATAAACACTAAAATGAAATCAAAACAACATAAAATTTGATTGGTTAATTAAAATAACAATATATCCCCGTTATATTATAATACATGTCATTTTTAACCATTTTACTTGAGTTAGAAACATATATATTATAATATTTTAGGTATTTCAAAAAATGATATTAATGATATTTTATAACAAAAAATATATTAATAAATGATTTAAAATTCATAAAAATAAAATATTCAGAAAATGGAAGGTATGTGGTTTAAAATATAATACATGTTCCTTTTTTAGGCAATTTTCTTTATATAGAAACTTTCTTGACCCCTAAAATTTAAAAAACATTTATATCGTCATAATTTTCAAAATGCGTAATGAGGTGTTAAAACAAAGATATATGGGTAAAACCATAATATAAACATGTCTAAATTTTATTTTAAGAGAGTATTTATAATAATACTAGTCAAATATTTTAATTACAAATAAATTATCCTTTTTCTCATGAAAAATAATTTAGATTAATTTAATACTTTATGTAATTCCAAGAGTGTCCCTCCCATCACTTACCAAGGAGTACCTCTTCTCCATTCTTCCTAACAAATTTTGAGAACTATATCGCTTACAATAAAAAAATATCCATTGATATAATACCTCCCCGTGATATAATGGTATTATTTCAAGAATAATACCTTATTTATATGGATTATGGTGTAATGAAAATTTTGTTTTCCAAAGAAGATGTATAACTTATAAATGAATGTTTCAGTTTTATTTATTCTTCTACCAACATAAAATCATATTTAAACAAAATTAAATATAATTACAAGTATATTAGATATACTTATATTTTTTTATTATAATTCAATAACATATATCCATCTCCTTATTCCATCAAATGGGAAATTAATTCTTCGTTCTTGTGTACAGAGGACTACCGCCTCATGAACTGATGTAATTTATTTTCCACCACCACATCTCATGAATGGTTAGAATTATGGTTTTAATGAATATATATGATTATAATTCTATAATTATCATTATTTAATCATAATATTTCATCTATTTTCATACCCTTCCATCCATTGAAAAATCACAACATAACTCTTGTGTACATGTGGATTACCACCTCCACGAAGCGATCTCATTAATATTTTATCACCACGTCTCATGGATGATATATGTAAGTTTATTTCAAGATATAATATTTTATTTATGATATAATAAACATTTTCATAGACAAAATAACACTTAACTGATTTCTATAATGATCTTTGAGAAATGAAGATTCTTCTTATACATACATTTAACCTTCCTCCACCATGATTATAGTATAATTACATTTTTATAACACATCTCGAGCTACACGCAAGATTGGGTTATCTTATGTTGCACATTATACCAAGTTCGAAGAAAACCACCATATATTACTAAAATAATTATTTAAACATTAACATTATAACCTAATCATTATACATAGTTATATAAATAGTAATAAATAATTTTTAAATTTTTTGTATAATAGTGTTATATAAATAAAACTTATTGAAAAAAATACTTAACTTTCATTAATGAATATATGTTTCAAAAAAATGCTTTCATTTTTTTGTGAAAAAAGATAAAAATAATTTTTGATAATTTTATAAAATCAATTAGATAAAATAAAATTCAATTTTTAAATCAGCATGTGAAAATTATATTAGGGTGAATTTTTAAAATTTTCTAAAATATTTCATTTTTTGATTAATAGTGATAATATTGAATTTTATTTGAATAATACATTTTAATTTAATTTATTTGTAAATAAAAAATATATTTTATTTTAATTTTAAAATTAAATTAGTAAAATTATACATTAATTAATCCAATTTAGGTAATTGGAATCAATTTTATATTCAATTTTGACAGAAAAACATTGTAATATTTTGAACATTTTCTCTTCAAAAACTTGTTTTCTCTTCACGTATGCGAGATTAATTTTAAATTAAAAATTTCCAATTATGTGAATAAAATTTAGAAAATTATATTCCATGTTTTTATTCAACATAATTTATATTATAAAATAATATTAAATTAATTTTTGACCAAAATTAATAGTGAATGCAGTAAAAAATAATTATCGCGGTTAAGGTAAAAATAGGTTTACCAAGGGTTGAACTAAATATATAAGGGTAACAATAACCTCTACCCTTGTATAAAAACTATAATATAGAAACATTTAAAACCTAAAACATCTAATGTCAGATAATAGATGATTTTGGATCCTTGTGACATATGAAAAATGTAGGAGCACTCAATTGTTTTCAAAAATACCAAGTGTGACATCTCCCCCACTTATAATAGGCCTCCCACTCTAATATTTTATTTACACATTAAAACCCTGTTGTTTCATCCAATAATAGAAAAAATAATTTCTAGAATTCCCTACCATCATCATATAATCTTTATTTTGTGTAGAAATTTATCATATGAATTCTTTTACTGCATACTTAAGAATAATACCCGAAGAAGAGGTAACGTTCATCAACGAGCGCTTTTATTTTATTTCTTCCTCCACCCCATTATATTATTATTATATCATTATTTATAATAATGAAATTATATTATATATAATTATATGTTGTTATGTTAATATAATTTCCTAAAACCATATCCACTTCTATCAAATGGGTTACAAAATCAACATTCATGTGTTTGGATAACTACTTTATCGTGAACCAATGTCATTTTTTCCATTATTACATCTTAAGGTTAGTTGTAATGATGTATTTAATATTTATATATGATATTTTGGATGTTATTATTACTTTTTAATTATTATATCACACATAAATTCAGACTATTTATATTTTGGGAATACGGTAACAAAACCCATGTGTATGACAAACTGCCTCCTCGTGAAACGATGTTATTTTTCCACACTTTACATATAATTTATTAAGTTTGGGTTTAATAAAAATATATGATATATATGATATAAAAATATAATTTAATGATAATATATATCATTTAATTTCATTACATAAATCTGATAATTAAATAGAAATAACATTCATGCATATATATGTCATACCATCTCCATGAACTATGTATTTCATTTTCTATCACTAAATTTTATGGACTAATATAAATAAATATACATGTAATATATGTGGAATTTAGATCATGTTTATAATTATATATATTCTGTAACTATTATAAAATTAAGTGTTCCAAAAATATATCAAAACAAAACATAAACGAAAAACAAATTTGTTGTTACCCAAAACATAACTTTATCATGGAACTGTTAATAAACGATGAATAAAAGGTCATAAAAACATATATTGTAGATTATATAATAATATTTTTCTATGATAGATTATTATAAAATTATATTTATTATATATTATGTTTGAATGAGTATAACAGAATTCAAGACTTATGGTAAGGGATTTTTTTCTCTAATTTCCTTATTTAAGACATACATTATGTTATACACATATATTATTTCATGATGCGTATATACAACCCATTTGAATTGTAATATCATGAATTTTTTTATAATAGTAATATTTTAACTTTCATTTTATTTTACTCCTTCATGGGGTCATGATTCAAAGTTACCAAATTGGTAAATATTTCATGTTACAATCTTATCTTTTGTCAGGATTATTTATTATTATGTTTCCGATGATAAAATATTATGATCCATCACTTAATAATTCTCAATAATTTTATTATATAATGTTTATTCATGATATATTTAATTAATTGTACTATTTTTCTACTATTTTGTACTTAAAAAATTAAAAATAATAATAAAATCTTACTTTATTTCTCTCTTTGGCTGCAAATCTATTTTGTTCCAAAACCATGTATTCTAAAAATGTTTCCAAAATGTTTTATTGATCAATTTTTTTTTGAAAAATAATTTTTTAACCATGTTTTAATTTTAAAAAAACTAACATTATTTCTATTGTATCACTAGGGGAGGATCACCAATGGATACCCAAGGAGATTGATGCCAGCTCTTCTAACACAAAGAATGACACTCTTGATATAAATATTTTCCATATAAAGGATATCATTATAGTTTTATTAGGAAAAGAGAATGGGAATTAGTAAAATTAGAGAACATTGAGGAGAGTTAGATACCCACCGAGCATAGGTAATCGATGAAATATGGGCTTTAGAGTTAGAGAGGGAAATTAATTCTATGGCCTGGATGTCATAATTTGGCATTCATTTTCTTATTTTTTGGGATTCCATTCAATATTGATGAGGGTAGAGTCCTTATATAAACTCATATTCCATATTGATTTTTCCCTTTTTGTAATAATATGTGCTAGATCCTACTATCACTAAGGTCTCTGTGTTTATATATATAATTTTTTTAAACATTATTTTAAATACTATTTTTGTTAAAAATTTATAGAATCAAATTAAACCCAATATTTAACTAAAAATCATACTCATGTATCCCTTTTATATGTGAAGTCACCATAACATTCCTTATGGATTGACTATATGGAATTGAGGTTCACTTTTCTAACATTCTAATAATAATATAATAATAATACATAACAAATAATGTATATCTAAAAATCAAACTAATTAAAATAAAATATCATTAATATGAATTATAAATAATTTTATAAATAATAAAAAATAATAATATAATTATTAATATTATTTTAGTTTGGTGATTTTCTGATTAATAAATTTGCCCCATCATTTTGTATATGAGGAAAGTTAAAATCCTGGAATCCACCCTTGGTGTTGATTTTTTGGTCAATTTATAGAAAAAGATACATCCACTAATATAGGAGATGTTGTAGGTTAGGATACAGACCATATAACAAAAATATGTATCACATACCATAGTTAGGGGGCCTTTGGGAAAGGATTATAGGTTCTTCAGGCCATGTAATGGATTTTAAGTCGCTTGACATTAATTCCATAATATTGTAATGGGTAGACAATGAAGTGAGTCAACCCTTGGAAGGGGGATGCGGTCTATCCTTATTATCCCAGGGGTGCGTGTGTTGTTTCCTTTTCTTATAACCTCCAGAACACAAAAAATAAATAATAATCTTATTAATATAGGTAATATGATAATTTATAATATAATTTAGTAATTTACAATTATTAAAATAGTTATTTATATATTTTATAATTAATACTATAAATAATAATATTTAATAGTATAATTAAGAAATAGAAAATATAGATAATTTAAGTCCATTATATAGAGTTACGATTACAGAACACACATACAAACCCCTAATATAATTAATAAGATAAATTATATCCCCCCCTAAGGTATAACATTGATTTTAACCAATTTAATTTATATAATATATCTTTATTTGTTTATAGGAACCCATTTCTAATTCCCTATCCACTCCCACGTCAGTAATACAAAATCCACCCCTTTATATAGGTCTCCTTACTTGTTCCTTTTTTAATAGGCTGACCCCATGAATGAAGACCACAAATTTGTTCCACACACCTATTTATGCATCCATATGTGTCCGGTTTCATCCATTCTATAGTGCCCCATAAAACTTCTTATATACACAAGTGTCCCCATGTTGCACATCATCCATGATGGAGTGCTAGTGCTGCCCAACGGTGTCCACCTAACCATCCATGCCAGAGTACATTACTTATTAAAAATCTAATTAATAATATAGTAAATAATTAATAGTAATTAATAAAATATATTTTACAAAATAATTAACAATTAAAAATTAATAATATTATTAATATAATTAATAAGATAAACATTTATTAATAATATGAATTATTATAAATAACAATATAAATAGTTATATAATAATATTTTTAATAATTAATAATGTCATTAATAGTTATAAATACAATTTATTCTATATTAGGTAGTGAATATTAAAAATCGTAAACAATATACATAACTAGAGACCCCACTGGATTGAACTTCATCTATTCCCATAAAAATGGCTAAAACTCACTATATCTATTTTATTACATATTTTTGGATCAACAGTCCATCTTCATTGAAGGATCAAATGCCCTATTGAAAGTGGTCTAGATACCCACTGAAGGATATGACCTAAAGGAATAGTTAATAAGTCAAGTGTTACTCCATATCACTAGCCTTAATGTTGCATAACCCCTCCTGCTAGAGGAATCATGTTGCATATCCCATCCTGCTAGAGGAATCATGTTGTGTTTCTCGATAGTGTCATGTTGAACTTCACCCCCACATCACACATCGTATATCTACATTGATTGAGGTCCAATTAAAAATTAATAATTTAATTAATTATATTATAAATTTAGTAAATTAATACCTACAAAAACAGATGCCTATTGTCTCTATGATAGACTCTAGTCTCAAACATTGTCCTGAGAAAAAAATGGAAAGGGGAAAACATGTTCCTCTGAGAATGAGGATGTTTTGGACACTACAAACCTTTAGGAACAAAAATTACATACTATTTTATAATGAAAGTAATAAAGAGTGAAACCTTGGTTGGTATGTGATCTCTGTTAAATAAGAATCATGGTACTTAAGCAAAGGGATTTGATCATACTCTATCTTTGAGGGATAAATATGATTAATCCATTTATATTTGGAATGATATTGTTCCTATTACTCTTATGGTGAAATATCAACTGAGGGGAATTGATTAAACTTGTGAAACTGATTTATTAGACCCATGGATAATAAATGAGACTTCCATTTCTCCAGTATTTGAGGATACCCAACTCCTTTATTAAAAGTCAAGTCAATCAAAGAAACAACTGATGATTCTGTTATCACAAAAGGATGAGAAAATATCATCTTTTAGAGTTAGTAAAGACATATATCACAGACCTTATCAAAAACCAATAACATTGGGTAGGAGAGATGGTAAACCCTCTTCAAACAACGATGAGTAGGTATCTAATTCATCTCTTCCGAGAGAGTCCCCCAAGGTTAAAAAATATGAATAAATTGAATTATGAGCCTAGATATAAGTCATTTGTGGATACTGATATAGAAATGAAGTAGAACCTAGATAATTTATGGGGATTTAAAGAATGGGATTTAATAAATGATGTATTAATTGAACCTCTCTAGGGTATGAAGAAACACTTATCTAACACAACATGACTTCTCACCTTACACGAGCTAGGGAACATAAACTATAATGAAGGTATTGGTGACTCAATGGATATGATCCTTAATCTAACTCTATAGACCCTTTTTGATACAATGCTTCCCTTGAATCACATATAATGAATGGGATTTGGAATCACCTTGACCCAGTATATTAGAAAAATACAAATAATGGGTATATATCCTATTTCGAGGAAATCCATGGAATCAATAAGAGAAATATTATGGAATATAACAAATTAATCATTTCACAGTTATCATTTTAAGTCATAGAAAACATATAGATCATGTTTACACTTAGGAAATGTCTACATGATATCTCCGGATTTGATAGTTGTAGAATAAAATATTTTGGGAAAGGTTTCTTTTATATTTTCCTCCCATATACCTCTTTGAAATCCAAATCATTGGGGAATGACCATATATAACTGAATCATAGATTTATAGGATCCAATATTAGGATACTTATTATAATCATTTTAATGAGAATTAATCGATTAAAACAATTTGGGTTCCAATTCGTTGACTGAACTAGTTTCCTTGGAACCCACAAATATTATGGGTGATTTTCTCGGCCATTGGTGTTCATATAACTGAGGGACAAAGAAACTAAAAAGGAAATATATGATTATTTTTATCAACTATTAGTCGAGTTTGGTCTCATATTCCACTTAACTAAAATAGTGGTGCTATTTTCTATTGAATATCAATTTTATAAGAAAATTTATTAAAAAAGTGCATGAAAATTGAACGAGCTATACAAATAAAGGACACACTTTAGATATATGTCCTAAAAGATCTGTTTTCAGCTGTTTTATGAAGAAATGAAAGGATATTGTTAAGTATAAGATGAATATGGTTAATAATTACTCAATAAATAGAAAATATTTAGGGTAGGGTACCTCTGATAGAATGTTTTAGTAAGATAAAATAGACCCTTGGACACTGGTTCATGGAAGAGATATGATGGATGGTGGAGAGCAGTTATTATTTGATTATCCCTTGAGAAAGAACATGATCATTCTAGTTCATGGAGAAGGTTATGAGAATGATCATAGAATTTAATAAGATAGATTAGAACAAACGTAAATTTTAAATGAATTAGGTTATTCCCAAATAGCTTTTGTTAGGGGAATCAATAAGAATGCTAAAAAATACATAGATCATGAAGGTGAATATGACCCTTATAATAGTGATTCTATAGAAGTTGAGGCAGATCAAAACCATTATTCATCTACCAAAAATAGCAGAAATGTCATGAGATGATTTCTCTATCATCTTCTCAACAAAATAATTTATAGACCAATACATCTAAGGGGTATGTTCAGCCTTCCTTATCTATGTAAAACCTTCCTATAGTGACCCAAGATTAACATACGTGGATATGATATCATTTTATATGAATATTCACCACATTAAAAAAGAGCATTCCTTAGTACCATAATATTTTAGTGTATTTGGATCATGGGAACGCATTATTCTAATTCTATGAAAGAACATCAACATCTCCCATAAATATATTCCTATTTAGTAATCATACTTAAAAACATTCTTCATAACTTAAGAAAAGGAAACATAATAAATGTTGATCTAATTTTATTGGTAAGGGTAAAAATAAAGAGAATGCATAAACATAACATGGAAATATGGGTATGAGAATATGAGAATAAAATTTTAATATCATACCCTGCATATCAAAGATCATAATCATGAGTCATCGAAAAAAGGTTGGAAGTTAAGAATACATTAATTATAAGGAAATGAAATATCATGTGTCCTGAGATCAAATAATTGGAATAAGAAATAGACTTTTGGAAAAGAGATAAGAATATAAAATCATTACCTATATTTCAAGGCTAATTTACAAAACTTATCAAGGGACTTCAAGGGGATTCACATATTGGGTGACACCCACCACTATCCATAATCACATACCATTACTTATAGTGGATCAGGTTACACATTTCTCCCATAGTGGGTCAAGACCATCGAATTTTCTTCCATATTATTATTCATGGTTCACTCCTTAGACCATTTTAGTAGTCAAGGTTCAATACCAATCACATCATAGTAGTCAAGGTTCACTCCCAATACCATCTTAGTATTTAAGGTTCACTCCCAAGACTATCTGAACGGATAAAGTCTCCTACTAAAATGGTTTAACTCCCCATTTCATCCATGCCTATTCATGGGATATAAATATTTACCAAATGCATTGGAATATTATATAGCTCCCACCTATCACATTATTAAATCATATATATTTATCTTACAATATAATCAAACATTCATCATATCATGACCCGTAAAAAGAGATGGGTTTTATAAACCTCATTTCATAACCCATAAAATAAAATGGGAATCATAAAAAATTCATCATATTATAACCTGTGAAAAATTAATACGTTTCATAATCATTTCATTATAGAATAACCCATGAAAAGAAATTGAATTCATAAGAGTTTTATCACGGTATAACCCATTAAAGGGAAACAAGTTTCATAAATAACATAACATATTAAACATAAACCATATATAGAACTAATTATAATGGAGTTATTATATCATATCCTCAATAAATCATAAACTATATCAAATTATTTCATCTTAGATTAAGAAGGAGTTTTAAAGATAACATGAATAATTTATTAAATAAAATAACCATTATTTAAAAAAAACTTTTTAAGGTATAAAAATTCTAAAAAAAATTTATTTGAAAAGAACATTCAAAACATATAAATAATATATAAAAATATTTTAAAACATTTCTTGAGTAAAATATCATTTCCTCTTAAAAAGGTTTTTTAAAACATAAAACCTTTTGAAAACTTATTCCATTGGAAAAAACATTTAAAACTTATATAGGAAGCTTTGAAAACTATTTAAATTTTTTTCAAATCATGAAAAAAAATCATTTTGCTTGAAATTTTTGGTTAAAAGTTAATTAAACAACATTTTTGACAAATTTTTTAGAAAACATGGTTTTCCAAAAAAACATATTGCTAACTAAAGAGAGAAATAAGGTTTGATTTTACTTAAAACTTCTATCTTGGCTATATTAAGTATAAAAGAGTGGGAAAATAGAACTATTGCATGAATATATCATGAATAAATATGGTAGAATAAAAATAATGAGTGTTCATGAGAGATGGATAATAATATTTCATCAACGGAATCATGATCGTAAACAATCCTGATAAATGATGAGATTGCAACAATAAACTCTAACAACATTGGTAACTTTGAATCATAACCCCCATGAGAGAATAAAATTAAATTAAGTATAAAATATCCTGAAAATAAGTATATTCATCATATAATATATCAAATTATAGTATATACACATCATAAAAAATATAGGTGTGTAACATAACATGTGTCTCAAAGAAGGAATTTTGAGACAATATTACTTTACCGATTTGGTAACTTTTGAGCCCAAAATACCATGAAATAGATATCATAAAATTGATATCTAAATACCAAAAAATTAATTATAAAAATCATATAATACATTTTTTATCATAATATACACCACAAAAAATAAATAATTAGTGAATATTCTATAATTCTCATAGAAGTAAAAGGGAGGCTAGAAATCTCATTAATACTTGAGTAGATTTTGAATTGTGAGATACATAAAACAATAACATAGATTGAAACTTGTAATATAATTAAATAAAATAAATTCATGAAATTAAATTTTATAGGGAAGTATATATACTATACAGTAAGAATATGTTTTAAATATAGAATATATCTCATAGAAATAAAATTGAGATGACAAAACTCTTACCTTATGTCGTGAATTTCTTCATACATGTACAAAAAACATGTATAATAAATTTAAGTTTATTATAAAACTCCAATATACTCATATTATTATTTATAATACCATATATTATATTATTTTTAATTTATATTACTCATCTATTAACAATTTCATGTTAATGTTTTGTTTTGGGTAATAACCACTTTGTTTTTAGTATATGTTTTGACTTTCTATTCATAATCCTCCTACCTAGAGCATGACTTAATGGTTTAAATAATTTAAAAAATTATATAAATATCATATATATTGATTAAATAATTATATAATATATATATATATATGATATAAATATGAAATTGAATACATCGTTCATGGAGACGGTAGGTCGTACGTATGTATGAATGTTGTTTTTGTTTTCCTGTTGCATTGAATGAAAAAAAGTAAATGACACACATATATATATATATATATATATATTTTCATTATAGTTGAATTATTATTTCATATATATCATATAATTTTACTAAACCAATCCTTAATACATTCCATGTAATGTTTTAATGAATCACATCACTTTAAGGAAGTGATAGTCCACGCATCCACAACAAAGTAAACATATTCTCAAAATTTAAAAAACATGAATGTATGTGTTATTTAAAAATTATATAGTCATATATATATCATAAATATCATAAATATAATACAAAAATAGTAATACCATCATTATTCCCAACTTTGAAAGCTGTTAATGGAAGAACAAACAACATTGGTTCGCAAGGCGGTAGTCTGACGTATACAGAAATGATAATTGCATATCAAATTTGACGGAAGTGTGTGTGTAGATATAAAAATTGATATAAAAACATCTTAGTATATTTTTGATATTGAGGCTATTATATAATCATGGAATGATATGAATTTAATGGATGTATAAATAAATAAAACAAAAGTTTATGTTGAAGGATGTTACCTCTTCTTTGGGTAACTCGTTTTTGATTTCACTAAAAGACTAACTTGGTTTTATTATTTCCCAAATCCATTATTTGATAATGAGAGGATAGTAGTTGTGAGATTATTATGGTAGGTTTAGGAAGATACAAAGTTCATTATATATGTCAATAAGTGAGGGGTGTGAGTAACCTTTTATAGTTGAGGGGGCTGACATTCTTGTAAATATAAAAAGGAAAACACTTTTGAGTGGTATCTCTTACATAATGTGCATCAAATAATGGCCCTTGTAAGATAAAAGGGATTAAATGATCTAAATATTTCCATAAAATGGATTTTTAAAATTTTTATAGGTTATTTGGAATTTTTTCTAGGTTATTTGTGCCCTTAAGTTAACATTTAACCATTAATTAAACTCATCTTTACCTTAATCACTATAATTAATTTTAATCACATTGATTAATATTTTTAGTCAAAAAATAAGTTGAAATTAATAGAAATTATAAATTAATTTATTAAAAAAATGTAATAAATGTTTCCAAATTTTAATCACATAAGTGAAAGAAAATTAATTTTAAATTAATTATATATATATGATGAGACAACATATTTTTAAAGTAAAAATGTTCCAAAGATTGAAAATATTTATATCCAATTTTAATGTGAAATTGATTCAAATGAATTAAATTTTATTGATTGATTTATTATTTATATAATCTTAAATTAAAAAATTCTAAAATATAATTTAACTCGCTAAATAAATTAGACTAAAGTGTAGTTTTGAATTAAAATTAAATATTTTTTACTCTTCAACCAAAATTGAACATTCTTAGTAAAATACCAAAAATTAATCTTAATCCAATTTTTATGCTCCAAATTCAAAAATAAAGTTTATTTTATCAAATATAATCTATGAAAGTTTCATAATTATGATTTAAAACAGGCACTCCATTAAAAGGCGGTAAAATTACCATTTAGAAAAATAAATATCTTCATACTTAATTATTTTATTCTTATCTATTTTTTATAAAACACATAATATGAATATTAATCAGTTGATTGAATATATATATATATCATTAATATAATTAATCAAAAGTTGTTCAATTAATTTATTGAGGTAAAACGTGTATGATTTCAGAAATATAGTTTTCCAGCAAAATATTTCCAATGTTTTCATAAGGTTTTTTTTCATTTGTACATAATTAGTCACCAAATAATTATTCTAATATACCTATGTAAACCCTTTTTTATAATTTAGTTAATATTATTCATAACCTTTACTCTAATGGCTATGTGCAAACTATAATAATATTTTAATAATAATATTAATATTACATTGTAGTTTGGTAAAACTATGTATTGTGTGTAATGAAAGCTATTGAAGGAACTTTAAATTGTATGTAGAAAAATCCAAAAATAGTATTGTGTATACCAAAAGCTAATATATGTTTTATTTTTTGTGAAATATTGTCAAAGTGTTGTGTACATGGTAAGCATAACTTGGTTCTATTCATATAACACATGATATATTTTGTTTTGTATGAAATGGAAAATATTAAATAGTTAAAATTAATTAGAATACATATACATCAAAAAAATATTGTGGTGTTACATTATACCCTCATTAAAATGAATTTATCCCTTGAAATTCATCTGGTTTATCAAAGTATTAATACTTGGAAGTACTTCTTATAGAAACCGGCGTCATAAAAAGTAATACTAAAATTTAGTTAAAAAAGAAAGTTAGAACCATATTGTTAACCCAAAGTAACTCATAACTAGGATTCCATATATTAGAACATGGGTGGGAATTAAAACAGGGACATGGAAGAGAAATATAACTACCAGGTTCTGATGGAGAGTGATTGAGAATATGATTTGTAGAAAGTTGATGATTTTGAAGGCATAACCCAACTAATCTTGGAAAAGGTCATTGATTTCATAAAAAATGGTGATAATGGGATAAATTTATATTTTAATACCATTTTCTTAATGTTTAATAATTTTCTTGAGAAGATATAATTTATTTAAACAAAATATCACCCTTTGGTTATGTCTTGACTAATTTTTACATTATCTCTTCCTCAAAAAATAAAGTTTAATTTGTTATGCTTAAAGCACTAACATGTCATAATATTTATATGTATAATGATAATTAATTACATTTTCCTTTACTTATAACCATAGTAAAAAAGTTTATAATAGGTTATCTAATATTCATAAATACTCATATGGAGATATAATAATTTAATCCCTAAAACCTCATAAAATGTTTAATTCAAACCATTCCAAAAGTGGTCAACCTTATAACCCTTCTAAAAGATGAAAATACAAAACTTTATTAATAAGGTCACTAAATCAGATTAAAATTGATCCCCCATATATCATAAGGTTTATCGTGGTTTTAAAATTCCAAATATGTGAACTCCTTTATAATGTATTCTCTTAAAAAATTGTAATCACCAGAATTTCCATAAAAACTTGTTTAAAACAATCATGCTTTCTTATTCTAAATATTATTGGATATATTCTTTAAATCCAAAAGAAGGTTGTAAACTTAATACATGAATACATAGAACACTTTTCAAATAAATCACTAATCATTTCATAGGTAATCAGTACTATCCAATTAACTTTATCCATATTTATCATCTCTTTATCCAAGCTAAAAAATATTTCTCAACATCAAGGACACATTAAGGGTTTCCTTCCCTTAATAAAAGCATCACATTTCTATTAAATCCCATTTCTAGTTCATCAGAACTGTTCAATGCATTTTTTAAAATCTTTAATGGAAAAAATATATGTCATGATTCATATAATATAATTCTTGAATTCTAATAGGTACACAAGTCAATCATCAAACTTTATTCTTAAAATATTACGAAGGATTCATAATCTTATTCCTTGTTAACTTTTTCCTATAATGTGTAATATGAATCATTTATTAGGGTTACTCAACCATAATTTAATCATTCATCTTACATTTAATGTAAATAATTCTCTTAAAACATCCATACCTTTCACATGTCATTTTTCTCTCTTTATATTCAATAGTATAACCAGCATTCATACCCCCTTCATGATTCTCTTTATGAGATTTCCACTTAGGAAATTTGTTTTTATAATTCCCATAATTTTCACATTTTATACATTTAATTTTAACCTAGTTCCTTTTAATTCCCTCTATTGACTTAGAAAATAAAGCATAGTGTGATCAACAATTATCATAGATTAAAACCACGTAATCATAAAACATTACTATATGATGCCTAAATCGTGACACCTACTTTCATATATATAACACATTAGGTTTATCAATAGATACATCCCTAGATATATCCTTAGAAATATAAATTGGTGTCTCACTAAAGCTTTCTCATCCTATCTTCCAAAGGTTGACTAATCAATTCCATCGATAACAAATATAGGAACCCAAGCATAACATATAATGATATTACATAATTTTAGATGAATATTCATCACATTAAAAAAGTACATACCCGAGGACCATAATAGTTTACTGTTTTTGGAATCTATGAAAACATTCTTCTAATTTTATGAATTTTATTCAACATATCTCATAAAGATCACCCCCCTTAGTACTCCAACTCAAAATATTTATTTATAACATGGGGAAAGGGAATATAGCAAGGGTAAACTTAGATTTTATGTAAGGGTAAAAATAAATGATACACATAATCATAAAATGGATATATGGGTATGAGAACATGATAATAAAACTTTAATATCATACACTATATATCAAAGCTAATAATCTTGAGTTATGGAAAAAAAATTGGTAGTTTATAAGACATGAATAATAAGGAAATCAAATAGCATAAGTTGTGAGAGCATATCATCGGCATAAGACATAGACTTTTGCATACACATAATCATATAAAATCATTCCCTATAAGAAACATTGTAACATCGTACGGTTTTAAAAATAAATTGAAATTCATGAATCTTTGTTTTAAGTAGATATTTCAAACTAGACTTTAAACATAATTTTTATGCTTCTATTTTTCAAATTTCGAAAAATGGTCATCTAAAATTGTTATTAGTATGTTATTTAGAGTCTCATGGAACCAAATAGAATTTTGGTTAAAAGTAACATACCATTATGAATATTAATATGATCCTAACTAATATTAAATTCTATTATTATTTTATTTTCTTAAGTATTTGAGATAATGTTAACTTTATTTATTTTTCAAGGTGTTAAAAAATGAGTTATATATTTAAAATTTTCATTTTTGAATAAATTATAATTTTATTTAAAAATTAAATTAATAATATCTAGTTAATTATTTTCAAAAAATGGAGTTCTTTTTTTAAATTCTACACTTCGAAAAAATTTATGGTTCAATTTTTTTGATTTTTCTGAAATTCATGAATTTTTTATGAATCGTAAAATATGATAAATTTTGATAAATGCTAAATACTTGTTTTAATGCATCATTAGTGATGAATGGATAATTTAAGTCCACTTATTTTGAACTCACATAAAAGTTTTACTATTTTGGGTCACATGAATCTAGACTATGCATTGTCATGAGAAAAAATATTAAAAAATGATTAAAATAATGTAAAATCCCTCCTCTACTACACTATAAATACTACCCTCATTACCCTCATCCTCTCACACCTCTAAAGACTTGGAAATTATATAAGTTATTCCAAATAACTTCCCCAATTATCTCCCCCACATTCTAGAACTATGGGTCTCATCAAAAGTCCAAAACTAAAGGCCTTAATAAGGATCTCAAGGAGAAGAGATCAAGAGGTAAGAATCATCTTCCTTTTTCATGTGTTTTCTTTCCAATTCCTTTATTTTATTATACTCTCATTACCTCTACATATTCGGGACGTATTAAATCTCCATAATATTATATATTCTATATGTTACCATGTTCATGTAAAATATTAATCATCTTCCTTCCTCTAATCTCCCACTAGTTTGAAAAAAACACTATCCATGAAGTGCTGATTTACCAAAATTGTGGAAGATGTGTTTGCAATATCCATTTCATCCTAAAAATATGATCCTAAAACCTTTTTAATGGTTTAAATAGAATTTAATGTTTGGTTTTATCCTATTTTATCTTCTTTAATTAACTTTAATGGATGAAATTAAATTATATAATGAAACAAGTTCATAATTATAGAGGAACCCAAAAAAGGATCTAAAAACATCATTAATGTTTTATCCAAAGATCTATCATCATATATGATAAAAAATGATTTATGGTATCATTATATATTTTTTAAACATATTAGTACCATTTCAATCTACTTCTTGAATTTCAATTCCATAAGACAATAAAACCAAAATACAAACCGGCCATGGAAATCATATAAAGAACGCACCCAAAACAATGGAATTAACAAAATACTTATAATTAAAGGGTAAAATGATGTTATGAAATGATCATATATTTTTTTATAAAAATAAATATGTTTCTCTAAGATATTAATAAAACTCCTTTAACCATTATACAAAGGGTTTAAATGATTTTTAATTAAAACATATCTAAGGTAAGGGAATTCATAACTATATTTCCATTCTTTAGGTTAATATTCTACTTCATTATTTATGTGGTATTAAAATATTTTAATTGATTAATTTTGTTTATATTATGTTTAATTATGTGTATCTATAGTTTATATACATGTTCCATCAACTCTATTAAGTATCACTCCAATTATATTATATTTGTAAGGGGATTTTCTTTAAAAATCCTCTTTTAAAATTCTATTTTAAAAAATCCAAAAGCAATGTTTTTATGCCATTTTTCATGTTATATGATTATTTTCTAGTTCTTGGGAAAATTTTATGATGAATTTTGGGACCTATATATCCCTAAAATTCATTGGTTATGTGTATGTTGGAGTTTGGCCGTATGGTTACTCCAAGTGTAACTGTGATGGTTACACAAATTTTAAGGTAGTCGTGAGGGTTACAAATTATAAGGTAGCTGAGAGGGTTACAATATTATGTATGTAATTCCAAAATATTCCTTTATGGTTATATTTATGTTCATTATGTTTTTTTGGAATCTCTTTTTTCACATATTAAGTATATATGGGTAACAAGTATGTTTTTTTAAATGACTTCATGCATTTACAAGTATTCATGGAATAATGTTTCCTTTTCTTATTTTAATATTATTTACTAAGATTTTTGGAATCATTCCATGTTTTTAAATGATTTTCCCATGTTATAAGGTTTTTGGAGAAACATATGGAATCCAAGTTAAATGTTACGAATGTTTTTCAAGGAAATCAGGTTTTATTTGAAAAGTATTATATTTTGGAAGAAATGGATACTATTTATGTGGTATCTTCTCTATATGAATATAGAATGTTATGTATGTATTATATCCCAATTATCTAAGACACTAAACTTTAAAAGATCCTCATTATGAAAGGAAGTGTTTTTTTGACTAAAATTCAAGATTATGTAATGTAATAAGTTCGGGTCCTTATAGTTGGTATTAGAGGATGGTTTAGATAACTTTAGGGGATAACATGATGTTAATAGAATATCTTAAATTATTTTCTAATTTATGGTTAATTTTAAATGATATAGAATTTAAATATTACCATTTTTCTTTGACTAAGATATCTTTGTTCGGAATGGTTTTCTATAGAAGAAATAGGGAAACTAAAGAGGAGAAGCATAGACAGAATGATATCCTTCCGAATATACAGCCCAAAATGGTAGGGATTGGAACCAATCAGTTTGTGATAGTAATGGTTTAGCCAACACAATAAAGAAATGGTGGTGGTATCCATTAAGAAGAACATCTAGAGGTACCACAATATAACATGATGATAGTGGAACATTTTAAGAGACAACACCCTCATTCATTCAAATGATCAACTGACATTGTAGAATTTTCAAGATGAATTAAGTCCCTATAAAATATATTCGATGGAATGGTTTGTTCAAGTAACAAAAAGGTAAGTCTTTACATTTATCATTTTGAAGTTGAATCTTATCAGTATTGGTCCATGCTCCAAAATATTAGGGATATAGAGGATATTGATTCCTTAAAGTGGGTGAATTTAAAATAATTTTCCTTGAAAAATATTTTCCGAATGTGGTGAGACTTATGATGGAGAAGAAAATCCATGAATTGAAAAGAAAAAGAGGAATATTCAGTGGTTTTTTATGGAGGAAACTTTACCTGGCTGGTGAGGTATGGTTCAAATCATATTATGGATCTTCATAGAAAAATAAACCAATTTTAGTCGGCATTAAATCCATGTTATTGAAGAGAATTAGCCTCCCATGAATTAAAAAGTTATGATAAAATTTTTTGATGTGCTGAGAGGGTAGAGATGGAGTTTACTGATGATCATTTGAACTCTAAAAACAAAGAGAAGAAGAGGTTCAGATGGAAAGCGATGGGTAAGAATCAACCAAAAAAATTATGATGGTAAGAAATTATAGTTTCCAGTTTGTGAAATTTGTGGAAAAAGCACCCTGGGGAATTCCTTAAAAAAATAGGGAAGTGTTTATTATGTGGTAATTTTGAACATATGGCCTGATATTGTAATGAAAATGATCCTAATACTAATCCTGATAATAAAATTATAAAATTTTTAAATGTGGAGAGATGGTCATTATTAAAATTGCTACCCAAAGAGAGATTCGAATGATGCAAAGAAGTCAAAATATAAGCAGAAGTGTGTAGAGAGATCTGTTAGAGACTATGTAAATAGATACTGAGCCATCCAATGATGTTTTATCAGGTACCTTTTTGATTTACTCATATTTTTCTAATGTTTTTTTGATATGGGGTATACACATTCGTTTATTTCTTACGAATTTTCTAGAAAATTTGAAATATCACCACAAAAAAATGATATCAAAACTTATTGTTAGAAAACAAGGGGGAAGATTATAACAAAAAAGAATTATAATAATCTTTTTATTATGGTCTTTGGAATGACTTTAATTGAAAACCTTGTTGATTTTTCCTTAGTAGTGTTTGATGTCTTCTTGTAAATGGATTGGATTTTTGTTTATCATGCTAATATTGACTGTAGAGGTAAAGAAGTTATTTTTATAAAGAGTTTCAATTTGTATAAATAAATGAAACCATACAATTGATAACAAATCATGAAGCTGAAAACTGTTGGAATATGGAAATAAAACTTATATTTCTCATATTGTTGAAAATAAGGGAACTGTTCAGATTAATGATGTCGTAGTATTAAATAATTCCTTGATGTTTATACTAATGAGTTACCCTATTTCTTACCTGACCGGGAAGTCAAATTCACAATTGACATAGTTCTTAATAATAAGAAAATTTCAAAACCCCCATATCAAATGGATCAACTGAAACTTATTTAATTGAAAATGGGTTTCATGATTTCCATGATAAAGGCTTCATTCATCCTAGCACTTCACCATGGGGTAATTTTTATGTAAAAAATATGATTCCATGATACTTTTAATTGATTATAGAGATTTGAATAACATCACTGTTAAAAACAATTATCATTTTCCTCATATCGATGACTTGTTTTATCAGCTCTAGGGAGCTCAGTATTTTTTCAAGATTGAATCGAGATCTAGATACCATCATCTCCTAGTAAAGGAGGATGACATCCCAAAAACATATTTTCATACTAGATATGAGCATTATGAGTTTTTTGTTATTCTATTTGGGTTAACTAATTCACCTACTATATTCATGGATCCTATGAATAGAATATTTCACAAGTTCTTGGATAATTCTGTATTTGTGTTTATTGATGACATGCTGGTATTTCTTAAGAGTAAATATGAGCATGTAAAAAATATAAGGGTTGTTTTGAAAACATTAATAAAAAATAAACTATTTGGAAAATTCAGAAAGTGTGATTTTGGGTTGCAAAAAATTTCTTTTCATGGGAACATTGTAAATATGGATGGAAGAATAGTTGATCCTACTAAAGATAAAGTGTTTGATGAATGGAAAAAACCTAAAAATTTAATATATATTTGTAGTTTTATTGGATTAGAAGGTTATTACGGGTAGTTTTTTAATAACAATGCACGGTTGTTTAACCTACAAACTATGATAATGTGAAAAGGGGTTAAATTTATTTAGAAGTAAGAATGTGATGTTTTTTTCAGGAACTGAAGAATAGATTTGTAAATGATCCATTTTTTGTCTTTCCTTCTTGAAATGGTGAGTTTTTCATCTACAGTGATGCTTCATTGAAGATAATTTGGCGTGTTTTGATGTAGAATGATCAGGTAATTACTTTTTCTTTATGAAAAATAAAATCTCATGAGTTAAATTATCTGACACATGATTTGGAGTTGGAAGCTATGGTTTTCTCTTTGAAAATTAGGAGAAATAATTTATATAGATCTAAATGTAAAATATATACCGAACATAAAAGTTTGAAGTATATATTCACTCAAAATGAACCGAACATGAGGTAGAGAAGATGGATTGAAATGATAAAATATTATGATTTCATGATCAATTACCATCTGGGAAAAGAAAATAAATTGGGGGGGTGCCTTGATTCAAAAACATCATGCATCATTAACCATGTTACGTTTGGAATATGATCCCTTGATTAATGATTTGATGAATTTTGGCTTAAATGTTTTTGGTGAAATAAATACCTATTTTTTGTTTTGGGTTTCAGTGTAGTCATTGTTATTAGAGAGAATTAAGAAAGTGAAGAAGTAAGACCATGAGCTACCGAAAAAGGTAGAATTTGTTAAAATGGGAAAGTTGCCAGAATTTAACCTTGATAATGTTTATTCTCTATGATTTGGTAAAAGGTTGTGTGTTCCTTGTGATGCCTAGTTGAAGAATTTTTTTTGAAGCTAGTAGTACTCCATTTTTAGTTTATCCTGGTGGTACTAATATGTAGAGAGACCTTTGGGGGTATTATTGGTGGGATGGTATAAAAAGATATATTGCATATTTTACTATAAAATGTTTGACATGACAATAGGTTAAAGTAGAGTGGAAGTTACCGAGTGGGATGCTTCATCCTTTTCTAGTACCAGAGTGGAAATGGGAGAATGTATCCATAGACTTTGTGTTGGGACAACCTTATACTTCTCGGGGTAACAATTCGATTTTGGTTGTTGTTTATCGGTTGACAAAATCTTGGCATTTTATTTCTATTCGAGATACAATGTATTTGGATCATCATTCATGATTGTACCTCAAATATATTGTCAGGTTACAAGGAGTTATACTTTCCATTGTATCTTATTAGGAACCGAGGTTCACTTCTAACTTTTGGAAGGGCCTTTAGATGTCATTGGGCATAGAATTAACTTTCTCTACATATTTTCATCCTCAATCAGATGGGCTGTCAAAACGAATGATTCAGAATTTTGAGGATATTCCTCAAGCTTGTTTAATGGAATACTAGGGAATTTGGGATCAACATCTTTCTTTAGTTGAGTTTTCTTACAATAAAAGTTTTCATTCTAGTATACAAATGGAACCTTTTGAGGCATTGTAGGAAAAAAGTCTCGAACTTTATATTTTTCGGATGAAGTTGGGGAAAGGAATTTGATGGGACCATAATTAGTAGAGTAAGTATCTGAGAAAGTGAAGATTATCCAGCAACACTTGAGGACAACTCATAGTAAATAGAAAATTTATTCATACAACAGGAGGAAAAACTTTTCCTTCGAGGTAGGTGATCATGTTTTTCATAGAATCTTACCATGGAAGAGTGTTATGCGTTTTTTTAAAAAAGTAAAGATAAGTCCATGGTTCATTGCAACGTATGAAATCCCAGATAGGGTTGGACCAGTGGCCTATCGAGTATCTTTTCCTCCGAGTTTATCTCAAGTACATAATGTTTTTCAGGTTTCGATGTTGTGAAATTATCTTCCAGATTCATCTGATGTTTTGAGAATACAAGCCATTTAGATGGAAGAGAGCATTTCTAATGAAGAGAAACCAATTTATATTTTTGATTGAAGGGAAAAATATTGTGGAATAAGGCAATCCACGAGGTAAAGGTTTTTTTTAGAAACTACATGGTTTAATAAAAAACAAGGGAATCTAAAAATTCTATGAGGGAAAGGTTCCCTCATATGTTTAATAAGTAAATAAAATTGGAAGAGTAAAATTTATAAAAGGTGGGGATAATGTAATACCCCAAGGTTTTAAAAATAATTTTAAATCAATGAAACTTTTTTTAAATATATATTTATAATTGTAATTTAATCATAATTTTCTGCTTTTATATTTTGAACATAAAAAAACTCTCATCTACAATTGTGATCAGTAAGTTATTTAGAGTCTAATCAAACCAACATGATTTTGGGTGAATAGAAACATATTATTATTAATAGTAATATGAATATAATTGATAGTAAATTGTTTTTTTATTTTATTTTGTTATATCTTTGAGAAAATTTCAACTTGATTAATTTTTCCAGGTGTTAGAAAATGAGTTATAGATTTAAAATTGTAATTTTTTGAAAAAATTGTGATTTTAATTAAAAATTAAATTATTAATGTTTAGAAAATTATTCTTAAAAAATGGAGTCCATTTATGAATTATACATGTAAAAAAATGGTTAGGGTGATTTTTTGGATTTTTTTTGAAATTCTTGAATTTTTAATGAATAGTAAAATACGATAAAGTATGGTAAATGCTAAATAATTGTTTTATTTCATAATAGTTGATGAAAGACTGATGTAATCCCACTTGTTTATAACTCATATGAAATTTTAACTATTTTGGGTCACATGAATCAAGACTATTTAAAGTCTTCAACAAAAATATAAAAATAATGATTAAAATAATGTAAAATCCCTCATATCCTCCACTATAAATACCACCTGCATTCCCCTCTTCCTTTCACACATATAAACCCTTGGTCATTGTCTAAGTTCTACCAAATACCCTCCCCAAGGTTATTCAGCACATCCTAGAGCTTCTGATCTCACCACGAGGCCAAAACCAAAGGCCTTAAGGTGGATCTCAAGGGGAAGAGGTCCAGAGGTAGGCATCCTATTCCTTTTTCGCGTGCTTTATTTAAAATTCCTCTATTTCATTATACTCTATTTCCATAAACTTATCCATAAGGTCTTAAATCTGGAGAATTTTATATAATATTTTTCTTATAATTTAAATATAAAATACTCATCATCTTTCTTCTTCTCCTCTCCATATTTTTTTAAATATAAAAACACCATCCACGATGTACCAATTTACCAAAATCGTAGATGATGTGTTTGAAATAACCATTACATAATTTAAATCTCATAATAAAACACTTTTATTGGTTGTAACAGAATTTAAATTGTTTTTTAACCTTTTTTATTTTCTGTAATGAACTTCTATTCTTGACATTAAATTATATGATGACATGAGTTCATGATTATCGAGGAACTGTCGTCAAATGATCTAAACAAACATCATTGATATTTTATCTAATGATCCATCATAATATATGATAAACAATGATTTATTGTATAATTATATATTCTTGAAATATATGAATACCATTTCATTCCACCTCTGTAATTTCATTTCCATACTACAAGAATACTAAATACAAACTGGCCATGGAAATCATGTAAACAACGCACCCAAAACAATGGAAGGAACAAAATATTAATAAATAAAGGGTGAAATGATGTTATAAAATGATCATATAAGGTGTTATAAACATGGATATGTTTCTTTAAGATATTAATAACACTATTTTAACAATTATATAGGAGTTTCCAATGTGTTTTGAGTAAGAAAAACTCAAGGTAAGGGAATTCATAAGTCGATTTCCATTCTTTGAGTTAACATTCTACTTCATTATTTATATAGTATTAAATTTTTTTGTGTGACGTATTTAATTTATATTATTTTTAATTAAGTTAATTTATAGTGTATATACATGTTCTATAAACTCTATTAAGTATCATTTCAATGATATGATATTTTTAAGGCGATTTTCTTTTAAAATCTTATTTTAAAATTCTGTTTTACAAAATTGAAAAGTAATGTTTTTACGAAGCTTTTCATGTTGTAAGGTTATGTACAGGTTCGTGGGAATATTTTATGATGAATTTTTGGACCTATATCTCAATCAAATTCATTTGGTATGTATATGTTGTAGGTTGTCCATATGGTTACTCCAAGTGTAACAGTGATGGTTACACAAATTTTAAGGTGTTGTGAGGGTTACAAATTATAAGGTAGCTGAGAGGGTTACAAGATTATGTAAGTAATGACCGAAGATACCTTTATGGTTCTATTTATGTTCTTTTGTTTTTTTTGGAATATCATGTTTCACAAAGTAAGTATATATGGGTGACACGTATGTTTTTTAAATTATTTCATGAATTTATAAGTATTCATTGACTAATGTTTTATTTTCTTTTTTTTGTATCCCTTACTAAGATTTTTGTGCTCATCACAAGTTTTTATGATATTTTCACTAGTTAAAAGGTTGTGTAAGACAAATAATGAATCCATGTTAAATGTTACGAATATTTTTCAGGGAAATCATGTTTTATTTTAAAAGTGCTATATTTTGAAATAAATGGATACTATTTATGTGGTATCTTCTCTATATGAATGTGGAATGTTATGTATGTATATTATCCCAATTCTCTAAATCTCTAAACTTGAAAATATCCTCAATATTAAAGAAAGTGAGTTCTCGACTAAAATTAAAGATTATGTAATGTAATAATTTTAGATCCTTATGCACATCTCATTGGAAAAACATATCAAGCCACTTAAAGGGGGATGCACCAACTGGGTAAGAAACACCACCATCCCTAGTTGAGAACCATTCCTTATAGTTGATCAGGTAACACTTTATTCCTATAGTGGGTCAAATACATTGACTTGTTCTCTATCTTAATAGTCAAGGTTCACCCCCATGATCATATTAGAAGTCAATTTTCCATCCCAATACCATCTTAGTAGTCAAGGTTCATTCCAAATACAATCTTAGTAGTCAAGTTTCACTCCCAAGACCATCTTAGTAGAAAAAGTAACTTATTGAATAGAGTTCACTCCCCATTTAATCCATGTTTATCTCTTTATATAAAAATATTTACCCAATAAATTTGAGGGAGATATAGTTCCCACCCCTCACATAATGAAATCATACATATGTGTGCCACAAGATAATAAAACATTCATCATATCATGACCCATAAAAATAGATGGGTTTCATAAAAGTCATGTCATAAATCATGAAATTAAATGGGTATCATAAACAGTTGATCAAATTATAACCTTTGGAAAATATATTGGTTTAATAGTCATTTCATTATAGGATAACCAATTAAAATAAATGGGTTTCATAATCATTTTATCACTGTATAACTTATGGAAGATAAATGGGTTTCATAAAAAACTTGACACCTTAAACATAAACCATTCATAGAAATAAAGATAATTGCTTCTTTAGATCATATCCCTAGTAAATAAAGAACTATATCAAATTCTTTCATCATATATAGAGGAGAATTTTGAATGATAACATAGATCATTTCTTAAGGAAAATAACATTTCTATGAAAATAACTTTCAAAAGCATAAAAATTTCTAATATAATTTTCTTTGAAAACCACTTTGAAAACATATAAAATAATTTTTAAAAAATGTTTAAAATAGTTATTTTGGTAAATATAATTTTATTTTAAAAAACTATTTTGAAAACATAAAACATTTTAAAACCTTTTTCTTCGTAAATAACCTTGAAAATTTATAAAGTAAGATTTGAAAACAATTTAAAATTATTTTAAAACATAAAAAAAATAATTTCCCTTAAAATGAGATTAAAATTTAAATTTTAAAAAATTATAATATTTTTAGAGAACATTGTTTTTGAATAAAATAGATTTCCAACCAAAGAGGTATAAAAGGTTAGGTTTTCATAAAAACAACTTCTTAGTTATCTTAAGTACCAAATAATGAAAAAATAGTACCATTAAATGAAGATATTATTAATAAACATGGGAGAAGAAAAGTCATGAGAGTTATTAAGAGATGTATCATAATATTTCATCAATGGAAGCCTGATCGTAAACAATCTCGATGGATGGCCATATTGTAGCAATAAATTCTAACCACCTTGGTAACTTTGATTAAAAATCCCCATGAGAGAATAAGATTAAATTAATCATAAAATATTATTAAAATAAGTATATTCATGATATAAAATTTAAAATGGTTGTATATACACCCTGTTAAACAATATAGGTGAAACATAACATGTGTCTCAAAGAAGGAAAATTGAGAAACAATTACATTACTGATTTGGTAACATTTGAACCATAAACCCCATGAAATATAGATCATAAAATAGATATATAAGTACCCATAAAATTAAGTATAATAATCATATAATACATTCATATGAATTATATACACCGCAAAAAATAAGTGAGTGATGAATATGGTATAAGTCTTGGAGAAATAAAAGTGAGAGTAGAAATCCCATCACTACATAAGTGACTTTTGAATCATGATATACATGAAAGAGTAAATTATATTATATATATTAATATTATAAAATAAATCATATTCATGATATAAAATGTCATAGGGTAGTATATAAACCACAAAAAAATTAATAAGTGGTGAATATAGCATATATCTCAGAAAAATAAAAGTGAGATGAGAAAACTATTACCTTAAGTCTTGACTCTCATTGTATACATTTAGAAATGTCATATAAGGAATATAATTTTACCTTAAATATACCAAAGGAACTTATTATTATATATAATACCATATATTATTTTATTATGACTTTATATTACCCATTTATCAATAATTACATGTTAATGTTCTGTTTTGGGTAATAAATGCTTTGTTTTTCATATATGTTTTGACTTATTATTATTGATCCTCTTACTTAGATCATGATTTAAATATCTATAGAATGTAATAAAATATGAAAATATTGTAAATATTTAGTATATAATTATTTATAATAACCTATAAAATATATAAATATTAAATGGAATACATCATTCATGGAGACAGTAGGCTATACGTACACGTGAATTTTGTTTCTTTTTAGTTGTAATATTGACAGAAAGAAAGTAAATGACATATTTTAATATATATATATAATCATTATTTTACAATTAATATTTCATATATATCATATATGTTTTTTAAACTCATCCATAATACATTCCATGTAATGTGTGAACGAATCACATCACTTGGAGGATGTAGTAGTCCACATATCCGCAAACAAAGTTATCGTATTCTCACAAAATGTAAATCATGAATGTATGTGTTATATAGTAATTATATAAGAATACATACATTATTAATATCATTTATATCATATAAAATATTTAATTCCATCATTATTACCAACATTGACAGGTGGTAATGGAAGACCGAATGACATCAGTTGAAGAGGTGATTGTCCCCCGTACACATAGAGGATGATTGTGTATCCCATTTGATGGAAGTGTGTGTAATTTTATGTATAAACCTTAATATAAAAACATTTATATATATTTATGATATTGAGGTTATTATATTATCACATAATATGTGTAATTGGATACTAGAGAAAGAAATAAAACCAAAGTGCAAGTTGAAGTTTGTTACCTCTTCTTTGGATAATTCCTTTTTGGTTTTCACCAAAATACTAACTTTGGTTGATTTTTTCCCAAATTTATAATCCTAGTATAGTATGAGGTATGTTGGTAGAATATTTGGGAGGTTTTTTTATTATAAAAGGGCTTCATATGTGTGAATAAGTGAGGGGATTCCCTTTTATAGTGGAGGAGAAGAGACACTGTAGTAAATATTAAAATGTAAACACTATTGAGAGGTCTCCCTTACATAATGTTCCTCCAATAAAGGTATTTTTTTATATAAAATGTATTATATGGTATAAATATGTCCAAAAATTCATTTCTACATATTTCAAGTTTATTTGGCCCCTTAAGTTAAAGTTTAACCACCAAGTAAACTCATTTTTACCATAATCACTAAAATTAATATTAATTACATTCACTAATTTTTTTAGTGAAAAAATAAGTTGAAATTACTATAAATTATAATTTATTATGATTAAAAATAGGTTATACATTTTTCCAAATTCTGATAACATAAGTGGAAGACATTAATTTAAAATTAATATCTGGACGGGATGAGATAACCGAATTTTGAAAAAAATGTTCAAAATATTGAAATGTTTTTATATCAAGTTTCAATGTGAACATGATTTAAATGACCTAAATTGTATTAATTGATATATACTTGATATAATTTTACATTAAAAAAATTAAAATATAATATATATATATATATATATATATTAGGATAAAAATGAAATTTTGTATTAAAATTCTGTATTTTTCACTATTACACAAAAAATAAATATTCTCATAAAAATACCAAAAAAAATCCATAAGTTAATGTTGACATTTTAAATTCAAAAATTTATTTTATTTTATCAAATATGATTTATAAAAGTGTAAAAATTTAGATTTAAAATAGGTGTGCTATTAAAATGAGGAAAATTTACCTTTTAGAAAACTATATATCTCTATGCGTAAAATTGGTTTTATTGTTATATATTGTCTAGAAAAAAAATAATGTTAATTAGGTGAATGAATAATATATATATAAATATCATTAAAATTATTTATAACAATTGTTTTAATTAATTTATTTAGGTAAAATGTGTTTTCTATCATAAATATAGTTTTTCAGTAAAAGATTTCCTATATTTTCAAAAGGGTTTTATTTTCATTTCTAGTTAATTGGTCACTAAATAATACTTAATGTATACATGTGTAAGATATATTTTATAATTTAATTAATATTATTCATAACTTCCATTCCAATTTCTAGGTGACAACTATAATAATATTTTAATAATATTATTAATATTGCATTGTAGTTTGGTAAAACTAGGACTTGCGTGTAACACAAGATGTCGAAGGAACATGGAATTGTCTATAAAAACTAAAAACATAGTGTTTCATGTACTTTAATCTAATATTTGTTTTTCGTGTTCTGTAATCTTTACATGGTGTTGTGAATAAGGAAATAATAACTTTTCACTTATATATAACACAAGATATATTCAGTGTAGCATAAAATGTAAAATATCAAATAGTTAAAATTAATTCAAAAAAATATTGCACAAAATATTGGGGTTTTTCACTTCCTCTATTTATTTTTTATAGCCATATATATCACACTACTAGAACTTCCTTTGATTAATATGGGATTATGAAGGCATTTATTGTGGCTAGCTAACTGTCAATATCGATTGTTGATTTTGTGGATGCATCATTAGTTGGTGCCACCTACAAACTTATTATTTGTATGGAGAACACTAGGAATGATTATTCTTATTTGTATTATAGTTATTTATCCTAATAATACTAATATAGGTCTCAAAGGAATCACTATTAATGAATTTGATGATGATATTTGTAACGTCCCAGTTCTGGAAGCCACCCAGAGGTTCCCCGTACCCAGTTGGTCATATGGCCTCAAGCGTATTTCCCCAAACTCTAGAAGCTACTGACTAGAAACGAGGGCCTTAGTTGTAATAGTGGGGAAACTATTCCCTCATTGGCAGAGTAACATAGCCGATGAAAATAATAGCAATAGTGGAAATAGTAATAATCCGTACAAATGTGAACAATAGAAAAAGAGAAGAAATAAATAGCTGGAACATATATATATATATATATAATAAAGCATGATACATATGTCTTGGAAAGCATCCAAACAGTTACAATGCTTTAATAAAAACATCACAAAACCAAAGTTAAAAATAAAATAGATAAACATCTCCTCATCATCAGAAGTCGAAGCATGGTCCCAGGCTCTTCAACTCCACAACAAGTCAATTACCTGAAGTAGAAGGGCACTTGACCTTATCTATAATTGCAGCAATATAATCTATTTGGGCCTAAAATCCTGACCAAAACAAGGTGTGAGAGTAAATAATAGTAGGCAACCACCCAAATATTTGTACCTAACAGTCAGTGAATATATATGGTGGGTAATAAGAAATATGATGTAAACAAGAAAGTACTCAGCAATAAAAAGTTCCACATATCAAATAATCAGCTAATCAAGCAGGATAACCCTTTGGGAAGTGCACATAGCCTATCCCATATGGTTCATTCGTAAGTATATTTAAAGAATCTCTGAGTAAGCACTCATAGTCAATTTCCCTTATAGTCAAAAGTGATTCAAGACTCTCTGAGGAAGCTCACACGGTCAATTCCCCTTATAGTCTAAGGTAGTCAAGGACTCTCTGAGGAATCTCACATGGTCAATTCCCCTTATAGCCTCAAGTGGTCAAAGACTCTTTGAGTAAGATCATTTGGTTAATTCCCCTTTATATTCTAAAATACTCAAAGTCTCTCTAAGGAAGCACACTCAGTCAATTTCCCTTATAGTCTAAAATGATTCAAAGACACTCTGAGGAAGCTCACTCAGTCAATTCCCCTTATAGTCTACTACACCAGCTTCTCATGGACCTATGTAATTCAATGATAATAGGAATTCAATAAGACCAAAGTAAACCTCAAGAACTACTTGGCTAATTGTTCTACAATATATCAAGCATGTCAGAAAACAAACACTCCACCCTACCAGACTAGGCATGGGAAAAAAGGCATGGCGACCAAAAGGCTAAGGAGGACCAAATGGTCGTAAATAAGACATGCATGGGAAAACACATACAAAACATGTAAATCAACCATATTAATATCCAAATAACCTCTACTCAAGCATACAAGCATGGAAGAAAATAAGGGTAAAACAGTAAATGCACAATACCCCGATCAAGGGTATTGGCCAAAATTGCACATATAACTCAAATAATATAAACAAAAAGGAACAAACTGCCTAAATTGGCATTGGAAGATCAATATACTTGATTCTCGGGGCATGAATCACCTTATAACACCGAAGATCTATAAAAACATCTAAAATGTTATACAGAGGATAACTTGGGAAAGAGGAGGAATTATGAAACGAAACTTAAGAAGAAAGAATATCTTACCGAGGCGATCCCAATGTAATCAATAGCAGTAAAATCGGAGTTCAGATGCTTGGTTGGGGTCTTGGAGAAATATTATGGCCATACGGGAGCTCTCGTCCAAATAAAACCTATATGAAGACATTTCTGGCTATTAGATGCAACCCCTGTGTGTTTAATGAAAAAAAGAAAATACACAATGTGTACTTTTGTAGTACACGACATGTACTTGACACTTCCATACTCCGTTTTTAGTGGCCTCCAGGTCACCCCCACATGGCTTTGTGCATTTCCACTACACGGCCAGTACACGGCTACTTGCAGTAATCGAATACAGGGCATGTACTCATAAAGTACACAGCGTGTACTCATAAAGTACATGGCGTGTACTTAGGAAATTTCCAGAAAACCCACTTCTTCTAAAAAATGACCAAAAAAGTATAACATACTTGAAAAAAGATTTGGGTTCTTTAAAACATCCCCCATTAAATAAATTTGGTCCCAAATTTCCCTAGCAAGGAGGTATATAAGAAGAATCCTCGAATAGGTTAGGCAACTGTACTCGTACATCATCCCCCCTCTCCCAAGTCTCATCTTGTGCTCATTTGTGCAACCACAACACTCGTACCAGAGGAATAAATCGGCCATGAAGAACCTTTGCACTACGATCGAAAAATCCGGATATGATGCTCTTGGAAAGATGCATCCACTTTCAACTCAACCTCCTCGGGTTGGAAAACAAGACACAGGTCTGAAATGTAATGTCAAAGATGAGAAACGTGGAAAACATCATGTGTAGCCCTGTAACTCTAGGTAACTAACTCCAAACATAAGAAATAAAACATGAATCCCTGTTTAAAATAATAGAGTGTGGAACTCAATGAATACATATAATCTCACAAATGTAAAACCGTCCCAGCTCATGAACACTGAAGGTCTCTCTGATCGGTAAGAAGTGAGAGACCTTCATGAGTATGTCAATGACAACCCATATTGCATCATTCCCTTGGGGAAACCTCGACAAACTTGTCACGAAATCCATCACAACATCGTTCCACATCCACTCGGGAATGGGTAACTATTGTAACAGCCCTGCTGGTCGCTGGTGCTCCACCTTCACCTGCTGACAAGTGGAGCACCTCATGACAAAACCAACAACATCTCTATTCATACCTGGCCACCAATACTGATATTGTAGATAACGATTCATCTTGGTGAGTCCATGATGAACTTCCTAAATAGTGGAATGAAAATCCTGAATCAACTACTCACGTATATCTGCTAGCACCCATATGTGCTCCTCGAAACGCAATATCTCATCCTCACCTATGGTCCATCCAGAAATAGGGTCCTCTCCTGACACACATTACCATAGGAATAGGCCTTCAGAGTCTGATAGATTCCTCATTCGTAATTGATCAAGAAGGGTAGAGGTAATAGATATAGAAGAAAGGAAAGCCTACCCATGTCTGTCATGCACCTCCAAATTCATCTCAGAGAACATAGACATAAGATTCCACTCACTACTGGCCTCTTAAACTACATGTATCTGAGTCCTCCTACTCAGCGCATCAGCCACTACATTGGCTTTCCCCAGTGCATAGGCAATCTCAAAGTCAAAGGACAGAAGGTACTCAACCAACCATCGGTTCCTCAAATTCAGATCAAGCTATGCGAATATGTACTTGAGACTCTTGTAGTCAGTGAAAACCACAAAATTCTCTCCTAGAAGATAATGTATCCAACATCGTAAGGTATTAACAACTTCTAACAACTTGAGATCGTGCGTCGGGTAGTTCCTCTCAGGTGGCTGCAATTGTTGAGACCAGTACCCAACGATTCCTTCTCCCTGCATAAGTACAGCTCTTAGCCCGAAACCTGAATCATCACAGTACACAATATAGCTCTTTCCCAGCTCTAAAAATACTAGTATCGGTGCCGAATTCAACCTCCATTTCAGCTCCTAAAAGGATGACTCACAAGAATATTACCATAAGAACTTTACAACCTTCTTAGTCAGACTTTCCAGTGGTTCTGCTAAGTGTGAAAAGTCCAGAATGAAACGTCTGTAGTATCCAGCCAGCCCTAGAATACTCTGTACCTCAATGATGTTCTTCGGATGCTCCCAAAAAACTTTTTCTCTCACTTTCTATGGGTCCACTGATACTTCTGTCAATAAGATAACGTGACCCAAGAAGTGAATCAGATACATCCAAATGTGGCTTTTTGAGATCTTAGTATATAACTAATGCTCTCTCGGTTTACTCAAAATGATCTCAAGATGGGTATCATGGTTTTATCGATTGTGAGAGTACACCAATATATCGTCCACGAATACAACCATGAAAGAATCCATGTAGGGATGGAACACTCGAGGTCATAATATCGCCAAGCGCTCAATCCAAGACCATAAATAACCTTTTTTTTCAAGGCCTCATGCCATGACTTATTTTATCTCATGAGACCTGCCGATGCATCGAGGGGATATAGTGGGCCACACCCATCACATAATAAGTCCAATTCATTACTCTTATTAAGGGTTATAAACATAAAAAACATATACATTCATATTGAAACTAACATATGAAATTTAAATAACTTTCCCCAGTCTATAAACATAAACACTCACCATTTGGAGTAATATGGTGAATGGAATCTAGATAGAACCTCCACAATAAAACTAATAAGAAACCCTTCAAAAAAAAATTTTGTAGATAATATAATAGTAGATAAATCACTATGAAATAAATGATTCATAAAAGAATGTTAACATAAATAAAGATATTTTAATGAGATCATTGAAAAATTCTTGAGGAAATAATCCTTAAACAATCAAGTGTCCCATACCACATACAAACATTCAAATCATAATCCCTTAGAATATCATGAGAATATAGAAACTCTTGATATGATATACCAAAGGGAAATACATACCCAAAATATGAAAATTAAGTGGTTAACAATGAATATATCTCATAAAAGTTAATGTGAGATGAGAAAAATTCTTTTTACATTGTAAAGAAGAGTTCTTTTGGAAAAATCATTTGTAATTGTCATGAAATTGGATTACAAACATGTATATCCTAGAAAATAAAAGGTAAGTTCATTGAAATTATATTTTAGGGTTAAATAAATTCTTATTGAGTTGAAACCATTTAAAAAGAGTTTTTAACAAGGCTTTAGAAATAAAATATTTTAGTGGGGCTTAAGGAATTTTTTAAAGATATTTTAAAGAACATAGGAATGTTTGCTTTCATAAAACAAGAAATGAACCAAAATATATTTTTCAATTTAAAATGTTTTATTTTATAAAGATAAATTTTTATTTAAATAGATTATAGTGTGAACCTCAAAATAGGTAAGAATTCGTGAAGTTCCTTGAATCGAGCTTGTATTTCAAGAAGATGTTTGGAAAGATCATTTTAAAACATACAACTCCCCATAAATGAAAGTAGTATTATAGTTGGTACACATATATAGAACATTATAATTGAATTTATGATTAGTACATAATAATAAATAATAACATCATTGAGGTGAGTAGAGAATAAGAGCTACGCGAATGAAAATACAGGTTTCAGTAAAAATTACTTAAACATTTCTAATCAATTGAATCATATTACCCAAAATTAATAATCATAAATGATACATTTATTATCATGAAAATAAAAAGATTCATGATATTAAACATAAATGGGAATTATACATACACCGTACACATGTAGTATTTGTGAATACGGGATATCACAAAAAAATAGGAGTGAGATGAAGAAAACCCTTACCTTAAGTCTGATGGTGTTCTTCTCTTGGTCTTAGTTTCCTAGATAACCAAATTAAATCCATTAATTAATATTTCCATAACCTATTCTACATTTAATTTTTTTATTATAACCTTATTATGTTCATTCATTTCCTTTTTATGGGTTAATATGTTCAATTTCATTGTTCGGGTCCGTCTGTTTCATGATCGATGAACTTATATACATGAATGGAGAATCATGTAAAATGAGGATTATTATCAAGAATTGAAGTTATATTTAATTATTGTAAATACATAAGGTTACATGTTTGCAAATTTCATTTGTTTTCTTGGAGTGAAGATGAATCATTATATATATTATTTAATGATAACTGTTTGGGTTAAATTGCAGTTTTTGGACACCACAAAATCATTTTGCTTTATAAATAAAACCCTTGTGTAAAAAAAGATTATGGAAATATAGATGATACATAATACATATATTATAGTATTTTTTTTAAAAAATATTGGTTTTGTGACTGTAATTTAAGATGGTAATAGAAATTGAAAACCCATCATCCTTGAATGTGGTAAATTAGCACATCACGGATAGTGTTTTCATTTTTAGTATAAAAGAATGGTAAATGAGAGATGATGAATAATTATTAATTTATCATGAAAAAATTCTAGTTCATGTAATACAATAGATTCATCACAAAATATGGTTGAAAGTAGTAGAGAAAAGAAAAATAATGAACTCAAAATTAAAGAAAAGTTGAGAAATCCCATTCTAAAAATTCTACATCCAAACATCGATGCATAAAAATTCATCAATATGTTGATGAAAGAAAATGGGTTATCTCATAATTATTACATAATATTTAAATTAAGGGGGATATGTAATTACATATCCCAACATAAACCAAAATAAATTTAAAATAATAACATAAAATGAAAAATTGAAAAAGAGAAGGGTGGTAGATTCTCTTACCTAGTAGAGTAACTCTTAAAACATGAAGGTTGGGAACTTGGGGAATTGAAGACACCTGGTATGAATCATAGGGTTGTTAAACTACCCTATATTCTAGGTTTATGAATTTGTAATGAAATATAAAAAAGGAACGAGTGGGTTTTTATAGTAAATGAGATCGAGTTTTCTATTAATTTCAAGGGACACCTCATTAGTGGTTTTTTAAAAACCATTGGAATGAACATGGTATTAGCCACTTGGGACACCTATTGTCATATTTTACTATAGAAAATTCTACCAGCCTTTTATATTAATTATTACATCATTATGATGTCAATAAATATACTGAAAACTCAAAATAGTATTTTTATCATTCACAAAAAAAAATCAAATAATTTAGAAAAGTTATGAAAATTTACCCCAACCAATTTTTGATGTGTAGAATTAAAAAATGAAATCAATTTTTCAAAAATAAATTTCTAAATATTTTTAATTTAATTTTTAAATAAAATCATAATTTATTCTAACAAACATTAAAACAATAACTTGTTTTATAACAACTTGAGAGATCAATCAAGGTCCCATAAAATTATGTTATAACAAAAATACAATAAATTAAAACTTTATGATTACAATTTCTATAAATAAATTTAAATTTAAAATTATTAAATTAATAATAAAATTTTAATTTAAATATTTATGACAAAAAAAATACCAATACTTCTACTATGATCGTTTTTTCACTTATAAGATGTCTAATTGTATTTATACATTCATGGGTGAAGTTTCAATTTCTATGGCCAGTTTACTATTCATTACTATTAATAAGGGTATGTTACTATTTATAATGGTATGTTTCTAGTCATAAGGGTATGTTACTATTCATCAAAAATTATGTTTGAGTTGTCATACTCTAAATATCTTACTAAATGCAACCATTTATATTAGGTTTTCAAAATTTAAATTACAGAAGTGTAATAATTATGTTTATTTTTTAGGTTAAAATAAAGTGTTATTTTGTATAGACTTAGAGTCTCAGGCATTCTATATTATATTTATTTGTAAATTCTTGGGGTGTTACGGCAGTTGTAGGTGGGGAATTACATAGAGAAAACCTAGATGTTGGAAAATGTGGGGGTATGTGAGGGGGCATCCTCAGGGGAACCACATTTCCGAAACAATGGGTGTATTGAACCCCATTTATAGCGAATTTTTGTAATTTTTTTAAAAAATATTAGGTTTATATTTTGATATGGGCTGATAAATACATTGATTAAATTACTATATTTCCATTAAATGAAATATTCCAAGGGGTTTAACCCATTATTTTAAAATAATTACGAAATTCAAAAAAACCCTCAATAAATTCTTCGTTCATTAATAAAATAGTAAGATATATGCAAACGTGTGTATGTTTATAAACATATATAATACATAAAAGATGAGACACACTTACTTATTTATTTAATAATAATATGATTAGGAAAAATTAATAACATAATTAAAATAATAAAAAATTAAAATATTAATAGTTATTAAAATATTATTAATAACAAAAAAATTAAATTATTATTTTTTATATTTATAAAATAGTAGTAAATCTATAGTGATTATGAAAAATGGATAATATAAATATAAATATTTTTATTTTTATTTACTATATTATTTTTTTATAAATATTCATATTAATTATTTTTAAGACTATTAACTTGGCTAGTATTTTTTTGTTAGTAGACATAGTAATTAAGATTACTTTAATTTTGATTAAATTATTAATTTTTAATAACTACATAATTCATTGTTTTTAATTATAAGTTTAATTATATTATGTTATTTTTATGTGTTATTAGTTTTAAGTGAATTTTTATTTTATGAAAATAAATAATAATCTATGAATTATCATTTCAGGGTCACAAATGACCCATGTCCATAAATTTAATAAAAAAAGGTGAGGTAGATAATACACTTATACACGTGGTTCATTTTCATTACAAAAATACATTAGAAATGGTTTTTAATCTTAATTTTCATGTATTTATAGACATAACAAGTCTTGATAGGTGGGATTTGGTCATCCAATAAAGAGTTGGTAAAATGTTGAATGGACTAGGAATTTCAGAGGTAAATCAGAGGCATTTGGACCCATTTTCCATGGTTTGTGGTTTCTAGTAAGTCACCCAAATTGTGCACCCCATATAACACCTTGATATTTTAAAATACAACCATCATGTTCGATATAATATATGACATAAAACCCTAATATTAAAATAGAATGTAACACCCCAAGAATTTATGATATATTTCATTTTAAATAAATTAAATATCCTCGATAGCTTGTGATTCACGTAATGTCGGATTTTAATGAAACATGATACTCTATTAAAATATTATTATTTAAACATTACCATTATAACTTAGTCATTTAGATTGTAGGTATGAATATGACTAATTAGTTCTAAAATTTATATGTATAAAACTTTTGGATATTTATTCATTATAAATAAAATAAAAATTCTTTAAAAGAAAATGAAAAGTTTTTCGGAAAAAAAAGTATTTTTATAAATAGCGGGTTTATTTCACTTTGTGCACTAAGTTAGAAATTTATTTTTACCAATTTTAGATAATTTATTTACAAAATTAAATTATTTTTTGAAATAATCACATAAAAATTATCTATGATTTATTTTTTGAGAATTTTCTAAAAGGAATATTTTTTCGATGAATAATCACAAATACTAGTTTTTATTGAAAAATTTCTTTTCAGTTAAATCATTTAAAAGTTTTATTTTTATTTAATTTTTTAAGTATCATTATTTAAATTTGGTAACAATAAACATAATATATTTTAGCATAATAAATTTAATATTGAATTTTTATATTCAAACTTTCTATACTTATGGGAATTTTTCTTTGTAAAATAGTTTTTATCATATCTATAGGTTTAATTTTAAATTAAATTATTAGAAAAAAATGCATTGAATTTGATAAAATTGATTCATTATTTTTATTTATAATAATTAATATTATTTTATATGGTAAACATACTTTTTGGTTATAATTATTATTAAAAATAATAATAAATTAATTAACGGGGTTAATGTTAAAATGAGATTTTGTGTGCTATATGGGCTTATATTAAAATTAATTTTATATAAATGTAGCATTTTTATTTTATAAATTTTATTTAATATTAATAATAATTTATTATAAATTATTTAAAAAGAACCATTTTATTTATTATTAATGGATAAATTACCTAGGTTAAAAAACTAATTACCATAGTGAAAACTAAAATGTTAAAAGTGAGTGACCTTAAAAGTTAAAAAATAATATGTTTAAAACATCTGTTATTTTATGTGGGGGTGTTTTAATTGATATTAAAATCACTTAAATCCATTATTTATCAATTTTTTAGGTACATGGGGTGAGAGTGACTTCCCATTATTGAATATTTTTTGGTATTTTCCTCCCCAATTATGAAAGGGAACTCACTCTCCCCACTTATTTACATCAATTAAAATATTTTTAATTAAAAAATATACAAAATTATATCAAATAAATCCTTATACACATTATATATCTTTTATTATTTTAGAAATATTAACCCTTGTGTCCTCATGAATAGATCTAATGGAGGTTTCTCTAAGAGAAGGTAACTGACTTCACTGAGCTCTTTATTTTTCTTCTTCTTTTACAATGTAAAATTATTTGTTAATATTTAAAATATAATAAAACATGTTTCTAATAAATACTTATATGTCATTATTTTTATGTTGGAAAACTTATTCATTTTTACTTCCATCAAATGGAACATGTAATCTTCAATCTTGTGTACGGTGGACTACAGTCTCACGAATTGATGAAAATCGTTTTCCATCAACACTTCTTACATTGAGATATAATGATGCATTTAACTTATATATATATGATATTTATTATATAATTAAACTTATTTAGTTATAATATCACATATAACTTATTAATTTCTATTTGGTTTAAAATATTATAACGACGCTCATGGGTACAATGGACAACAACCTCGCGAAGCGATGTGATTCCTTTTTCACTTAGAATTTACATGGAAAGTAATAAGGATTAATTTAATGAATATATGTTATATATATATATGAAATTATATAAATTATTTAAAATTAATATATCAAACAATTAATTACCCTTTCACTCTTTAAGAGAATGATATTTTCTCTCCTGCTTAAGAATGACCTATCATCTCTACAAAGAAATGTGATTCTTTTTCTATGTATAATTTTCAACAATGGTTATAAGGATGTATATAATGATAAATAATAATCTTTAAAACATTTATATTATTCTAGAGATATTTTAAAAATATCTTTTATAAAAGAACTCTAACTTTTATAACAAAACACGTATGAGAAAATAAGGCAATTAACACAAAAAAATGAAAATAATGAAATATTATTAACAAATGAGTGGTAAAGTGTTATAATAATATTTTATATGGTATGATATATATTATTATGGTTATTTAACATATTCATAATAAATATATATGTATTATATAGGAGTTTTAGACACATATTAAGGAAGTCGTACTTGAGGTAAGGGTATCTTGTCGCACTTTTACTCCTATGAGACATGTACCATATTCCTCACTTATTCCTCTTTTCAGTGTATATACAACCAATTTTAATATTTTACATCATGAATATATTTTTTTATGGTATTTAAATTTAAATCTAAAATTATTTCTTCCATGGGGCTTATGATTCAAACGTTACCATAGTGGTAAGGGTGTATTTCAAAATCTCATCATTATTCAAGATTTTTTATGTTTAAATACCCATTGGGGGGATTATTTGATATTTATATCTTAAAATAAATATATTTTATTCTCCGATGGTTATTAATTAAATTTTTCAATCAATAGTTCCATTTTTCTCTCTGTTACATAAAATTATCGAGAAAATGTTGTTAAGAAAATAAAGCATTATTTCTCTCTTCAGTCGAAAATCATTTTTCATCCAAATTCATGTCAAAAGAGATTTTAACATTTTCCAAATGATTTATTAAATAAATTTTTACCCATGATTTTTTTTAAAAATGATTTGAATGGAATATTTTTTTCTATTTCCGAACGAGGTACTTTTTAAACTTTTTACGGTAGTGTGAAATGAATTTTTTTTAACCTATATAGTCTGCAAAAAATGATTATGTTTGTTTATTAGGGTAACTATTAAAATTTTATATGTTAATTTTTCAATGCAAATGTTTGTGTAGATTATGTTTCACCCCTTTAATATGAGTAATGCAATGGGCTTATTAAGTGATCGGTGGGGGCTATAATTACATAGACCCTCGATGCATTGGATGGTCTCTTGAGAGAAATAAGTTGGCCAAATTAAGTGGGTTTTTACACATAATTTGAAACTATCTTGTGAAATATCTTGAATGTATGTGTTATATTTCTATCATTATGCATTACCTTATTATGAGATCATTTATTAATATCCATGTGATTATCATATTAGTTGGAAAATCAATTGACAAGTTTCAAGATCCTATGATTATTTATATGCTAATATTCGATCATCCCTTATTCCTACCATATTATGTTCATGTTAATATTTAAATGGAATCTGTTTCATTTATTCATATTTACATATTGACTATTCTTTTTTATTCATGATAGCTTTCATTATATTCATACCCTTACTAAGCATCTGATATCAACCCTTTGTTATAATTTATTTTCCCCATGATACTAGGATGTATTTTGTGATTGAGATGCAGAGATATGCTATGAGGAATAATTGAGTTCTCAAAAAAATTGTATATTTAATATTTTTAAATTTTAATATGTGTTTCAAGTACATACCTAGTTTAAAAAACCATTAAATTATTCGTTCCTTTTGGATTTGATTTCTAGAATCTAGTATGAGTATAATAAAGTAACCACTCTCTCTAGGATACTGGGGTCTAGTAATTTACTATTTGTATTAGAGAAAGTTTACTCAAATCCCTGGTAACTAGATTTAGGAAAACATAGTTCATATAACATAACCCTATAATAGACTTTGAGGAAATTAATACAAGAATATCCTAAATTTTTTTAAGGAAGATATTATGTGGTTTTTTCCTAGAAATACATCCATGTCTGGATACTAAAAGTGTGCATGGTTCTAGGATAGTTGTACCTAGGGGTAATAAATCTAAAAAGGGAACATTGGTCTTTGATCGGTTCATTACCTAGAGCATGAAAACATGTCATAATACACACCTAGTTTGACACTCCTGAGGGATATGCTTGGATTAATTCTCATTTTATATACAAATCATTATGAAGTATTTTAAAAAAAATTAATGATTTGAAAACCTTCCCAAAGAAACCATGTTTATGAGTATGAGTTTATCTATGCATAATGTTTTTTATTTTATGTTAAGTTTTTCACTAGTTTTTGAATTATAAATTATGTTTCAAAATGTTATGATATAATATAGTGTATTCTATTTTTTTAAAATGGATCCTAGTGGAAGTAATGGAAACCATATAAATTCACATACCCAATATAGAGATTGACCTCCTTGGAAAGATAATGAAGTTGTAGCTGGAGCTACAGCTAGAACTAATCAAATTATAAATATATTAGGGAATCTGAATCAGTGATGAGAAATAAAATTTCACATATGGATAATATGGTTGATTAGACACTTGGTGTATCAATGTTAGATTACTTTAGGGGTCAGGAACCTCCATCATTTAATGGGAAAAAAAATCAATTTTTAGGTAAGAAATTGATATGTTCCATAGATAATATATTTCTTACTTTTAGAAGTCGTGAATGGGATAAAGTTTTCATGGTAGTTTATCATATCTCAGGAGTTGTAGATCAACGGTGGTCATTGATTCAAAACACTAAGTATAAAAAAGAAAAGTCACAAATGGAATTGAAGGATTTTAAGGTATGCTTCTTGGAAAAGTATTTACCTCTTGAAAAATGAGAGGATATAGACAGAAAATTACTAAGTCTAAGATAAAAAGATGAGTAAAATGTTACTATGTATGAATCCAAATTTACAATGTCATAAACGAATGTTATAGACTATGTATATAATATAAATAGTAATGTTGACCATTTCTTTGATGGGTTAAATCCATCCCTGTGAAGGGATCTAGTCTCTCAAACACTCTCATCAAATGAGGACCTTTTATAATCTTCTATAAATATAGATAAATAATTATCCAAGTATTAGGGATTTTAAGGGAAGAAATATATGAAGGGTGATAGAGAAAAATGAGGATAAAGGGAAGAAAGAAAATAATGGTTTTCCCCCATGGGGTAATTATGGAAAGAAACAATCTGGTACTTTCATGAAGGGAATGTGACTTTTCTATAAAGGTGGAGAGAAAGGCCATCAGGTTTGTGATTTTAAAGGAAATAAAGAAGTTAACATTTTTTAATGATTCAACTGTAAGGATATAGGGAACTATGCAAATTAATACTCCAACCATCAACACAGTATACCTTAGAATATACTAAGAGATTAAGATTAAGTGTATTTTATTAATACAACCAAGGTGGAATGATTAAATTACTTGTGTATTTGGATTCATAAATTATGATATTCTCATTATAAGAATCATGAAATGTATAATTACTATATTGTTGTATTATTTATTTAAGTATTTCTAAGAAGATGTTAAATGGTACCAAAAAAAGTTATTTTGTGTTAAGTTGGTATTTTTCTAAAAAAGATGATTTAGGGAAGATAAACATTATTATGTTCTCTATATTGAGATAATAATAACAAATATATATTAATGGGATAGTATTAGGTACTATGAAATTGGTTAAGTGACTTGATGGTATATGTTATTTTTTATAGCATTTACTACATGTTGGGATTTATGGAATATATTTGAAAACATATGATTTTTTGAAGCATACATGTTTTCATTAAGCTTTTATAGTGATCAAGGTAGTCTCATATTTTTAATGTGACATTAAGACACAATTTATATTATTTGGGGAATATAATGTTAATTTAGAAACATAACTTTTTAATTTTTTGAATTTGAATTTTTTTAGACTTATTTTGGATGAGTCTTGAGGTTAACTATTTACGAAATTAGTTACATTGAACTTTTGGAGTTACTAACGAGGTATTAGAAATTAATGATAAATTTTTCTAACAATTTTGATCTTGATTGATATCAAACTATAGTAAGAATGAATTTTCATTATTTTATAGATCTTATGATCCATTAGAATTAAATTTTAGTAATTTAGGTATAGAAATTCATTTTGGATATTCATTTCATCGTTTAAGAGAAGATGTGGAAATTAATAAAAGTAAAACCAAAGGATGAAATTATATTTTTCATGTATGTATATTTCATTATATTTTTAGTATATATGGTAAAGGAATTCCTCAAATCTATGAAAAGGATATAGAAACAAAAATGTTATCTTATTACCTTTATATTTGATGAACCAAATAGTCTCTTAACTCGTAAAAGATTTGTAGTTTTATAGATCATTAAATTTATTATGATCAATTATAACTATCACTCTATAAAATTATTTACACTTTTATTCAATGTCTATATTTTCACTTTCCAAAAATGTTTTCTTACTTGGAAACCTAGTATCTATTATTCTAGATAACCCTCATAGTTCCCTTTCTCTCTTATCTTGAGGGTGTTTTATTAAAACTTTTTTATGATGTGGACTTCCAAAAAAAGTATTTTAAAATTTTAAACCATTTATTATCAATATTGTGATTAAATTTTGAGGATTAAATTTATTTATGGGGATAGATTGTAACACCCTTAGATTTTAAATAAGGATCAACATATTAGATAGAAAATATGGAACACAACTCCCAGAATATAATAGAATATATCACCTCAAGAATTTATGATATATATCTTTTTAAATTAATTCAATCCTCTCAATATCTTGTGATTCATGCAATACTGAGTTTAAACGAAATTGGATACTTTATTAAAATATTATTATTTAAACATGACCATGATAAACTAGACTTCAAGTTACCGGGTATGAGTAGGATTAACTAAATTATGAAAATTACATTTATAAAACATGTATAAAATTAATTAAATAGATATGTATTGATTATAAATAAAATAAGAATTATTTAAAAGAAAATAAAATATTTTCTGAGAAACTATATTTTCTAAATGGTGGTTTCATTTCACTTTGAACACATACGTTATAATTAATTTTTAACATTTTGTAAAATTTATTTCATATAATAAAATTAATTTTTAAAATAATATTTTCAAAATTATATTAAATTTATTTTTTGATACTTTTTTGAAATGAATATTTTTTCAATGAATGGTGAAAAATATTATTTTTTTGTTGAAAATTGCCTATACATTTATATCATTTAAAGGTTCCATTTTGATTTAAAAATATTTCCAAATTAAAATCAGTTCACTTATGTTATAATAAATAAAATTTATCTAAGTGTGATCAATTTTTTATTTTTTATGTTAAAACACTCGATACTTATGAGGATTTTCTCTTTGAATGCTCGCTTTTCCATCACGTTTGCATGTTTAAATTTTAATTAATAATTTCCAATTGTATTAGTTTAATTTGAAAAAAATGGTTTCCATATTTTAATCCAAATAATTAATATTAATAAATAAGTCCAAAATTACTTATTTTTATAATAATTAGTAATAATAATTAATTAAATAATTAACGTGGTTAAGGTTAAAATGATGTTTTCGGTGTTACATGTGTTTGTGTTAAAATTTATTTTCCATACACATGTTTTTTTATAAATTTTATTAAATAATTATAATTAGTGGACTTAAATTACATAATAAGGTTCATTTCATTTTAGGATTAATGGATAAATTAACTTTGTTAAAAAATCTAATTACTCCAGTAAAAACTAAAATGTTACAAGTGAGTGATCATAAAGGATAAGGAATGACATGTTAAAAAATTTTGTTTATTTATTTGGTAAAGGTGTTAATAGACCTTAACTTTCATAAAATACATTATTTATTAATTTTGGATGCAATTGGGATAAGAGTGACTTCCGATTATTGAATATTTTTTGGTATTCACAAAAAATCCACTTCTCCTCAATTATAAAAGGGCCCTCACTCCCCTCAATTATTGACACTTATAAAACCATTTTTACTGACCAAACCCTAAACAATCACTCTAAAACAAATTTATCCACATTATAGATCTTTTTTTATTCCCAAAATACCAGTCCTTGTGTTATTAAGAAGTTATCCAAAGGAGGTTTGTCAATGGAAAGGTATTTTTCTTCACTATGTTATTTTTTTATTCACTTAAAAATATTAATTGTGTCCTAAAAATAACAATATAAAAACAAAAATATATATAATATATTTATATCTTACTATGTTTAAATAATAATATTTATCCATCTTTACTTCCATCAAATAGAAAATTAAATTTTCAATCGTTTGTATGGTGGACTACCGTCTCACGAACTGATATAACTCATTTTCCATCAACACCTCTCACAATTCGATATAAAAATGGATAATATATATGTATATGATATATTTATACTTACAGAGTTATAATATCACATATATCTTCTTACTTTATATTCGGTTTAAAATATGATAACGTCACTCGTGTGTACGGAGGACTACCACCTCACAAAACAATGTGATTCATTTTTAATCTAAGATTTGAATGGAAAGTAATAAGGATAAATTTAATAAATATAAATTCTTTAAATTCTATAAAATTAATAAATCATAAACTTTCTTACCATTTCACCCTTTAAGGGAATGATATCGTCGCTCATGTGTATGTATAGCTTACCGTCTCCAAGAAGCGATGTGATTCATTTTCTATGTACAATTATAAAGAAGGATGTATATAATGATATATATATATATAATTAATTAATATAATTATGGATATTATAGAACAATATTCTATTTACAATAACTATAACATTCATGATTAAACACACATTAGAAAGCAAAGCAATTAACCCACGAAACAAAGAAAATATTTAAATATTATTAACGAACGTGTGGTAAAATGTTATAAGAGGATAAAATATGGTATGATATATATTATTATGGTTCAATAATATATTTATAATAAACCTATATTTATTATATAGTATTTTCAAACACATACAAAGGAATTTAGACTTGAGGTAAGGGTTTCCTATCTCACTTTTACTTCTATTAGACATAGGCCATATTCACAACTTATTACATTATATGGAGTATATAATACCCCTTTTGATATGTAATATCTTGAATATATTTCTATTCATGGAATTTAAATTTTAATTTAAATTTATTTCTTTCATAGGTCTTATGATTCAAATGTTACCAATGTGGTAAGGGTGTATTTCCCAATCTCGTCATTATTCCGGATTGTTTATGTTTAAGTCTTCATTGTGGAATTATTTGATATTTATATCTTAAAATAAATTTATTTTATTATTGGTATTCATTAAAATATTCAAGTAATAGTTCCATTTTTCTTCTCTTTTTTACATAAAATGATTGAGAAAATGTTTTAAATAAAATTCAACTTTAATTATCTCTTCAATCGAAAATCATTTTTCATCAAAATCCATGTTTTCTATAAATGTTTTTAAAAATCTTTTTATCATTAAAAAAAAGATTTATTAAATAATTTTTTTCCCAGGTTTTAATTTTTAATTTTTTTAAAAAGTTGTCTTTTCTTCATTTTTCGAATGAGGCTCTTTTTAACCTTTTTACAATAGTTTGAAAGGAATGGTTATTTATGTTATATAACATGTACATTATTTACCACTATAATGACCACTCAATATTTTAAATATTAAATATATTTTTTAATGTTTATTTTTAAAGGAAAATAATTCTAAACAATTTAGTGGAATTTTAGTTTTAAAATTATTTTCAATGTAAAAAGGTTTTTTCCCTCAAAACAAAATTTAATTACATTTTTATGGTATTTAAGTTCATAAATGACATAAACCATTTATTATAACTATGATACATTTTGGATATGTTTTATTGATACCAAAATTATTATTTCTCTTGATGGATCATGATCATTTTGACTAGGTATATTCAATTTTATTACTATTAACCATATTACTCTAGGTAATTTATGATTGTGTTGATTCATTATAGTAATTATTAACATTTCATATGTTTATTTTTCAATATAAATAATTGTGTTGATTATATTTTACCAATTTCATTTGATTAATATATTGGACTTATTAAGTGATTGTTGGGGATATAAATTTCATAGCCACACAATTTATCGGTAGGTCTCCTGAGACAAATCAATTTGCTAAATTAAGTGGGATTTTACTCCTATTTTTAAACTATCTTGTGCTAGGTATTGACGGTATAATTCAAATGTCTGAAATTATTAATTCCATCTTTATGATATCATTTATTGATGTCCTAGTGATTATTTTATTATTTTAAATATTCATGGACTATAATTATGCACATGTGATTATTTATATGGATTTATTTGATCATCCTTTATTCTTCATTATTATGCTCAAGTTATTCTTTAAATGGAATCTGTTTCCATTATTCAAATTTATATAGTTATTATACTTATTTATTGATTATACCTTATATTATAGTAATACCATTTCTATGTATATCATCTCACCCCTTTTTTATGTTTAATTTTCCCTAGGATACCAGGATGTGTTTTGTGAGTGATATACAGAGATATGCTAAGGGGAATAGTAGTGTTCTCAAATAAAACACTTTTTTTATTTTATTTTTTTAAAATTTAATGTTAATTTAAATTATTTATCTTATTTAATGTAACTAATAAACTATTTATACCTTATAAATTTGATTTCTTATATCTAGTGCCAATGTAACCACCAGCTCTAAGATACTAGGGTTAGGGTCATTACACCCTAGAACAGGAAACCATAAAATTCCTAATCAATGGAGATATAATTTTTCTAATTCTATACACATGGTTAAACAAACTATTGTGATTCCCCATGATACTATGATAAATGGTTTTGTGGAGGTAGTGGGGATTTCGTGCTCTTCACAAGGATATTCAAACTAGGAGGGCCAACCATTATGTAGTACGAGTTGGAACCATATGATAAAGAAAAATGAACATGGTTAATTGAACCATGTGGCCATTACAATAGATCATTTGACTCAAACGTATAGGGACAAGATTAACAACACGATTGGATAACGGTTAAACTAACGGTGTGTTATAACCGTGCATTAATCAAGAGATAACCACTTACATCCTAAGTACCTCCATAACAACTCTTTGACCTAGGATTATAACCCATAACCACTCTCGAAATCTGAGGGTTATACAATGAATGATCTTATGAACATTTTAGTGGGATTTAACCATCTAATAGGAAATCAATTTTTGTGGTAGGAGCACTTATAACCCAATATAAGAATTATTTTGGAGTTTTTGCTAGTAGTGGATTGTAATTTTTACTTCCCTTCCTTAATGTAATGAACACTAGAGAAAAAAATAGATTATTTTTCATCATTTATTCCATGAGTATCTAACTCCCCCTATGTTTCTAGGTGTGGATGACATTGGTGGATTATTTGGTGTTATTAAAGATTTTTTTTAGTGTTTGTGAAATTCTTTTATTTTCCTTTCTTATTCACCATATTTTCATTATTCAATTTACTACATACATTTCACAGGACCAAGAATAATATATAAAAGTATATTTGAAAAGGTCACAACAATTATACATATTACCATTATGTATAATCACCTTCAATGTAAATTTTTCTTAAGGAAAAATTATAGAAATTAATTATCGAATCAAGAAGTGAAATTACTTTAATTTAATTAAACCCTACTAGACTAAGTATGTTTTGATATGCGTAGATCGTGATGGTGATGATTTATTATGAACAAGACAACACTTAATAAGGAACAATCCCTTTAACCTTCATTTAAGGACATGTCCCCAACACATCATCCTTATTAGGATAAAAATAAAATTTAGAAAATTTAATTTTCTTTAATATAATCCTTGACAATTTTCCATTTAGTTTTTAAAGAGTATTGGTAAATTTGAAAAAAATACTGATTCTTAAAATATTTTACTAAATATATCAATTTAAAAAAATATACTTGAGAATATCCCCAAGGATCGACCCCATAGTTCCACTATACTTGTAGAAGATAGTTAGTTTAAAATTAAATTTGCATCTCATAAAGTAAACATTCAACCAGAACAACATCGGATTTAGTCGCTGTTTTTTTAGAAACACTCTACTTATTGTGTATTGTGGATATAATTTTGTCGATTAATTTGAAAATAAAAAAATTCATATTTTTTTTTCTTAACCTCATTTATGTATTTGTGTAATTTTTTTCTCTTTCATACTTGGTGTGTCATTTTTGTATATTCAGAACTATAGTTTCATGAGGTAGTTCCTTATCCATTCTAGTAGAACTGAAACATCATTAAAACTCTTATTTTACATGAAGATCAAATGATATATATCAAGGAAATGTTGAGTACTTATAGGGAAGAATATCCAATATGTTTCCATACCAAACATGGAAGTGGGAGACCTGACTTTTGTCTATGGAGTTGTAAAATATGGAGTACAAGAAGAATAGTTTAATAATTACTTTCCACATGTTTGGGAATAACAATAACAGACACTCAAATTCATGGAATGTTTCATGGAATCTACAACATAAGCCATAATAATTCATGTTAATATTTTATCCAGAATATCCTTAAAAATATCTACCACCAGACCTGCAACAATAGCTATCACAAAAATCATAGTAGTATCTTTCTAAATAAAAACACCTACTAGCTTGATATATGCCAATATATGTTCCACATGAGTAAAATGATTTCCAAGTTCATTTACCACCTAGAATGCCCTTATTGAGTATGGGTTTTCTTTAATTCATGGTGTTGATTGAAATATTGTTCACCCACCTATCCATGACAACAATTTTGAGGTGAAAAAAACTCTCATGAAGCTCATTCAAAACACAATTCAATTTGGAGGATTGTCGAGTAAGGATTCCAATTCTCATCATTAAAATTGTCATAATATTTTTGATATTTTTAACTAGAATGGGGTATCATAGGATGATGTTAGACTTCACTTATTACCATTTTCACTGAGGGATAATCCCAAGGACTAGATTAATGGGTTTCCACAATTCTCTATTCTTATATGGGATGATATTCCTAAATCCATCCTTGCTAAATATTTTCCACCGTCCAAAATAGTTATTTTATTAAATGACATCCATAATTTCCAAAAGCATGAAAGTAAGTCTTTATATGAGTCTAGTGAGAACTTAAAATAAATGATTAGAAAGTTTCATCATAATGGGATTCCCTTATTAATTCATGTACAAAAATTTTATATCAGACTCACTATGATAACCAAATTTGTGGTGGATGTCGTGACTAAAGGAACATTTATGTGAAAATCACCTGAAGAGTTCTTTTATTTATTAGAATATATTTCATCCAATAGCTTCCAATGAAACTAAAAAAGATAAACTTAAAAGAGTTGGATTTAAAATATCAATATCACCATAATGATTGCCACCTAAATTGATGTGATGTTAAAGAATATTGATACACTCAATCTCAATGAAAATTACCATGTTTAATCAGAAAAATATCCCGATTATAGTGAATACAGAGAAAAAAATTCCATGGGTGAATGTCCAAGAAACAGTTATAGTTCTTCTTTGAGTGAAGTGAGCTATGTTTCCAAAAATCGGGGGGTAAAAATTCTTTTCACATTATCAAAAACCCGCAAGGAAGGATAATTTCAATTATGGTTGGGGTGGACAATGAGAAAATATTTCCAAAGTAAGGCCTCAAAGACCTCCAGGATATGCCCAAACTCAATACCATAATCCATACCCAAGAAAAAAATATAAATCAATAAAAGTAGGCATATTATTAGATGCAATGTCACGAACCATCCCCTGGGGCCCATGTCATGACTACCCCAAGATCGCCTTCCATAGGCCATGGGCTAGTGACTAGAATCAAAAAAGAGTATCCATATAAGGGGAAGGCATTGACTTTAAACCTATATAAACACACAATCCAAGAACACAACAAGAAGAAACCACGGAGTAAACTCCATAGTAAAAAGTGTACTGAAAGTAAAGGGTCTGGAACACAAGCCCAAATGAAATGTACAAGTACAAATGAAAAAAGAAAATAGCTCCTAGGATTTCCACCAAGGATCCTACCTGAAGGCTAGTTATAGCTCATGATCAGTAGTTACTACAGCACGCCACATCAAATGGTCCACCTCTTAGCATTGTCCAGTCCTGGATCCCTCATCCCCGATCAATGTTGTCTGTTATCTGCACAAGACAAAGCATGGTGCGGGTGTAGCCCATTCAGGGGTGAGTATAACAGTAATCAGTGGGGACCCTAAGACACCTAAAGGTATCCCAGAGTTCCACAAAGAAAAAAGCCACAGGTAAACCTCAGTTATAAAGCATGAAGCGGTCATCAACTCTACTTATGAATATGCCCATATATATACCTAAGTTATCAAGTTATTCTCATCTCATATATGAGGATACATAGGACTCCAACTTCTAAGTTATTTTCATAATTTTTCCACGAGTGAAGAATACCAAAAAGGTAACATCACAAAGGTGAAAGTACTACAAAGGTAACACAACGAAGGTAACACCATGAAGGTAAAAGTACCACAAGGGTAACACTATGAAGGTAACACCACGAAGTTAAAAGTACCACAAAGGTAACACCACGAAGGTAAAAGTACCACAAAGGTAACACCACGTAGGTAACACCATGAAGGTAAAATTAGCACAATGGTAAAGACTCAACTCACACAAGGTATAACTTAAGTATAGAAGTAAATATGATCAGACATATTGATGGATCATCTTATTATGTCGAGAGGCTCTACTACTGACCCACACAAGATCAATATGCACCATCCCACAGAGGATCAATGAGTGCTAACCCACATAGGATCTGACCCACACAGGATCGGTATGCGCTGACCCACATAGGATCACTGAGCATTGAACCACATAGGATTTAACCAACATAGGATCGGTATGCGCTGATAGACATAGGATCGTTGAGCACTAACCCACACAGGATCGATAGGTGCTGACCCACATAGGATTTATAAGAACTGACCCACACAGGATCGAAAGGTACTAACCCACACAAGATCTCGGAAATTTTTTTTAAATGGGTTTTTGTTTTTAAATTATTTTACAAAAGGGTTAGGGTTTGTGGTATTTTTAAAAATGGGTCTGGAGATGCGTCAGCCCCGTTGACTCATCTGCACTCAACAAGATTAGTGAACAGGGTTGACGCATCTTGTGTAAAGTTTCTAAAGGATAAGCGAACCTCGTTCACTATTTCTATAGAATCTTTTTTTAATTAATACATGTTACAATATATGTATATATAATTAAATATTAAAATAATTATTAATAGAAAATTCAATATTAATAAATATTGATTAAATATTAATTGAATATTAATTAAAAATTCAACAATATAAATAAAATAACTATAAAATCGTGATTAAATATTCACTAATATTAAAAAATTAAAAAATATTAAAAAAATTAAAAAATAATAATAAACATTTAAAAAATATTCATAATCCAAAGAAATATTAATAAATATAGATTAAATATTAAATAAATATTAATAAATATTAATGTATATAAAAAATGTAAATAAATATTAATAAATAATAATAAGTAATAATAAAATACCAATAAATATAAATAAATATCCATATTTATTTATAATTATTAAAAATTATTAATAATTAATTATAAACACTAAAGAAATTAATAAATATTAGTATTTATTATAAAATCATAATAAATATTTATAAATATTAACAATTTTTTTATAAATATTATTAATATTAATAAACATTAATCAAATATTCACAAAAAATAATAAAATATAATAAAATATTTGTAAATACTAATAAATATTAATTAAATACCAATAAATATAGATAAATATTAATTAAATATTCTTATATATTAATAAAATACTAACAAATATTAATAAATAGTATTGAAATAATTTTTAATATTTATAAATATTATAAATATTAATAAAAATTTAATAAATGTAAATAAATATTAACAAATTTTAATAAATACTAATTAAATATTAAAAAACAATAATTAAAAATTCATCAATATTAATAAAATATCAATAAAATATTAATAAAATATTTATTAATATTAATAAATATTAAAAAAAATTAATAAAAAATTAATAAATTTTCATAAATTTTCAGAACACAAATAAATATTAATAAATATATATTAAATATTAAATAAATCTTAAAAAATACTAATGGATATAAACAAATGTAAATAAGTATTAATAAATATAAAAATGTAATAAAAAACATTACTAAATATTAATTAAATATTCACAAATATTTATACTTATTGATAATTATTCATAAATATTCATAAATACTAAAAACATTAATAAATATTATTGTTTTTAAAAAATATTAATAAATATTCAATAAATGTTCATAATTATTAATTAAATTTTTATAAATATTAATAATATTCATAAATTTTAACAAACTATAATAATTTTAATTAAATATTCACAAATATTTATAAATATTGACAGTTAATAATAATTTGTCATAAATAGTAAAAACATATTTATGAATGTTAGTTTTTATTAAAAAATCTTAATAAATGTTAAATAAATATTCATATATAATAATTCAAATTTTAATACATATTAAAAAATTTTAATAAATATTAATAATACGAATAAATAGTAACAAATTTTAATAAGTATTAATTAAATAATAATTCAATATTCATTAAAATAATTAAATATTAAATATTATAAAATATTATTGATATTCAGTTAGCATTTATTAATATTTACGAAAATTTAATTAATATTTACTAATATTGATTATTATTATTAATTTTTAATTGATCTTTATTATATTTATAAATATTGAAAATTATTTAAATACTCTTTATTTATATTTTTTAGTATTTTATTTATATATAAGATTATTTAATTAATATTTATTCATATTTATTTATATTTATTAATATTTATTAGAATTTATTTGTATTTAATTATTATTTATTAGTATTTATGAATATTTAATTATATTTTATTACTTTTTTTGAATATTTGATTATGTTTTATTAATATTATTAATATTTATAAAAATTTAATTAGTATTTATAAATATTTATTGAATATTTATTAAGATTTTGTAACAAATAGTAATATTTCTTAATTTTTTAGTATTTATGAATAATTATTAATAATTGTCGATATTTATAAATATTTGATAATATTTAATTAATATTTATTAGAATTTTATTATTACTTATTGTTATTTATTAATATTTATTTACATTTTTTATATCCATTAGTATTTATTAATATTTATTCTATATTTATTCTATATTTATTAATATTTATCTATATTATGAATCTTTATTAAATGACTATTATTATTTTTTAATTTTTTTTAATACTTTTTAATTTTTTAATATTAATAAATATTTAATTAAGATTTTACTTTTATTTTATTAATATTGATGAGTTTATAATTAATATTTATTAATATTTAATTTTTATTTATTAATATTGAATTTTATTATTATTATTTATTTTAGTATTTTATTATGTATACATATATAGTAATATTTATTAATTAGAAAAAATTATGTAGGAAGAGTGAACATGGTTCACTCATCCTCTAGAAACTTCACACAAGATGCGTCAACCACGTTCAATCATTTTGCCAAGCACAGATGAGTCAATGGGGTTGATGCATCTCCAGACCCATTTTTAAAAATACTGCAAACCCTGACCCTTTTGTAAAATAATTTAAAAAAAAACCCATTTAAAAAAAATTCCCAAGATATCTATTCATCCATCACGTCACATCCAACCATGTGATTCTCTCACTAAGCACACATGATTCTGGAAGGATCCTCTCCTTAATCTATTAGTGTCACCTCAACCTCCACGAAGTTCCAAAAATATGTATCCCAAAGGACCTCCATATCGTAAGGGTTCCAATGTGATAGATAGTGCCTCAATCGGACGCCCAATCAATGACTTATAAGTGTTTTAGTACCGATGGCCCGATTGGATTCGGGTTTGATCCAAATGGTTGTACTCCAATTGTCTCCAAAACTCAAGTGGAGTATACAAAAATAAAATTCTTACTCAAAAGATCCCAACGCCGCAGACAATTCGTCAAACGGACCCCCCGGATTTGATGTTATGGCCCTTTAGGTGAAACTGGCATGGTAGGGTCTTGGTCCGGTCCAACCTGGCCCAAACCGGTATGGGCCAACCCGACCTGGTTGGGGTCGATTCAACCAAACTGACCTGGCCTAGCCGGAACTAGATTGGGCCGGCCCGATTTGGCTGGGTTGCGGACTCTCCCGGCCTGCAGGGTGGGTGAGGACCGACACACAGAGGCACGGCCCACTGGGTTTACGTGTCCCATCCTGCTGGTCTCACCTATCCCGGCCCATAGAGGGTTTCGGCCCGCTGGGGCTCACGGTAGCTGCCACGGGGGGGGGGGGGGGGGGGGGGGTTTCTGCTTTCAGAAGGCAGAGTGGCGGCGCCTCTTGGCGCTGGAAGGTCACTTGTGGGTCCCGGTCCACCGCCACGGGTTCGGAGCCATGGTGGTCTTCAGAGGTGTGCGATGGAGCGCCGGTCGCCTCCATCTGCGCCCGGCCGATGCTTTCTTCTGCTGTCCGTCGAGGATGTATGTCGTGGCCCCTTTCTCCAGCAACATGCGACGGTGTTCCGCCACCTCATTCATAGTCGGTCATTGCCGGTCGCCACTGTCACCCATCACGGTTATGGCCGCATACTTCTTTGCTGGTGGCACGCGATGGTGCACTACCATCTCCTCTATGGTCAATCGTTGCCGGTTTCTGCTGTCACCCGATGCATTGGGTTTCGTCCAACCCGAATTAAATGCTCACAAAGAATGCACGAGATTCCAAAAAAATGTGGAAGTCCATGCCATGTTCATTTGGCCCGTACTCTCCGCATTATATTGGTATAAAGAGGTTAGTATAATCAAAAATTATTTTATTTCTAAACCAAATAAAAACTTTACCTCAAGATTGTTGTAGAATTTCCGCGATTGAGGAAGAGTCGGTGTTCGTTGTCCCCACAACAAGCTGCCAACGATGTCGCTCTGTCGTCATTCTTTGGTTCGTGATTTGGTGTCGCTCCCCACCACTAAATGAAACCGATCATGTCCTCCAAATGGTTGGTGTCACGACACTTTATCATAACTTTGTTGCTTGGTGAAGTCGTGACAAAACATCTCCCAGAGCTCCATATTAATAGGAGGGGGGGAGAGTGAGTGACATACGTTGAATTAATGTGGTTCAAGTAATTAAGGAACCTTCTTAATTCCAACGATGTTGTTACAATGAATTTAGGAGTCAATCCATTTAATGTATTGACACATCATTGGTCCCTCCACCACCGCTTGTCCATTAGAGGAAAAGAAATGAGGGAAACAAAATAACTTTTTTATTGTATTATTCTTTTAAAAGTACCAAAATCTATCTTTTTCTCCCAACCTACTATGGTTAAAGTGAAGCCATACTTAATATAATCTTGGTGCTTTGGATTCAATAGTGCCCTTAGAATTTTAATATGAGAACTGTTTCAAAAGATATAAAACATTTCCTGCATGTTTACTTAACGTACCATAAAAAAAGGTTCAGGAACTCATTTTGGGTACACCGGTCCTCAGAATCATGTGCCGTTAATTTTCGCAGACTCATAATAATTCCATATAATTAAAAAAACATGAGAAAATTGGGTCTTTACAAGAAAGGATAATAAATCTCTCCCTTATATAGCTTAACCAATAGTAGCAATAATAGGATCTACAACCATAGTAAGAACTAAATTCGAATTTATAAAAAATTATTTCTAAATTCATCACTACTGTAGAAACAAGGTTTCAAAATTATGAGGATACCATATGAATTTTTGAACAATATATAGGGCAGTCGGGCGACCAAATCTTAGTGAGGAATCCTTAAAAGCTACCTGGTAATACTAAAAATATTCCTTGGTAGAAAGAAAAATATATGTCTTTAAGGAGTTTAAAATATCTCCCTCAACCAGTGGAAATAATTAAAAATCTATCTAAAGCTAAAAAACATGATAAGCCTTACAAAAAAATTGATAAGTATGCTAAATCAGATGTGATTCCATTATAGGATTCAACTAAAGAAAAATAAAATATTCAAGATAAGGAATAGCATGTGATAAAATATTATGTACGATCCTTTCCCTTCCCATAGAAAATTAAGTATAAGATGTTAGATTAGTAGTTTGGTAGATTCATGTTGGTGTTTTTAAAACTCCACATCAACATCCCCTTTGATGAGGAATTAACTAAAACTCCTACATACAAAAATTTCATGAACGAAATTATTTCAAATAATATAATCATGGGGAATTGAGGTAGCATTCCCTATAAAAAAGAGTTCTCTACAATGGTTCATCAGTCGATCCCACCCAATATTTAAGATCCTGGGAGTTATTCTATCCCATGAAGGATCAGCTCTTGCAAGTTTGGTAATTCCATTTGTGACTAAGTGTGTAGTCTAAATTTGATGTCTTTTAGGTTATTTAATATGTTGGGAAATAATGTGTTAAATTATACCCATGTGTCCCTATTATTACCTAATCAATCCATCAATTATACCAACAGGATCCAAGATGATGTGTTAGTGAATTTTGAAAAGTTGATTATTTCAGATGACTTCATTATACTCTATATAGAGGAGTATTCTGAAGTGTCAAGATGATTTTTATCTATCAAAAATATTTTGATTAATTTTCTTCAAGGGGAATTAATATTCTGAGTGGGTGATAAAAATTTATCCTACAACATCCTGCAGGTCATAAAGAAAGTATCGTTTGCGTAATACGATAACTACTCCACCTTATCGAAATTGGAAAATTATGTGGCCTATTTAGAACATGAAATTTGTTTTTTTATATTTATTGATGATATAGATACTGCATAACTCTACCCCCAATATAAACAAGAAGATCTTCAGTATGTTTATGGATAGAGTGGTTGATATTGGAAGCAATAATTTATTCCAGACGCATTGGAAAGAGATAGGATAGATCCCTTTGTTCCCTCAATTTTGAAGTTTCCATGGTTATAAATCAATAATCTACCAAAATTTATCATTTATGGTTATTTGGGATTTAGGGAAACACTAACTTTTATTCTTAATTCCTTAATTATGAAAAATCAAAAAACCGAACTCCTTCAAGTTTTGTAGAGAAGAAAGTAGGCCATTGGTTTGGTAGTGGATGATCTTAAAGGTATTAGACCAACAATTTTTACTCATAAAGTGATTTTGGAAGAAGGATCAAAGACAAATCACAAACCACAATGAAAAATCAACCATATTATGAAATAAGTTTTCTAGAAGGAGTTGATTAAACCTTTAAAACATGGAATCATTTATCCAATCTTGGATAAATCATGGATAATTCATTTATAAGTATTCCCTAAGAAAAGTGGAATTATAATGGTTTCCTATGAGAATAATAAGATTATCCAAAAAATAATAGTCATGGGATGGATAATATGTGTAGATAACCGTAAATTAATTTATTCCACAAGGAAATATCACTTACTACATCCTCTTTTTGATCAAATTTTTTAGAATACCATGGGACACATTTTTATTTTTACATAGATTGGTACTTAGGATATAACCATATATTTATTTCACTTAAATACCAATAAAATATCTCCATTTCATGCCTATATGGAACATTTTATTATTATCTCATGTCTTTTGGGATGTGTAATCCTCCATCCACTTCTGAATATTTCATGTTGGCTATTTTTCATGACAAGGTGGAGTATATTATGGATTTCATCATGCATGATTTCTCTATTTATGGAAAGACATTTAACACATTCTTGATAAATATAATTTTGGTTTTGGAATGGTGTGAGTAGTTGAATATGGGTTTGAACTAGGAAATGATCCATTTATGGTACAACATGGTATCATCATGGGACATTTAATAACTAGAATGGGAATCAAAGTTGACATTTTTGAATATTGAGGTAACAAATAAACTTCATATCGCTAATTAAGTGTAAGAAATATATATCATCCTTGGGAATGTTGGATATCATCCGTGGTTTGTGAGAGATTTTTCAAAAATATATCACCGATTAAAAATTCTCTTTTTAAAGAATTCCCTCTTTGAATTTGATGAAACTTGCATTAGAGAATTTAAAATATTGAAATAGAGGTTGGTTGAATCACCAATCATTATTTCCCCAAGTTGGAATGAGAAATTCAAATTAATGTGTGATTCTAGTCATTATACTATGGGATTAGTCATTGGACATTAGATTTATCTATTCTTTCAGATAATATAATATACAAGTCAGGTTGTAAATGAAGTTCAGCATAATTAAACAAAAATAGAAAAATAATTGTTTGTAGTGGTGTATTCATTTGATTTATTTTGGCCATACTTGTGTTTTTTAATGTTATTATCTACACAGATCATTCAGAACACATGTAAATATTAAATAAGAAGGATGTTAAGTCATGGATGGTTTTTTGGGTACACTTACTCCAAGAATTTGACATGCAAATTCATGAAAAAGGGGGAGTGATAACCGTGTTTAAACCTATCTATCCCTCTTAGAGCTTCTCCACAATAGGAAGAGGAGTATAGATATATTCAAGAATATTTCCCAGATGAATTAATTTTTTAATGATGGCTATGCCTAGACCATGTTTGTGGATACTATAAACTGTCTAGCCATAGGAGTGATCCAACCTAATATTTCTTACCCATAAAATGAATGATTTAAATTGGAGGTGAAAATTTATTTATTAGTAGACTTGTTACTATTCAAATCATGTATATATAGAATAATTAAATGTTGTGTGACTAAAATAGAAATATATGGAATTTTGGAGTTTTTTCACTCTTCCCCCTTTTAAGGACACCATGGGATATACCACATAATTAACAATCTAATATGATCTATATTTTTTTAGAAAACCATGCGTAGAGATTCTCAGCACTTTGTGGCATGGTGTGATATGGTGTCAATGTATGGAAAATATTGGGAATATAGAATAAATTCCACAACATCACATACTATAAGTAAAAGTCTTATATGTATTAATTATTAATTTTATGGGCCTAATTTTTTATCCTATGGTAACACTGATATTATGGTATAAGTGAACTATGTCCCTATATGGGTAGAAGATACTACTAAAAATCATATCATTAAAAATGTTATTATATACTTTCTTAAGAATTTTGTTTAGTAGGTTTGTACTTTCCCAGAAGTTGATTAGTGAAAAGGGTACCCATTTTTGTAATTCAATGTTGAGGAATTCTTAATGAAGTGTTTGGGGAAATATAAGATAGGAAAACTATATCATCCCTAATCAAGTTTATTAGTGGCAGTTTCCAAATGTGATCTAAAGAAAATTCATGAAAACAATAGAGGGAGAATCAAGAAAATACTTGTTGAAAAAACATAATAAAACTTTGTGGGATTACTAGGAAACTTTTAGGAATACACTAGGCCTGTCTCCTTTCTAGTTGGATATGGAAAAATATGTCATTTTATAGAGGATCTTGAAAAAAAATTATAATGGGAATTCAAGGAACTAAATTTTGTTCCTAAAGACACTAAGGAGAAGAAGAAACATTATTTATGGGAACTTGATTAATTCATAAATGATGTATGTGATAATTCATAACATTACAAAGATATGTTGAAGATGATTCATGATATCCTAATTTCGAGAAAAAAATATTCCATTGATAATTTTTTTGTTTTTAACTCAATATTGGGTTTTTTTCAAGAAATTGGAAGTCTTGATGGTTCATTATATTTAAATAAATCAAAGTGTTTCACCATAATGTAGTGTAAATTACTAGAAAATATAGACATCTATTAAAAGGAAATAGAAAATTACTAAAAAAATATTTCTAAATGGAGTACATAGTTGGAATGATCTATGCCATGAATTTTGGGTAAGTAAGAGGCCTAGGTATGTTGATCTAAAGACATTAAATGTATCAACAACTAGTAGGTAACAAGTAATTCCATGAAAATTCATAAAAATATTTTCTTCATTATGTGTTTCCTAGGAGGTAATTATTAGTGTATTTTTCATTTTGATTGGTATAGTTATATGATAAATATTATGTAATAGATTTATGATTGAATTTCTATTATTTGTTTCATTAGAAATTATTTGACGGAATAAAATATCTTTTAAAAATAGTTGGGTAAATTATGTTTTCATATAAGGGGAGAAATTAATCTCAAAACTTAGAAAAATCATAATTTTTTAAGATTAAACCCACGCATGATTTTTACATTACTAAACTAATCATGTGAATTAACCATTTGAGGTTTTCACTCTTTCTAGAAGAATCTAAAATAATATTTCAGGGTTCACCATCTTGTGTATTTCAATCATATAAGGGGGGATCACATTATAGTATCATATGCATGGTTTGTGTGTGGTTAAATAAACCCTAAATAATCACTATGGGGATTTTTAAAATATTCTCGAATGTTAAAAAAAAATCTTTGCACTCCCCCCACCCAACCTATGCACACCCACCCTTTGTCCATCTACATTTATTCTCCCTCTCTATCACATCCTCATGTTCCTCCAATTCATTTCCCTAAGGTATGTTATTCTACTTATTATTCCTCCACCCCCTTTTATTCTATTCTATTCCTTTATTTTATGTTCTTCCCTTTTAATTAGGTTAGGACCTCCCTTAATTTTTCCATATTCCCTTATCAATTTTCATTTCAGTTTTGTTTCTGTTTGTGTTTTCATATATTTTTCATAATAATTTTTTCAAAGAACATCATGAAACACTCTTTGCACAATAAATTTTTCTAAAACCTCAATTCTGCTTCATCAATCCCTATGATTCTAAAGATACAATTGAATTAATTTGAGATTCAAATAATTTATATTCCATTATATGACTTTCCATTTATAATTTGGGTGTTATATATGTGTCGTTACAATATCTATTGGGTACCCCAACCTCTCCATGACCTCCTCCTCCAATCATGCAAGTAGATATCATTTTGATAACCTACCAAACACTCACCTAAAATTTTCCAAGAGGGTGTAGAATAACAGCTACTAAGTTCTTTACACTCATGAAGTCATCCCCCATTAGTATTTTGAGGACCAACACCTTGAAGAACATGGAATTTTCGATGAGTTGAGAGGACTCATTACCACTTTTCACCTTGCTGAGGCCATCACTGTTCACAATCCCACATATAAAGATATTGTGCTAGAGATTTAATCAACATTATACTACACTATATATGATCATTGAGTGTTGGTAGAGGAATCATGTGATGTTTTATTCCTTCTTCTCAAGAAGATCTATAATTTTTAACTGGTGAGCTTTTCTACTTAAATCGGAATATATGATGAAGATTATGTGAAAATATTGGACTATGTTTAAATTACCATAGATTTTGAAACTCACATCACATGACAATTTTGGGCCATCATAGAACAACCAAGGCTAGATTATGTCCCCTAGATATTTAAGGCCTTAAACTTGTTCAACACATCCCACTATGTCCTAGATCGGATACTTACCACCTGATTTACCACTCATTAAAATAGTGAAGGGAGTATATGACTTTGAGACTTCTTTATTATTTATTACACGATTTTGGGGAATCTAATCATCCTGGTGTATGTTTTCACCCAGTACATCATGCACAAGTTCACAAATCCTAATGAATATATTTTTGTAGGTTCTAACATTACGCACTTGGCCGAGCATCTCAGAATTAGTTTTGACAAGGGGACCTTCACTGAGATTTCTTTACATCTCCTATTTGAAATCACTATGGTGAGATTTATATGAATGCTTGAATACGATGTTAAACACTATCGATTTATAGGATCCCAAGATGAGGCCTAAGAGTCATTGTAAGATTTCATATCCCCACTCAAGGATTCTAATCATTCCCCTCCACCTATGGAGGAATACCACACTCCATCCCACCATACCATCATATAGACATCCATCCCATACACATCCATAACGCCACCCACATACTCTATATACTCAACCCATCCAAACCTTGAGTCCACCCCCTTTAGTGACCTAGACCTACAACAGAGATGAGATCATGATTTATATTCCATGTTTAATTGGAAGATTGGGTTTTATTGATAATATATAGAGGGAGTCGGATTTTATGGTATCCTTAGACTATACCTCTACCAACCCCTACTGACCCAACCCCCTTCCAACTACATTTATGATTGTGATTCATATCATCCAGACACCTCTTTGGCTTCTTATCCCATATTAGATCCATTGGAAGTATGTGTTGTAGAGGGAAGTCAACCAGCTTCTCTGATAACATAAGCCATAGACTTCAAGCACACAATGAAAGATCTGACTTGCGACGAGGTTGATCATTCACAATTCTAACACCCTTTAAGCATAGGCCTTACCATGGTTTGGCAATCACATTTTTCTTTATATTAACTTCATTTTTGAGCTCCACCATTTTTATAAATTTTTTAACTTATGAATATATTTGAAATTAATAGTTCAAATGGTTGTTTTTTGTTTTTTAATCTATGTTGTCATTGTGTCCTCCTATATGTTCCCATGGCGCTTCTCTAATTTCATTTCTTTAATTTTTCTAGTTTATTTTTCTAATAGAATAAATCTATGGATTATTTCATTCTAATACACTTTTCCACCCAACGGGCTCTCCCACATAAACTTTCTTCCATTTTTCCATACTTAATCAAAAGTAGTTTTATTTTCTTTCCCATTTTCACATCATTGTTTATTTCATTTCTCCCTCCCCATACATGTATATATATTCCCATCCTTCTACTCCTCAACATGTTCATGGGGGATCATGGTCTCTTTTACGTGTGGTGGAGGGAACCTAATCTTGGAACCCCATTTGGTCATTTCCTTTGAATTTATAAGGAATAAATGTTTTTGTTACAGAACATAAAAGGGACAGTATATATGTTAAAAATTTATAGTAAGTAAATGAAAATGAATTTTTTAGAATCATTTTAAAAATGTCTTATATGTTTGAATTGATAATCATTTTTTATATGAATAAGAATAGGATCACTCAAAGAGAAATCTAAAAATTTACATTCTTAAAACAATGAGTTAAAAGATGAATTTTTTAATTGAATGGTTAAATTAAGGAAAATTTTGAAATGGAAGTCAAATTATACATATATGTAAGTGAAGTATTGAAATTTCTAATACTATACGTGTGGTTGTTACGCGGTCTTAATTTCATGAACTCTTGAATTGTTTTTACAATTAAATAAGGTGATCCATGAAAAATATTGGACAAAAATTTCAATTCTAGTACCTTAGTCTAATGAAAAAATTGAGATATGTAAAATCATTCCCAATATGATTATGATCCTACATCATTCCTTAATGTTTCAAATGATATTGTGTGATATATAGAAGTGATATCCCACCATTTTTTAATGATGAGATATTATCATAAACTACCTAATTGTGAGATGATATAGAAGTGGATTATAAAACATTTTTTTAAATAAATAATGAAAAATTAATAATTATGCAAACAATTATTTATGTGTAAAAATTAGAAAAATTTTAATTCATACAACTCTATTAGTTAGATTTTTAATATTGATGAGCCTTGACGAATGTATGTAGGATTTTAAATAATAATTCATTCAGAATTATCATTCATTTCATTGATGAAATATATGTAATTTCAACCTATTCCTTACATGTTCCATTTGAGATGGTTGTCTATGTAATTGTTTATGGAAATATAATTGATCAAGTGTTGGTAAGTTTGATGCACTTGTTTACATGGGTCATTTCTAAACTTCAAATTACATTTAAAATGGTTTTAAAGCTCAATTATCATGTATTTACATCCTTAACATGTATTTATAGGTGGTTTTTCATTATCCATGGATTATTTTATAAGATGTGGCATGAATCAAGCATTTCAGAGTGAAACTAGAGGCATTTTGACCCATTTTCCATGGCGCATGGTTTCACTAAGTCACCCAAACCATGCCCCATGGCATAATAAACCATGAAAGACCCAATAAATAGTGACATAATTAGTTTCATTCTAACCACATGGTTAAAAAATAGTTTATATTCACCAAGAGACTATTTTGGGTTCTTTTTTAGGAGGTATTGTAGATTGAATGCTCATCAAAAAATTATTAAAACTATGCAGGCCAGACCACAAGTTGTACTAGCTAGAAACAAAGGAGATAAAACTATTCACACAATTTTGGAATGGATAACTAAATAGCATGGAAGTTATAAAATATCATATTGTTCTAATCTAGAGGGACATAATGAACAACATAGTTGGCATATGGTTAAACTAATTGTGTTCTGTGACTATGTGTCAATCAAAAGATAGCCACCTACCTCCAATATACCTCCATAACAGCTCTTTGATCTAAGATTATGACCCCTAATCACTCATAAATAATGGAGATAAACCAATTAATTATTTTATCACCATTTTATTAGGAATTATCCATCTATGGTAAATCAATCTCTGTAGGAGGAGAGTTGAAACCCATTCAAAGGCATTTTGGGAGATTTCACCGGTGGTGGATTGTAATATACTCTTCCCATCCTTATTGTAATGAACACCATAGTTAGAAATATATTATTTTTCATCATTTATTCTATGGATATCTAATTCCCCATGTGTGTTTAGGTGTAGATGAAAATGGAGGATCATTTGGATTAATTGAATCTTGGTTGTAGTATTTGTGAAATTCCTTTGTACCTTTCATATTTTTTATATTTTATTTCATAAATTAACTGTATATGTTATATCAAACCAAGAAAAAAATCCAAGTATCGTTGAAGAATTTAAAATGAGTATACTAATCACCATTAGTTATAATTACCTTTATCATGGGTTTTCTCTTAGGAAAATTATTTGGAAAATAACCATCGGACTAAGAAGTGAAATTCTATGTATTTAATTAAACCCTACTAGACCAACAAGGTTTTGATACACTTGAAACATAGTGAAGAGTATTTTTTTATGAAAAAAACAAAACATAATAAATAATAATCCCCATAACTTCCATTTATGGACACATCCCCAAGACATCATCAATATTCAGTTAAAAATCCAATTTAGTAAATTATATTTTTGGTAATATAGTCCAATAGAAGTTGCAATTTAGGGTTGATTAATTCTTCAATAATTGGAAAAATAATTTAATTATTATTTAAATAATTGAATGGATAACTCACATTAATAAATACATGATAATTTTATAAAGGATTGACCCTATACTTCTACAATTATTGTAATATATAGTTGGTTTAAAATTCAATTTAGGATGAAAAAGTAACCATTCCATCATAATGAAACTAGTAGAACAAAGAAATTTAGTGGTGTGTGTAAAAAACACCTCATAAATTATAGTATTTTAAGGTTAAAAATTATCATAAGGATCTAAATACCAATATGATTATATATCAACCACAACCACAACCTTCTTGGATATGCATAAACTACCATGTTTGGCTCACTATAAATATAAAATACCGTAATTTGAATGCTTTATTGGTAGCCATGGAAGTCTGCCCATTAATGGTAATAATGCCAAGGTAATGGAATTGATTTATTTCTAAGGATGATAATAACACACATTGAGTAACATTTACTCCATAATTTATTCCAGGAATATTACTTTTCCTGATTACCTATATAAGTCCCTTCCTATAGTTTTTCATCAAAAGTAATAAAGTGACTAATGAAATGATGGATGTTCCACTTGATAAAGACTCTACTATTTATAAAAATTATTCCACATCCTGTAGGACTAAATTATTTACATATATCACTATCAAAATAAATTTTGATCTATGATGGGAAGGGTGGAATCCGTTTAATGTCTTGGTATCTCATCTAGGTTTTCTGGTCACAACACAAACCCCAAGAAATTTAGTGATAATAAGATCCTCCATTTTGTTGTTCAGATATCCCATATTGAGAATGGATAACACTACAATATCTCTCAAAATACTAGGAATAATAAGTTTTAGTGGATGCTTCTCCCCATAGAATATTAAATGATTCCATTCCCTTGAGATATGCTCTATGGGAGAGGCAATAAGAAAGCATAACATATTTTTCAATTGATCACTCATGTACTTGATGAGAAAAATTACCATAAAGGCATTCATTTTACTAATTCAATTTAACATATAGTGGAACAAATACTAAATGTGAATCCATATCATCATAGAATATATACAACTAAAGAGTAGATTTAGGAAGTTTTTAGAAAGAGTAAAACATTGTGAACATTTGGAGACAAGTATGAAATATATAATTATAATTTTTTTATATGTAACACCTATTGATCAAGGATTTCCAAATATGGAGATATCTTGATATAGGAATAAAATACTGCTAAAATGTCTTTTACTATATGGGGAATCCCTCATAAATCCTAAATTAAAACTTATAGTTCATGCTAATATTCTATATTTTAAGCTGATCAAGACACCAATATGCCTTATCCTTCCCAAATAATCAATATGAGTTATTTCCTACTTATGGATATTTTCAATATTGTGTTCAGAATTTTAAATATCATCCAAACCATCTAATTTGGAGAAACCATATAATTTTGGAGAGATACGACCTGCTTCATAAATTAAATATAAAAGCAAATAGTTATTCCAGAAGTTGAGGTTGGAATTTTTATAGGGTACTAATGAATATGCAACATGCCTTCAGCATATTTATCCCTCTGTACAATTCACACTAAGGAAGAAAAATATAATTGATTTCCCCTATTGAACCTATCCATGAGTCTGTTTATAATGAAATATGTGGAGGAAGAATCTAAATTAAAAAGATTCCATATATTGATATCAAGAATTATTTAAAGAGTTTGATTTTCTAAATTTCAACTTCATTCATGTTAAAGGGTTTAACACATTTTCTATAGTCTAAAATAAATATCCATCATCATCATGTAATTTTATAAAGGGGTAGGGAGGAAAAATACAAAAAGCAGAAGCACAGAAACACCTCTCCCACCCCCGCCCTTGCCCAAAAAAGAAACTATGGGGGCCTAAAATGATGCAGCCCTAATGCATCCCCTTTAATAAAGTCAATCCCATTAGGAGTAATACTTGCAACAGAGTGAAGAAACACCTTCTCCATGCCATTAAGGATCACCGAGGCCAAGTAGTCAGCAACCTTGTTCCCCTCTCTCCATGTGTGAAGAATTCGGATGTTGTTCTTAATAATGCTTTTACATTTCCTTATGACATAGCATATCAACCAGGGGACTTCACCAATCTCCGCCAAGGAGTTATAGACAACTCAGGAGTCTGTTTTAATTTTGGATACCTCCAACCCTTGTTGTCTGCAAAGTTTGAGTCCCATAAGCATTTCCAGTGCCTCCGCTTGAAGGGAAGATCCATGGCCCAGGCTGGCTGAAAAAGCTAAGAAAACCGAGCCTTTACTATCCCTCCCCACACCTCCTCCACGAGTGCATCCCTAGACATAAGAGCCATCCGTATTGAGCTTGAAGCCACCCGAGGGAGGTCGCCGGCAGACCCAACTGCCCTTCCTGTTACTAGAGGTACAATCCTCGTTGGAACTGCAATGAAACCGGTGAAAGGAAGGAGTTGCCCTTCAATGTCGCACCGCCATGTATAGGTCCAGTAACCGATTTTTTTCCCAGACAATAATTACTGCAGCGGAGACAGCCACACCCTCATACTTTGCTCTGTTCCTCGCCTGCCAAAGACACCAACACCCCACATGAAGCAAAACCGAACGAGCAACACTCTCAGGTCCCCCACCCTCTGAGCCATGATACCACTTAACAAGAAAGGAGGATAAGGTCTAGTTCGAAGAATGGGTTTCAGAGAACTCGCCAAGAGACTTCTAGACCTCGCCCGCCCAAACACTGCCAAAGAACAGGTGTGAAGTGATCTCTTCTCTATGCATGTTACAACAAACACATTTAGATGCAAGCTGGATGCTTCACCTCCTGACATTCTCATCTGTTGTAAGTGCTCTGTTTCGAATCCTCCAGGTTAGGAAATCGAGTTTAGTCGGAATGTCCTTCACCCAGACGACCTCATCCCAGCTCCCTGCCTGACCTGGCTCAAACGCAATGCGGCAGAAGTCCTTCAAGGAGAACCGGCCCATGGAGGAAGCAGTGAAGACATATTTATTGATATCTGTGTTAAGCTCAATGAGATTTAAACACTCAAGCTGATTATCATCCAGAACCGACTTGATGAACTCCGGGAAAACACTAGCATCCCTATACGAAATATCTGTGATCGGACATCCAGGAAACTCAAGCGCTGCACCGCTCCAGTCTTGGTGCCATAAGGAGAGATCCCCATTAACAACAATCCACCGAGCGAAGGGCCAAAGCTTCTCAACAATGGGGCCAACCAATGACCAGAGGGACGCTTTGTTCCACTCCGCCAAACCCCTGGAGTCCGAGGCATACGCTTGCATGGTGGTCCCCCAGAGCGTACGACACTCCAGAACACTCCAAGAGAGCCTCGCATGCATGCAGTAAAGTGTGGCCTCTATGTTGTGCACATTAATACCTCCCTCCCTCACAGGCCTCGCCAAATTACCCCACGCCACCCAGTGTTTCTTGCCCTCCGAAGCCGGATCCCAAAGGAAATTGGCAAGGATCCTGTCAATGGCTTTGATCACCCCCTTAGGGACTTTGTTGGACGATAAACCATGGATTGGAGAGGCCAGCAGCACACTGTTCACCATGGCGATTCTTCCACCGAATGACAGGAATTTATTTTTCCATTTCAAGACCCTATCTGAGATCCTGATACGTATGTCGTCAAAGTCGCAGATTCGAAGCCTTCCCGGCGATATGGTAGCACCAAGGTAAATCATAGGAAAAACCCCCCTCTGAATGCCAATCAAGCTGCTGACAACCTCCACTCTCTCTGTGGAGAACTTATTAGAGATGTAGAAGACACTCTTACCCTTGTTGATCAACTGACCACTCCATCGACAATAAACATCAAGCACTCTCTTAATGCTACGAATGGACTTAGTCATAGCATTCATAAATAAGATGGTATCATCCGCGAACATAAGATGAGAGATTATCAGGGCCTTCAGACGACGCCGATATAGAAGGATACCTCCATTGATGATGCTTCTCTGGATGAGGCGACTCAGGACGTCCTGAATGAGAATGAACAGAGATGGAGAGATGGGGTCCCCTTGCCTGAGGCCTCGAGTAGACTTGAAGAACCTGTACGATTTTCCCATAAAGGACACAAATAACCATGAAGAGATGAAGCACCAGAAGAAGAGATCAATATTCCAAGAGTTGAGACCCATACCTGAGAGAACTCTATTAATGAAGCTCCATTCCACCCGATCATAGGCCTTGCTCATGTCAAGTTTAATGACCATGTTAGACCCTCTGGTCTTGAAGTTGATATCACTGAGCATCTCCTGAGCCAGAGTGATGGCCTCCTAGATCGAGAGACCTTTAATGAACCCATGTTGTTCCAATGAAATGCAGTGAGGGATATGGATAGCCATCCTCAAGTTAATAATGTCATACAAGATCTTGTAAGGCACATTACACATACTCACCGGACGGTAGTGTGAGAACGATGAGGGGTTTTTGGACTTGGGAAGCAGAACGAGAGTGTTGGCACAAGAAATTCTGGATAAGCTCCCTCCCCTAAAGAAATCCTGTATAGCATCAGTCAAATCCTCTTTCACTGAGACCCAGGAGGCCCTATAAAACGAAGAAGGAAAACCATTAGGACCCGCCGCTCTCTCCGGGTTCAAATGCATGAGAGCTTCTTTGATCTCCAACTCGCCAGGCACAGCCCCCAGACCTTCATTGGTTTGGCCGGAAACGTAGGTAGGAATCACATCAGAAATTTTAGAAGGTTATGGAGGGTAACCAGTAGCTAATCGTTCATTAGGACCAGCCAGAAGCTCCTGGAAGAAGGAATTGGCCATGCCTCCAATCATGTCTCTGTCCCCCATGAAGGAACCGTCCTCTAGTTGGATGTTTGGTTTGACAAGATTCCCCCTCTCCTTGATGCACACGTGAAAAAACGATGTGTTCATGTCTCCTTCTTTAGGCCATTTGATTCGAGCCCTCTCCCTAGCCATCCACTCCTGTTTCCAAAGTAGATCAGCCAAAATTCCCTTCTTCTCTGCAAGAGCCGCATAGGACCGCTCATCCAACTCCACCTCGAGACCAAGCGCAAGACTCTCTACTTCCTGCATAACAGAAGTAACAACCTCTTCGGAGGGAGCCAGGTCTATCGCTCATGATTGGAGCTTGAGCTTATGCCTCCTCAGTTTACTGTGCAAAATGGTCCATTTTTTACCGTGCAAAGGAGTGGTCAAAAATACACTAACCAGGTCATGGTATCCTGGTTTGTCCACCCAGTACTAACTGAATCTGAACCACTTTGGAGGCCGAGGTGAGGAGTCAAGCGACAAAAGGATAGGTGAGTGGTCTGAGATTCCCCGAACCAGATGAGTCACCTTAGTGGTCAAGAAGACCGAGATATCATGGATGTTAGCTAGGCAGCGATCCAGACGCCCCCACGACCGACATGATCCCCACTGATTATTACTCCACATGAACTTGTCCCCCACAAAGCCTAGGTCCGAGAGGCCCTTGCCAACCATGAAACGAACGAAATCAAGACTAGCTTGCCTTGGGAAGGGGCATCTACCCTGCCGTTTGTCAGGAGAATCCACTACATTAAAGTCTCCCCCCACAATCCAAGGCACGGGGCCAGGATAAAACAAGCTTAGATCTCTCCATAAGGCTTCTCGAGAGTGCCTGTTGCAACTTCCATACATAAAGGAAACATAAACATGAACGAGGCCAAGAGTTACCTTAACAGTGAGGAACTGATCCCCCGATTGAATTAGGACCACATTGCACCTCCTGTTCCAAAAGATCCAAATATGGCTATTAACCAGCTCATTCTGCGTGCTTCCATGCATCCGAAGCCTTTTGGAGAACTCCCCAATTATGTTGGGTTTTTGTTTATGCTCAAGGACTACTACCACCACTGCTTTGTGCCTAGAGATTACTGAGGCAAGAAAGTCCGACTTGACCCGGGCTCCAAGACCCCGAGCATTCCAGATGAGCAAAGGAATCATTAGAAATAGAGCGCTCTGGGCCTGGCACCAGAGCTCTTCGCCTTCTCATAGTGGGAGTAGGATCTCCCTTGATGCAGCTTGGACTTTGATCTTATGCACACCCCTGGAACCTCACCCGACAACACCATGGTTGAGGTAGGGCTTCCAACCCTGCAAGAAGACCGTTTCCTCCTGGAGGCCACCACGGGTGACCGTCCACCTGCATTGGATTCATCTGCCCAAGGGAAGGGATCCACGGGAGGTAGCTGTGGAGGGGGATCTGAGAATGTAGGGTAGAAGCCCTCAGAGGGGACTCCTTGGGAAGGGAAAACACCACTACATCCCACTGGTGCTGCTCTGAAACGGACCCAGAAGCACTCGCAGCGAGGGGAGGAATATGGAGAAATCTCGAGCCCTTTAGTACACCACCTGTTAGAGAGAGCTTTAAGGGGTTGCCGAGAGCACACAGAGAAGGTAAGGCCTGGGAAGAGGGAAAACACTTCGGGATACACGAAACAAGGGCCATAGCCCCCTCTAGTGTTTCCGAAACCAACTCCTCGGGGGAGACCACTGAGTTAGCTGCTGAGCGAACAAGAGGGGAAGCAAGCATAGGATCCAGGGCCATCACTGGAGTCACCTCAGAAGATGCCAAGAGGTAAGAGCACTCACCCTTTTCCTGCCTAGCCTCGCCTCCGAAAGCTCTACCGCGGCCCTTAAGATGCAGGCGCCAGCAAACTTGGAGAGAATGACCTTGAAGGAGGCAATGCGAGCAATATCTGAGGAACACCGGGTACACCAAATCCTGAACCCAGTTGAGAGAATCCTCCAACTGAAGGTCCAGCTTCTCCGGCAGGGGGCGGGCAAGATCAAGCTCAACATAGATGCGGGTCGCCACTGACGACAGACCCTGTCTCGTCCTATCATCAGAGCACAAGAAGATCCCAATTGAGTCACCTATCATCCTCAGGAAGCCCTCATTCTGAAACGGCAGCGGTAACCCTGGAAGAAAAAGCCAAACCGCGGCCAATGAGCTCTCCTTTCCACGGTGAGCCTCCAGGGACCATCTGGCCAGGCTGAAGCCCAACGGCCCATGGATCGCGGGACCTTGCACCAGACATGAAGAAAGTCTGCCTCTGAAGCAAGAACGATGCGGAAATAATTCCTATGAAGAACCGAAACCTGCGCCGGCTGCTGAAGACCCCAGGAAGAGGTCCCGTGCTGGAAGGTAGCAAGCGGTGGAGTGGACGCCCCAAACCAAGCTATCAAAGTCCATTTGAGGCAAGCTTTAGCCTCCTCAAATGCAGAGGTCGGGACATTCAGACGAACCCTATTGCCCTCACGTGACGATTGCGCAGGAGGCACAGAGATCGCCGGAAAGCAAGGGGTCACAGGCCGTAAAGAACCACAGAGGACATCCCTAAAAGAAGTCCTAGCACCATTGGAGAGGGCCATTCTTGGAGAAGGCGGGGTCGCTAGGGGGACAGCGGGGAAGGAGGAAGAACTAGGGTCGAACGCCGTCAGGAGAGGCGGGGGAAGCTAGGTTGAACGATTATAAAAACATCGATGCAATGAGTACATTAACAAGGCATATTATTTCATCTTGAGAAAGACTTTTTCCCTTCCAACTAGATATTTTTTATGAGATATCATTGTAAATTACATCCAAATGGGTAGTTTTAAACTTACCTTAAAAAAATTGGACACTAATTTATTTGGAGGGGAATTATCCCTATATAAAATTCAAGAAGTTTATGAAGAACCTTCTCTTATAAATAGAAATCCCATTACCAAATACAACCAAAAATTGTTTCTAAGAAATGGATTTCTCATAGAGTTGTTCATATTTTTGGAATATGTCCTTGATATTTTTAATTAAACCCCTATCATCTTCACAAAAGTGAATTATTTCATCAGAATATATAATTTATATGGGTACATTGCAGTATTTTACTTATTTGATCAGTTATATCATCCCATTATCAACTACTTTATTAATACAGATATTGATATTGTCCTATTTTATCCTAAAGAGGATAGTAGAGATGTGATCACCATATCTCACCACCTCTATTAATATATGTAACCCCTAAGTGTCCTATTAATATATATTTAAATCCTAGATCTCATAATCATACAGTCATCAAATATAATATACCATCAAGAAAATAAAAAAAACAAAACTTGAAGAATAAATTTCTAACTCAATGTGATAAAGGCCTTTTTGAGATCCAATTTCAACACAATGTTTACATTATTGTTCTTCTTGTAATGGATATTAATCCCTTCACATTCTCTGTACAATAGTTCTTGAATTTTTCTTCTAGGTATAAATCCAAAATTGATTGGGTGAAACGATCCCATTGGAAGTGATATGAAGTCATGAAACAAGAACATTCTAAAAAATAATAGGAAATATATTTCCAATCACAATAGGCCTATAATCTCTCATATCTATTGAATGGTACTTCTTCAGTAGAATATTAATAAATGGATAGTTAGGTATAAGAGGAATAAATTCATGGGTAATGGATTTTTTAAAAGATTGAGTGATCTCAGTTTGAATAATGTCCCAGTAGTGAGTAATAATAATTAAAATAATTCAATCTTAGAGTGAAAATACAATAAAAATTTTAATAAAAAGGGATAAAAATTAATGATGATAAATCTATTCATTATCATAATCTTAATCTCCTATATTATTATCCAATTCAAAAATATAACTTATATTTGAGACTTAGTCACCATTATTCTTTTCCATTGTGAGTAATCTTTCTTCATCCTTAATTTCCTTAGAGGGGAATTCTGAAAACCCTCATGATCAACTAAGTGATTCTTGATTTTTATTAATCTATCTTTATATAATGTTCCTCCTTGGTCTTAATATTATTTATTTTTTTCCTAGTTGCACCTAATTTTATGGTCTTATATTTTATTTAAAGTACTCATAGAACTTAGAATATTTAACCAGGATATCATTACTATATTTCTCCCCAATAATACTTTATTCTGCCCCTATTAATGTTCATGTTCAACTTGGATCATCGCCTCTTGTATTGAGACCTCATTTCGAGCTTCCTATATTAATAATAATAATAATAAAGTAAACAAAATTATTGAATTTTACATAATTTTTTCTTATTAATTAAATTATTTATATTATTATTACATTTTATTAGTTTCATACTACACACAAATTAATTTGAATAGTGAAAAAATGACGAGTTATAATAAAAATCAAAAATAGTAAAATACTTTAACTAATAAGAAAATGAATTATTAATGAGAAGAATCCAGTTGATCTCTCTCTTTAGGGGAGTATTTTCCTATGGTTAGAAGTGTGAATATTATACATGTATCGAACTTATCTATGTTAATTTCATAGTGGAATCTGAGGAACTAGAGGGGGAAATTCCGTCTGATCATGAGCCTCTATTGTGTGTAGTGTATTTATTTATGACAACTTGGGAGGTGCTCATTTTGAGGCATGGTAAAATATTGGTGGCTAACAATATCCTTATCCCATAGAAAATTTAAAAGGACATGAAATATTGTAAGGAATCCACATTATTAGTTAAATCATTGTTAAAAATGATAATCTAATGGAGGATGATTGCTAGTTAAAGTAAGAATCCACTAGAACTAGAATATACAATTGATATCCATCAAGGAAGCATGGATCCAATGGATACTACGACACATCACCAATAAGATCAGATTCATATTTCGATGGTACTAAATATTTTAGTGAATGGGTGTGGATTTCTGAGTGGTCCTACACTGTCTATGTTCCCTCAATTATTTTAATGAGTCATTGTAGGCTAAAGGATGTTCCTCATCATGTTCATTAACTCTACCAAGTATATAATCTTCAATGATTCATTCATTTTTATCAAAGAGGATTGGTAATAGGTAATGCACCATAGAATGTTATGTTGATAGAATAAATATTGTATGATCCTCGGGATCATACATTGGGATGGCATGATGCATACATATAATCTTTATAATCATGGTAGATTATGATAAGAGAAAAAATTAAAATAAATATGATAATATAATGTTGTCTATTTATAAGATTCTATATCACACACCCATGAAAATAAAAATAATATATATGGTTTATTATATATAATTCCTCATACTCAACCATTATTGATAAATATAGTATTGTCACGTGAGTTACATCGACATGAAATGTTTCATGAATCTCTATAGTTAAATATAGTATTCATGAAACTACATCTAATCGAAGTCTAACCTCCCTATATTTTTCAAGTAATAGAGTGATGTAAAATGTCTTGGTGTAGAGGGAATACAATTAACATAATAGAAATGATACACAACTCTATCCAGGTGGAGAAAATTAGTAATATAGTAATATATGAGAGGTTCTATTTTCTTGAAATCCTTAATCCCAATATGATATTATATAGGTTTATTAAAAAAGAGATACCAACATGGGACTCATAAAACATGATATAATAAATAATAACTGTAACAAAAAAATTATAATTTTTTTAAAAAAATTATTAAATGTTGAAGTCATAGGTTTAATAAAATCATTAATTATATAAAAACACGGTTAGGTAGTATATTATCTTGGATGAGATGACATACAAAAAAAAATCTTTGTGAAATTATATTAAAATATTATGTAATTAATTAACTATAATATATAGTATAATAATGATATATAATTTTTTTATATCAATTATAGTAACATTAATTAAACTTAAATATTTGAATATTTCAACTTCCACATGTGGTGAAATGAATCGTCACTATGGAAATATATGCATAGGAAATAAATGGGGCTAAGTGAGGGAGGATCTATCACCCCCACATCATAATTAGGATGAAACATTCCATAATTTATCTATTATATGATTAATATACCTTTTATAATACTATATATATATATGTAAAGTGTGGAGAGGCCCAACTTTATGTTACTAAAAAATCTATACACTCAATTATTCCCTAATAATTCATAGGAAAAAACATGAATTAGTTATTAGTGCAAAATAACCCTCCAATAAGTCAAAATATATATGGATGTAAAATTTTTATAACTATATACTCATTTATTTCCTTAAACATATTCTATGAGGTAACTTTCAAGCCAACCAATTATATAGGATAACCATCTAAGGCTATATTTATCCCTTAATGTCGAGAACTTGTAATCATTATAAAATCATAGAGATATTTACATGGGTGGGTCTTATAACTAGAATATCTATAATAGGGAGGGTAAGAACCTGAACATTTAAAATGAAATTTCATTTTTAATGAATAAATGTTTTATTATGTATTTTAGTAATAGAAAAGAACATGCACTACTTTGGTTATTTTTGACCATTATAAAATATGGAATGTATGATTTTAAATAACATAATAATAATAATAACCATTTTTAATATAGTTGTTGTATAGAAACTATTAGGATTATTAGATTATATGGGTTTTGTTAAAGTCTAACTGGAATAGATGGAATAGAGATAGAATCTATATATAGGATTGTATGCAATGAATCCCATTTATCAGAGCATATAAGGGAGATGACATCATTTGGATTTTCCCTATACTATTCTAAAACTAGGATTTAATAACTGAAACAAAAGAAAAAAAATTATGGTAAAAGTTCAAGTTTATCAATATCATGACCCAAACCATGTTCATCTAACCACCTTACTAAACTACCACCATTACACACCATACCTATAAGGTGTGTGCTGGTGTAATAAGGGAATATGATCTAGAACCTAGTAGTAAGAATATCTATATTTTCGTTGTAATAAATTAATTATTATTTTTATCCTTTTTCATTATTACTTTATATATATAATTATATATGATTTTATGAAAATTAGATTTTGTTACAAAGAAACCAAAATTGTATTTTTTACAAAATATAATGATTTAACTCACTTTTTGATAAATTTAATAATTTTGAAGTAAATGTTACTTTAATAAAATATTATTATTAAATATTATTTATTTACATAAACATGCTAATATAATTTACTAAAGTCCAATGTAATCTTTAAAAGGGTCGTCAAATTTTTATTATCATAAAAAACTAGTATTTTCTATTTTTGTAGGAGTGAGTAACTCAAGAAGGAGTGAATTGAGTACCAATAAAATTTCTATTAAAAATATTAAATAAAATCTAGTGGTTTAATTTAAAATTCTTGGTTAATCAAAGATGTAGTTTAATATAAGGTTTATCTTTTCAAATTTTACTCAAGACATGATTAATGCTCAGTTAAAATAATGATTAAAATTAATTAAACTTTTAAAATCGATTTACTTAATCAAATCATTTATATATACACTCGTAAAGATAAATATCAAAGTAAGTTATTTTTAGAGATTTAAAACAAATACAATTTAATATTTTTAAAAAAGAAAACAAAATAGAAACACCTAGTGAAATAAACGAGGGGTTCTATCTCAAACCGAGACATAATTCCCTCTACTTGAAAATCACCAACTTAAAATAAGATTATTATAATAAATAAAATGACCCACAACCTGGATTAGGTATACTAGAAACAAGATAAGATTTAAAGGATCAATGCTTCTTCCACAATTATATGTGGGAAGAAAAACAACGCAGGCAATGCAAGGACCTCTTCCACAGTTGTCATTGGTATATAGATAAATAAGGTCTGAGAGAATATCAAATATTCTCTAGTGTAAGAGAAAAAGTATGTGTGTAAATTAATAGAAAAAAACACACATTTTGAAAGTACAAAAAAACAGAGAGATATAATAAGAATAGATAGAAAAATAAAGTGTTTCTCAGTCTATAATGCTTCAAAAAATCGAGGGTGCTTGAATTTGACTTGTTGATGAGCTCAAACAAGTTCTCAAAAAAGTTGAAGGAAAATAGAGTTTCGCAAAGTTATCATTACTGTCTGAAGGTATTTTAAGAAACTTCCACATATAAATTTTCTTTTAGTCTTTGAATGGTTATGATATTCAATATATTCCACAGATTTACATATGTATTGTAGTAACATGTAAATGCTACCTAGAATCTAGCTATCATCACATATGAGGTAGTTATCAGGAATATATAAAACTATATAAGAAACTATCTATTGACGATTAACCATAAATATTTCCTAAATCCTCATACTGATCCTCTGATTTTCTCTTCAATGCATTTGTGGAATGATTTAGGAAAAATCATAAATTAAACCCACTACATTAACTCCATAAACTTGTTGTTGGAAGATTTTAATCCAAATGATGTATAACAACAATGATAGCAATTCTAATGGTGGATCCTCTCTAATGGAATAAAAGATCAATGGTGAAAAGCTGATAGTATCATGGTCTAGTGGTAGTGTGAGCCTATGGTAGCACACCTAACAGTAGTAGATCCCTGGAGGTTGAAAAAATATGTCAAAAGTAGAATTTAACTGACGGTATCACTTCTCTCTCAGTAGTAGTACTCTAGAGGTAGAAAATTTCTAGTGTTGGCACACTTCTGATAGTGGCACGCTTGATGGTATCACTCTGTTGGTGCCATAAATTGATAGTGTTAGAGTTCGCGGTGATAGATCTGATGGTGGAAGATATGAACTAATGATAAATTTTTTTAATACTTATCCAATTATCATGAAATAATTATTTTGAAAATAATATACTATCATAAAACATTAATCTTATTAAAAATACAATAATCATGATTTTTGAGAATTAAAATAATTAAGTTCTAAAAATATCCCCATTTTTTTATGAACACAAATAATTGAATTTTAAAAATCATGTGTAAAACATATTTGTCATAAATAGAGAATTTGAAAAGTAATAATCTACTTAAAATTTCAAAGTACAAATGTGAGATATAAATATTAAATTTTTTAATATAAATTAAATCTTAAAATAGAAACACTTTAATTTTTAAAATTTAAACTTAAAATCACAAACATTAACTTAAAAATTGAGAGTTATATGTCATCCAAATAATTTCTCCCACTTTTAGGGTTATCAAAAATATAATATTACAAATAATAAAGTGAAAGAAATAAATAATAAAAAATAATAGATAATCTTCTTTAAGAACAAGATTCATTAGATTACATCAAAAAATAATTCGAAAGAAATTATAATAGAGTGCACATCAAAGACTAAGGCTAATCCGAATCACTCTCAACTTGGGATGTTGGATCGATAGTTCCTCTGTATTTTCTATAGGTAGGAGGCACTGAGGTAGAGGCTATGGGTGCTGAAGTAGTCTAAGGAAGCTTGTGGATGATCCCTGATCTAAGATTTATTACTACTTCAAAAGGAGGCATACTGAATTGATGGTATTTAGGAGGTATAGGATCATAATATTTGGTAGATATGAAGTGGTAGATTCTTTGAGAAAATATGATACTATAACCCTATCCATTATTAGGATTTAAAGGGATATAATTATCTTGGACATGTGAGGAATGGATATGGGAATAATAATAGGATATTCATCCTTCCTTTCTCAATTAACAACTCAATAATCCATTCATTAGAGGATTAAAGATTCCCAATAAGGAAATGTGGACATATAATGAAAATTAGGGAATATTACAATGTTAAAGTTTTCTAAATGTGGTTTTATAAGGTTTATAACCCCAATATGTCCCCCATAAAAACCAAAAATGAATAGGTAACTTTTGAAAGATGTTTATATCTCATCCTTCTCTATTTATCTAGGAATCACAAATATGTATAGATATCTAAGAAAAACCTTCTTTTTGGATAATATGGGGAGGGTGGTTGCGTAATTTTTATCTTGATTTTTAGTATGATTACTAGTCATGGATAAATTAAATAATTCTAATGGAATGATGAAACCATTTCCCCAACCTATATAGAAATTGGAAAACATATACATGTATTTTTTTCATAGAACTCACTAGGACATATAAAGTAAATAACCCCATCTGTGTGGTAGTTTATCTCTTATTAAATTCATCACATTTAATTTTTATCAAGGAAATTTTATCTCTTAACTATATCACCAAGATATATATATATATATATGATAAGTGGAAATAATTCATAGAATTACACTCTCCATTATATTTGATCGATATCTAAGTTTTACCTCATGGCTCTAGATAATACTTATGTAAGAATATAGATCTGAGTTTCATCATTTCTTATCACCTTCATATGGATAGTAATTTTGAAAGAACCATTAAAAATCTAGATGATATGTTGAGATCATATTAAATGGTCTTATATTTATGGTGGGATCAATACCTTCTTCTATTATATTTCTCATATAACAACGGCTTCCATTATAGAATTCCAATGGAAAATTATGTGGCTCTATATGGGAAGATTATTTAGATTCCAACATATTAGGATAAATCTATAGATAAAAATATTTTGGGACTTGATCTTATTCAAGATATGACTGTGAATTTTCAAACCATTTAATGAAATATGTAATCCATACAAAGTCAATAGAAAATATATAAAAACAATCATCAAGGAGCCCTAGAATCTGAGGTCATATATAAGTTGTTCCATTGAATATCACCATGGAATAATGTTGTGAGGTTTGAGATTATGAGATCTTATTCTAAGATTTGTTTTCCCATTTTAGATCCTTGGTTGTATCTGATTTTTGGACTATTAACTGGTACTCTCAACTAACTTATCACAAGTACATGATGTGTTCCATGTAACCCTCTGGGAGAAATACATACCAGACCCCTCACATGTACCGAATCCAGAGGTGGTACCCTTAGGTAAAAATACTTTATATGAGGATTAGTTTGTGAATATCTAATATCTTAGAGATAATTTTTTATGAAACAAGATAACTCGTCTATTAAACATGTTGTGGTATAACTACAAGTTTGAGGAAGAAACATGGGAACTGAATGAGGTGATGAAACAAAATTAACCTTGTACATTTTGTATATGAAATAAAACTTCATGGGAGAAATTTATAAATGGGGGAAGAATTTAATGAACCAAACATTTATATATTAAATTCTATTTTCAATTAATAAAGACCTTATTGAGTAATGTAGTTATATAAAACACATACACTACTTGGGTTTTTTTATACCCTTATAAAATATATCTTACCAGATTTAAAGGGTCATTAATAATCATAACTATTTATAATATAGTATTTTGATAGTGACCGTTAATATTAGTAAATATTAATTATTATAATAAATTCTAAATGGTATATAACTAATAAGTTATGGTCTCAACTAATAGGATTGTACCCTATAAAGTCCATTTATTTATGTTTTGGATGTACAAGAAATAACTGGTATTTTATGTAAGGACCCGGCCTTAAAACATTACATAATCATGAATTAAATTAATAATTCACATAAAGTATATTTTCAGGTTTAGAGTTTTAGAGAATTAGGGCATAACTATTACATCTCAAAAGATTACAAAGTAGACACTTCTACTAAGTTTCTATAAAATAAAAACTCTTAAAAAGAAACATATCTAGTTCCATGTTTTAGATAGCACATCTTTCCTTGATCCCATCCTTGACCCTATTCATCTTTAAGTCCTTTGAAGAACATTTCAAAAACATGGGAAGAGCATAAAAATCCAAGTAAAGGATACACAAGGAAAGAAAACTGTTAGTTTTTCAAAACAACAAGTAAACCATGAATACTTTATCAAAGTAATACTTTTCACCTTTATGAAGTAGTAAATACTCTTCACTGAATAAAAGAACACTACTTATCCTTTGTAACCAAAAGATTACAATAAACCCATATAAAGAAAACATAACATATAAAGGTAACTTGGGATATAAACATACTTAAATGGAATAACCATACAGTCAACTTCCACACATATCACTACATGGAATATCCATACGACCGACTTCCATACCTAATGCATTGGAGGTTATAACGTAACCACCCATCCTGGTATTCATGGAGCCATTCGTCATATGGTTTATCACATAACCACCCATCGAATGTCCAAGTACCATTATAAAATCATAACACATAAAACAATTATAAAGGAAAGAAAACATTTCCACATTTCAATCACAATATATCACTTAAATATATTGACATAAAAAATCCATTTTAAAAAACATTTTCAATACCAAATTACATAAAATAGTATATGGTATTTATTTACTTTTAAAAACATTACGGATTGTTGAGGAAGCCAAAGATCAAATAATACTCACAACAGCGGAAAGGTCATTGTCACCGCGTACATTAAAAAAACATACTTTTTATCATTTATTAAAACACTTTGTACAGAAAAGATTCATTTTGAATAAAAGTAAAATTCAAAGGGGTTTATACATAGTATAAAAAAAAGTTGTGTATAAAAAAAATATACCTCAATGAAATTATATTGATACGAAGTCCCTTACAAAGTCGGTATCCTTAGATTAAGCATAAATCAGTTACCTGATTATGTGTGGAAAATATAAATACACCTAACATATGAGGATATTATGTGTAAAACAATTGAAGTTCATCCAAAAATATTCATAGTACGACATAATCAAGAATTGTAGGTTTGACCCAATGAATTGAAATTGGGTTAAGATGTTCTCTTACAAAAATTCAACAGCCTAACGGTGTCACTTTAAAATTTAGAAAATGAGATGATGAGAGATAAAAAGGGTATCTCATCACTTAGACATAACATTTACAAAAAAAGGATATATAAGAACATATCCCAACATAAGAAGATGTAAATTAAAAGACCTAAAAAATAAGTATCTTTTAAAAAGTGGAGGGTGAATGGTTCCCTTACCGATTTGGGTAACTTTTGAAACGTACACCCCATGAAAGAAGGACTATACAACATTGATGTAAATACTCATAAATGAAAGTATATTACACAAAGAGTATAATAATTGGAAGTAAATACACCACTCAAAGGAAATGGTGGAAAATTTTTCATAAATCTCACAGGAGTAAAAGTGAGATGAAAAATCCCTTACAAAAACTCGGCAGCCTAACGACGCCACTTAAAACATCCAAAAATGAATTTATGAGATCAAATAGGGTATCTCATAATATGAAAATAAAAAGTAAAGAATGAGGAATATAAACGAACATCCCCAAACATAAGAAAGATGATCTTAAAAGAAATGACATAAAAGAGAGTACATAAAAATAAAGAGAGAGGTTGGATCCCTTACCTCAAGTCTGACTTGTCTTGTTCGTTTCTTTATATTACTGAATAATAAACTTTGGTCAATTTATAATTTCTTAAGGACCTCCTTTAAATATTATTATTCAGTTCATATCACATATTATTATGTTATAATAATTTGTTAATAATGTGAGTTCATATCAGACGTTTTTGACGATGTTCAGTACATGAGTCCAAATTGAACTTGTTGGAAAAGAATTTTCCATGTAGTTATAGGTACTTCATCTCCAGAATAGTATTAATGATTTAAATATCATATATATCTAGTATATATTCATTTTATACTATTTCATAACAATTGGAGATAAAAAAATGAAATTCACTGTTCATGGAGACGGTAGGCCGTACGTACGCATGAACGCTACTTTCATTTCTTTGTCATATTAATGGAATTAAAGCTAAATGATTGATATATATATATATATATATATTATAATTCCAGAATTATATCCATCATTTAGATTTAATATATGACATATATATCCATTATATATATGTATTTATAATTGTACATAACATTTGGAGTTAAGAAATGAAATGTACCGTTCATCTAGACGGTAAGTTGTACGTATGCATGAACGCTACTTTCATTTCTATTTCATGATTTAATGGAATGAAAAAAATAATGATACATAGGTATATTATAATTAAATTATAATATAATATATAACATCATTAAATCCATCCCTTATACATCTCACATATGGTATTAACGATTCAAATCACTTTGAGGGGGCGGTAGTCCGCACTTACTAAAATGAAATTATCACGTTTACCCATTATGGAAACCATAAAGGTATGGAATAAATGAAAAATACAGAAGCATAAGGATTAAATAAACATAGTTTATATATCATATATAAATACAGTGACATCTTAATGTCCACCATGAGAGGTGTTAAAAGAATATTGAACAATCATCATTTCGTGAGGCAGTAATTCGTCACCCACAGAAATAGTGTGTTATTTAACCATTAGGTGGAGGTGTGTATGAGTGTAGCTCGAATCCTCCTCATAACATCATCTTGTGTATTTAAGATACTTTTGTTGTTACAAAATAAATGAATAAAAAATTAGGGGGTTTTAGAAGCAAAATAAAACAAAAGAACATAAGAGAAGACATTACCTTCAAATCAGATAACTCTTTTTGATTTGAGCTCAAAGGCTTATTTGGAAAGACTTATACCCAAATTGAGGCTTGTAGGAGTAATATAGGGATGTGGAGAGACAATATGAGCAGAGTTTGGATAATCCAAGGGCTTGAGAGGTGTGGGTAAGGAGGTAGCGGTGGGGGCCTTTTATAAGAGGGAGAGGGGCACTCTTGGAAAGTCTTGAAAAGATTCTTTATTATAAAATGATTTTCGGATATAAAAGGTCCCACAATTTATATATTTCGAGGATAAGTTGATAAGGGTTCTAAATAAACCCATTCAACAGGTTTTTGACAAGTGTATCTCTTAGATTTTACATTATCTTTTCATTTTATTTAAATCGTTCATTAATGTGGTAATCGCTGAATCATCATGGTGTCATAAATAAATTAGTTTAATTAATGTATAAAAAATTAAAAAAAAATACTATGATGTAGCAAAATTTCTTATCCTTGAAATTAATAGTTATAGTCAAAAATATTACTTGTATAACCCCATGTAAAAATTGTTTTAGTAAAATAATTCATGTTTGTGACATTTTTATTTTTACTTCAAATAAAAAGTTATTAATGTCATTTTCTTACCCAAGTGGATTCATGGGGTCCTTAAGTTGACCCATGGATTTTATTGGTCGTCCACGACACATCCAATAAGGTTAGGACATGTGTCATGGTAATTTCATATTATTATAACGTTATCTTTACCTTAAATTACACTAACTACCTTTAATCGTGATTAATAAAACTTAAAAGTTACTATTCACCAAAAATTACTTCCATCCCATTGAAACAAATTTTACATCCTAATAAAAACCATGTCTGTAATATTTTTTTAACTTAGATCATAGAGGTGGTAAAATTTCATTTAAACGAAAAATCAGTTTTTTTAACTACCACTTACTGGTTTCACTATTCATCAAAAATTGATGTTTTTCAAAAAAATACCAAAAATTCACCATAAGCTATATTTGATATTCCGAATTCAAAAATTATTTCTATTTTAAAAAATTCAAAACAGATAAGTTTCATTAATTAATTTAATAATTAATACTTTTTGTCAAAACAAATAGAATGTTTTTTAGAAATAAAATATATCAAAAGATTGACACTAGTTTAAGTCCAATTTCAAAGTGAAATTAATTTCAATGAACACCATTGGATTAAATGGTAAAAATATATTCTAACTACACTTTAAACCCAATTAAAAATATAATCTATCCACATAAATAAATCAGATTAAAAAGAGGTTTTGAATTAAAATACAACATTTTCACTAAAAACGATCTTTATCAGAAAAATAACAAAAATTATACAAAGTAAATTTTGATGTCCAGATTCTAAAGAAGGATTTTATTTGGTATAATATAACATATAAAATTATCAAAAATTGGATTTAAAAAGGGTTCTCCATCAAAAGTCGGTTAATTGACCTTTTAAAGAATATTAGAATATTTACGCTTGAAATTGGATTCATTCGCATTTTAAGCCTCTAACATTTATTAGATAAAAGTAAAAATATTTGAAAAACATATATAATCATTTTGTAGTTAGTTATTTTCATTCCTGCCATTATAAAGACTAGGTGTTAAATACCATTTAAAATAAAATTGTTTTATTATTAGAGTGCAGCGTAAGATTTCAAAGAAACTCGTTGTTGCGTATTGGGTACACAATCGAGCATAGAGTTCCCTTTACTGTAATATTAATATTTTATTCATAAATATTAATAAATTTTAAAAATTAATATTCTTTATTTACCTGGGATGTTACATCCTTCCCCCCTTTTAGGAATTCCATCCTCACAATTTTAAAATTGGGCTAGGAAACTTCATTGAAAGCCCCACATAAGAAAAGAAGTAAATTAAACTTTCACTTTAAAAGAAAGAAAGAAAATTACCAAGGTTAACTGAGACAAAAGGTACTAGAATTACATGAAAACATGGATATGGAAGAAAAAACAAAGGGTTATGTTCTGATGGAGAGTGATAGAGACATTTTTAGGAGAATGTTAACCACCAGAAAATCACAAACGTGTGATGGGTTAAACGGTATTTGATTCCCCGGTAGGAAAAGTTAACAGAACAAATTTTTGTTTTAAGTTACTTTTAATTGAGGACTTTATTTATGAGCTTAACGAAATCACAGGGAAACATACTTTCTTGTCGTTTAGACTTTCATCTCTTACTAGATTTCTTACACTAACTAATTTTTTCCTCCAAAAGACGAGTATTTAGGATGACTTGTTCACATTAAGAGCGCTATATTCAACTTCTAGAGAATCACCCAATCCACAAAAGAGAACTATATATTTACCATGTCTTTAGAACTTAACCAAAACCAAAATTGTTAGAACAAGATCAGATAATCCACAAAAGGATAATCCTTTATAAAAATAAAATCTATTCTTAATCTCAAGAATTTGTCAAACAAAACCCAAAGTTCAACGAAGACCATTCGATAAACAATTTGTGCATAAAATTCTTCAAAGTAAACCAAAATAAGATTGAAACCCAAATATTTTAAGGATTTAATAATATATTCTTCCAAGGTAAAAATTAACATTTTTCTCTAAATAAAATATGTTTCTCTTAAAGCCTTATATTGAAAAGTAATTAACCTAATCATATATCCTCCATGATAGGTCAATATTTTCCTAGATAACCCAAAATCAACTTATTCTTGATTTATAATATTATATAAATAAAAAGAATTTTTCATACTAACCAGGGACTTCACGTAGTCCAGTGGTTGGTGATAAATACCAGTCACACTTTGGTTGTGGGTTCGATTCCCACAACTTTGCCTGACGTGACGGGTTGTCACACGGTCTGTGTGTTGTGTTTTTTTTAAAACTATATAATTCTCAAAAAATTCCACAAAAAGAGATAAAATCATAAAAAATAACAATAACATAATTTAAACTCAATTTTACCTCATGCCTTTCATTTTCCATCATAACATATAGTAATCCATAATTACCTCAAAATTAAGGATCATATAAACACAAATGGTTCTTTATAACTATGTCCACAAAAGAACAGATAACTATTCCTTGAATAAAATTTTCATATATCAAACATCAGGGTTACACATACTATAAAAATTCTTCTAATGTAACTCCATCATCAAAAGAGTCTTAATAATTTTAAGAATTTCACCATCCTAAAATCTACCATAACTCTTGAATCCCTTGTATGTTCACTTCTTACTCATTCCACATTCTTCATAATCCATTCACAATTCCTTTCCAACTTATTCTGAAATACTACTTTCCTACAAACAAAATCATGATTCATATCCTAAGATTCCAAAATAGGAAAACATATGTTAGGAAATAATCCATACCTTTGATTGGTCATTTTCAGTTTCTTCATCCTCAATTGAAATGGCATTAGGTATTAGTAAACAAATATTTTTATGATATTGGTGATACCATTCCCGAAACTTCTTCATAGGACATGTATTTTCATAATAACTATGCACACCACATTTAAAACAGTCAATTGATCCCTCAGAAAGAACTTCTTTCTCTTTCCTCAAGTCAACCGGATGCTTCCATTTTCCATGGAAGGTTCTTGCTTTATGACCTTCATTTACACATCTATAGCATCTTTTTATCCCTTTGAAACATTTTCCTAGGTGTTTCTATCCACATCTTTGACACATAGGTTTTTGAACACACTTACCATCATGATTATTACCTGAACTTCCATTGGGATTTGTTTCTCGCATATATGATGCCTTATAAGAATCATCAAGGTTTAGGTGTCAATCATGACTCCAGATAGTTGGTTGAGGATAAACACAAGAGTTCTCATTGTAGCTCCCATATCATTCAGTTTCTCACACAAAAAACTGTCACAGTTTCCTTCACATCCACTGTTACTTTGGTGCCTACTAGTTCCAGCCATTTATTAAAACCAAAAAGGTCAATCTGAGCATATCAGTAAAATTATCATATAATAATGAGGAAGATAAACAATAAGATATCGTTATCAAAGTTATCTCAAACTCATTCTAACTTTCAAAAAAACAATGACTCCATCTAATATATTACCCATTGTGGTTATACACAACTTGTCACTTATGCTTAAACAACACTCTAACCTCTAAAGTTATCTAAACCAACCTTTAATACCAACTGTAAGGACCCAGCCATAAAACATTACATAATCATGAATTAAATGAATAATTCACATAGATGATATTTTCAGGTTTAGATTTTTAGAGTATTAGGACATAACTATTACATCTCAAAAGATTACAAAGTAGAAACTTCTACTAAGTTTCCATAAAATAAAAACTCTTAAAAAGAAACATGTCTAGTTCCATGTTTTATATAGCACATCTTTCCTTGATCCCATCCTTGACCCTATTCATCTTTATGTCCTGTGGAGAACATTTCAAAAACATGGGATGAGTATAAAAAGCCTAGTAAAGGATACACAAAGAAGGAAAACTGTTAGTTTTTCAAAACAAAAATTAAACCATGAATACTTTATCAAAGTAATAATTTCCACCTTTATGAAGTAGTAAATACTCTTCAATGAATAAAATATCACAACTTATCCTTTGTAACCAAAATATTACCATAAACCCATATAAATAACACATAACATATAAAGGTAACTTGGGACATAAACATACTTAAATGAAATAACCATACGGTCGACTTCCACACATATCACTACATGGAATAGCCATACAGCCGACATTCATACCCAATGCATTAGACATTATAACGTAACCACCCATCTTGGTATTCACAGAACCACCCGTCATATGGTTTATCATGTAACCACCGCTCAAATGTCCAAGTACCATTATAAAATCATAACACATAAAACAATTATAAAGGAAAGAAAAATTTTCCACATTTCAATCACATATATCACATAAATATATTGACATAACAAATCCATTTTAAAAAACATTCAATAAAAAATTACATAAAAGAGTACATGGTATTTATTTACTTTTAAAAACATTACTGCTTGTTGAGGAAGCCAAAGATCAAATAATACTCACAGTGGTGGAAAGGTAATTGTCGCCGCGTACGTTAAAAAGAAACATACTTTTTTTCGTTTAGTAAAATGCTTCGTATAGAAAAGATTTCTTTTTAATAAAAGTAAAAGTCAAAGGGGTTTATACACAGTATAAAATAATGTTGTGTATAAAACAAAATATTCCTCAATGAAAAGAGATTGAGACGAACTCCCTAACAAAGTCGGTATCCTTAGATTAAAGATAAATTAGTTACAAGATTATGTGTGGAAAATAGAAATACACCTAACATAAGAGGATATTACGTGTAAAACAATCGAAGGTAATCCACATATATTCATAGTATGACATAATCAAGAAGTCGAGTTTTGACCCAAATAATTGATATTGGGTTAAGAAGTTCCATTACATAAATTCGACAGCCTAACGACGCCACTTTAAAATTTAGAAAATGAGATGATAAGAGATAAAAAGGGTATCTCATCACTTGGACATAACAGTTACAACAATAAGGATATATAAGAACATATCCAAACATAAGAATATTTAAATTAAAAGGCCTACCAAAAATTAGACTTTTTTAATAAGAGGGTGAAAGGTTCCCTTACCGATTTGGGTAACTTTTGAAACGTACACCCAATGAAAGAATGACTATAAAAAATTGATGTAAACACTCATAAACGAAAGTATATTACAAAAAAAGTAGAATAATGGGCAGTACATACATCACTCAAAGGAAATGGTGTAAAATGGATCATAAATCTCATGAGAATAAAAGTGAAATGAAAAATCCCTTATGAAAACTCAGTAGCCTAACGACGCCACATAAAACTTACAAACATGGATTTATGAGATCAATTAGGGTCTCTCATAATATGAACATAAAAATTAAATAATTATTAATACAAAATAACATCCCCAAACATAATAAAGATGATCTTAAAATAAATTACATAAAAGAGAGTACTTAAAAAGAAAGAGAGAGGTTGGATTCCTTACCTCAAGTCCGACTTGTCTTGTTCATTTCTTTATATTCCTGAATAATAAACTTTGGTCAATTTATAATTGATTAAGGACCTCCTTTAAATATTATTATTCAGTTCATATCACATATTATAATGTTATAATAATTGGTTAATAATGTGAGTTCATATCAAACGTTTTTGTCGATGTTCGGTACATGAGTAAACATTGAACTTGTTCGAAAATAATTTTCCATGTAGTTATATGTACATAATATCCAGAATTGTATTAATGATTTAAATTTCATATATATACATTATATATTCATGTTATACTATTCTATAAAATTTGGAGATAAAAAAATGAAATGCACCGTTCATGGAGACGGTAGGCCGTATGTACGTATGAACGCTACTTTCATTTATTTGTTATATTAATGGAATTAAAACTAAATGATAGATATATATATTACAATTCCATAATTATATCCATCATTTCGATGTAATATGTGACATATATATCAATTATATATATGTACTTATAATAGTACATAACATTTGGAGATAAGAAATGAAATGTACCGTTCATGGAGACGGTAAGTCGTACGTACGCATGAACGCTACTTTCATTTCTATTTCATACTTTAATGGAATAAAAAAAATTATTATACATAGGTATATTATAATTCCAGTATAATATAATATATAACATCATTAAATCCATCCTTTATACATCCCACATATGGTATTAACGATTCAAATCACATTGAGGGGGAGGTAGTCCACACTTCTTAAAATGAAATTATCACGTTTACCCATTATGGAAACCATAAAGGTATGGAATAAATGAAAAATAAATAATCATAAGGAATAAATAAAAATAATATATATATCATATATAAATACATTTACATCTTAATGTCCACCATGAGAGGTGTTAAATGAAAATTCAACAATCATCGTTTTGTGAGGCAGTAATTCACCTCCCACAGAAACTGTATGTTTATTAACCATTAGATGGAGGTGTGTATGAGTGTATCTCCAATACTCCTCATAATAAAATCCTAGTATATTTAAGATACTATTTTTGTTACGAAAGAAAGGAATAAAAATAGTTTAGGGGGTTGGAGAAGCAAAATAAAACAAAATAACATAAGAGATGACATTACCTTCAAATTGGATAACTCTTTTTGATTTGAGCTCAATGGCTTACTTGGAAAGACTTCTGCCCAAAGTGAGGCTTCTAGGAGTAATAGAGGGATGTGGAGAGAAAATATGAGAAGCTTTTGGACGATACAAGGGCTTTAGAGTTGTGGGTAAGGAGGTAGAGGTGGGGGCCTTTTATAAGAGGGAGGGGGCACTCTTGGAAAGTCTTGAAAGGTTACTTTATTATAAAATCATTTTTTAATATAAAAGGTCCCAAAATTTATTTATTTCTAGGATAAGATGATAAGAGTTCAAAATACACCCATTCAATAGGATTATGACAAGTTTCTATCTTAGATTTTACATTATCTTTTCGTTTTATTAAAATCGTTCATTAATGAGGTAATCGCTGCATCATCATGGTGTCATAAATAAATAAATTTATTTAATGTATAAAAATTATAAAAGAAATACTATGATGTAGGAAATATTTTTATATTTCCAATGAATATTTATAGTAAAAAATATGACTTGTATAACCCCATGTAAAAATTGTTTTAGTAAAACAATACATGTTTGTGAAATTTTTATTTTTAGTTTAAATAAAAAGTTATTAATGTCATTTTCTTACCCAAGGGGCATAATGGGGTCCCCAAGTTGACCCATGGATTGTCTGGGTCGGACATGACTCATCCAATAAGGTTAGGACATGTTTCAAGGTAATTTAATATTATTATTACATTATCTTTTCCTTAAATTACAATAATTACCTTTAATCGCGATTAACAAAACTTAAAAGTTACTATTCACCAAAAATTATTTTCATCCCATTAAACCACATTTCACATAATAATGAAAAACATGTATGTTGGATTTTTGAAATTAAAACCACAGAGGTGGTAAAAATTCATTTAAACGAAAAATCATTTTTTTAACTACCACTTACTGGTTTCACTATTCAACAAAAATTGATGTTTTTCAGAATAATACCAAAAATTCACCATAATCTATATTTGATATTCAGAATTAAAAAATTATTTCTATTTTAAAAAATTCAAAACATATAAGTTGCATTAATCAATTTAATAATTAATTCTCATTTTCAAAACAAATAGCTTGTTTTTAGGAAACAAAATATATCAAAAGAGTGACACTAGTTTAAGTTCAATTTCAAAGTGAAATTAATTACAATGACCACCATTGGATTAAATGGTAAAAAAATATTATAACTACACATTAAACCCAATTAAAAAGATAATATATCCATATAAATAAATCAGACTAAAAGGAGGTTTTTAATTAAAATACATTATTTTCACTAAAAATGATCTTTATCGGAAAAATAACAAAAATTTACACAAAGTAAATTTTGATGTCCAAATTCTAAAGAAGGATTTTATTTGGTACAATATAACATATAAAATTTTCAAAAATTGTATTTAGAAATGGTTCTCCATCAAAAGGCGGTTAATCGACCTTTTAAAGAATATTAGAATATTTATGCTTAAAATTGGATTCATTCGCATTTTAAGCCTATAACATTTATTAGATAAAAGAAAAAATATTTGAAAAACATATATAATCATTTAGTAGTCAGTTATTTTCATTCTCTCCATTACAATGGCTAGGCGTTAACTACCATTTAAAATAATATTATTTTATTATTATAGTGCAATGTAAGATTTCAAAGAAACTTGTTATTGCGTATTGGGTACGTCCTCAAGCGTAGCGTTCCCTTTAAAGTAATATTAATATTTTATTCACAAATATTAATAAATATGAAGAAGTAATATTCTTTTTTTACCGGGTATATTACATTTTACCTTGACTAATCTCAAGATGATATTAAAAAAACATTAGTGAAATCATTTATAGAGAATGTCTACCTTATGAAGATCACGACCTAATCCATATTCACAGAACAACACCCAAAAAAGCACCACTATCACACACTTTACCCTTAGGATGCACAATTTGGTAATAAGAGGTTATGTATCTAGAACCTAGTAGTTTGAATTAAAATGTTTTCTTTGTAATAAAATAATTTTAATTTTTATGCATTTTCATTATTACTTTATTTATATAATTATATATGAGTTGATGAAAATTTTATTTTGATATGAAGAAACCAAAATCATATTTTTGGAAATTATATGGGTTTAAAAAACTTTTTAATCAATTCAAGAATGTTAAAATAAATATCAATTTCATAAAATATATTTATTATTTATTATTTATTTATTTACAAATGACAATAAATTTTAATGTAGTATAATGTATTCTGAATAAGGGTTTGAAATTTTTTATTTTCTTAAAAATGAGAATTTTTTAGTAAATAATTTTTTTATTTAAAATTTTAAATTATAATATTTAAAAAAATATGTTGATAAAATAAATAATATTTTTAAAATAAAAATTTAAAAATTATCCAATGTCATTTTTTCATAATTTTCTGATACATTCAATTTTTTGAGTAAACGTTAAATACTGTAAAAATATACAGTATGTTTATATATTTCCTATTTAAAATAATATATTCTTTATGTTTTTTATTATCTTTATAAACCATTAAGGAATCTTCCAAAACATATATTATATTTTAAGGCTTTAAAATCCATTATTTTTTAACATGACTCACATCCACATCAAAAATGGTATTATTTTAATATTTTATGTTATTAGGCTTGTGAAATATTTCAAACCACTACTCTGTTTTATAAAATATGGAAAAAAATAATGGTAATGTTTTATTTTTTATTATTTCATAATATAGAGTCTAAAACCCATGTTTAGAAATTAATAAAGAATTCACCTCACATTTTCTATAAATACCCACCCAACCTCACACTCCTTTTCACTAAAAACCCATTGATCTTGAATTTAATCCCCCTATAACTCTATAAATACCTCATAATTTATTCCCAATCTCTTAAGAACCTCCTCCAAATATTTTAGAAGCACCCTCTCAAGGTAAGGGATCTCTCTATCTTCTTTTTCATTCAAGAACCTTCTTTGTATTTAGCCATTTGAATCCAAAATTATATTATTGGCATGTATTATAAATATTCCTTTAATGACCTATTAATGTTATGATAATTATATATCACTTATCATATCTCATTATAACCTTTACGTAAGCCATTACTATGATGAATAATGGAGATTCTCTCCTACTTCTCTTTATTAAAGAACTTTATTTGAATTATGTATTTTAATTTACAAGTTTTCATGTTGGTACAAATTTTTTACACATTTCTCTACTATCCTTACTATTCTAAAGCAATGAGATATCACTTTTTTCTCTAATTAAACCCATCCATAAACCATTACACGCTCTTATTATGCTTCTGAAATTATCCCGTGATTTTATATGCCAAAAAATTATGTTGTGTATACCCATCCCAATTTATACGCAAGGGTATTCACCTATATGTAACTGTCCATAATTTATTGGGTAATTCAATTAATTTAACCCACACACCATAATTATGGGATTAAATTTTATTAAAGGAATTATTATGTTGTTTGATATATGTTACACATTAGTTCATGTACATGATTTGAATGTGACGAGTGGGCCAAAAATTATATAGCCTTAAAAGGAATTGGGTAATAATTTTATATCATGATATAGAATTTGTGGTTCATATTTTGTTATCATAATTACACTATATTATGATGTCTCAACAATTATCCCTAACTTAAACTTATGATGTTGTTTTTTATATTTTTTCCAGATTCCTATATTTCCCTGATGTTATCATCATATATAATGCTTGTATGATCATGTTTATTATTATCACCCTTTTATATCACCTTGATATTTCTATTTAATCACATTTATTTCTTTTATCATGTTAATTTTTTTATTATTCACTTACTAGGTTTATACCTCACCCCTTTCTTATGTATTTCCTCATGTTATTCAATACTGTTTGATATGTCAATGGAATTTTTTGTCATGTTATGGGTTTTTTAAATAATATTGTTATATCCCTATTTCAATTTATGTTGTTATTTATATAGCTACCCGAATTCTTCAGGACTTTTAATATTTTTTTGATTTTATTAAGTGTATATTTATGTAATAAAATCATGAGTAAATATGTATTAAAGACATGGGTTGTTATAGGGAGACCTTTTATTCATGAAACATCTTATAGGGTGTTAGTAATCTCCCCCTTGGGTAGTTTAAATGTGTGATTAATAGGTCATAATCATTGGTAAAGGGAAAATCATATGTTATTCCATAAATTAATAATCATACATCAGAAATTTGAAAAAAACATGATCAGTGTAGATATGATTTAATATTTAGGTGTGGTAGTAAGTGATCGTATTATTTTAACCACTCATCCCCGATATATTAAATTATGTTACCCTCAATAACATAAAGTTATTTTTTTCATGCTACTTAGAGGGAAGTATAACATCTACTATGTTAAAAAATAAATTTGTTATAACATTCAATTATTAATATAATATATTTAATTAGATATATATTTTTAATGTATTTCTGCATTAACGAGTCTATAAGATAATGGGTGTATTAGTTATGTTATGAATTATAGAAATTAAAATTGTATGTAACACCCCAAGCTTCTACGGTACGTTTCCCTTTGAATAATGCGATAGCGTGTGTTGTACGCAACCTCGAGTTCTAACACACACCACAACTAATTAAACTAGCCGTTGTGAATAGTAATACCTACTTTTTGAAATCATATATATTCTATATTTCAAAATGGACTTCATTTTTGGATTCGGAATATCAAAATTAGCCTAGGGTGAAATTTTGGTACATTTCGGATAACTTTCATATTTTGATGAATAGTGAAAATTTCTAAATTTTAATTAAAAACAACTTTTTTAATCAAAATAATTAATAGTGATAAATTATGAATTTGAGTGGTTTTAAAGTATATTTAGAATATATTTTTACCATTCAATTTAATGTTTATCATTGGACATAATTTTACAATTAAACCGAACATAAACAAGTGTCAATCTTTTGATAGTTATTATCTCTTAAAAACACGCTTTTTGTTTTGACAGCGGGAATTAATTTTAAATTAATTTCTGCCACTTCTGTGTTTTGAATTTAGGAAAATGGATTACATATTTGGAATCAGGATGTTCAAATTGTGTAAATAGGTAACTTTTATTTTTAGACATTTTGAATAGTTACTGTGGTAAATATTTTATTTACCATGGTTAAGGGTAAATCCGGTAAATAAGGGTTAAAAAAATAATATTATAATAATACTAAATTACCCTAAAACGTGTCTTAACCCTATTGGTTGATACATAGTCGACCATGGGCATCTTTGGGTCTATTTTGGGACCCCATGGATCCACTTGTAAGTGATAATGACACTTTATTTTAATTAAGTCAAAATGAATACAAAAATGACACAAGCATACATCTTTTAGAAGAACAATTTTTACATAGGGTTATACATGTTGGATTTTCGATTATAAATATTCATTAGAAAGCTAAAACGATTTCCTACATAATGATATTTTATTTATAATTTTTAGACATTTAATAATTTATTTAATTTATGAAACAATGATGATGCAGTAATTACTATAATAGTGAAAAATTAAAATAATTGATATTATAAATACCCAAATAAATATAATATGAAACTTTTAATGAATTAAACTAATTTTCTAGGATAATATGATATATTAGGATTGATTTAATTGACTTTGTTCGAAGTAATCAATCTGTTATGAGTTTCACAAAAATCAACTATTGAATAGTGTCAAAATTGACATAAAAGAGTTCTTAAAAAAAATATTATATTATTAATTGATATTAAATTCCTAAAAATATAAGGTTCGGCCAAGAGACTTATATTATGATAGGTTCCTCATTAATGGACCACTTGGGGGTCTCTTGGATGTATATAGTAAGTTTATTAACCATATTATATAAAAATACAAAGAGACATTGTAAAAGTGAAACTAATTAACTTAGAGTTAATACTTAAAGATAAGGTTAATATAAGTACCCAAACCTGTCTAAATTCTATTGTATGAGTTGTTTTCGACCTATCCCCACCTCATCCTTTGAATAGTCAACTTTGGAGCCTTTGTAAACCGAATATGAATTTATTATAAATTAATATTTCTAGCTTTTCCAAAGGTGCCCTCACCCCTCTTATAAAAGGGCACTCCTCCTTCTCTTTTCCTCACACCTCTCAAGCCACTTGGCTCGTCCAAACTCTGCCCAAATAAGCTCCCCACATCCCTCTCCTCTTCCTTGAAGCTTCCCCTTAGGCAGAAAGCATTTCAAGAAGTCCTTTGGTTCCAACCAAAGTGAGTTACCTAGATTAAAGGTAACGATTTCTCTTAAATTATTTTCATTTATTTTGCTTCTCCAACCCCCATAATCTTTTTATTTCCTTTCTTTTGTAACAACACCAGTATCCTCAATATACTAAGATGTTGTTATAAGAAGGATTCAAACTACACATACACACAACTCCATCTAATGGATGATGAACATAATGTTTCTGTGGATGGCAAACTAACGCCTCACGAAACAATGATTGTTCAAAAACATCTTACCGCCTCTCATGGTGGCCATTATGATGACACTGTAATTAAATATGATGTTAATGATATATATTTTATATATAAGCTTCTGTAATTCCATTTTATTTCATACCATTATTCGTTTCATGTTGTATATACATACGATAATTTCATTTGAGGAAGTGCGGACTACCGCCCCCTTAAAATGATATGACTCGTTCATACCACACATGGAACGTATAAAGGATGGTGTTAATGAACTTAAGTAACATATATAAAATACTATACTGGAATAGTAATATACCTATGTATCATTTGGATTAGATTCTTTTAAAATAAAAATTAATTAAATGGAAGTAGCGTTCGTGCGCACGTACGGACTACCGTCTCCACGAACGCGATAAGATTCATTCTCCATCGTATCCATTCAAGTATAATTATCATTTGATGATTTAAAAATGATTTTTAAGGACTGTATATCATTCTGGATATGAATAAGATACAACAACCATGGCTTATGTAACAAAACATATAAAAGAAAATGAGTAAGTTAACTCCCGAAACGACGATAATTCTAAGATATTATTAACAAATCAATGTTAAAAGATCATATATGATATCATATTAATATATATGATTCTTGTATAATTTAATAACAACTATTTCACCATTATACAGGAGGTTAACCTACCCCAACCAAGGAAAAGTACAAGGTAAGGGTTATTTCACAATCTCTTCATTATCCGAGGTTGTTTATATGTAATAATCTACTAGGATCTCTTTATCATCCACATCCATGTTTCTTCAAAATGTATTTCAAAACATTTTTACTATTTACAAGAATATGGGTTAAAGTCTTTTATACCCTTGTTTGACTTTTTATAAGAGGTTTATAAAGGAATCTTTCCGTCGTTTTCAAAACAATGTCCTTTTTAACCTTTTCGACAGAATTGAGGTAAGAATGTTTTTTTTAACTTATACGGCGGGTGCGGTTATTTTACGCCGTTATAAAATCTTCAAAGCTTTCCTTACAAGATTATAAGAATATTTTCAAAGAAAATGTTTTATTTTATATGGATCTTAAATTATTTCAAAATAAAAGGAGATATTTCTTTAAAAAGAATTTTGATTTCATCTATGTCAACATCCTTTGATGGATTTTAAGATTATTTGAAGTTGATTTATTATGATACAAAACTTCTATATTGTATTGAAGGTTTTGTGATATGTTTGACTGTGGATGTGCTATTTTTATACCATTCATAGTTTATTGTAAAATTATTGACATTTCGTATGCTAGTTTTAATACGAATGTTTATGTTATGTTTAAACCTTTTCATATGGGAATGCATTGGACTTAATAAGTGACGGGTGGAGCCCGCTATAGCTCCTCGATGCATCGGTAGGTCTAATGAGACAAACTAGTGTCTTGGCACAAGGCCTTGACAAAATCTTATTTGTAGTCTTGGCACGAGGCCTTGGCTATGTGGTTATGATAGTCTGGCATTATGCATTCCAACATTATGAAAGTGGTTATTTATTTTTGCATGTGATTATTCGATTAGTGGAATATCCATGTGAATAAGTAAATGGCATTATTTCATTTTATTTATGCCATACCATGTTGAAAGTTCATGTTTAAAAGGCTTTTGTTTTAGTTATACATTGCCTTAAATGTTTATTCTTATTGATGAAAGTTTCCGCTATATTGTTATCCTTACTGGGCATTTGAGCTCACCCCTTTTGTATGTTTTATTTTTCCCAGGAAGTGAAGATGTAAGTTATGAATGACCTGCAGGGATATTATGAGGGGATTGTAGTGTGGACTGTGGAAACATTATGTTTTTGTAGTAGTTTTTGATTTTATGATGTAATGTAAAACTTATGAATATATCTAGTGTTTCCAAGGCTACTAAACTAATCGGTCTTTCGGGATTTGATCTTTCTTGTGATCATGCCAATGTTATGTAATAATGCACCGACTCTAGGCAACTAGGGTCGGGGCGTTACAGTTGGTATCAGAGGAAGTTTAGTACAAACCTTGGAAGCTAGATTTAGATAAACTCTGATTAGAGCACGTAGACCTAAGATGAACTTTGAGGATTAGTATAGAAGAACTTCCTAGAATTTTGGTATTGTAGAGACTTTGTGAGTTTTGCGAGCAATACATCCCTGTCTGGATACGAGCAGGTAGAGGCGGCTCTGGCACAGATGTACCTAGGGGTAAAACCCGAAAACACCGCTTTGAGCTAGACTCGAACGGGAACTGGTGCACGACAACGGGCCTTGCTGCACTCTTGGTTACGACACTCCCGGGGGATATGCTTAGGATAACTCTCACTTTCTTTACAAATCATTATGAAGGGTTTATGAGTATATACTTCCTCAAAGAAAACATATTTATGATTATGGATTATATCCATAGATAGTTCAATTTATGTTAAGTGTTTTATAAGTATGGGATTATTTATTTTGATTCATAAACTGATCTAGTTTATGCCATTGTTTAGAAATGGCGCCTAGTGGAAGAAATGGAAACCGTATCAATGCACGCACTCCATGTAGGGATTGCCCTCCTGCTCAAGATAATTATAGTGGGGCTGGTGATGCAACTGGTGCTGATCAGCTAATCACCGTACTGGGACAACTTACTCAGGTTATGAATAATAACCTTACCCGTATGGAGCACCCTGATCCGCAGCGTGGAGGATCAATGTTAGATCGATTCATGAGACAACAACCACCAACGTTCAATGGAAGTACAAATCCCTTAGTAGCTGAGCAATGGATATTTTCCCTAGAGAAAATATTTCAGGCTTTGGGGAGTAGTGAAAGGGAAAAAGTTACCATGGCAGTTTACCGCCTCACTGGAGATGCTGATCAATGGTGGTCATTGATTCAAAACATGAAGGAAGATGATGAAGTATCAAACATGGAATGGAGGGAGTTCAAAGATCTGTTTTTAGAAAAATACTTTCCTCGCGACCATCGAGCAGATATGGAAAGGCAATTTCTGAGTCTGAGACAAAAGGAGGATGAGAATGTCACAAAGTATGAGGCTAACTTTACAAGGTTAGCGAGGTATGCTGGAGATTATATTCGCAACCCAAGAAGTAAGATTTATCGTTTCTTTGATGGGTTAAAACCATTTCTCCGTCGAGCATTAGTCTCACAATCCTTTTCATCGTACGAAGACATTGTCTCATGTGCTATCAAGACCGAAAAGGAATTCTCTAAGTCTTATGACTTTAAAGCAAAGCAAGAGAAGAAGAGACCTGCTGATCAATCTGGGAATGGAAATAAGGGGAAGAAGGGAAAGGTTGAATATCCATCTTGTGGTAAGTGCGGGAAGAAACACCCCGGTGCTTGCCTGAAGGGAATGGGAGTCTGTTACAAGTGTGGTGAAAAAGGCCACCAAGCTCATGATTGCAAGGGGAAGAAGGAAGCTACCAACGTTCAGTGCTACAATTGCAGGGAGATGGGGCATTATGCAAATGCATGTCCTAAGCGTCAGGAGAACTTACCTCAGAAAAGGCCAAGGGATCAAGGCCAGGCTTATGCTATCACTACTGCTGAGGTAGAAACTCCGAAAGACGTGGTGGCAGGTAATTTAATGGTTTCCTCAAGTTTAGCAAATGCATTATTTGATTCTGGATCATCGCATTGTTTCATATCTTCCCAGTTTGCTAAGAAAATTAGATATTTCCAATTTGATTTAATAAGGGAGTTGTCAGTTAAAACTCCTAAGGGAAGTATCGTTGCAACAAAGTTTTGTGAATCAGTCCCCATTAGAGCACATAAATTTTCTTTATCTGCTGATTTCATCGTCATACCTATGATTGAGTTTGATATAATCCTCGGTATGGACTGGCTTTCGGACTATGATGCGAAGATTTATTGTAAGAAGAAAGAGGTTACGATTCTTGATGATAATGATAAGGAACACCTTATTTTTAGAGCAGAATCGTCACCACCTAATTCTTATTTAGACCCACCCCCAGTAGATCAACTTAATTCAATTATTGGGGAGGAAGAGAATGAAATAACTGTCGGTGAGGAAAGGAATGTTCAAATAGAGGATGTACCTGTTGTGAAAGAATTTGTAGATGTATTTCCGGAAGATTTACCTGGACATCCTCCAGAACGAGAAGTTGAGTTTTCTATTGATTTGATTCCTGGATCAAGGCCTATATCGAAGACCCCTTATAGAATGGCCACTGTAGAGTTAGTCGAACTAAAGAAACAACTAGAGGAATTGAGTAATAAGGGATTTATTCGCCCTAGTGTTTCTCCATGGGGAGCCCCTGTTCTTTTTGTTAAAAAGAAAGATGGATCTATGAGGTTATGTATCGACTACAGGGAGATCAATGCTATAACGATAAAGAACAAGTATCCCCTACCTCATATTGATGATTTATTTGACCAACTGCATGGAGCTCAATACTTTTCAAAGATTGACCTTCGATCTGGATACCATCAGTTGTGTGTAAAGAAGGAAGACATTCCGAAGACAGCATTTCGAACCAGGTACGGGCATTACGAGTTTACTGTAATGCCGTTTGGATTGACTAATGCACCCTCTGTATTCATGGATCTGATGAATAGAGTTTTCAAGGAGTATCTCGATGAATTTGTGGTGGTATTTATTGATGATATCTTGGTATACTCCAAAACCTACCAAGATCATGAAAATCACTTGCGCATTATCTTGAAGACTCTGAGGAGGCATGAATTATATGGAAAGTTTAGCAAGTGTGAATTCTGGCTTCAGGAGATTTCTTTTCTTGGCCATATTGTCTCTAAAGATGGAATCTCTGTTGATCCTTCTAAGACCAAGGCAATCCAAGAATGGCCAGCACCTACGAGTATAACTGAGGTACGTAGTTTTATTGGCTTGGCAGGTTATTATCGACGTTTCGTCCAGAATTTTGCCCGATTGGCTAACCCATTAACGAAGCTCACACATAAAGGGGTTAAATTTGTTTGGACAAAAGAGTGTGAAGAATGTTTCGAAGAACTGAAGAGAAGATTAGTCAATGCTCCTATATTGACTCTACCATCGAGGAATGATGGGTTCGTTATTTATAGTGATGCATCAAAGAAAGGACTTGGCTGTGTCCTTATGCAGAATGATAGAGTTATTGTCTATGCATCACGACAGTTGAAAATTCATGAACAAAACTATCCTACTCATGATCTTGAGTTAGCAGCTGTGATCTTTGCTTTGAAGATATGGAGGCACTACCTCTATGGTGAAAAATGTGAGATTTATACTGATCACAAGAGTTTGAAGTATATTTTCTCACAAAAAGAACTCAACATGAGGCAAAGGAGATGGCTTGAATTACTCAAGGATTATGATTGCACGATACACTACCACCCAGGGAAGGCAAACAAGGTGGCAGATGCTTTGAGTAGAAAAGACCATGGAGTTTTGAACAATATGATAATTGAAAGGGATCCAATTTTCATGGAGCTAGTGAAGATGGACATGGGAATAACCAGGGAAGGTGAAACATCAATGCTTTTTCAAATGGTTGCCAAACCATCTTTACTAGAAAGGATTAAGAGTTCTCAGACTGATGATGAAGAATTCCAAAAGAAGATTAAAGCTGTGAATGATGGGAGATTGAGAGACTTTGTGTATGAAGATGGAATTTTGAAATTCGGGAAGAGACTTTGTGTTCCCAATATACCTGATCTAAAAAGGGAATTGCTGGATGATGCTCATAGTTCCAATTTCTCTATACACCCTGGGAGCACCAAAATGTATAGAGATTTGAAGGAACATTTTTGGTGGGACAACATGAAGAGGGAGATTGCTGATTTTGTGTCAAGGTGTATGGTTTGTCAACAAGTGAAAGCTGGAAGGCAACAGCCTGGAGGATTCATGCAACCTCTTCCCATACCGGAGTGGAAATGGGACAATATTACGATGGACTTTGTCATGGGGCTACCAAAGACTCCTAGAAGGAACGATGCAATATGGGTTATTGTTGATCGTCTTACCAAGTCAGCACATTTTCTTGCTATAAGAGAAGATCTACCCCTGGAACGTCTAGCAAGACTATACATTAATGAAGTTGTGAGACTTCATGGAGTTCCCCTATCGATTGTTTCTGATCGTGATCCCCGTTTTACTTTAAGATTTTGGAAAAGTCTTCAGAAATCCTTGGATACTGAACTTCATTTGAGCACTGCTTACCACCCTCAGACAGACGGACAATCAGAACAGACTATTCAGACCTTAGAAGACATGTTGAGATCTTGCTCACTTGATTTTCAGGGTATGTGGGATCAATATTTACCTCTGGTAGAATTTTCCTATAACAATAGCTTCCATTCGAGTATACAAATGGCACCATATGAAGCGTTATACGGAAAGAGATGTCGTACACCAACCTGTTGGGATGACGTTGGTGAAAGAAAACTTGTAGGCCCAGAACTGGTGGAGGAAACGGTGGAAAAGGTGAAGGTAATCCAAAATCACATCAAAGCAGCTCAAAGTAGGCAGAAGAGCTATGCCGATAATCGAAGGAAGGATTTGGAATTTCAAGTCGGTGATCATGTTTTCCTAAAGGTATCTCCGTGGAAGGGAGTCATACGTTTTGGTAAGAAAAGTAAATTGAGTCCCAGGTACATCGGACCTTTCGAAATTCTAGAACGAATTGGGGCTGTAGCTTACCGATTGGCAATGCCGCCAAGTCTCTCCAAAGTTCACGATGTGTTCCACGTATCTCTGTTGAGAAAATACATGCCTGACCCAACGCATGTACTCACCTATGAGGTATTAGAACTGGAACCCGATCTGTCTTATTGCGAAGAGCCCGTCAGGATTCTTGATACAAGAGAACAAGTACTGAGAAACCGGACGACGCGTCTGGTAAAAGTTTTGTGGAGGAATCATAAGATGGAAGAGGCAACGTGGGAACCCGAGGAACTTATGATGAAGAACCACCCGAGTCTTTTTATGCAGTAATACCCTAGAAATTGCGAGGACGCAATTATTTGAAGGAGGGGATAATGTAACACCCCAAGCTTCTACGGTACGTTTCCCTTTGAATAATGCGATAGCGTGTGTTGTACGCAACCTCGAGTTCTAACACACACCACAACTAATTAAACTAGCCGTTGTGAATAGTAATACCTACTTTTTGAAATCATATATATTCTATATTTCAAAATGGACTTCATTTTTGGATTCGGAATATCAAAATTAGCCTAGGGTGAAATTTTGGTACATTTCGGATAACTTTCATATTTTGATGAATAGTGAAAATTTCTAAATTTTAATTAAAAACAACTTTTTTAATCAAAATAATTAATAGTGATAAATTATGAATTTGAGTGGTTTTAAAGTATATTTAGAATATATTTTTACCATTCAATTTAATGTTTATCATTGGACATAATTTTACAATTAAACCGAACATAAACAAGTGTCAATCTTTTGATAGTTATTATCTCTTAAAAACACGCTTTTTGTTTTGACAGCGGGAATTAATTTTAAATTAATTTCTGCCACTTCTGTGTTTTGAATTTAGGAAAATGGATTCCATATTTGGAATCAGGATGTTCAAATTGTGTAAATAGGTAACTTTTATTTTTAGACATTTTGAATAGTTACTGTGGTAAATATTTTATTTACCATGGTTAAGGGTAAATCCGGTAAATAAGGGTTAAAAAAATAATATTATAATAATACTAAATTACCCTAAAACGTGTCTTAACCCTATTGGTTGATACATAGTCGACCATGGGCATCTTTGGGTCTATTTTGGGACCCCATGGATCCACTTGTAAGTGATAATGACACTTTATTTTAATTAAGTCAAAATGAATACAAAAATGACACAAGCATACATCTTTTAGAAGAACAATTTTTACATAGGGTTATACATGTTGGATTTTCGATTATAAATATTCATTAGAAAGCTAAACAGATTTCCTACATAATGATATTTTATTTATAATTTTTAGACATTTAATAATTTATTTAATTTATGAAACAATGATGATGCAGTAATTACTATAATAGTGAAAAATTAAAATAATTGATATTATAAATACCCAAATAAATATAATATGAAACTTTTAATGAATTAAACTAATTTTCTAGGATAATATGATATATTAGGATTGATTTAATTGACTTTTTTCGAAGTAATCAATCTGTTATGAGTTTCACAAAAATCAACTATTGAATAGTGTCAAAATTGACATAAAAGAGTTCTTAAAAAAAATATTATATTATTAATTGATATTAAATTCCTAAAAATCTAAGGTTCGGCCAAGAGACTTATATTATGATAGGTTCCGCATTAATGGACCACTTGGGGGTCTCTTGGATGTATATAGTAAGTTTATTAACCATATTATATAAAAATACAAAGAGACATTGTAAAAGTGAAACTAATTAACTTAGAGTTAATACTTAAAGATAAGGTTAATATAAGTACCCAAACCTGTCTAAATTCTATTGGATGAGTTGTTTTCGACCTATCCCCACCTCATCCTTTGAATAGTCAACTTTGGAGCCTTTGTAAACCGAATATGAATTTATTATAAATTAATATTTCTAGCTTTTCCAAAGGTGCCCTCACCCCTCTTATAAAAGGGCACTCCTCCTTCTCTTTTCCTCACACCTCTCAAGCCACTTGTCTCGTCCAAACTCTGCCCAAATAAGCTCCCCACATCCCTCTCCTCTTCCTTGAAGCTTCCCCTTAGGCAGAAAGCATTTCAAGAAGTCCTTTGGTTCCAACCAAAGTGAGTTACCTAGATTAAAGGTAACGATTTCTCTTAAATTATTTTCATTTATTTTGCTTCTCCAACCCCCAAACTCTTTTTATTTCCTTTCTTTTGTAACAACACCAGTATCCTCAATATACTAAGATGTTGTTATAAGAAGGATTCAAACTACACATACACACAACTCCATCTAATGGATGATGAACATAATGTTTCTGTGGATGGAAAACTAACGCCTCACGAAACAATGATTGTTCAAAAACATCTTACCGCCTCTCATGGTGGCCATTATGATGGCACTATAATTAAATATGATGTTAATGATATATATTTTATATATAAGCTTCTGTAATTCCATTTTATTTCATACCATTATTCGTTTCAGGTTGTATATACATACGATAATTTCATTTGAGGAAGTGCGGACTACCGCCCCCTTAAAATGATATGACTCGTTCATACCACACATGGAACGTATAAAGGATGGTGTTAATGAACTTAAGTAACATATATAAAATACTATACTGGAATAGTAATATACCTATGTATCATTTGGATTAGATTCTTTTAAAATAAAAATTAATTAAATGGAAGTAGCGTTCGTGCGCACGTACGGACTACCGTCTCCACGAACGCGATAAGATTCATTCTCCATCGTATCCATTCAAGTATAATTATCATTTGATGATTTAAAAATGATGTTTAAGGACTGTATATCATTCTGGATATGAATAAGATACAACAACCATGGCTTATGTAACAAAACATATAAAAGAAAATGAGTAAGTTAACTCCCGAAACGACGATAATTCTAAGATATTATTAACAAATCAATGTTAAAAGATCATATATGATATCATATTAATATATATGATTCTTGTATAATTTAATAACAACTATTTCACCATTATACAGGAGGTTAACCTACCCCAACCAAGGAAAAGTACAAGGTAAGGGTTATTTCACAATCTCTTCATTATCCGAGGTTGTTTATATGTAATAATCTATTGGGATCTCTTTATCATACACATCCATGTTTCTTCAAAATGTATTTCAAAACATTTTTACTATTTACAAGAATATGGGTTAAAGTCATTTATACCCTTGTTTGACTTTTTATAAGAGGTTTATAAAGGAATCTTTCCGTCGTTTTCAAAACAATGTCCTTTTTAACCTTTTCGACAGAATTGAGGTAAGAATGTTTTTTTTAACTTATACGGCGGGTGCGGTTATTTTACGCCGTTATAAAATCTTCAAAGCTTTCCTTACAAGCTTATAAGAATATTTTCAAAGAAAATGTTTTATTTTATATGGATCTTAAATTATTTCAAAATAAAAGGAGATATTTCTTTAAAAAGAATTTTGATTTCATCTATGTCAACATCCTTTGATGGATTTTAAGATTATTTGAAGTTGATTTATTATGATACAAAACTTCTATATTGTATTGAAGGTTTTGTGATATGTTTGACTGTGGATGTGCTATTTTTATACCATTCATAGTTTATTGTAAAATTATTGACATTTCGTATGCTAGTTTTAATACGAATGTTTATGTTATGTTTAAACCTTTTCATATGGGAATGCATTGGACTTAATAAGTGACGGGTGGAGCCCGCTATAGCTCCTCGATGCATCGGTAGGTCTCATGAGACAAACTAGTGTCTTGGCACAAGGCCTTGACAAAATCTTATTTGTAGTCTTGGCACGAGGCCTTGGCTATGTGGTTATGATAGTCTGGCATTATGCATTCCAACATTATGAAAGTGGTTATTTATTTTTGCATGTGATTATTCGATTAGTGGAATATCCATGTGAATAAGTAAATGGCATTATTTCATTTTATTTATGCCATACCATGTTGAAAGTTCATGTTTAAAAGGCTTTTGTTTTAGTTATACATTGCCTTAAATGTTTATTCTTATTGATGAAAGTTTCCGCTATATTGTTATCCTTACTGGGCATTTGAGCTCACCCCTTTTGTATGTTTTATTTTTCCCAGGAAGTGAAGATGTAAGTTATGAATGACCTGCAGGGATATTATGAGGGGATTGTAGTGTGGACTGTGGAAACATTATGTTTTTGTAGTAGTTTTTGATTTTATGATGTAATGTAAAACTTATGAATATATCTAGTGTTTCCAAGGCTACTAAACTAATCGGTCTTTCGGGATTTGATCTTTCTTGTGATCATGCCAATGTTATGTAATAATGCACCGACTCTAGGCAACTAGGGTCGGGGCGTTACATTGTAGGAGTTAAAGAGATGCATGTTTAGGATATAATTAATTATAGGGTTTATTATTTGGTGTTTATGACATATTTTTAAGGATACATGATTTTAATGTTAAATTGGTAGATTAATTATAACATTAGTATTAATCAGGTTTAATAGTTAATAAGTATTTTTATTATAGAATATTCATTAATGGTTTTATGAATTAATAAGAATATGAGTCAATATGTATATAATATAATTGGATAACAAATTAATGAGCATAATTTTGTACAAGTTATTAGTTATATATGTTAGGATATAAAAAATATCATGAAATAAATAAAAAAATATCTCCATGAATATTTATATGTATAATAATTTCATTACAATGTAATAAACCATTGTCATGGAGATATTGAACACTGTAGCTAAATTTTAGAACATCCCCTATGGTTGTGACCATCACTCCAATTTATTCTATAACTTAGTCATAATCCTTTTTTTAATTCAAATCTATCTCACTTTGAATATATTTGGACTTTTATCAGCCTTGTGGATGCAGTCTATTTATTTCAAGTATATATTATGGATATTCAATGGATAATAGAAAATTAAGAATTTCCCATGTAGGAATCTATGGTACATTATAATATATTACAATGGTTTTGAGATATTACATTTAATTAACTTGTGTTTTATATGATATTTTCACAAATGAACATGTTTTAATGATGTGTGTTCATGGAATCAATAATGAATACAAGTTTACACACTCACAATAAACTTTCTCTAGTAATACAATTAATATTGTACAACTTCTACTAGTACTAGGTCCATGATAGTTTATCACTTCAAATAATTTTACTTCTAGATTGAAAATTCACAACAGATAAGAGGAAGCTTTATAAAATATTATGTCTATCTCTAATAAACATTTTTATCCATACCTCATCTATTAGTGGATCCCATGTTTATTTTTTGTTTATATTCTAACAAATTACTTTATATAATAATAAAAATTACCATGAACTAGGGTAATTATAGGTAACTGACATATCTCTTTGAATATTCCATTTATATACCCCCACAATATTGGTGGTCATGTGTTTACACTAATTTCCACTATCATATTCTAAATAAAAATTATCAGTTAGAATAAATATCATATATCCATAAATTAATTCATTATCTTGGTGTATACCTTTCAATACACCTTTAACCCTTTTTAGCCACGCTTATATGCTTAATCACAACTTAAAATAAATACATTGATTATTGGGATGAGTTCCCATGAAATTTAAATCTTCATAGTATTATTATATAACATAACTGGTAATTGAAAACTAAATCAAATTAATGTTAAAAGTTAATTGATCTATAATAGAGATGTTTAAAATATAGTTATAATGGTATGAATTTGGGGATCTCTTTATAAGTGATCAGTATTGATTATTTCATTAATCAGCTAATGATGATCTAATATTAAATGCACACCCTATATATTAATGAAATTAATCCTACTGTAGGATAATAAAAAACTAGCTAATAAATATTTTTATTTTAGGATAATTATAAATGGAAATGGAACCAAATCATGATTATTATCAACTATTTTAACATGAAAATTTTTACCAATTCACTTTATAAATATTGATGAACCATCTATTTTAAAAAATTGATTGTAGAATTAAAACGTAGAAATATAAAGATTGAATTCCTCAAAAAACTATTCAATTAGATATAAGACCTAAAAACTTGGTAATCTTGAGATGAATTTTTTAAATGATGAGGTGTTATATAACTTATTTTTATGAAATAACATAGGGAATAATTATAGTAACATGAAATAAGAATAATCCTAGTTAATATAATCTTTAAAATTTAATTTTTTATAAAATTAAAAACTTCATGTATGAAAAATTATAAAAAACTTTTTATTACCTCAATTATAAGGGATTAATTTGAATTTATATTACCCAAGTTATGAATGTTGATGATATTGGATTGAAATATTTGGCTCAAAAGACAATGTCGAGGATTTTTGTGTATATTGGAAAATTATGAGAAAATATATGTTATTAGATGTAAAATTACATAGTCTAATGTTTTGATGAGTACTAGGGAATATTTAGGGAGTTACGTAAATAAATTCCACAATATATATTCTTAAACAGCAGTTTTTTTGGTTAATTTCAAGGGGTAATGGGTTTAATTATGTTAAAGGAAGAAAAACTTTAATTTAGTAATTATTGTGAAGTATGTTTAAAATATGTGGATGTAGTGCTACTCTAGAACAAACAGGATTCATTATAGGACGAAATTGGATAGTTTAATATTAAAAAGGATCAAAATAAGGTAAATTTAAAATAAAATTTTTTTTACTAAGAAATTATTTTAAGAGACTTAAATAGGATATATAAGATTTTACAATGTTCTTATTTCTCAAAAAACAATATAAACCTGATGGGAAGAGTAATTCATTATTGTTTTGAATTTTTAGAAAAAAAAATCACATGACATGTTAATGTGAAATTTTTTAGGAATTGGGTTTCAAGTTTATGGGTTATGTCTAATGAGTTATTCCTCAATATAAAACTATAATACGTTGATGTATTGAAGGTTATTTTATAGTAATTTTCATTATTCCATATGTAATCTAACATGGTAATATCTGATAATCTAAAACCTATTTTTTGGAGTTTAAAACTATATAAAAATATATGATATTTGGGAGGACCTAGTAACATAAGTTTATTACCAAAAAAATAGAGCATTATTCAATTATTTTAGGGATAACTAGAAATTTGGTTGTTTTATTATTTTTCATATATAGTAAAAAAAAATTAGATAAAAGTTTCATTAAATAAAACATGGTTGATTCCACTAGATAATAATGATTTCATAATTGGTGGAATTCATAGGAATGTTTTTTAAGAGAAAATTGGAGAAATCAAGAAGAATGTTTAAAGAAAATTAGTGAAGTTAGAAATAGAAGAGTTAGTATTCTTTAAAACATGAATTTATAAGATATTTATTTGATCCAATCTAGTGTTTTTTGTTGATTATATATGATTTGAATTTTAATCCTAAATATAGATTGAATTAGAAACATGTTTTCAATTTTGATTTATTTATTTATTTTGACACATTCATTATAAATGAACTACATTTCATATTATTGTAAAACTCTTTCATGAAGAAATGGATAGATATGTAATGAGATAGTGTGGAATATATTTTTAGTAATGATAAAATCCTTTACTATGTAATCATGGTAATGATTAGAAATTTTCATAGTACATTGACACATATTTGGTATATAAAATTTGTAAGTATTCATTTATGGTGACCCAAAAAAATCCTATTATAATCAAATTTTCATTTAATATTTAAATATTATAGCTATTTTATTGGGATTTATATATTCAAAATAATTTTTTCATATTTGATGAATTATTGCTTTTATGAGAAGAAACTAACACCCTAATTTTCCCTTCTATTAGGTTGTTTTGGTTCTTTTGGTAAAATAATTTATATCAAAGTGAAAAGTTATTTTCTTAGTGAATATATCACATGATGATTAATTACATAGTGAAAATTATAAATGAAAATTATTTTATATCTATTGATGGAAGTAGATATAAAATCTACACAAATAATATGAGATCACATCTACAGTTTTTGTGTTTGCTGTATTTTTAACTATAATCCTTGGAATGAAAGTTAGTGATCCCATTAAGATCTTCTTATATTAAAACAAATTACTTAATATTTATATAAAGGAACATCATTCCATATCCAGTGATTTATTATCTCAAACATACATGATGGTGAAGAGATATGTATCCACTAAATCCAATTACGGAAACATGGGAAATATTTTTGAATGTTATAAAAAATTTAAGACAGGTATATTCCATTTTATTCATAATACATTATATGATTTAAATATATATAACAACGAAAACATTGAATGTTTCTTTGACCAAATAAATTATGTTTTTTGATCCATTCATATACATGGAAATGAGACACCAGATTTTGATACCTTGAGGAAAATTATAAGAATACTACTACATTTATATAATCTAAAATTATTACTTCTTAATGAAAGAAATTTATAGTATATGTTTTATGATGACATTAAAATTGGTTTGGTTTCCTATGAAATACATGTGAAACTAAAAGGGTTGGTGACTCACTTATCCAAGGTTAAAACATTGAAAACTATAGATAAATTAGAACAAAATTAGGAAGAATATTGTAAATAATATGTGAGTGAATAATTTATATTATTCATTGAAAAAAATTAAAATGTGGTAAATGATGACTCATTTTTAAGATACTGTTTGATAGATTAAAGTGTGAAATGGTTGGGAAGATTTCTACAAGGAATATAAAGAGGCTAAAATGTTGTGATAGTGAGTTTTATTACACATAGAAAACAATAAAGAATGCTTCCCATATATTAAATGTAATGTGTATATTAGAATATAGAAGGAACTATATATAAAATGGAATGGTCATCAAAGAACAAGATAGCTATGAAATTTATCTTAAAGAATATAAAACAAAGTTAAAATTGGATTTAGATGATTTAATCATGGAAGTGAAAGTGAATACTAATTTTAAATTGATAAGGATAATAAATTGAGAGGATTTATTGATTTTAGGGTTGAACCTAAAGGAACACTTAAGAATATAGATATTTAGTGGAATAAGAATCAGAATATTAGTAGATTATTGAAATAGAATTAAAAGAATATAGACTAACTAAAAAACAAAAACAAAATTAGTTATATATGTTGGTAGATGATCAAATCACAACCAAAAAATATAAAAGGATGTTATTTATTTATGTTTAACATTTAGGGTAAATATAAAGAAATTAATGTATATACTTTTTTTCATGGAGTGGTGAATGAGGGTTAAATCCTTATAAGATAAGTTTATTACTTTTAATAAAATCATTAAAATTGAGTTGAAAACTATCTATTTCATTAAAAAACTTTAGTTTATAAAGGTTTTAAATAATGAAGTTAAATAAATAACTAAATAAGTCATAGTGATTTTTGAAAAGTGATTTAATGATCAAAGGTTAAATAACATGGGAAAAATTGGAATTGAATTTGATGCTGAATTTTCTAAAGTTAAGGTAAAAATTAAAAATAATAATGTAAAGTAAAAAATTAGAGATAAATCAAAATCATATAGGGTTTTAATATAAATTCAAAATAAATAAATATGTTAAAAAACACTAAAAACCTAATCATATGTTATAGAGCATGTTGAAACTCCCCTACATATTGGATATGGGACATCTTTTCTTCTCATACTATAGATTCCTCTCATGGTCATGATGGTTATAATGTCATTCCTTTCATGAAGTTAAACTTATAGCAAAATATCATGACTATTCAAGTATTTCCAAAGGATCTAGTGGTGTTTTATGTCCATCCAATGTCATTGATCTCGCCCATAGTGTTATCCATGGAATCTTCACTAGTGTCTCATGTGATAGTGGAAAGTTTATACCATCAAATGATAGTGGTAAATATAATTAATAAACATGAAAATTAATCATGAGGTATTTGATACTATGTATTTTAGGGATTTTGTATCCTTTCAGGATATAGTAGTGTTTTGAAAGAGAAAAATATTAGGAAAAATGGTTGTTCTAGGAAGTCAATATCTTTATAAAATTTTATATTTCATATTTTTTTATTATCATGTTGACCATATCATGAATATGGATACTTTAAAAATGTATGTTTGGATCCACCTTATAGGTCTCCAACTCCCGTTAAAAAATCATGTGATTATTCATATCCTCAGTAAATCTCTTGTTTGATTAATTTGTTTGGATCAATGAGTGTCCACTACAATTTATAATATCAAGTTTTAGTTGTGTATATGGATGGATATTATAAATCCTTTAGTCTAATTAGTCTAGATCGATGTCAAGGGAGAATACAATTTTATAAAATCAGACATCTTAGAGTCTGGTCATGATTATTGTTTTAACTTCTATTAGAAAGGATACTATTTCACTCATTTCATCTAAGATGAACTGTATTCCCTGGTTTGGGTTCCCAGGAGTTCAAGGTAGTTATCATAGATGAGGTGGTATCCCTCTAAATGGGAGAATTAAAACATTTTCTAGCCATGTTTATAATGAACTAAGTGAATGATGGGGGTCAGGAACCCCTATAACCTATAGTGGTGTGAATGAGAAGGTATCATATATAGGTATGATTAGTATCTAACAATTATATATATGTTATCTTTATGAATCTTAGTCGCTCCAAGAAGGTAAAATTAATATAATGACTATTTTTTAGATGTTATCAAACCCCTAATATCATCATTCTATAGTGAGTGACGGTCTTGTATCGAATATGGTTGTTCACTCACTAGTATTAGATTTTGGAAAGGTGAAATCATTTGTATATAACTATCATTATATGAAAATTAGAAACACTTAAAACTGTTAAAATTATAATATTTACCCTAATACCTCATGTTCAATGTATTTAAGTTAGGAGTGGAGGTTTTTCTAAAATATCTTTTGAAAATATGGTTACCTATGATATTGAATTATAGAATTAGTTTCACTATTTATAAAATAAAATAGAGGGAAAAATAAAGAGGGTAGCTATAAAAAATTGCCTCAAAGAAGAAGAATAAAAAAATTAGAGTTTAAAGTCCAAAAGTAATCAATACCCATGCTTCATATGTAACAAAACATAAATCTTCCATTGTTTTTGTGTTTGAATTAGAGGATCAATAGGAATGGTAATTTGAGGAACACTCTAAATATAATAAGTTGAAAGATCAAATTCTTTAAAAGAAAATTAGGTCAATCATAAGGTAAATGAGTATTTTCTTCCAGGTAAGAAAAAGTTAATAATACCTTAATGAAATCAGGGACTAACTCATTAATGTAATAGAAAATGACACAAAATTATAAGTATTATTCAAAAAACCCAATTTAATAGGTAATTTAGGTCAGGAAAAGTAACATAACCATAAGGATAACAAGGAACCCCAATATCAAGAATAAGGTTAAAACACTGTAGGAAATCTCTAGGAAGGTCAAGATCATAGGGCCTATATTAAACTATTAAAATTATTTAAAATTATGAAAAACTTATATGATAAATTTTTAATAGATTCAAGAGAAGAGTTCATAAGAGAAAAATTTGTAGAAATCTAATTGGAATGGATGATCAAACTAATGTGTAATGGGGGAGATTCTGTTTAGGGTTCAATGCCAAACTCATGAATTTATTTAAATTAAAACTTAATTATACATTTGAGGAACTGAAATGTAACAAACTTAGCTCTAGTAACCCAGATCTGGTGTATAATTTATTAAATTTTCTTAAAATACAAGGGATATCATCCCAAAGTATGGAAAATTTAGTAGTATTAAATAAAAATATACAATAATTCTTCCCATTTTACATTATAAATAAAATATACAACATAGTCTAATTAAATATATTGTATCCTTTAACTAGTTCAAAGATTATTTCTTCAAATAACGGGTAAACGGAAAAATGGGTGATATCAAATGCTTAGTAAAGGTTACATACAGTAGAATCTACAATGAGTAAGTAATTATTAATCCATATGGAAATGAAGATAAATTAATATATATTCCATTTAATCAATAACTTCAACATGAAATTATTCCATGGATAATATTAATGCAGTGATCCCATGGATAATAATAACTAAATAATCAATGAAGTAAATGCATAATGTTGTACGTCATGATCTTAGGAACCATTATATCTTTAAAATCAATCCCCTTCTTAAATATATTTAAAACTATGGGTATATATACACCAAAACCACATTTTATAATTTTAGATAAGTGGTTTGCCTTATGTGACATGTCTATGCATCGATGGACTATGAAATTCAAGACCCCACCCATCACTACATGTACAAATCATTCCTCGTATATTTAATGATAAATTTAATTCATAAATAATATTCATTATCGAAACCTATTTGTATTGAGGAATAAGAAAAATTAATTTTTCCCCAATCAATCAGACAACATTCATAGTTAAAAAAACAAATATATAAATGGTATACAATTTAAGAAATAGGAATATACATGAAAAAATTAATATGAATACAGAAGGAAAATATAATTTCAAATGAAATATGACCACAATAATTAAATTTATCAAGGTAAATTTAATGGCCAAAATATTAATCAAGAGTTTAGAGAAGACTATAAATTCATAAAAAAATATTTTGTAGTAAAATAAAGTACTTTAGATAATATAAGAAAATAAAAGAGAAACATTTTAAATATTTTTTCATTAAATAATTTTATTTTTAAACCTATTTAAATCTAATATAAGAATATAAATTGTAAATAATGGTTATAGTGGTGGAAAAATCTACTAACATCATGTATATTAAAAAGAAACATTCTTTCTAAATTTGTACAAGGGAATTCAAAAATAACCCTTTTATAAAACATTAGAAATATTGGTTTAAAACCTTATAAAAATTAAATTATAACATAGAATTACCTTAGTAAATCATTTGAGTATATAAAAATAACTTTTGTTAAATAATTTGGCAAAATATATACATGTAAGAAAATATACTTGTTCGAAAAGAGAAACAAAATTGTATTTTCTTTTAAACATTTATTTGATCAATTAAATCCACAAATAGTGTAGAATTTGGAATAAAAAATGGAAAAACCTTAAATATACATAGGATAATAAATTTTATAATTATTATGAAGGTTATATAATAATATTAATTCAATGAAAAATATTAGTAATCCTAAAAGAAATGAGATTATAAAATAAATTATTACCTCTTTGATAACTTTTAAATTATAATCCCTTAAAAGATTAGAAAATAATTTAAATGTTAAAAACCATGATGAAACATATATATTAATATTAGAAAAAGTATATGAGAATTATATACACCACATAAAATAAATAGGTGCAAAATTCCAAGTATGTCTCAATAGAGTGAAAATTGAGGCAAAATCCATTACATAACACTTATACTATGTTGAAAATGATTTAAAATCCTTTATAATAAATTTATATTTATTATAAATACACACCATAAAAATATTAATATCTATAATATTTTATATTATCCACTTATAACATCTTATCACTCATTTTTTAAAATCCATTCATTTTTATCATTTTTTAGGTGTTAAAAGCATAGTTTTCTAAAGGAAGTTTCATCAAAAATGTTCAAGTTCTTATTCATAGTTAATATTTTAATAATATAAAAAATTATATTAATTTTTCTAATATCATATTTATTAATTAGAAAAATTTTCATAATAATTATTGTAATGTGGATATGAAAAATAAATTGCATCACTTCGTGGAGACGGTAAGTCGTAGGTATGAATGAGAGACGATGTCGTTTTTTAATGGGAGGAAGGTTACGTAATTGATATATTGAATTTAAATAATATTTATTATTTCAAAAGTTTCATATATATTCATTATTTATATCATTATTAATATCAGTGTCAGTTTTTGACGGAAAAAATTAAATTAGTTTGTGAGGTGGTAGTCCGCCGTACACGTGATAAATAATTTTGTTCCCCATTTGATCAGGAATGATATAAATTTAGGTTAATCCATGAACATAATAAATTCTCAGTATATGTTACATACTATTTTGGTTATATCACATTTTTTGGATAATTATAAAAATTAAATATAATATGAAATAAAATAAAAACATTTGATTAAAAGTTATACTTATTCTTTGGACATCCTTCTTTTCTTTACACGTCTTTCCGTATAAGAATAGTGTTGTCACCAAACTAAGAACTATAATACAATGGAATCGATGTTAAGAATTTATTTTTTAGGTATTTTACAAACTAGAGTTCTTTAATGGTTTGAGGAAAAGAGGAGAGGAGGTTCTATTTTATAAGTGTGGGAAATGACACACTTGAAATTACATAAAACGTTAAATAATATATATGTAATAATCAGTTCAAGTGGAAATAAGGAACACAATATTCAAATATAATGTGTTATATTGTTAAAATAGACTAAAAAATTTACATTGACACTAGTTTTGGATATATTTCAATCCTTATATCCTAGTTAAACAACTTTAAATCCATCTTAACCTTAATCATGATAACATTAACTTTTTACCATGATTAATTAAATATATGACCAAAAATAAAATGTTCATCATAAAAAACATGATAGTTATTATTCCAAATTTTTAACCCTTTTAATATTATTCAATTTCTATAGGTGGAATAAATTATTTTTAATATTAGAACATTAAATGCAAAGAATTGTTTTTTGGAAACTAAGTGATTTGAGCATAAAAATCATTTTACCTTGTAATAAATAAATAATGTAACAACCTAGGCAATGTTAAGTTAAATTATTTTTTGTCTTATTAAAATTAAATAATTATATTTTACAGAATTATATTCATTATAATAATATTATGAAATTTTTCAGTAAAAAGGGAAAAAATATAATTTCTAATTTAAATGGGTTTTCATGCATTATATGGTTTTTTTAACTCGATTACCAAATTATAGATTCCTTATTTAAATCAATAAAATAAATTTTTTAATTCATCATTTATAAAATTATATTAGGGATAATTTTTTGGAATTTTTTAAAAAGTTTATTTTTTTAATAAATAATGAAAAAACTTATTTTTGTTGGAAAATGTATTTTTTCATGTTTCTACCAAGTAAAATTCAATTTAATATTATTTTAAAATTTTACTTTGTTATTTTTTATTAAAATAAAATCCAATTATGGTATTTTAAATTAATTTATACTTTAATTTGGAATTTTAACGACCCACTTTCACCAAGATGAGGGAAGGGACAACAAACTATCAGACCCTTCATTATTCAAGTTGAATGAGAGATAATGACCCCCCAAGTCCTTCCTTTAATAGGCTCTAGAGTGGCAACTAGCACCAAGCGTATAAAATATCATGTAATATAGAAGGATTTACCCTTTTTATAGAACAATATCGGGAGACAAGAATGTAAACACAAACAAATCCCAAGACTGAATGTAAAAGTAAATCCAAATATCTATTCCTATATTCTTATTCAATATAAACCAATAAAAATTACAAGAAAACCCTGAAGGGATGTACAAAAAGAAAAGAAAAGCAGTAATGAAATTTGTTTGACATCCGAGCTAGTAAGGTCCAACATGGTCCTCAAAGTCCTCCTAGAAACCTGAAAGTAGTTTTATATACATTCTGTGAGTATACAAGTATAGTTAGTAGGGAAACCAAAATCTCTCGTACATAAGTGGGGAGGCATTCTAAAGCCCCATGAGAAAAGAGGTAACCAAAACCCATAGCAAGGAAACTATCCAACGAGCCTCACCAAGGCACACTTCCCAAATAACATGATTGAGGTAAAGTAATATTAATAACACATTGATATTTGGGCACCCCACACCGTTTTCCCACTGGTTATTTTGAACATCCTATGCATCAGACCTTCCCCATAGGTTCCACTGCAGTCCCACTACTACACCAACAACAACCTTTTGGGCCACAATAACCTCACATCCCACCTAAAGAAACTTGGACCACCAAAATCATGCATCCTGCCCGCAGACACCTAGGGCACTACAACCACACATAGCCACGCCAACAAACACCGGGGCCACAAAAACCACTACCACGCCCGAAGACATGAGGGCCTCATCCCTAAGACACTTAGGAAACAAAACTTCTTGTATAAACCTGGTCCAACCACCATATCATAAACTAACTGAATATTCATGGGCCATAATGAACCTTAGGCTATCACATCCTGCCCGAATAATCTTGGGATACCTAAGAGAGGGACAAGAAATGAGCTAATAACCATCCACTCATAAGAATGTTGTAATAAAACACCCTCCCCCATTAAATGGTCTTGTTAGCCACTAAGTTCTCAACATGGTTGGGGTGCATATAAGAAACAAACGAATTAAATTTTATAAATATAGGTAATCAAGCACTCATCCCAACCTAAGGGTCTTGAAACCAACAACCAGCCTATAAAAAACCACTCTTGTTATTATACCTACATGAAAAAGTACACAACATCCACAACTAGATCACAACCCATTTCACTCATTCTCGTTCTCATGTTCAAGTGATTCCATTTAAAACATTCCTCTATTACTAGGAAACTAATAAGAATAACCACAAGCCAAAAAAACTGAAGGAAAAACAGAAAAACATGATTTTATGCATTCACACCCAATTCTCTTGTACAGTCACAACAATAAAAGGGATCTGTGATATCCCTCAAAGTACTCGAACCAAACCAAGGCCCAACATACTGGCTCCAAATAGTCTCATATTCACAATCCAATAACATCTCAACCAGAACATTCTATCCCCTTATTAACTCACCCCACAAACATTTAAACAGAACAACTACACATATTACCATAACAGAGTAAGGAAGTTTTTTTATTTATCTATACCATTCATTAAGTTCCTTCTTTCCATTTGGTTAGCCAGGGGGATCACACAAGGATTCTTGTTCATAAGGCATCCATTTAATCACCCAAGTTTATGTGATTAACTAGTTTCCATGTTACAATGCTTCAATCACCAGATTATCAAGAAAAAGTAAGCTTCATTAGTGAGAAAGAAAGGACCACCAATAGCCATGATTTTTAGTGGACATAAGACCATACAATTTACAATATAAAAACAAAGGTATAACATAGAAACATCATCAACATTACCATCCCTTCATTATTTAATAGTTCGTTTACTATATTTGTTAATGTTATTTTTATCTACATCCCAAAGGAAAACCATCATACCCATTCCACATGATGCGAAGTAAAGAGACATGATGGAAAACCCCTACTTGGATGATCGAGGATTGAAGTTTTCTCCTCACACCAAGAAGTGGGGATGCACAACTTGTAGAGGAAGAATTCTAAGGACTCCAAGTATGAGTCGTAAGGGATCCATCATGGGCACACAATTAATCTCATGAGGTAGTATCAAGGCACACTAATAAAAATAGAAATTATTAAGGAAGAGAGGATCTCAGGTTAAGAAGAGGCCAGATCCTAAAATCCGAGATATTATTTTTAAGTACTTAAAAATTTAGAATGTGGCTCGACCACACGACTTGGTGGTTTCACACGTTGGTATTAATTTAGATTTAATAATTCTCCTCAAATATGGTGGAGATAATAGCTATGAGTTAATATATTTCCTTTAAATGGAGAAAAAGAATACATAATAAGGGATAAACTGGAAACACGAGAAAGGGTGTGACATGAGGAAAAGTCCACATGTTTTGGTAAATCAAGGGTTTCCTAAATCTTGGGGGTTTAAAACATATTTTATGGGCCTTAAAATAGCCTTAGAAATGTTAAAAAGGGTAAAAAGACTTAAAAGAGGTGTAATGGGGAAAATTGGGGAAATAACCCTGACACCCCGTGGTTACACCATTTGGGTGTTGCACTAATTGGTGAGACCACGATGACACCCTGCCATTGACACTGACGCCCTCCTGACTAACTGATGGTGTTAAGGACACCCCAAACACTAGAATCTAGCAAATTAATGGACCATGAGGGTCTGGTAAATTGCATCAGATACCTCTTAAACTATTCTCCCCCTCAAGAATCCGAGATTAATCTCGAAGAAAATTTAGGGGTCCAAATAACCACCTTGTAAGATACCTCTCAGAGACAACCCACCCTAGAGTTGTTCAAAATTCAGAACAAACCTCAACATCTAGGATAACATCTCTCATCTATCTCATGAACAACCACAGAAACACTACTTCTCCTCTCCCTCAAGTAACCAAAAAACACATAAAGGTTACACCCTCCAAACTTTTGTATTAGGGAGTCCCTTTTTCCCATGTCATGATATTATCCACTTTGGGCATCACTAACTCGCCCACAAAGGTTTAATCACATCCACATTAACATGTATTGATTAGGGATCAAGTCCTACCCTCCCCACAGTGAGGAGTTTACACACATGTTTGGATAACAAGGAAAGATCGCATCTCAAAGTTTATAAGGTCAATCATTATATCAAATCCAAGTAAAAAACAAACATAAAATCAAAAATCAAAACATCTCTGTGTACTGGGAAGGAATCTGTGCCTCCCATTTACATGTAATCTCCTCAAGTCCATTATGCCTCTACAATACATGAACCAAGGGAATGGTCAATCCACGAAGCACCTTCTCCTTACAATACTCGTACCTCACCTATCGCTCCATGAACGTCGCATCATCCTCAATATCCAACTCTCCCCAGTCAGATATGTGGGAGTATTCATGTAGATACCGACAAAACTGAGATAAAAGGATGATACTGTGGACCTTGTCCAACTGTGGTGGTAACATTAGTTGATATTTCACCTCATCAATTCTTCTCAACACCTAAAAGGGTCCGATGAATGAGGGAGAAAGCTTACTCCCCCTTCTGAATCTCTACTTCCCACACTAAGGGGAGACCTTTAAGAAGATGTGGTACCCAACCTTGAACTCCAAGGGTCTACTCCTATGATTAACTTATGACTTCTATCGATCCTGAGCTACCTTCATCCACTCACACAAAAGTTGAACCTTCTCTGTTGTGCTCTGCACCACCTTTTGTCCAAGAACACATGGCTCCCCAACCTCTGTCCAGGACACGGGTGATCAAAATGGTCTTCCATAAAAAGCTTCAAATGAAGCCATGTTAATGGTAGAGAGATAGCTATTGCTGTAGGAAAACTCTACTATAGGAAAGTTTAATACCCATGATCCTCTAAAGTTCAAAACACATGCTCACACTATATCCTCCAACGTTTGGGTGGTCTTATCTTTTTTCCTATCCATATTAGGATGGAAAGCAGTTCAAAGTCATAGATGAGTGCAAAAAGAATGCTGAAATCATTTATAAATCTGTGATGTAAATCATGTATTCTGTTCCTAAATGATGTTTCTCGGAACTATATACAGCCTCACAACTTCACCCAAGTACTTCAGTGCTAATGCATCCACCGCACTCGTCTCCATAATCACTAATAAGTGAGCCGATTTCATCAACTGGTCCACCACTACCCAGATGGAATCACCACCTCCCATAGCTCTGGGTAGTACTAAAGAAACTCCATCCACCTCCACTAATGCATGTTCAGGTCTCACTGGTAGAAGACATACCTTATTCTCTTGTTATTTGTAAATACCACGAAGTTTTACCTAATTAGATAATTCAACCACACCTTCATTACGAACACAACTGATGAAAGCTCCAGGTTCTGGGGGGTATAGTTACATTTGTGAGGATGTATATTCCTAGACCCATAATAGATCACTCCCCACTATTGCATTAGAACATACCCCAATCCTAGACTAGAATCACCATATAACACTTCAAACATTACCCAATCCTCTGGAAACCTCAGCACTGGGGCATTAACCAGCTTCCCCTTAAGATAAATAAAAGTTTACTGGAATAGCTCACTCCATATGAAAGCATGGTATTTTCTGGTAAAGGTCCTTAAAGGTGTTTCATCTTGGGATAAGTCAGGTATGAACCTTCGTTAGTAACCTTCCAGCCATAGGAAACTACAAACCTCCACCATGTTCTTGGGTGCTACCCAAGAAACAACTACTTCAACCTTCGATAGGTCCACCACTATTCCTTGTTGTTTCACCATGTGTCCAAGGAAGAGCACCTCTCATGTATAGAACATACACTTGGAAAACTTCCCATAGAGCTGGTGGCGTCGGAGGACCTCCAAAACATTCTTTAGATGTTCGGTGTGGTCCTCCTCTGAACATGAGTAGATCAGGATGTCGTCGATGAACACGACTATGAACCGGTCCATATACTCATGGAAATTAGATTTCATGATCCCAATGAACATAGCTGGTGTTTTTTTAATGCTGAACGGCATGACAAAAAAACTCAAAGGGCCAATATATTCACCTAAAAGAAGTCTTCAAGATATCACCCTCCTTCACCCTCAACTGGTGATATCTAAACCGCAAGTCGATCTTAGAGAACCAACATACTCCATTAAATTGGTCAAAAATGTCTTCAATCCTCAAGATGGGGTAACGGTTCTTGATTGTCACCTGATTCAGCATTCGGTATTCTATTCACAGCCTTAGAGCACCATTTTATTTATTCACGAACAAGACTTGATCACCCCATAGAGATTTGATTGGTGGGATAAAACCCTTCTTCATCGAGTCATCAACCTGAATCTATAACTCCCATAACGTAGAAGCTTTCATCTGATAGGGAACCATAGAAATCAGAGGGCCACCAGGTTGTAACTCTATCCTGAAACCAATGTCACACTAAGGGGGTAGAATCACAACCTCCATAGGGAAGACATCTAGGAACTCAATGAAAATCCCCAGAACTTCCACTATATCAGAGTCTTCTGACTCTACTGACAGCTCAGTAAACAAAGAAATAAGGGGATCCACTCACCGGATGCCCTCCTAGAAACCCTTCTTGTCAAAGTAAGTTATATGTTGGCTGCCCATAACTAATAACATGACCCTTCTCTAGAAGCATTTAACAACAATGTGCATGAAAAACAGCAAATTGATGCCCAAGATGACATTGTGTGGCATCATTTTTAGAAGAAAGAGATCCCCACTAGATTGATGGTGCCCCAACATTAGCCTATATCATCGACAAACATCAAACATGCTGGTATGACCTCAAACTGGTGTACTCTACACCATGTTCATAGAGAGTCTCTCTACATCCAGGACCAAGGCATGGGCTAGATTGTATGCAATAAAAGAGTTAGAATCTCCTAAATCCAACAGCACATAGGAATGAGTACTAAACAAGATGATTATACCTCGAACAACTTCCAATCCTACTTGAACTGCTACCTATGCGGCATGAAACATCCCCTGACCAACTCCTCTGCCCCTCGGCTATCGGCTTCCTCCCCGACTATGTATTGGTTGAGGTCCCTAAGGAGTGCCCTGAGGTCGGCCTCATCCAGCATCATATGGCCTTAGTGGGGTGGGAGCTCATTGTCCCTACTACTGCTGTGAAAAGTTCTGGCCAGAAACTGATGTTTTCGAGGCGAGTGATGAAGCTTCCCACCACCACTGTACTGCACTCGGTCTGGCAATGATTTCGAAGCTGCCCAAGGTTGACACTGATAAATCATCTTGGTCCTAGGATCGTGGAGAAAGGGCATGGACTGGGAGATTGAAACTAGAACTATTGAGGCATTCTCCCCGTCGGTCAAAACCTTTAAGGCCCTGATTCTAGAGGCTTGCTGTTGAAATCCTTCCCCTTTGATGAACTCAGTTGGATCCCTTCTCATGGAATACCTCCCAACCTGTGCATCCTATCCACCACTTTCACCTTCATCTAAACCTTCATGTATGTCGGTTGGGTGGAGGGTGTCAAATAATACTTAAGGGAGGGTAGGAGAACCTCATTTAATCATCTTGACCACGAATTCTCATCTGGGAAGAGGTCTGGAGAAAAAAAAGGATATCCTTCAACTTAATCTCCAACCCCTTTACCATCATACTCCCTTGCTGAAGGGAGAGTATCACATACCTCTTTTTGTCCTTCATCATGGTAGAAAGGAGCTCTGCTCGAAACTCCTTCTCGAAGTCAGCCCACGAAACCTGAGCTTCCTTCTTCTCCCTGAGATAGAGCGTTCATCACTGGCGTGCCGCTCCCCGCATCTAGCTCACGACTAGAAGAACCCAGTACTCTGCTGGAGCCCAGATCAGGGTAAAATATATCACTAGTTCCTTGATTTATCCCTCTATCTCTATGTTTGAGATGCTACCCTCGTACTTCATGAGGTTCTATTGATGAGAGGCACGAAGTGTCTTTTGCCACTCGCCATCCCCTTCCTCTCGATAATCCCTCCGCTGATCATCCAAATCAGCCTGTTGGGACTTGATTTCCTACACTACTCATGGACTTTGTTCGGGTGCCATACTTGCAAGGTAAACAAGGAATTCTTAAGCTCGAGTAATGTGAAAATTTATCATAAATTTTTCTAAATTTTTTTATTCATTTTATATTCCCGGACTCCCAAAACACACATGAAAACATTTCATTATGATGAATGTACCTTTTCTTAGGGTCTTTACCCTAAAATAAATATAGCCTTACTTTGACGTTCATTAGGTCCAGAGTCCTTGCATCAGATCACGGGTGGAGGGGGGCTTAAAATCTTGTGTCCTATCCAGTCTTACCTGACCTATTTCGTGCACCAAGATTTCTTAACACTAGTTTCCTAACATCCCATGGAATCCTTACTATGAATAACTCCAGACTCTATCATATCCCTCAAGTGTCACCTCTAATACCATTCTATCATGAACCACCTTCTCTTAGATGAGGGAAGGGATAGAAAACTACCAGACCCTTCATTATTCTAATTGAAGGGGAGATAATGACCCCCCGAGTCCCTCATTCAATAGGTCCTGGAGTGGAGACTAGAACCAAGGGTATAAAATCTCACTTAATATTGAAGGAATTATCCATTTTATAGAAACATATCTAGAGATAAGATGGTAAACCCCAACAATTCCAATGACTAAAAGTAAAAGTAAATCCAAAAATCCATTCCCATATTCATTTTCAATATAAACTAATAAAAAGTACCAGAAAACCCTAGGGAAGTACCAAAAGAAAATAAAAGCATCAACGAAAATTATTCGACGTCTGAGTTAGTAAGGTCTGACATGGCCCTCAAAGTCCTCCTGGAAACCTGAAAATGGTTTTATATATGTAGTTTGAGTATTCAGGTATGCTCAGTAGGTAAACCAAAAGCTCTCGTGACCAAGTGGGAAGGAATTCTAATGCCCCATGAGAAAGTAGGTAACCAGAATTCCTAGAAAGGAAACTACCCATCCAGCCTCATTAAGGCACACTCCCCAAATAAATAAATTTAGGTGAAGTAATAGTAATAACACATTTGTATTTTGTTACCCCGCACTGCTTTCAAAATGATTATTTAGGACATCCTATGCATCACCCCCCCCCCCACAGGTTACACTGTAGTCCCACTGATGCCCCAAAAAAAACCTTATGGGCCACCACAACCTCATATCCCGCCGCAGACATCTAGGACACCACAACCACACATCCCTCCCACAGACACCTGGTCCACCACAACCACATATAACAATGCCCGCAAACACCTAGGCCAAAAAAACCATTTCTATGCCCGAAGACACATGGGCCACATCCCAAAGAAACTTGGGAAACAACCCTTCCCACACACACCTGGGCCTACTACCACAGCACACCTTGCCTAAATATTCTAGGGTCATAATGAACCTTAGGTCGTCACAGCCTGCCCAAAGAATCTTGGGATACCTAGGAAAGGGATCAGAAAGGATCTAATAACTTGCCACTCATAAGAACTTTTGGAAAACACCCTCCCCCACAAAATTGGGATGTTTAGCATGAAGTGCTCAATATGGGAGGGGTGTGTATAAGAAACACAAGAACTAAATTTTATACATATAGGTAATCAATAATTCATCCCAACCTAAGGGTCCCAAAACCAACAACCAGTCTATACAAAACCACTCTTACTGCTATCCCAACATGCACAAGTACAATATATCCATAACCAAAGCACAGCCCATTTCACCCATTATTGTCATCATTTTCAAGTGATTTCATTTAAAACTTTCCTCGACTACTGGGAAACTAACAGGCATAACCACAAGCCAAAACAAAAACTGAAGAAAAAATGGCCAAACATTATTTTAATCATTCACACCCAGTTCTATTATAAATCCACAACAACAAAATAGATCCATGAGATCCCTCAAAGTACCGGAACCAAACCAATACCAAACATACGGGCTACACAAGGCCTCAGATTCACAAGCCAACAAATTCTAAACCAGAACATTTCATCCCCTTCATAAGTCACCCCACAAACATTTTAACAGAATAACCATATATATTACCGGAATAGAGTAAGTAATGTTTTAGATTTATCCACACCAATCATTATGTTCCTTCCTTCATTTAGGTTAATCAGGGTGATCACATAAGGATTCTTGTTCATCGGGCATCCATTTAATCAACCAAGTTTATGCTATTAACTAGTTTTAATGTTATAACCATTCAATCACCAGATTATCCAAAAAAATAGATCTTCATTAGTGTGAAATAAAGGACCATAAATAGCCATGATTTTTAGTGGACATAAGACCATACAATTCCCAATATAAAAAGAAAAGTAGAACAAAGAAACATCATTAACTTTCCTATCCCTTCATTCTTTAACAGTCTATTTATTAAATTCGTTAAAGTCAGTTTTATCTACATCCCAAAGGAACACTATCATACCCACCCCAAATGATGCATTGTAAAGAGTGATGAAAGAAAAACCCTACTTGGATGATCAAGGATCAAATTTTTCTCCTCGTGGTAAGAACTAGGGTTGTGCGACTTGTAGAGGAAGAACTCCAAGGACACCAAGGCTGAGCGAGAAGGGTTCCATCACATTAACATGATTTTCCTCAAGAGTAATTCTTAAGGTTCACTAACAGAAATGGAAAGGAATAAGGAATAGAGGATCTCGGGTTAAGAAGAGGCCAGATCCTAAAATCAGGGTGATGATTTTGAAGTACATAAAAAGTAGGATTGTGGCTCAACCACATGGCTCGTTGGTTTCACATTTTTGGATGAATTTATATTTAATCATTGTTTTTGGAGATGGTGGATATAGTGGTTGTGAGTTAATATATTTCCTTTAAATGGAAAAAGAGAACACGTAACAGGGGCTAAACTGGAAACACAGGAAAGGGTGAGACACCGAGCAAAAGGCCACACGTCTTGGTAACTCAAGGGTCACCTGACTCTTGGGGACTTAAAATATCTTTTATGGTCCATAAAAATCCTTAAACAACTTTAAATGGGTAAGAATACTTAAATGAGGCGTTACGGGAAAAAAAATTGGGAAAGAACCCTGATACCCCACGATGCCACCATTTGGGTGTCACACAGATTGGGGGCACCGATAAGTAACACCACAGTGACACCATGACACTAAAACCAACACCCTACTAACTCAGTGATGGTTTCCAGGACACCCAAAACACTAAAATCTATCAAAGTAATGGATCAGGAGGGTCCAGGCCATGATAGGTATAAAACCATTTTTATACGTAAAATGGAATTTTTATGAAAAAAAAAACATTTTCACTGTGTTTTGTGGGTTTTATTTTAAATAAAATTATAATACTTATATAAATTGAATCATGGAAAATATATTCCATATTTTAAATCTATATTTTCATGTTTGTTAAATAGGTACCATTTATTTTTTGTCTATATAAATAGTAACCATAGTAATTTTTTTAAAACTCGGTTAAGTGAAATGTGTTAATTAGGGTTAAAAAATTGTGATAAGGCTTATAATTCATTAAAAACATTCCTTTATTTTATTGAATGATATTATTTTATCTATAGTAGTCCAAAATTTTAAAAAATGGCCTTTTCTTTTCAATTTTTTATTTTTGCCTTTATAATATTTTAAGTAACGAAAAATACAAAATGTCACTCTCTTGATTTTAAATTTCTCTAATATGTTATCATATGGATAAAAATAAATTGTGAAATAATATAAAATAATATTTTATGTATAACAATATATTTTTTATTATGTTAATTTATATATAATTTTTTGTGATTATATAATTACGTTAAATGTTTGTGCAACACCAACACAGTCTTTCTGCAAGTAGTATAAAAATCAATTTAATGATTTTAAAAACTCAAAAAGTAATATTTTTTGGGTTAGTTAAACTATAACATGAATTTTTTATATAAATATAATATATTATAATTTTTTTTAAATTTTTATACGCTAATTAAATTTTTATCATGATTATATTAAAATTAGAGTAAATAAATGGATCAAAAAATGAATTAATGATATTTTATAATAAATAATAATTCTTTAAAATATTTAAAAATCATAAATATCATATATTCAGAAACCTTAATGGGATATAGTTTAAAATATACACCATGGAAAATTATGGGTCATTTTACTTTTTATATTAACTTTATTGACCCCTAAAGAGTAAACAATATTCATATCACTGTAGTTTTCAAAGGGCTTAACAAGGGTTAAAACTATAGGATAATGTTAAAAACCTAATAATATATTATCTAAATTTTATGGGAAAATTTTAGTTAGACAAATAATTATAATATATTCTAATTATATAAATTTTTATGATATTTAACATGAAAATTAATTTATATTAATGTAATAATTTAATAAAGTTCAAGAATTCTCATCCCCTCACTTATAAAATGGAACTTCCTCTACTATTTTCCTCACACCATTTGAGAATACTAAAATGGCCAATAAAAACCCAAATCCTTTCCTAAAATATATAAAAATGTTTTTTATGTCTTATTTTTTGAAAAATATCTACCTTAGTGTTCTTAAGGTGTAAATAAGAGAGGTTTTCTGAATAATAGGTATAGATTTTAACCAAATATTTTAGTTTTATTTATTCTTCTTACTCCCTAAAATATTATTAAAAATATTGAAATAATAACACTAGTATATTAAATATACTAATATTTTATTATATAAATGAAATAATATATTTTCATATCATTCTTCTATAAAATGGGAAATAAATCCATCACTCATGTGTACGGAGGACTACCACCTTGAAAACTGATATAATTCATTTTCCATCTCAAATTCTTACTCATGCGTACGTATGGACTACCATCTCCATTATTTTTACATCTATCTAGTAATTATAACGTCCTTCGTGCATACATGTAGATTACCACCTCCACAAAGTCATGTGATTCATTTTTCATGACCATATCACATATATAATATATATAAGTTTATTTAAATATATAATATGATATAATTATATAATAATAATTATGTAAATATAATATAAATATTACATTCTTTGCATCATTTTTTAAAAAATTGGAAATGTTACTCATGCGTACGTATGGACTACCATCTCTATTATTATACGTAATTATTTTTTAATTACCATCATTAATGAATGGTTTTAAAATTAAAATTAACATATAAAAAATATTTATGTCATAATTATTATTCTATTGATAATTTAATAATGATCTATTTGACCATAGTCAACCTACCATAGTCATTTTCTCCATATTAGTCGAATAACACAAAAACATCTAATGTGAACTTAATTGATTAAATTATTAAATATTGCATGGTAAAAAATAAAATAAAAGGAATAATAAACATTAAAAAATTCTTAAAAAAGTAAATAATTAATATAAATTTATTATTTAGTAACATAAAGAACATATGTTAAGATTTGTACTTGAGTTACGCGATATTTTATCTTAAGACCTCATTTTAAATGATTTAAAGATTTATTTTGTAAATACTTTGGTTCGTTGTCCTTTTTTTAAATTAATTTATTGATGTATTTATATAGAAATAAATTAATTATAAAGGATATTTTAATTCTATTTTTTACTCTAATTCATAGGTTTTCAAGAGGAATCTTTTCATATATTTTAGACAGGCCGTTTAAACTTTCTCTACAATAGGAAAAATTAAATGTTTGGTTTTAACATATATAGCATCAACATATATTTTCACCATCAAAGCCATTGTTTTTTGTTTTGGATTCATTTATAATCTTCCATGTTTTATGAAAATAAAAACACACCCTTCTCTTTAATCAAGGAATTTTTATTTTTAAAAATCGGGCTTTAAATGAAAGAGATATATCAATATCTGAAAATATTTTATTTATGGGATAAAAAAGAAATTTTTATGAGCTATATAATGAAAATGAGATACTTTTTGTTTTTCATGAATGTTATGGTCCTTGGAATTTTTTTTTGATAATGGGTGATCTCTATATATCTCTCCAATGTATTGGGAAATGATTATATTCGCCGGATAATTAAGTTTTAATTTGGTTGTAATGTTTATTACAGTTGTAAGGGTTCTTAAAACGGTTCCATGAAGATAATGTACCAAGGAACCTACATGAATTTTATATACATGATAATGTTTTTTCTGGGGAATATTTTTTTTCAAATATAAGATAATTATTTTTTCTAATGGATGTATTATTCCCCTTTAGAGTAATATTATATGTTTTAAAGAAATTTATTTTCATGGGTTATCATGTTATCTAAGAAAACCTCATGATTATGATTCTTATTTTATGTTTGCATATAATTTTTTTCGAAAAACAATGGATAGTAAATATTATTTCATATGTAGGTAAATTATTTTTTTGATTTAAATATTTATTATGATATCGTGGTTTTTAAATAGACTAACGGGTTTTTTCTTTTCTTAATTTATCTTAATAGGATTTTTTTCTCATCCAATGTTTTCAAATATTTTTCAATTTTTTTAAGGATTAGTATAAATATATAAGATGTCAAGATAAAAATTGTAAATATTTTTCAAGAAAATAAAAAAAAAATTATACAAAAAATATTATATTGTGTGAAAAAATGATACTAATAGAATGTTTAAAAAATGTAATGAATTAGTTTGTTATGTAATATTTATGACATAACTATTGAAAACTCCAAACATGAAAGGATATTTGGGAATTCAAGAAAATTAATTCTTGTTTAAAAATAAAATTATGGATTAAATAGGCGTTGGTAGCTTATAATTGGTTTCGGAGAAAAATTTAGATAATTTTAGGGTTTAAAATAATAAAAGTAAATACCATTGAGATATTATATGTTATGTTTATCACGATATATGATTTGAATATTATATAGGTAAACTATATATGTTTAGAATGGTTTTCTATAGAGTAAAAGTGAATTTGAAGTAGGTACGCACCAAGAGGTGAATATCCTTCCCAATCAGTAACTTGGGGTAGTTAGTATTGGAACAGAGGAGTTTGTTATTATAATGGATATGTTGAAATGGTTTATAAATGGTGGTGATTTATATGTGATATAACAACCACATTCATCACAAACGAACTTTTATACAGTGGATCATTTCTAGAATGAACACCGTCTATAATTGTGTGGATCGTCTGACCCTATGATAGATAAAGGAAGTTTTAAATCCATAGAGAATGCAATTAAAGAAATGGGTTATTCAGATCATTAAGATTTAGCACTTTTTATTTTCTATCTTGATTTTGAATCTGGTCAATTTTGGTTAATGGTTAATAATATTTGTGAAAGAGAATAGATTTATTCAATGTAGTGAGACACATTTAAGGATATTTTACTTGATAAAAATGTTCCAAAGATTTATCAACATAGGATAGAAAATAAATTAATGTAATTATAGAGGGAGGATGAAGCTTTAGTGGGTGTGTATGAAGAAAACTTCATCTGATTAGAAAGGTACGCTATATTTTATCTGGGATATTAATAATAACATTAATTTGTTTTACTTAGGATTGAAGAAAATGTATTTAAGGGAATTGGTTTCTCATAAATTATAAAGTTATGAGAAACTTGTTCAATGTTATAAGAAAGTGGAATGTATTTTTTCCAATGATCATGTATTCCATGATAAAAATTTTAAGAAAAAATTATATATGGTAAGAAATTTGGAAGAATCCATCATATAAATCCCATGGAAAGAAAATAAATTTTCCATCTTGTGATAAGTGTTGTCAAAAACACCCTGTAGATTGTATTATAAAATCTAGGAAGTGTTTTTAATGTTGAATGTTCAAACATGTGACTTATAACTATAAATACAATGATCATAAAAATAATTAAATGTTGTTGGTAAGATAGTTTAATTGTAATGTTATGTGCAATTATGTGAGTAATTTTCCAAATATAAGAATGCTATATGGAAATCGAGATGATCACAAATAGAATGGTGTGGTTAAATGCTTTGAGACTAGTTTAGAAGATATTGGATCATCTAATTATGTGGTTATAGGTACAATACTTATTTATTTAGATTATTCCATTGTCTTATTTGACTTAGGGTCTACAGACTCATTCATTTTGAAGTAATTTTCTAATTAATTGAAAAATTTTCCACAATAAATAATTCCATAACTCTAGTAAAAACACCTGGGGGAAGTGGAAAAAAATTATAAGAGTATTCTTATTATTGTATTTGGAAAGGATTTACCTAAAAACCATATTATCTTTCTCCTTGTAGAGTTTTATTTTATTCTAGGTATGGATTGACATTTTATTTACCATGATAAGGTAGATCATTGAGCTAAATAAGCTGTTTTTTTAGAATGAGATTTATTTTTTATACAAAAATGAATTCACACATTTGATAAAATATCAAGAAGCTAGGAAACTATTAAAAAAAATAAATGAAATTTTCTTGAGCATATTCTTAATGATAGGGATATTATTATAATCTGTGATTTCCATGTAATGAATGAATATCTAGATTTATTTCTAAATGAGTTTTCTAGTATTATAATTGATCGATAAGTTGAGTTTAATGTTGAATTAGTGTATGATTATAAGCTAATTTCAAAACCACTTTATTGAAAGGCTCATGTAGAACTTCTAGAATAGAAAAATTAGTTCATCGAGTTTCTAGAAAAAGGATTCATTTGTACTAGAACTTCACTATGGTGTGTGCTTGTTTTATTTGATAAAAATAAAGGTGGTTTAATTATCCTTTACATTGATTATAGAGCCTTGAATAACATCACTATTATGAACAGGTATCCTTTTAATCATATTTATGATTTCTTTGATCATATCTAGTGATCATGTTATTTTTAGAAGATTGATCTTAGGTTAGGATTCAATCGGTTGAACATTAAAGAGGAAGAAATTACAAAGATAGTGTTTTAGATTAGATATGAGAATTAGGAGTTTTTATTTATGCCCATTAGGTTGTATAATACACCAGTTATATATTTTAATACGTAGTTCTATAATTTTTTAGTTGTTATTATTAATGATATATTCACTACTGGAAAAATAACATATACCCACAGTTCAAAACTGTGGGTATAGCGCCCAAACCCATGGGTATAGGCTATACCGATGGTTTTGGGAACCGTGGCCATTATGGAATCAGGATAGGCCCCTAACCAATACCCACTGTTTTTTAAACTGTGGGTATATCTTTTTTTATACTGTTTCTAAGCCTCATAGCCTTAAATCCACACTATAAAAGCCTTATATCCACAGTTTTAAAACTGTGGGTAACAATAGTACAAAAAACAAACTAGTAGGTATTTAACCCACAATATCCCAGAACCTACACTTCAAATTCAGTACATCCCACCACTTTATCAACACCACTTATATTAATATATATCTACATTTTTTAATATATATTAATATATTTCTATATTATTAAAAAAAGAGCATGTTTGGATCCGGTTTCTGACTCATTAACATACCAGTTCCTAACCAACCAAGATACATCGATTATCTCTGAATACATCTGCATTTATTATAATATATTAATCCTGGTCTCTATATTAGAAAAAAAGGCCAGAGATATTCGATCCCACAATCGCCGACACTAACATGAAATGCCTCACCAACCTAACAACAGAATCTATATGTTTATATATTTCTATCGACCAAAATATATTAATTCAAACTGTTGGTATAGGATGGAAAAACGTGAGTATAGGATTTCCCACCAAATATTTTTGGTGTCCTGTGTTTGCTTTTTTTCCTCCATAATGTGGAGAAGTTATACCCATGGTTTTACAAAATCATGGGTATAGGCCTTTGAAAAAAAAACTTTATCCCCAGGGTTTTTCCAAAAATGTGGGGATAGGCCTTGAAAAAAGAACATATACCCATGGTTTTGAGAAAAGTCGTGGGTATAGGTGTTTTTTCCACCACGGTTTTAGAAAACCGTTGTAATAGGCCATAAAAACTTATACCCATAGTTTTAGGAAAACGTTGGGTATAGGTTCCCATATTATACATATACACATAGTTTTTTCCAAAATCGTTGGTATAGGGTTATTTTTTAGAACTTATTGGTCTCTTATAAAATTCACGAGGATCACGAAAGACAACTAAGGATTTTTTTATAAATATTGAAAGAAAATAAGATATATTGAATGTTTAAGAAGTGTAAATTTTAGGTGCAATATATTTATTCCATCAGGAATATTGTTTCTTATGATGGCGTAACTATTGACCTAATTAAAACTAAAGTTATTAAAAAATGGACAAGACCTATAAATTTCACATAGATTCATAGATTTCTTATATTAGTGCATTACTAGTAGTGGTTTACTAAAAATTATGCCCGATTATCTAGTTTATTGACTAAGTTCACTCAAGAAGGATCTAAATTCATCTTTAAAAAATATTGTGAATATTATTTCTAAAAACTAAAATGAATATTGATAATGATCTAGTTATTTACCTTCTCTACAGAAATGGTGAATTTTTCATCTACAATAATGTTTCATAAAAGTCACTAGGTTTCATTTTGATGCAGAATGATCAGGTAATTACTTATTCTTAATATCAATTAAAATCTCATGAGTTAACTTATCTTTCAAAATATCTATAATTAACTATATTATTTTTTTATTTAAAAAAATTAATTCATCATTTATTTGGATAAAATTTTTAAATATATACCGAACACAAAATTTTTAAGTATATATTCACTCAGAAAGAGTTGAACATGAGGTATAGAAGATGGTACAAAATGATTAAGGATTATTATTGCATGATTCATTACCATCCTAAAAAATTATGCAAAGTATATAATGATTTTTTTTATAAATATAATGATACATTAACCTTGTAAATTCTAGAACATAACCCTCTGGTTAATGATTTTATTAATTCTTATAAATTGTGGATGTAGGAAGTTCATGTGTTTTATTTTGGGTGTCAATATAGTTGTCTTTGTCAGAAAAAATTAAGAAAACTCGAAAGTAGGATCATATTTCATAAGAAAAGGTAGAATCTATATAGACACCTTTAGAATTATTTCTACCAATATGGATTAAAAATATATACTATTGATTTTATTTTTAAATTTTTGACATATTAATAGGTTAAATAAGAATAATAATTACTAAAGATGATGCTTCATCCTTTTCCAATGATGGAATTAATATAGGAAAACATATCCATGGATTTTTTTTATTGGATAAATAAGCAAATATTAAGGTAATAATGTGGTTTAGATTATTTTTATCGAGTAAATAAATATTTACTTTTCCTACCCATTGGAAATTAAATGTATTTAGATAAAATATATTAACTCTCTCTCAAGGAGATAGTATGGTTATATAAAGATCCTCTCTACAATTTATCTAACCATGATCCTAGGTTTAATTCTAATTTTTTGAAATTCCATTAGAAGTGTTTAGGTACAAAATGAAATTTTATTAAAACCTTGCATCCTCAATATAATAGATTAACTTAGAGAATTATTCATTCCTTGTAAGACATGTTTTAAACATTTTCAATGGATTTTGAGGTATTTTGGTATAAGAATATTTCATTAGTTTAATTTTCTTATAATAATGGTTTTCATTCAAGTATACATATGATAATTTTTTTCACATGATGTGGAAACTAGTGATAAACTCCATATTTTTCAGATGAAGTGGTAAAAAAAACATTTTCACCAGAATTGGAAAAATAAATGTTGAAGATGGTGAAGATAGACTAGAAACATAATAATATAACTCAAAGTAGGCAGACACATTGAACAGATTATCAGAGTAAAGATCTTTCATTTGAGGTGAGATGTCATGTTTTTCTTAAAGTATCTTCACAGAAAAGTGTTATTCATTTTGTCAAAAAAGGGAAGATAAGTATAGAGTATATTAGACTATAAAAAATCCTAAAGATACTTGGATAAATTTCTTACTGGGTGCCTTTCCTCCAACTTTATCTTTGTTACATTATGTATTTCATGTTTCATTGATAAGCAAAAATATTCCATATGAATCGCATGTTTTTATCCATGGATCAATTTTGTGGGAAGAAAAACTTTCATATGAGGAATAGATTGTTAATATTTTTAACTACAAAGGGAATGTGTTACAGAATACAGTGATTCACTAGGTTTATTTTTTTGGTAAAAACCATATGATTGAAGATTCAACATTGGAATCATAAAATGTAATGAAGAAATGATATCCACACTTATTTAAATATTAAATAAAATTTCAAGGATACAATTTTAAAAAGGGGGAAGAATGTAAAAACATATTTAAGGTTAAGATAATAAATTTAATTATCTTATTTACATTAATTAATTATATTTTAGAGATTTATATTCATTATAAAAAATATTAGATAATTTTTCAGTCAAAAGGAAAAAGGATTTATTTCTAAACAAATTGGGCTTTCATGCATTATATGGATTTATTTAAAATATAAATTTCAAAATTATAAAATTTGAATTTGGAAAAAATAAATTCTTTTTTGAATTTATTGTGTTGAAATTATCTTAAGATGAATTTTTTATAATTTTCAAAAAAGTATTATTTTTAATGAATAGTGAAAATAATAATTTTTTTTGAAAATGGTATTTCGTTTTCAAATACTTGAAAAGACAAAACCAGTTTGGGTTATTTTTAAAATTTAATTATTTACCTTTGATTAAAATATAAAATTATGGTATTTTTATTGAATTTTATACTTGTATTTTCTATAAAAATATTTTTGTACATAAAAGGCATTTTTTGACAAACTTGTTTTTCACTGTGTTTTGTGGGTTTAATTTTAAATTAAATTATTAAAATTATATAAGTTGAATAATTAAAAATATATTCCATATTTGGAATCATGAGACTCAATTTTGGTAATTAGTTCCCTTTTAGTTTGAGTTTATATGAATAGTAGAAATAGTAAATTTTTGTTACCTCAATAAAGGTAAAATGAGTTAATTAGGGTTAAAAATAATGTGATAAGGATTCAAATTCTTTCAAAAACTTGAATATATCACATTTTATTATTTTTTTGCATCCATAATCATTGTAAATTATAAAATATGACCTTTTTCATTTATATTTCATTTTGATCCTTGTAATATTTTAGGTAAAGAAAATATGAAATACCACTCACTTTCTTTTAAATTCCTCTTATATGTTCACATAAGGATAAAGATATGTTATAAACAAATAATAAATTTTATTTTGAGAATAATTAAATTATTTTTATTATGTTAATTTATTTATAATTTTTAGTGATTATATAATTACCTTAAATACTTATGCAACACCAACATAGTGCTTGTGCAAGTAGTAGAAAAAAGAATTAAATGATTTTAAAAACTAAAAATGTAACATTTTTTGTGTAAGTTAAAGTGTCCAAATTATTTTTTAGATAAATATGAAATATTATTTACGATTTAAAGGTTTATTTTTTAAATTCCATTGTTATCTTTATTACATTAAATTTAAAGTAAATGAATAGTTGAAAAATAATATTAATAAAATTTTATAATAAACAATATATTACTAAATTATTTAAAATTAATATAAATTATATATTAATCTAATTTAATGTTATATGGTTTAAAATATAAATAATTTAAAATTTATGGGTCATTTTACCTTTTATATTAACTTACTTTACCCATAAATAGAAAAAACATTGATATCATTGTAATTGTCAAAAGGGTTCACGAGAGGTTAAAAAATATAAGAGTGAAAAAAGATAATCATAACAAGTATAATTTTTCATAGATGATATTATTTATTCCCATTATAATACTATATTATAATTACATAAATTTGGATCCACTTGAACAAGGTAATTGATTTATATTAATATAATACTTTAAGAAATTAAAAGAATGCGCCTCCCCTCACTTATAAAAGGGAACCTAAAACCCTCTATTCCTCACACAATTTGAGTAATCTATATCAAAAAATACCCACCAAAATACATTTATAAATAACTCAACATGTAATATAGGTGTTATTTTTGTAATAATATCAACCTTAGAGGGATTAATCTGTAAATAAGATTTGTTTTTTTGAAGAATATGTATGGCTTTTAACATAATGTTTTAGTTTTATTTCAAAGCCTACCTCCTTGAAAAATTCATCAAACATGATGAAATAAAAAAAAATTAAATATAATAGTATGTTTTTATTCTTATTTCATAACCTATATCAATCTCCTTCTTCCATTAAATGGGAAATGAATCCATCATTTGTGTGTATAGTGGACAACCGCCACGTGATCCGTTGTAATTAATTTTTCATCACAACCTATTATATATATATAATAGTTAATGTATATATATGATATTCATGACATATGTATAATTATAAAAAGATAATTTATCATAAAATTTCCTACATTTCCATCTATTTAATACTGATAACAACGTTTGTGCTTATGTGTGGATTACCACCTCCATGTCGTGATGTGGATTGTTTTTCTTGAACACTTCACATGTATGATATATAAAAGTTTATATAAAGAAATAATATAACAATTATGATTTATTTTTAACTATATAAAGATAAAATACTAATTATCTTATTTACATGATGTTTGTTGAAAAATTGAAATGTCAGTCATGTGTATGTTCGACCCACCATCTTCATGATTGTAATGAAATTCCTTTTTTATAACTGTTTTTTCATGAATGGTTTTAAAATTAATATTAATATATAAAAATTATAATAATGTGATATTTATTATTCTAGAGATGATAGAATAATGACCTATTTGACCATATTCAACCAACCAAAATCATTTTGGATTTATGATCCAAATATCATCAAAAAATCAAATGTGGACTTGATTAATTAACTAAATATAACACGGTAATAAATTAAATAAAATAAATAATAAACATGAAAAAAAAAATTAATAAATTAAATCATTAACATAATTTTATTATTTTTGAAGATAAATAATGATTGTGATGAGTCGTAGATGAGGTAAGTGGAACTTTACTTTCAAAATAATGTTTTAAATGTATTAATGATTATTTTTATATATCCTTTCATTCTATGAAAAATTAATAAAATTATTTTATGTAGTTACTTACATGGAAATAAATGATTTATAAGGGAAATTTTATTTCTATTTCAACATTATTTAAAGGGATTTCAAAATGAATATTTTTATGTATTTTATATTGAATTTTTTTAATTTCTTTACAGGAGGAAAAAAGGGATATTCTATTTTATAATATAGGGAATCAACAGGTTTGCCCATTGCCACAATCATTATTAGATTTTATCAATTCATTTATAAGATTCCATGTTTTATTAAAATAAAAAACATCCATACCTTTCTTTGGGGAATTTTAATTTTGAAATTTTATTTTTAAAGGAAAATGATATATCAATATACAAAAATATTTTAATGATGGGTTCAAAAAGTTATTTTTATTAGTTTGATGATGAAAATGAAAGTTGTTTATGTGTTTCATGCATGTTATTGTCCTTGTACATTTTGTATAATGACGAGTGATCTTTATGTATTTCAGGATGATGGGTGATACTGATATAGATCGTGATAACAGGTGTTCCTAATATAGATATACAGTGCAATGGGCAATGATTTAGTTCTATTGATAATGACATTGGAAGTCAACTGTAATGTTTATTCCAATTATAATAGTTTTTGTAAGTTTTATTATAGGGATTCAACAAAGATGTTGTTCTAAGTAACCTACAACACTATTCTATGATTTCTAATGTGTTTTTATTGAAATATTTTTTTAAAATATAGATATTTTAAAATAGATGCTATGATTGATAGTGTATAATATTCGAAACACTAAAAATAAATAAACACTGAAATATTATTATTTAAAAATGACCACACTAACCTAGACATTGGATTTCTAGGTAATAAAAGAAATAAAGAAATTAAGAAATACATATAAATTTAATTATTAATATAAATTTATTTATTAATTCTTAGGAAATAAATACTAAATTTTATTAAGACCATTTTATTCTTTAAAAAAAATTCTGAAAAAATGGTTTTATTACATTTTATGATTGAATATTATAATAAATTTTCGGAAATTTTAGAAATGGTATTTTATAAAATGGATATAATTTCTTAAACCAGCATATCAAAATTATCTTAATGTTAAATTTTTACTATTTTTTAAAAAGTGTAATTTTTCAGTGAATAGTGAGAAATAGTGATTTTTAACTGAATTTTTTTTAAATAAATTATTTATAAATTTATATTCTATTTAGGATTACATTAAAATTTTTATTTTTTATTTTTTATTTATAATTATTCAATTATTGTTTTTGAAATTAATTTTATACTTTTATTTGGTATAAAAAAAATTTATATTTAAAAAGAAATTTTTTCTAAAAAACCATTTTTCATTATGTTTTTCTAGTTTAATTTTAAATTAAATTATTCAACTTATATTTTTTGAATTTTAAAAAAAATTATTTGATAATTTAAATTAGTTTTTTCAAATTTGATAAGTAATTTCCTTAATTTTTTATAAATATCAATAGTTACCTTAATAATCTTTGTTACCACAGTAAATGGTAAATCTGGTAATTAAAGTTAAAAATAAAATGATAAGGACTCTAAAATGATCCTAACACTTGAAGTAATTATATTTTATGATGTAGTTTATTAAATAATCATCTATTACTCAATTTTAGGGCTTTTTTCTTTTTTGGTTATGATTATAACATTTAGAGTATTTTATTTAAAGAAACATCAAAAATATCACACCCTTGTTTTTAATTACTATAATATTTTTAGAATTGGTATTAATATATTATATGTTTAGTAATAAATATTACATTAAAATATAAATAATCTATATTCATCATGATAATTTATTTATATTTTTAGTGAATAAATAATTATCTTAAATGCTCAGATAATTCTTACATAGTAATTATTTAATTAATCAAAAAATAAAATATATTGTGTTAGAAATATTAATAGGAATACTAATTTTAAATAATTAATATGATACACTAATTTTTTATATAACTATAAGGTCTTAGGGAAATGTTACTTTATTATATTCTATTTCCTTGGTAGTATTACTGTTATAAAAAAAATCAAAGTATATTAATAGTTTTAAAATTGACATTATTGATATTTTATGAAAATATTAATTTATTATATGATATAAAATCTTAACAATATTAAATTCTGAAAAATATTGGTATATGGTAAATTAAACTAACCATTATCCATTTATGGGTATTTTATCATTTTATAGTAATATTATTAATCCATAAAGTATATAAAATTTTAATATTGCGGTACTTATCAAAAGGGTTAAAGAAGGGTTAAAACCAAAAGAGAAGGGTAAAAACATGGTAAAAACCAATATAGTCTTTTTTTATGATATTTTTTGGATCCAAACTCATACTATCTTCAAAATAATTATTTTTTATCCATTTATAAATAAGAATTAATTTATATTAATTTAATATTTTGAGAAATTCTAAGAGTGCCCCTCCCATTACTTATAAAATGGAATTTCTTCTTCCCTTTACTTCACACTTCAAACCCCATTTTTTCAAAAATACCTAACCAAATACCTTATTTAAATCCCTCACCGTATTCTATAGCTATTGGTTTAGGAATAATACCAACTCTTGAGGTCTTAACATGTTAATCAAAAGAGATTATTCAAATAAAAGGTATATCTTTTAACCACATGTTTTAATTTTATTCTTCTTTCACCTCATTAACATATTCCTTAATGATTATTACATAATTAAACATTTATCTTACATATACTTAGGTTTTTTTATGTTAATTTAACAACCAACATCAATATAATCTTTTATCAAATGGGAAATGAGACCATCATTCGTGTGTATAGCGGACTATCGCCTCACGAACTTATATAATTCCTTTTCCATCACTACCTCTAAATACTGGTAATAATGATGGATTTAAGATATATATATATATATTGATGAAATATTTATTATTATTATAAGATAATATATCATTTAATTTCTTAAATTTCTAATCACTGAAAAATTATAACGTCGTTTGTCTGTACGTGTCGACTACCACCTCCACAAAGTGTTGTGACTCTCTTTTCATCCCCACATCACATGGATGATATATATATATACATGTTTCTGTGTGTAATTACATAAAAATATAATATTTATGATATTATGATCATTATGGAATGATAAAATGATAATTTCCTTTTTCTATAATAATTGTTGAAAAATGGAAATGTTAGTCATGCGTATGTACGACATACCATCACTATGATTATAACGTAATTCATTTTTCATAACCATATATCATGATTTTTTAAAATTATAATTTAAGTATAAAAATTATAATTATTTCATGATTATTATTCTAGATGTGATTTAATTATGGCCACTTTGTTATATTCAACCTACCAAAGTCATTTTTGACTTATGAACTGAATATTGTCAAAACATCAGATGTGAACTTAAATGATTAATTTATTATTATAACATGGTAATAAGTGAGATAAAAGGAATAATAAACTAGTAAAAGTTTCTTAATGAATTTAATAATTAACATAAGTTTATTATTCAGGAAGATAAATAATGTACGTGATGAGTCAAACTCAAGGTAAGGGATTCTCATTTAAAAAGCATCTTTAAAACTTTCCCTTAAAACTATCTTTTTTTTCCATATCCATATTTTTAAAATTATTTTATAGATGTATTTAAATGTATATAAATAATTTTAAATTAAATTTAATGTCTCTTTTTACATTAATTAAATTTTTTATAAAAGGAATCTTTATATGAATTTTTTTGACTTTCTTTATAAAAGACAAAAACGAATGTTCAATTTTAACATATACGGTGAAAATGACTTTCCCACCGCTATAACAATTATTTAATGTTTAGATTAATTTATAATAATTTTTGTTTTATTTAAATAAAACCCTATTTACCTTTTTTCTTTGAATTTTATTTCTTAAAAATGTATTTTAAAGGAAAGGGTTATATTAGTATCTGAAATTTTTTTCTTTTGGGTGAAAATACTATTTTTTTGATGAGAGATTTTATGAATTATTTTATATTTCTTGGGGATTGTTTATAATTATGCGTAGTTCCTTTATAGTCCAATGATGATTTTTCCCATTATAGATCTCAAATTTATTGGGTAAATGGAATTATTTAACTGGTTAGGTTTCTCCTAGAAGATTATGGGAATATGTTGTGATTGTTATTCTATGTATAAACTTGATGTTTATTTAAAGTGTAGTTAGGACAGTTACTTCATGTATAACTGTGATGGTTATTACAAGTGTAGGTAATATTATTCATTAATTTACCTATAAGTGTTATCTATTATTTTAATGATTTTTTATGGAAATAATATGATTTCCCAATGTAAAGGAAAGTATATGCTCTTTTGTGAGGCTGAAATATATAACTTTGTGAAAAACAAATTATGAGTTTTTCATGATTTTAAAGAAACGTTATGAATTTTATATTTCATTTATTTTTTCTTAAGAAATGTTTTATAAAAATATTTGGGACTATAAGATTATTTATTATGTAATAAAACATTTTTTAACCAAAGTTAATTTTTCAAAATGGAAAAAAATTATTTATGGTCTAACAGTTTCTTTAATTCTTTTTATATACCATTCCGAGATTTTTATACTCATAAAACATTTTAAAAATAATTTAACATGGTTTTAAAAAGTTTAATGGAAATTAATAGTTCAATTTTAAAGTTTTGAATATTTTTCATGAAGATAAATCATATTTTACTTTAAAAGGTATATATTATAAAAAATGGATACTAAGTTGAAGTGTCCTCTTTGTAAATTTATGAGATTTTTATATAAAATTTGGTACGCAAATATCTAAAATTATAAACCCAAAAGATAGTTTGGCATTGAAGATAATTAAATATATTCTAATTAAAAAATAGTAAGTAATGTTTAAGGTTGGTACATTATACATTTATTTTAAAAGGTAAAGTAATTTTCTTTTTTTCAAAGGAAGGATTATGACCTTTTAGGGTAAAATGTTATATATTTAAGAAAATGATTTTCATTGGATCTTATGTTTTATAATAATCATTAATTATTATGAATTTTCAATTATGATTTCCTATAAATTATTTTTTGAAAAACTTTCTGTAGTAAAACTGAATTGATTTGTAAGTAATGTTCTATTTAAACTCAAAGTTTAATATATTAAAGAGAAACTATATTTTATGATCTCATAGTTTTAACACAGACTAACATGTTTCTTTATTCTTATTTTTATATCCCTTAATGATAATTTTGTGCTTATACTTCAAGCTAATATTTTTTGTAGGTTTTAAGTATGACTAAGATCAAATAAGAAGTCACGTTGAAAATCATAATGATTTTTATAAAAAAATGTTATATCTTAAGAGTATTCTATTATGGGAAAAATAAATATTTAGAGTAATTTTCTAAATTTTAATGTATGGGTTTTTTATTTAAGACTTTTGATTTAATTCTCTAAGCCTCTAAACCTAAAAAGATATTTGGGAATATAAGAAAATGAACTCTTTTTTAAAAATGAAATTATGTATTAAATAACAGTCATGTTGTTATAAATAAATTTTTTTCCTAAAAAATTATTGGATAAATAATAAATATTTATAAGTTTTTTAATTTTTAATAAATCAATTGTTAAATGGAATCATCCAATTATGTCATCAAATTCAATGACCCAAATAGTTTTTAATTTTAATAAAATGTAACATAACTTTTGAAAAGTCAATCTTGTGTTCCCAATTTCTAAATAATATTTTCAAATGAATTATTTAACTAATTAAATATTTATTTGGTCAAAAAAAACTCACCCAATATGATAAATTAATGTTTTTGATAGATTTAAACATTACCATATTTTTTGACCTTATTTATCTCGTTTTACCCTTTATCGAGGTAATAAATTTTTCCACAGTTACTTTTAATAACGAAAAAATTAAAAGGGTCCTATTTCAAAATTATGAACCTCCTAAATCCAAATAATAAATTCATTTTATAAAATTAAAATTTTTAAGTGGTAGAAATTAATTTTTAAAAAAACTGATAAAACGTGATGGAAAATTATATTTCAAGAAAATTAATTTTTCAAAAATAAGATGGTCTTAGATTATCTCTATGAAAAGTAATCATCATTTTAGGAATTTAAATTCATATTGATATATATTAAATATATAATTTTCACATAAATAATTTTTTGCTAGGAATTATTTTAATTAATTAAAATGCACAAACATCGTGAACATAAAAATAGTTTTCTGAAAAATATCCATTTTTACCTCCAAATGATCTTGTCATAATTTATATCAAATTGATAATAAATACTTGGTTAATTTTAAATATTATAAAAAAATATGATAAATAAAAGTAAAATTATTTAAATACTACATTATCAATTATAAGTAAAATATTATTTCTAAGATATATTTTCAAAAAATCATTCTAGGATTATTTTGACATTGTATGTTAAAATTTGATATTCATTATATAAAATTAGAATCTTGTTCCATGAAATATTAAAATTTTCATTACAATATAGTTTCTTATAAATAAAATTGTTACTTAATATAATTCAATCTTGGGTGTTATATTCTAACCTCCTTCGAAAATTACATCTTCTAAATTCTCATAGATATTACTTTATAAAGAAGTGATGATAGTTCTTCTTCGTAACATCCTAAAGTTCCCATGTTTCTTACTCTATTTTTTAATATCTCCAAATTATAATTATTATTGTATTCATCTGATTATGAAACAATTTTCATCTAGTATCAAGGATCTATAGAGTCTCTTTATAGTATGACAATTCATGTTCTAATTCTATTTATTTAGAGCTGAGAACATGTGTCAGGTCTGGTATATAGATACATAATAATGAGATATGGAAAAAATCATGTAATTTTGAGGTGCTTTGTGCCATTTCAAAAATATAATCCTTATATCTAATTATTTCCATAATTTCAAAAGTTTTGATGTACCTTGGGTTCAATTTCACTTTCTTATCAAACCTTATAACACCCTTCTGTGATGATACATTTATAAATATGTGATCTACCACTTGAAATTAAAAATATCTCCATTGGTTATAGTAATTTCTCTTTTGGATGATATTAGTTACTTTAATATGGGTCTAGAATTTCTTTAAATTCATATTTGTTAACTCAACATGTTTTGGTCTTATAATATTCCATTAACCAACTATATCCCAACAAGTTAAAGTATGATATATCTTTCCATATAATTGTCTATATGAAACCGTTTGAATACTTTGATATAAGATATTATTATAGGAAAACTCCATTAAAGGTAAATATTGGTACCAAATAACTTTAAATTCAAGTGATTGGGACCTAAAAATATACTCTAATGTTTGAACAGTCTTATAATATTATCCATCAGTTTGAGGATGATTATCGGTCCTCAAATAAATCTTAGCATCAACATCCTTCCAAATAATTTTCAAAAAATTAGATGTAAATAATGGATCATGATCAGAAATAGTTTAATTTAGTGAACTGTGAAGTAATAAAACTACATTAATATATATTCATGCAATTTTATCAAGAGTTAAATCTTCTCTTATAGTTAGTAAATGTGATTATTTGGTAATAATATCAATAATATCACATATATAATCATTCTTTCTTGGAGTATTATTCAATCTAATGAGAAAGTATATAGTAATGTCACCCCATCTCCATATAGGAATAGTAATATATCACATTAATCCCTTAGGTTGATGTCTCTCATCCTTCACCTGGTAAAATAAATAAGAATATTGATACATAATTAGTAATTTCCCTCTTCATATTATCCTACCAAACATTATCCTTCGAATCCCTATAGATCTTGGTGAAAATAGGGTGTATAGAGAAATTAAAATTGTGTGAATTATATAATAATTAATTTTTCATCTCTAGTATAAATGAAACTCCAAATATCTTTCAAATTTTCAAAACACCATCTTCATAAATAAAGTCCACCAATTTTCCATTATTCATAGCTTTAATTTTCTTTTTAAAATTATCTTTTTCGAGCTTAGAATTTTTTATCTTTTCTAATAAATATGGTTTATAAATAATTTGAAAATAGAATAATATTTCCCCTTAATAAATAATTCCCATATATTTCTTTAATATATCATTGAATATAGGATCCCCATAATTATTCATTTTATTTAGGACTCTATATTCTTGTCTGCTTAATACATCTGCTAATTTTTTTCATTCCTTGGGTGGTAGTGTATTGAGAAATCATAATCAATGAGTGGATCGACCCATCATATTTTCCACATAATGATATATTTTTATCAAAATATGTATTTCAAACTCTTATGATCTGTGCATATCTCAAATGTTTATCTAAATAGAAAATGTCTTCATATCTTTTAAAAAAATTATGGTAGCTAACTCAATATCATGGGGTAGATAGTTTTGTTAATGATTATTGAACTTCCTTGATGCATAAGCAATAACATTATCATTCTACATAATGAAATAACTAATTCAATTCTTCTATGCATCATTATGTATCACATATACATCCCTTATATATGGTAGAGTAAATATCATAGGATTGACAAATATCCTCTTCAATTCTCCAAAACATTCTTCACATTAATTTTTTGTATGAACATAAACCTTTTACATATAATCTTGGTTAACGGGTTATCCAATCAAGACAATTTTTCAAGAGCTTTCCAACATTGAACTACCAAACCAAGGAAACTAATTACCTCAGTTATGTTTGTCACTTTAGTCCATTATTTGACTTCCTTTTTCTTTACAGGATCAATTGAGATTCCATCCTTGGAGACAATATGGCCAAAAAATATATAATTTTTGAATCCAAATTTAACAATTAAATTTTCTATATAAATATTTTTATATAATATTTTCAGGATTTATTTGAACATTATTCTCATGGTCCTCATAAATTTTAAAGTCCACCAAAATCACATCAATTAATATTTCAAAAAATTTGTCAACATATTCCTTGAATACTCTTTTAAACTAATACATAAATATAGATTGTTAATTATTTAATCCAAATGGAATTAATGTAAACTCATAATGTCCATGCCTCTTTCAAAATGTTTTCTTCGGAATATTTTCCTTCTTTACTTGTAATTGATGATACTCAGAATGAAAATAAATCTTTGAAAAATATTGACCACCTTTAATTTTATCACATAAATCATTAATACGAGGTAGAGGATAATTTTTAATTATATTAATAGCATTTATTTTTGTATAATAAATGCATATCCTCATATATAAATATTTATATTTAATGAAAATAGAAGGGGATCCCCAATGTGAAGCACTAGGGAATATAAATCCCACATCTCACAATTTCTATAATTATTTTTCCAGCACCACTAATTACACAGTTTCCATTATATAGTGATTATTTTATATATATTTCACATCAAGGATTAAATCAATGGAAAGCACAACATAATGTTATGGGGGTGTTCAGGTAAATCCTCAGGAAACACATCAATGTATTCTGGTACAATATATACATCCTGAATTTGAATATTGTAATTCCCATATGTAGATTGTTTCTATTCATATTCCTTAAGAATATCATTTATAATGGATACTATAGGTGTATCTAGACATGATCCATATGAAAAATTATACCCTCTAAAGTAAAGGAATTCTAAATCTTTATCATGAATTATAATTTCCTTAAATTATAAATAAATTTTTGAATTATATTTTAAAATCCAATCCATACCAAGAATTATATCAAAATAAACCATATGAATTATAATAAAGTCTCTAAATATGTTATTTCTATGTTTACTAATGGGAACTAATAGACACATCATTTTTAATATAAGAATACTACTATTGGTATTGACTAATGACTCTCTTCTTAAGATGCATAGGAAATATATAATTTTCTTAGAAAATATGGAATATATAAAAGTGTGTAAAGATCTAGAATCAAATAATTAATTGGATATATTTTAGGATATTTTTAAATTACATGTCACTACATCATTAAGAACATGATACTAAGTTGTAGTGATTGTATATGCTTGGCCTTCTCCCCTTGACCACTTTTGTGGTAGGTTCCCTTGAAATTTAGGACATTGGTATGAATAATTCACTATTTCTATAAAATTGAACCACTAGATAGTAGTGGTTTATTTATTTCCCATGTATTTATTATTTATATTACCCTTATCTTCTCACCTATAAAAACATCCATTCATTTCAAGAATTTTCTAGGATGTTTCTATCCATAATTTTCATATTATAGAAATTATTGCCTTCCCTTCTTCTACATTGATGTGTTTCCTTTTCCTTAGTGATCATTCAACATTTTCTTATATGTATTTCCCATGAACATTTTGGATATATTACATTATTTTCCTATTTTTATGGAATATAAATTTATTTAATCATGTGATGATTTTTTTTTTCAAAATGATTTCTCTTTAGAGGTTGCTCTTATTGCCTTCAAAGAAATGGGTAATCTTTCTTTTCAGATTACATATGTAATTTAAAGCATACCAGGATAGTCTTTTAAAGGAATCCTCATACTCTATAACACTACCATCATCCCTTTTTTTATGTTGAGGAATTTTCTCTTCATTTTAGTTCATTTCTAACCAAGGAAATATTTTTCGTATAAAGTAACCTTAAAAAATCTCCATTTCATATGTTTCATTTCTTCTCCCTACTTAGTATTTTGGATCAATGACCACAATTGATCATCATAAACATTAAGACAATAAACTATTAGTATATAATTTTCACTTTAATTTCATCCCAATTCTAGAAATGTAATGCCCTGTGTTTTTTAAATGGGAAATCAATACTCAATAGCGTATGTGATACGCAACAATGAACCCAAATAATCAATGATTATTTAAATATGTATTTTTTAACCTAGCCATCAAATTTGAATAAATGAATAGGATTAAATATCTTATGATATATATATATAATTCCTAATCAACATAAATAAATTGATAAATATTTAGTAAATAATCACTCAATTTTTTGTAATGGCTTTTAGTTCTTCAAAATATTCTTTCATCAAAAAAACACTATTTATTTTTGTGAAAAAATATTAGATTTATTTTATATAACATTTAGAAAATTTATTTTATTATATTAACTCTATATTTTATATCATTATATCAAAATTAAATTAAGTTCCAATTTTCATATTTTTTCAGAAAAATATTGATTTTTAATTGAATAGTGAAAATACCCATTTATTTAAAACAATAATTTATTTTGATAAATTAATTAATTTAAAAGTTCCATAATTATTTTAATTTTGTTTAAATGTAACATAATTATTATTAAGTTATATTTAATCCAATTAATTTCATTTAAACCACCTTTATACAATATTTTAGAATATGTTTTTTTTGGTTTGAAAATATTTTCATTAAATTATTTTAAAATGCATAATTTTTATCCATTTTAATTAATTAAAAATAACCTTAAATTGGTAATGATTTAAATTATATGTATATATTATATATATAATTATTAATTTAAATTAATATAATGAATATTACTAGTTATAGAGTTAAAGTAAAATCATCCTTTCCTTGAAAAAATATATTTTTTTAAAAACTAATTTTCACCGTGCGTACATGTTTTATTTTAAATTATTCAAATTATATGAATTTATTTTTATAAAATATATCCCATATTTAGAATAACAATAATTAATATTAGGTAATAAGGTCAACTTAATTTTTGGAAAATTTAAATAATAACTCTAGTAAATATTTGTTATAATTGTAAAAGAAAAATTGGGTAATTAAGGGTAAAAATAATTTGACCAGGGATAGAGACAAATTAACCCAAATAATATGAATATTTATATTTTGATTTAAATATATTAATTATTATATTTTTTTACTTTATAAAAGATTAAATAATGATTTTGATAAAGATTAGATTTTTGATGTGTTAAATCATAAATTGTAGTTGGGGTAATAAACAGTTTTAATAATGAAACTCTTTTTAATTAATTAAATAATTTTTTAAATAAATGATATTTTAATTGAATATTACTATTAAATATTATATATTAATTAAAAATGATAAATACTATTTTATGAAGTGAAAATGTAATTTTTATAATGGTTTGAAAACTATTATTGTCAAAAAACATAGAATTTCTCAATAAATATTGATTTTATTTGAAAAATGAAAATTCGTGAATTTAGAAAAATTATTTTGATAACATAAATATTTTTTTCATAATTAACAATTCAAAATTATCCAATGGTTAATTTTTAATAATTTTATGAGACAACCTAATTTTTGGGTAAACATTAAATACCGTATATATATAGTGCGTATTATAACATCATAATGTCCCAAAAGTAATGTAATAAATTATATAAATCGTATCCAATACTAAATATTTGATTAAAATTTAAAATATTGTGATTTTCATGTTATTTTCTTAATTTTATAATTCCATTATGAATCTTCCAAAAACTATATTATATTTTAGGGTTTTAAAATAATTTATTTATGAACATGACTCGCTTCCACATCAAAAAGAGAAATATTTTAATGTGTTCAGACCTTGGGATTATAAAATAATCAAAAGGAATACATTTTTAAGAAACCATGGGAAAACCCCATGGTATGGTTTTTGTTTTTTATTATTTTATTGTTTAGAGTCCAAAACCAATGATTGAGAAGTAATAAAGAACCCCCCTCTCTTTTCCTATATAAACCCAACCAAGCTCCCAATCCTCTTCACTGAAAAAACTTTGAGAATGAAATTACAATACACTAACATGTCTAAATTCTTCTCAATATTCCCCCACACTCTCATTAAGCTCATCCCAAGATTTTGGGGTCACCTTCTCATGGTAAGGGATCTCCCACTCTCTCTATTTTATCCAAGAACCTATTTTACGGTATGCCACTTAATTTCCATTTTTTCATATTTGGGTATGTTTTTATACATCCCAACTACTTCCATTTTTATGTAAATGTCATTATATACCGATTTTACTCACATTAATCCATACGATGAACCTTTATGTACACCCGTTATGCAAGTAAAAGTTTCCTACGATTTTCCATACAAAAAAGTGAGGTACCTCTCCCTATTATCTTCAATTAAAGTACCATCCTTATATTTAGCCTTTTGAATATAAATTTTTTATGTTTTAATGAACTTATAAAGATATCGATACTATCTAATTTATTTCCTGACAATGATATATCATTGTTCCCATATCATTACAGCATTTACCTAAGTCGTTACTATGTCTAAATCCTCCCATTCTCATATTTATTCAAGCATCTTCATTATCATGTGACTTTTATCTCAAATTAATAATGTTGAAATATGTTATTTCATATACACATTACTTTCCATGTGATATATAGATTAATATATACTTCTTTCACTATTATTAATCCCTCCCATGGACATTTATATTCCCCCATTATGTTACTGAAATTTTACTATAATTTTCCATGCCAAACAATTGTGTAGTGAATAATCGTACCCATTTCATATCAAGTGTGTTCACCTTTATTAACTTATACTTATTTTATTATGTAATTAAATGTATTTAATATAAAATACATTATCATGGGATCAAATATGATGAAATATTTTCTTATGTGTATGATCTATTTGGAAAACTTATGCATATACATGATATGATTTTGATGGGTGCACCCAGATTGTGCTCTAATGCACTAGGTAATGTTTTAGTCTCATGAGATTCCATTTTTATTGTATAGTAGGTTATAAAAATCACATTATGTTATGATGACTTGGTGTTTTACCATCACATATGTTTATAAAGTCTTGTTTAAATTTGATACACATTTCCCATGTTGCCTTTATGTTACTATGTTATATCGTGACTTATTGTTCATGTCTATGATTCTCACCCATTCTGTGTTCCATTTAAATTAATATTGCCTAACATGTAATAATTTATTCATGTTATGATTATTTTATATTACCTTACTTGTATTTATATCTCTCCCTTTTCTTATGTATGCCCTCAGGTTATCCAATGCAGTTTTGGAGGACCGATGATTTCAAATGTCACGTTTTGGAAGTCTTCAATAATGTTGTTCAATTTAATGTTCAATATGTTATGATATGTACCTAATTACCAAATAAAATATACTTAATGATATTTTTCTTGTATTATATTTATTCTTATGTTATTAATCTTTAATTCATGTGTAATAAAAACAAGGTTTGTCATAAAAAATATCCAATCAATAGACTTAATCAGTTGACAAGGTACCACAAGATTAATAGTTCCAAAATCCACGAGATTAATAGTTCCAAAAAATTATAGAGGTTTTTGTCATTTGAACTGATCTAATATAGGTGTATCACATTGTGTAACATCATGTTACTCGATATGTTTAAGGTTATTAGTCATAACCTGGGTTTAATTCCATAATATGCTCATGATCTTCTTAACTCCAATGTCGGTTATATTGGATTTTTCAATAGGGAAATATTTTCATTTATCCTGAGTATTGATACCATTATTTATACCATGAACCATTAATAAAAAATTTAATATAATTTATTACCTCATAACATTATGGATTTAAAATAATATTATATAATTAAAAATTTGGTGTAACACTTAATATAAATTGAATATTTTTTCATATTTAATCACAAAATTAAAAACTTGGTTTCTTTCAGAATATCTTCAAATTATAAAAATATTTTAAAATATTTCATAATGAGTTGTAAAGAAAATGTGAACTAACCTAGTAATATCCCATAAATGCATCAAACTAGTTACATAGTAAGGGCCCATTTATGTACACCATAATTATAATCAATGTATACTTGACCAACTCATTTTGTGGTTATTACCCTTAGATGAATCTGTTCCAAAACCATGTCTACTTATAGTATCCATACTGGAATTTATTTTCTAGTAAAACCAAAAAATCTATATATTACTAAAACTTGTGATATAATCCTATAATTAAATATATACCCAAATTATTTCATAGCATTGTGTTTGTTAATACTTGTTTTCCTAAATACAGTTCCCAAGGTTTCTACTAAACATTATTTATCACCAGCTATAACAACTCTAACTCCGATGAGAAAATTTATAAGTTATTACATTATCGTAAGAAACAAGGGATATCATCCTGAAGGATCAATCTATTTAGTGGTATTGAAGAAAAAATGAAAACATACTTCCCATTTTATATTGTAAATATAATATAAAACCTAGTTAAAGTAAATATTTTTAATCCTTGACCTAATTCAGATATTATTTCTCCATGTCATGGGGAAAGGAAAAAAAACAAGGTTGTTCTCAAACTCTTATTATGTTTTACATATAGTAGATGATATCATAGGTAAATAAGGCCTAATAAATATATAAAGGTAGATAACTAACACATATCATTTATTCAATAACATGAGTATGAAATAAATCTATTGATAATATCATTGCAGTAATATAATGGATAATAATAACAGAATTATCAGTGAAGTAAATTTACAATGTTAGACATCATGGTCTCTTACATCATGATATATTTATAATCATGGCCTTGTGATGGGATATTTTAAACTACAGTTAGGTATACACCAAAAACCCATTTAATATATTTGGTCAACTAATTTGTCTCATGATACATGTCGATGCATTGAGGAGTTTCATAATTTTGATCCCCACCTATCATTGTATGTGTAACTCATTACTTATTGAATAATAAATTTAATTTATAAATAATATAAAATATCAAAAAAATAAACATATTGAGTAAAGAATATGGAATATCAATATTTCTTTAGTCAATCAGAAAACTTTCATAGTAAGACACCATTTATAGAAATGGTATATAGTTTCAGAAAAAAGTATGTCCATGATAAAAATAATATGGATATAGAAGAGAAATTTAATTTCTAATGAAATATTATTATAATAAATTTAATGATTTAAGAGAAATTTAATAACCACAAAATTAATCAATAGATGAGATATGGCCTTCGATTCATCAAAAAAGTATATTTGATAGTAAAATAAAGTATTTTTGTAATTAAAATAAAATTTAATTGAGACATTTAAAAAAATTACTTATAGCAGTTTATTTTTTAAACAATTGAAGACATGTAAAATAATATAAATAATGTGAAATGGTTATACTGGAATTTTTTTTTGTTAATGTCGTATATATAGAAAAACATTAATTTTTAACTTTTATAAAGAAAGATAAAAATAAACCTTTAGAAAAAAATAAGAATATTAATTTAAAACATTTTAAAATATCATGTATTAAAAAATGTTAATGATAAATCAATTTATTTAATTAAAATATATTTTTTTAAATAATTTTCAATAATATGGAAATGGAAGAAAAATATACCCACTTGAAAAGAAAAATATGATCGAATTTCATTTTAAATATTTATAATCTTGATTTAAGTCAAAAAAGAGATAATATTTGAATAAAACATGTAATATATTTAAATACTCATAGTATAAAAAAATTTATGGATTTTATTAAGGATATATTAGTTTTCTTCAACAAAAAATATAACAAATCACAAAATAAATGAGATTGTAAAATAAATTCTTACATATTTTGTAATATTTAAATTGTAACCCATTGAAAAAGTAAACCTAAATTAAAAAATATCCATTTATAACATATTATCACCCATTATTTGATAAACTTTCATTATTATCATTATTTTAGGTGTTAACTACTTAGTTATCTCATGATTGTTTCATCATGGATGTTCTAATTTATGTGAATAGGTTATAGTTTCATAATATAAATAATTATATTAATGTTATAAATATAATATTTATTCATTATATACATTTTTATAAACATTATTTAATGTTTCACATGAAAAATTAATAGCATCGCTTTGTAAAGACGGTGGGTTGTACATACGCACGAGTAACGTTATAATTTTTTTAATGGGTGGAAAAGTAAAAAATTAATTGATATATATATAGATAAAATAATTATATTTATATTATAATTATAATATATATTCATTATTTTCATCATTATTTATAGCCATGTGATGTGGTGATAGAAAATAAATTATATCGGTTCGCAATGTGATAATTTGTCACACACACAAGTGATGGTTTTGTTTCCCAATTTATGGATAATGAGATGGATTAAGGGTAATAAATAAACAAAATAAAATATCATTATAGGATATATATTTTTATATTGTAATGTTTTTAGGATTTATTAAGGTAGTTTTAAAAAAAATAAAATTATAACATTCGGATAAAAGTTTACCTCTTCTTCAGAAAACCACTTTTCCTTTACACCTTAATCCCTCTAAGGTAGGTATTATGAAAAAAAATAATACATATAGAAAGTGTTTAGTGATTTTATAATTTTATTTGGGTAGATTTTATGTGAAATATATTAACAAAAATGTTTGGGGAAGAGTAGAGAGGACGTTGGATTTTATAAGTGAGAGAAAGGACACACTTGGAATTACTTAAAAGATTGAATAATATATATCATAATCATGTCAAGTAGCACGAATCCAACAAAAATTATAATATAAGGTCATATAGGATATAAATAAACTCAATAAATGTCATTTAGACAATTGTTTTATATATTTTCAGCCTTATCTCTTAGTTAAACTAATAAAACTCATTTTAACCTTAATCATGGTAACTTATTTTTTTTACCATGATAACTTAATTATTCGAGAAAAAATAAAATGAAACATATAAATAAAATTGTTTATTCTGATTCCAAATTTATAATTAATGTTAATATATTCAATTTATATATGTTGATGAAATTAATTTTAATATAATAACATTAAATGCATGGAAAACTGTTTTCTCGAAAATACCTGATTTGAGCATAAAAATAATTTTACCTTGAAATAAAGTAATAAATTGGTTTCAAAAAAATTACAAATTAAATAACAAAAAAAGGAATGTTTTTATATTTTTTTATAAATACAAAACCTAATGAAAACTTCCAACAATTCCATTATATTCAAAGACCTAAAAAATAGTTTTAAATTTGAATAAAATATAACTTATCTTTACATAATTAAATCTTGGGTTCTAAATTTAAAACTAATGTTTTAAAATAAATTATTTAACTTCTTACACATATATTTAGTCCAAAAACACTCACCCAAAAGGATAAATTTAATTTTTATAGGTATTTTAAAGTTTTACCCTATGGTTTTAACCAAGTTTATCTCATTTTACCCTTTACCATGGTGACAAATTTTACTATGGTTACTATTTATAATGCCTAAAAAAAGGGTATTGTTTAAAAAAATTAAAATATTGATTCCAAATATTTAATTCATTTTTTTATATACAATTTCTACATGTAAAATAAATTAAATTAAAAATAAACCCACAAAATGTGATGAAAAATGGTTTTTTGGAAAATGTAATTTTTAGAATAATATGGTATTACATTAACTCTATTTCTATTAATAATCATTTTATGAATTTAAAATAATAATATATATATAATTATAATATATAAATTTCACTTAAATAATACATCATTAGTTATTTTTTTAATTAATTAAAATGGAAAAACATTATGTAGTAAAAAATAGCTTTCTAAAAAATATCTTTTTTACCTAGAAATGATCATGTAATTATTTATATAAACTTTATAATAAATAAATGGTAAATTATAAATATTATAACACATTATTATAAATAAAATTATTATTATTTAAATAATACATTTTCAATTATTCATAAAAGCTTATTTCTAAGGGAAATTTTCAAAATTTCATTCTAGGCTTATTTTGACATAGTAAGTTCAAAATTTATATTCATTATATCAAATTATAATTACATTACATGAAATGTTAAAATTTGAACTTCATAATAGTTTTCTAAAAATTAAATCTTCACCTGTAATAAACCAATCTTGGGTGTTACATGAAACCAAAAAATGATTCCCTAGGATCATTACCTGACCATCTAAGACATTATGTCCTCTAAGATTGAAAACAACATATAACTCAATCAGGTCATTAACATAAGAGATTTATATTAAAAATATTATCTTGATCCTCATGTATAGGTATCTGAAAAAAAATTAAGTATTTAAATACTCTTAGTTTTTCTTCATGATGTATTTTTTATTTTTTCCCCACTTAACAATAAAGATTTTTTTATTAAAACAATATTGAGGTTGATTTTTAATTTTATTGTTACTTGAATCTTGAAATTTTATATTATGATTCTTAAAGGAGTTACCTATGAGTAAAATCACCTTGAAGTCAATTTTTAATTTCATTTCATCATTATTGGTTTTGTTAAACTAGATTTGGAAAAAAAATCTTATAATTATAGACAAAAAATTGATTAAAATCAATGGATGTTCATGAATAAGGGGGTTTAATTAATGAACTCAAATCCAATTTTATATAAATACTACAAACTAGAAGTAGAGAAGGAATAATTCATTTTTAATCAATAAAATAATTACGGGATAACCGCAATAATCTCAAGTCTACCCAAAGTATCATGGAAAATAAATAAGAATAAATAGATTTATATAATTATTGAAATCATTAGTAATTGAAGAATAATAGTAAATGTATTATTAATAGTGGATTATTGTGAAACATAATTTTTAATATGACATTTTTAATTAATTTAAAATTACACGTGTATGTAATGGTTTAGTTAAGAAATTTTAGTGCATTTAATATTAAAGGAATTGTTAAAGAAATAAATGGTAGAGATGAGTAAATTTATATATTATTACTTTATATGGATGGATATTAGTATAATTTATAAATTTTTAGTCATGTTTTCAACAAAGTTCTTAAAGTAACCTTCAATTGAAAGGGAATTTTAATCAAAAAACAAAACATTAAACTCATTGATGTAATTAATGAGGGTGAATGGAAATATTTATAAATTGGATAGAAAATAGAACACATATAAAATTATAGTGGAAGTTTAGAATAGGTTGTGGCATCATAATCATGGTCATATACATTAACATGGAATGAAAAAACCCAAAAATCCTTAGGCAATGATTGATATTATTAATTTCAAAAGAAATAGTTAAAATAAAATTTACTCATATAATAGAGTGAAGTTGTTGATAAATCATTATAAAAAATAAAATAAATGAGATTAAAAAATACTCAGTTTAGTTTATATCTATGTCTTTAGTCTTATAAATTATCATGAAACTCAGAGGGAAAATATTAATTTTGTTAGGGAATAAATATGGTAGAATTAATTGCATTATTTTTATGGAAATAAATAATTAAGAGATAGAATTCAATATAAGGAATTAGATATGAGGTTAAAAACTAGACATTCAATCAAAATTCATATATTTAACCACAAAAAATATACATGATTTAAATTGAAGAACTTCCTTGAGAAACATGAAGTAGAATTTTTAATATCATCACAATAAAGTAAAGTTTAAAAAATGTGAAATTATATTGTAAAATAAATGGTTAAATAATCACTCGTTAAAATTTTCATTTCATGTAACAATTTAATGTAAGTAGTGATAAAGGTCGTGTACACTCCAAAAAATTATTTATTATGTCATAATGAGATGATAAAACCTTATGAGATGTTTTATATAATAAATTCATCTCCAAAACATTTTATTGTCTTTAGATGTAAGTTTTTTATTTAGATAAAGTGATGAAATCAAGGAATTTATGTTTATATTGATAATAAAGGAGTTTTTATTGGATATATATTTAAGAATAAATATAAACAATTTATAAAAAATGTATTAACAAGATTTTGGAATGAAATGTTGTTAAAGTGACTGAGTAAAAATCTATAAAAAAATATAGAAATGTATATTTGAATATAATCTTTAAATAAGATTATTATACTGATAAAAATTAAATATTTCCTCTTATAAAATATCATTAGTAATATTTAGAAGTAAAATTAAAAGATCATGGAGATATTGAATGGATCCAATTGTTTTCATGAAAGGAAAAAAGTGAGTATAAATTGATTAATCAAATATCATTAATGATAAGATATATCCAACAAAAAAATTTCATATATAGAGAATTGATAATAATTCTCTATTATCATATATAGATCTTTAATAATTTGAAGTTACAATAAATGATGAATAATGTGTTAAAAACATGAAGGAATATCTATATCATATAGGTAAAAATAAAATAAAGAATTATTTTAATATGATCATTATTTTATTATAACAAATTTAATATTCAAGAATAAATATCATAAATAAGGTAATGTTATTGAGAATAAAAATAGGTTATCATAAAAAGAATATACTCAAATAAAATACATAGATATAGAACAAAAAAAATTGTTGTCAAATTAATTGAGTCAATTATATATTTTTTTAAAGTAAACCCCAAGATTTTCCAAAAAAATGAGAAGATGACAATATTATATTGAGTAATTAATGTGGATTTCCATATTTAACAATCAATGGGATTTAAATTGGTGATGATTAAGGAAAATTGTGTCATTTTAAAATAGATTTATTTAGTTTTAATTAAAAATTGGAATCCTAATCTCCTATTTTTTATTTTTATATTAAGATATTGTAATTTTTGAGTAGTGTTGATGATCATAACTTCTATATGAAATCATTAATGGGAGATTAGTTAATATTATATGTAGGTGATATCATCTTGATTAGAGTAAATTTTAAATAAGGGGGGTTAACTATACTGATATGATTAGATATTGATATTTTACTGATTTATGAAATAATTTATACTCTTATAATTTATATTAATTAAAATGGTGAGTAATATTTTATTTGATAGGTAATATATGCAGAGGATTAGTTTAACATTTTAACAAGAATGGTTACAAAAAATTTTTAACTCTCATTAAGGTCTAAAATGTATAGTAGAATATTTTTATAACAAAAATATATATATTTGACATTATATAGAAGAGTGATATGGTGATATTTCTATATAAAAATAACAAGATGAAATAATATTAATGAAACATTCTTAGAAGTGTTATTTCAAAGATATCCAAAAGAAAAACATTTCATTGTAGTAAAAATAATAATGAGTTATGTTGAAGATACTTTTAAATATATAATACTATTTTATGAAATGGAAGATAAATATTGAATATCATATACATATAAGGATTCTACTAGAGATTTTTTGTAAAGAAAATATATTACCAAAGGATCATACATTATTGGAATGTGATTTATCGGCCAGATTTTCAAGAATAAAGAGATTTATTTTCCTAGTAGAGTAGAAAAAGAGTATATTTAGATGAATAAATCGTGTACAAAATAGATATAAATTAAATAACAATTAAAGTATCATAGAGATAAATTGAATGTGTCTATTATGATATATTGTGATAACAAAAGTGAAATTACAGTAATAGTGACTCTAGTATAACACTCACATATGAAACACATTGAAATTAGGCACAACATGGCCAATAAAAAACTAGAGTGTGTAATTATCATGGTATAATATATTGGGATACATAAAATAATAATTGAAAATTTCACCAAAATATTTAGAGTAGTAACATTTGAAAAACATAATTTGAATCTTAATATTCCAAATGTTTAAGACGTTTCAAAAAAATAATCTATCCTAATATGAATTTTTTTTTTAATTAACATTGATATTAATGTGTGGATGTCCATTTAACATTAGATTTTTTCTGAATTAGAGAGAAATTAGTGAATATTAAAGAATAAATATTTTATAATTTTTAACTATTTCAGTCATTGTACTATCTAATAAGTGTAATATGATCATCAAGTGGAATTAGTGTATCACACTCATATAAAGGGGAAGGAATTTTATATACTCTTTATTGGGAGTGTTAATTAAATAATGTCTGGATAAATATGATCTATGGGAAATATAATCAAGGATATTTGAACATAGTATTCCATAAAAGATTATAATTTTAAAAGTGAGTGATTGGATGTGAAGGTTCATGGTAATCATTGAAGTAAATAATTATCTCTTGAATTCTTATTTCTACACGATGAATTTCAAACATGGTCATCTTGTGATAATTTTTTTATAATAATTTAGATTTTATAGACCATAAAGAGTCTCTAATTTATCAAAGTATTTCCAACAAACCAAAATAGGTATAATGTTGTAACTTAAGCTAATAAAGAATTTAATTTTGTAATGAATTATTTTATTTAAAATCCATGTTTGATGATTAATGTGATTATAGGAATGTTATTGTAAAATTGATGTTAATAAATTTAATATGACATAGTTTGATTATCCAAGGTATTTTGGAATAAATTTTGTGATGGAAGAAAAAACTATTTCAAGAGATACATATATATATATATATATATTATCACATCGTAAATATTTTTAGTGAATTTAAATGAGTGATGGATTTAATATTATGTCATGATGAAAAATTATAACACTATAATAAACATCACTTAGGGTGGTGTAGCATTAGATGTTGTTATCCATAGGGCAATTACATTTTTATTTGGTGAAATATAGATTATTTTTTAACTTTTTTGATATCAATCCATAATATATATTGATTATTATAGTATTTTTAGAGATATACAGATGTTGTTCAAGGGAATAAATTATTCCTAGATTCACAAATCATAATATGAAGCAGTAAAAAATATTTTTTTTATTATGATTTTATATTACACTATATTGTGACCCCATAATTTATGAATGTTGGTATTGTATAGAATATTTTTCAATAATGTGGATGAAAAATACTAAGATTTATCAAAATGGAATGATTTAATTTGTTGAAGTATTAAAGGATAAATAATTAAAATTATCATATGGCCAAAATTTAATTGGATTTGAAAAATTTTAAGATATTTAAACAGAATATTTTTTATTTCAAAAAGATACATCATTCCATTTTATTAAAAGTACTAGATAATAAAATATCATTACACAAAAATAGATGGTGTTCAAGAATAATTATATAGATAATAGAAAATCTAGTAGTTTAATTTTTTTTAATATACATGAAATGTATTCTTAGATAATATGTGATTTAATTCAACCATGGGGAGAATATTTCAATGAGAATAAATTCATGACATGTGTAATTTGACATTGGAAATTTATATAAGAAATAATTATATATATTAATCGTGAATATTAATGAAAATTTGAAATGGGAATAATAGAATAAATAAACATCTTCCAATTTGGAATCCCAAATGCATTTTTATGATTCTTCCTAAAGGTTTTTAATCATTATTAATTACTCAGATTTGATCATGAATATGGATATTAAGATAAATATATTTTCATTTTTGGAATATTTATTTTCTTTAGTAATTATATTATAAATTATCTATGTATTATATCATTATTAAAATATTTCTTGAAGTAGCTGGTGGATTATTAGAATAAAAGAGTTCCCCTTAGTTTTTGAATTTAGCCTTAGATAAAATTTTGAATCTCAAAAGTGACTAGTGATTCTTATGGTACATTGAAATTTTATTTATATGTACTTCTTGGATATGTCCCTTTGTTGTGAACCAAATAAAATCATCATTTCATCATATTTACTTTGTTTATTGGTATGTTTTTACCATTTCATTGATTTTGAAAATTTTAAGCCATTCATACCAATGTGAGGAAAAGATATATTATATTAGGAGAAATATACACCCTAATTCACCCATTATAATTGCTTTTTAGGACTTGTGGTCAATATAAACATCTTTAGAAAAAAAATAATCTCAATAACAATTATTGAGAAATATTCACCATACGATGTCCTTTATAAGGTCATGATGGATTTAATTTTGAATGTCATCAATATTTAAAATCATATAACCTAAAAATATTATATCAAATATATCTTGAATGATCATTCCATAACAATATCATTTATTTTCACACCATATGACGTATTATTCCAATTTTTACTCATCAACTATGTATCGTAAGTTTATACCTATATGATACAACATTAGTAAACTATATAATTAATTTCTTACTTGAATTATTTTCGAAAATAGAGTGTCCTATCCTTTGACCAATATTTATCCCCTTAATATCTAGGAAAATCAATAACATTGTGATAACATTTAAGTTGAATTCATGAAATTATGACATTGCCTCCCAAAAAGATATAAATATAGGTGGGTAGTTTATATTGTATTCTTCCTCATGTATAACCTTTATATTCCCATTAACCTATTATTCAAATTTTTTTTTATTTTTGATCAATACCAGTCCATATTATTAAATCATTTGATATAGGATTACCATAAGACTGATCATTCATTATATCTGGAGTCTCTAGTTGATTGTATTCTTCCATAGAATATACAATGACATCTTAATCATGGTATAAAATAAATTTAAAACTATTATATGAATTATTTATTATATAAATGTAAATTATTTATCAATAATTGATATCTAATTTTAAAATTCTATCAACATATTATCATGTTAATAGTTGAATAATGTTTATTCTTGAAAATAATCATCATCATCAAGTAATGGGTAAGATTTATGCAATACCCTCACAAATTATTATAGATTACTATAATTGATTGAAAGGATATATTAATATAGGTGTCATATTTAATTAATCATGATTTTTTTATGAATATCATTGAGTTTTATAGAAGCTCAAATAATCACCAATCTTTCTGGTTTTTTACTATAATATGCCATTTTTCATTCTGAATGACTTCACTATGGTAGTATATATATATACATGAATTATTATCTATGGGATATTATTACTTTTAGTTAGGTTAATTTCATGGAGAATGAATCTTAATTTTATATCATTATATTATTATATGTTTTCTTTACAATCATGAAGTCCTCAAAATATTTAATTTTATTTAACATATCACATTATCCAAATTAATATGGTACAATCATATTATTGTATAACTTGTCATAAATCTAATTATTTTTTATTAACAAACAAAAAACAAGTTAATAACAATTAAAAAAATCCAAATATATATCATGTATAAGGTAAATGAAACCACTTCATGTAATTGGTAAGGATAATATGAAACCAAAATCTATAAATGAGAATGAATGGTAAAATAAGCAACCAATTAGTCACCTTCATGGAATAAATGAATTCCTTCAACTTGTGTAGCCCATATTAAAGTCAAATAAGCCCTAGATATTTACACAAGGGTGGTCTTAGTTGAAATAAAATACTAATACCTTTGATATATTAATCATGATTACCCTTTATTTTAGAAAATATAATTAAAAAATCCTAATATCAGTTCAATGAATTTAATATTTTTCAATCCCCAAACATGTAATATTATATATTAATGATATGAAAATTGTTATTAGTTTATATTACCATTTTCAATAAATAAATGTAGAATTATAATTTTTAAAAATTAGATAAATCGTTCATTCTGAATTATTATAATCATATTATAAATTATTAGTAATTATGGTTAGTTATTGTTAGGTAATATAAATTAATAAAAATTTAATTTACAATTTATAATTAATTATTAATTATTTTTCAGTAATTATCAATTCATTCAAAATTAATAATTAATTAATATTTTTTATTACTAATTAATTATTAATTATACTCAATTATCATAAATTATTCTTCACTAATATTATTTTTTAATAGGATTTCTCTACCCAAGCCAATGCCTGAGCATAGATATTATGATTATTCAAACACGGTTCTATAGCCAAGGGTATTAGTGTAAAAGGTAGATTAATTTAAGTAAATATAAATAGGATAAGATCATATCTTGATTCTTCCAATCAATATATAACAAGGTTGATCAAAACAAAAAAAAATTCTATTAACAACCATTCTAAATCAAATTGATCATTATAAAAACATGAAACCAATAAATGTGAAACCAATAGAAGAAGGGTCCAATATATTTACCAAAATTTTAATAATAAATTGTAATGATAACATATAGAATAAAGGGTTGGTACATGAATCAATAAGCCAACAATACAAAGACAGTCATACTAAACCAAATACAAATTGAACCTCCTACTAACAGAGTATTGGACATACTAAAGCCTATTTACTTCATACCAAATAAAGATAGTCACTAAAATGATACAACTAAAAACTAGTACTTGGCCATAAATCCTAAATGATGCAAGTTGTAGACCAAAATTTTGGTCAATGGGATTTCCATTATATATAGATAAATAATACCATACACATGTCGATGTATGTCAGCTTCCATGATCTAGATAAAATCAATGCAATGAGATCTATAAAATTACTATATTGAACACATATTAGAATTGATTTTTAGTTGAGCGACTATAACATGAATTTACTATTAAAATTACATAAAATATATAATTTTTTAGCGTAATTTTAGTATTCCCACATAGATAACAAAAATTTTGAATGGATATGAAAAAAAATATGTTTCAAAATAAAAGGTCATATTGTGATCATTCTTAGTTCATTTAATGATATAGAGGAAAGAAATGTCCCCAACAATAATAAAGTTTATAGCATTTTTGAAATTAATAGATTATGTAAAAAATGTATTAGATAGCTACAAATAACCACAGATAACATTTCAATATTATAATTGAATGATGTATCAATATTGGCATTGAAATAGGTCCTAGTTGGTCAGGTCTAGGAAAGAACCTTACAAATAGGGTGATCGTGTGCCATATAAAAAATACAGTGAGTAATATAGTGTACCTCATATTTATTATTATTAGATTCAATAGGATTAGCATGGGTAATTAAAAAGATATAATAATAGACATATGATATGATGGACTCTACATTAAATTTACCTCTTTATTAGTGAGTTGATTCTAAATGGTTCATATACATTAATTAATTGTAACTATGAGTTTAAAAAGCAATTTTCTATTTATTTTTCTCATAGTGATACCACTATTGAGTATAAGATGAATTGGGAGACAAGAAATTCTTATGATATAATTTTATACTTCTCTTATAAGATACGTTCTTCCAAAATTCTCATAATTTGATCATATTAAAAAATTATGTGATTATTTGTTTCATCGTTGTTATAAAAACCGGTATATATCAAAGGAAAATGAACCAAAATCTTAATCAATGCATCATCAATGGGAATGAGTTTATTGAGAACCCAACAAAAAATATATAAATTTGAATGGGATATTTCAATTCATGAATGTATGGCTTTTATAAATTTAGTGTTTCTTTTATAGATATATTGATATATATATATATATATATATATATTTCAATGGATTCATTACCTATAAATTGATTTATAGGGAAATCAATTGAAGTTGATTTAATAGTTTCTAGTAAAGTGAATTATTTATTTATTATGACCTTATGTATTTATCCTTCAGGAAATAAACCCAAGGTTTATAGGATTAATTTATCTTATTGGAAAGATTAATAATGTATGTTTTAGTATGTTCATTAAACTCTCTAATTTCGAAATCATTTTTTGATGTAATATGGCACAATTTCATTTAAAAATTTCAATGTTCTATAGAAATAATTTTTGAGTCTCACCAAAAAAAATATCCACTAAACATTTCTAAATTATAATAATAGCCTTGGGAAGAGGATAAAAAACCATATTTTAAAGAGAACTATAAGATAGAATATGATTAATCAGTTGAGTCCTATTGATAGAAAAAAATATTTTCTTCTACTTATCAATTTTAGTATCAAATTTTTATAATGATCTAAAGTTATATGGTTTAGTTATTATATTATAAAAAGGAATATTTTCATAGGTAATGGTTAACTGTCACAACCCGTCCCCTGGGGCCAGTGTCGTGCCTACCCCAAGCCCGCCTTCCATAGGACAGGGGATGCCGACTAGCACCAAAGGCATAATTTCCTATAACTGGGAAGGCATTGAATTTATAACCTATAAACTCACACAACCAAGCACACAACAAGAAATGAAAGAAAGTAAACTGTATAGAAAAAATAGTGTTTAAAGCAAAAAGGGGTCGGAATACAATCCCAATAGTAATAGTAAAATTACAACTAAAATACAATACAACTAAAGAAAGAGAAAGGCAGTTATTGGGTTGTCCTCCGGGTTCCTACCTGAAGGGTAGGTACAGATCTCCTCCTCAACACTCCTCATCCACCCGTCTCCTCTGCGTACTAACACTTTGTATGGTCCACCTCTAGGAACCGTCCAGACCTAGTACTCTCAGCCTCAGTCAGCGATGTCCATCGCCTGCATCCAACACAACAAGGTGTGGGAATAGCCCGTGCAGGGGTGAGTATAACGACACTCAGTAGGGACCCCGAGACCCTCAAGGTCTCACAAAATCAAAAAAGGATAAAACACAAAGTATTAAATCAACAGATAACCCTACTTAGGTATATTCCCATACATATACCTAAGTTATCAAGTAATCTATCTCAATCATGAGGAAAATAGAGAGGTACTGACTCAACTCACACCAGGATTTATTTTAGGGGTAGTATCAAGTAAGATTCCAGTCACAACATCGAACACCTCAGCTGTTGGAAAACTCCTCCTCTATTGAGTACAGTCATTCTGACTTGTCACAAAAAGGTTCTTCCCACTAACCTTGGACTACCGAGGTACTCATCTTGTCGAGTATCGTGGGTCTACTGTGTCACCAAGGCACTCCCCATTGTGGGTCTGCGACGTCACAGAGAGGCGCTCCCCCTTGAGGATTGCTGAGGAACTCCTTCTATTGAGTAATGTGGGTAAGCTATATCATCAAGGCTCTCTCCACCATGGGTCTGCTGCGTCACCAAGGTGCTCCCCACTGGGCCTGTCAAGTCACTCCGAGTCGAAACAGTCATCAGTCGTCAAGTCTCAGCTAGCCACTGGGTTCCTGTACTATGCTCGCTCATCTTCTGGAGGATCCACTCCACAATCTACTGGTCGATACTCCGTCTACCATGAAATCCCATGAAGAAGTATCTTAAAGGTATGCCACGTTATAGGGGTCTCAACTTAAGAGATGGCGCGTCAATCGGACGCTCGGTCTATGAGTAATTAACATTTTATTCCTGGGGGTCCGGTTGGATTCTTGCTTGATCCAACATTACCATACTCCATCTCAATCCAAAACTCAGTGGGATATTACTCAATGGGACTGACTCACTCCAAGGTTCCCAATGTCACTGAAGGTTTGTGAAATGGACGTCTGGTGCCAAAGTTATGGGCAAAAGAAGGTAATTGGATCGTAGTGGTCCCAGGTCCAGTCCGACCCGGCCCGACCCGGCTTGGGCCGAACCAGTTTGGGTTGACCCGGCCCGTTGGGCTCGGCCCGGCCCACAAGGCATTTTGGCAGTCCGCAGGGTTCGGCCGCGGATGGCATGAGGCTGCAATGCAGCTTGGCCGAGGCAGCTCAGAGGGTCGCAGACGACTCGGCCTGGGGCGGCGGTCCAGCCGCGGGGCGGCGGTCCGGCCACGGGGGCCGCAGGGCGGCAGTTCAGCCGCAGGGAGGTGGTATGGGCACGGGAAGGTGGTCTGGCAGTGGGGCGGCGCGGAGGGTCATGGCGGGGCGGAGGGCTTCGGATGGCACAGCGGGCAACGAGGTGGCGACAGCGGCTCGGGTGGCGAGGTTTCGGCCAGCAGCGGCTTAGGCAGCGGCGGCGGCGGCTCGGACGGTAAGGCGCGGAGGTCACGGACGTCGGAGTCGTGGGGCAGTGGGGTATCATGCCTTCACTAGCTGACGATTTATTTGGCCTCTCTCTTCGTTCATCGTTGTCACCTTCGTCCATTTGCGAAGAACACACAAAAGAAGAAGAAAGGTGGAGGGGGGTCGGTCCATGTTTGTTTGGCCCGCACCCTCCGCGTTAGGGCTGTAGTAAACGACTCAACATAAACAAGAATAAAGAACGTCAAACCCTCCTGCAATGATTATTCCCAAAATCCGCAAAATAAAACATATGCGGATCAACTAGTTAGAAATTTGATCTGTTTTCCTTGTTTTAGAATGGGAAGAACATGGGTATAAATATAATCATTCACAATAAACCCCTACCTCGGGTTTTTCATTGATGTTGGCACGAGAAAGAAGATGAATTTTTCGACGTTCATCTCTTCCTCCACACACCTCCAATCTCAGGCTCGTGCTTCGATTCATCATAGTCAAAGACGTTCCCCCTTGGAGGGTGTCCCAAGGAAGAAGTTGAAGTTAGAGTTCTTCATCGGTGGATCGTTCTTCGTTAGAGAGCTTTTCTACAAGAGCTCTCCCCTTTGCCAATCCTTTCCCTCAATCCCACGAAAATGAAAATAGCCAACTTAATATTTTAAGTTTGTCAAATTAAATTATGTGGGAACATTTCAAGTTGGCACAAAATTAATTGTCTTAATTAATAAACTAGGTTGGCATAATAAATTAAGGAGGGTTGGAACAATTAATGTGGAGGAAACTCAAGAGGCACCCCCATATTAATGAGGGAGTTGAATAGGTTTAAGCTTTAGGTGGTCCCCACCACTATAACCTCTCATGGGAGGTTAGACTCAGGTGGTCCCCACCACCATAACCTCTCATGGGAGGTTAAGGTCTTGTGGTCCCCACTTCTCAACTTTCACATGGAGGTTTTAACAAATAAAATAAAATGTGTGTTTTATTTTATTTTATTAATTCCACGAAAAACCCAAAAAATTAACTTCCACACTCGACCAACTGTTGTCGAGGTGAAAGTCTTCTTAAGCGAATACAGGTGTTGTCAGTTCAACAATGCTCTCGGATTTCAATTCCAAGCACTGATTTAAAAGTTATAAAAACCCTCTTGTACATTTACTGAACGTACCCGAAGAAAAGTTTGGAAATTCATTCTGGTCACTCCGTGCCTCAGAATCATGAATCGTCAATTTTTGTTGACTAGTAAAATTCTCATTTATTTAAATAAACATTACATGGAAATTATGGGTCTTTACAGTAGATTATCAAAACTAATACAAATTAAAGGCCTAATTATTCAACCCTGAAGACCATATATTGTTTATCTATAGTAAATGTTCAAATTTTTAGCTGGCTATTAGACTTGATAGTGTTTGTGTATTGAGAAGAATGGTTTGAATATTTTTCATTCTTCTAATATATCCTTTTTAAAAATAAAAAAATTATCTATGTATGCAATAAGAGAGACAATTAAATAGTAATAGGGGGTCAAAATGGTTTATGTTTCAATCTAGAAAAATTGAAAAGATTTTTGGCTTAAATCTTCATTTAAAATGGTAAAAAAGATAATAGATTAGGTCTCCTTATTTGAAACCACTCTATATCATACAAAACTAATGGGAGATACATTTAATATAAATAAATCGTGTGTTGAGGATAAAAGGCTCTCAAAATATTGATCAATTATTGGTTAAAGTTAAATCTATTAAGGAATACCGAGATAAATTCAAAATGTAGTGGATTAATGTATATAAGGGGTTTAAAATTTAATGGTAAGATTAATATAATTCTTCTATTGATTAAGTATATGGATAATAAAGATATCCTGAATAATGTTATCATGAATGTATCTATTTTAGATAAGTCATTATTACTTATTTTTATATAATAATGTCCATAATTGACGGGTGTTTTATAGAAATGATTCTTATGAGTATATTTCTTATAAAATGTTGTATAGATATATGTTATAACTTATCAAATATTACAAGGTTTTCATTATTATGAATTTTTAATATTTTAATGCTGTAAATTGCCACTCGGATAGGGATACAAGTAATAGTCTTTGAAAACAATTAATAAAAAATTATTTATTATGAACTAGAAACTCATTGTCGGTTAAGGGTGATCCCTGAATTGAAATCCCAAAGATATATTTTCATTCCATCTAGATGAGTAAGAGTTTATAATTTACCACATTAATTATAATTAAATAAATAAATAATTTTTTCAAGAAGTATATCATCAATTAAAACAATCTCAAACTTGTAAATTTGAATAAATTAGTTAATTTATAGATAATTAATTTATAATGCATCCATAATAAAATATCTAACCTTCTTTATAATGGTTATGATAAAATAAAATTTTCCCATAGTTTATACTTGAGAAATAAACAATTTATTACTAAGTTCACCATCTAAAATCTATTTTATTCTCGATTTTTTTACTAAAGGTTATTTAATTTTAAATTGAATTAAGAAATTTTTCATTCAAATTTTGAAATAGCTCATCATGAGATTTTGAAGGAGAAAAATTAATGTTAATTTTATGAATTAAAACCTCCTCTCCAAAAGAGTTGGTACTATGAAAAATATTCCCAAATCATTAAGGGTTCTAAAACCTATGTGAGAGTTTTCACCTTTTATGTCCATCGTAGAACCTCAAATTCAGCCTAAGAGATGTGGGTACCCCAACTATTGTAGAAAATAAATGTTAATTCCATATGATCCACCCACAAGTCTTGAAACATTGATAATATGGGTTGTGGGTAAGATTGAATATATATTTTCCAAAATATAGGGGTTTCAACATAAGATGTATATGTGAGGGAAAAATATTAACATTATATAAGTTTTTTAGGGGATCATGATAGATCAAATAACTATATATTTTACTATATTTCAAAAAAATGGATGGGCAAGAAACCATATTTAATTATCACATATAATAGGTTAGTTAATGAGGTTGTATACAATAATTAAGTTACTAAAATTGATTATGGATAAAAACATGGTTTATAAAAACTTATATTTTCAGAGGCACTATGAATAATGTTATCTAATTCACTAATAATTAACTTCACCTTTTCCTTGTGGTTGATATTTTCTATAAAACCCCAATAATGGTATAACTTAGTTCTAATTGATTTGGAATAATGATTCTTTAAATAAATGAAGGATTCCATGAATGAAAATGTATTAATTTTTTGTATAGAAATATAGGTTCATTCAAGAAAATAAATATCTCTATAGAATTATTTCAGAACACCATGAATTTATACATGACATTATTTTTAGAATATTTATAACACAACATGTTAGAATAAATAGATAATTTGATAGAGACCCTCATTTTCTCAAAAATAATTAAAATAGTTACATGGTTTATCCTACAGATACATTTAAGACAAAATAATGTTTATTGAAGTCCCCTAACATTAATGTTTAGTGTGATCACATCGAAATTAATGCATTAGATCCCATAAATAAATCATTATTTATTTCAAATTAATATTATAAAATTAAAAGTTATTCAGAGTCATTAGTAATCAATTATAAATTATTCTAAATAATTATAAATTAATTAATAATTTATTTATTTATTATTAATTAAAATTAATTATTCATAATTCTACTAAATCAATTATTTATTTTAATAAAAAAATAATTAATTATATTAAATTATATTTATAAAAAAATATTATTAATAGTTTAAAATAACAATTATTTATTAATAATTAGTACTTATTAATAATAAATATTACAAATTAAATAATAATTCTATATAATTATCAATATACTTTCCAAATTTTTGTTAAATAATAAAAAATAATTTGTAAATATTTATTCATGGTAATAAATTATCATTAGTTATTCATATTTTTAATTAATAATAATTATTCCTAATAAATTATTAATTATCTTTAATTCTGATTAATTATTTCTAATTTTTATTAATTAGTTACTAAACAATTATAATTATTCTTAATTAATTACTAATAATTATTAAGTATTTATTATTTATCATTAATTATAATTTATTATTACCAATTATTATTATTAAATTACTATTTATTTTCAATTAGTTCTAGTTAAAGATAATTTTTAATTTTAATTAGTACTTATTAATTCTAATTGTTACTAATTATTCATAATTAATTTCTAATTATCTTCATTTCTCACTTATTATTCCTAATTGGTATTCATTTATTATTACTTAGTTGAATTGTTAGAATGATATTTTGGGTGACTTAGAGTTCATTTTGAGGATTCATAGTTGGTTCAAAGAATTCGAGTTGGTTCTGGGTGGTGACACCTTCAGTCTTAAGACTACAGGTGGAACTAGGTACGTGATAGGGGTTCCATGGGTACCAGTGTTTGTGGTGGATAAAGGGGAACTTGTGGGTGCCACCAGGGTTCTGAGAGGCATCATACTAGGTACCTAGTAGGCCTATTATAGATTTTCTTTAAAAATATTCATAAAATGTAAGACTTATCTCTCCTACTTAAATTTTAACTCCCCTTCTGATAGGTATCGGGATTCATTTCCTTTTATCCATTCAAATTATCTTTTTATTTACCCTCTATTCTCTCGTCAAGTCTCCTTCTTTCACTGTATTTAAGGATTTATCCAAAGTTGTTTTTTCATGAAAAAATACAATGTAGTCTCATCCTTTACTTTTATTGTAACAATTGGGCCCCACTAACAGCATAAACACCCCGCCATTAACATGGTTGTAGAGTCTTATCCTAGTAGGTACCACCAGTTGCCACGAAGACACGTGGTCCCCAACCTAGGGCCCACCCACGTGCTCAAATGAGTCATCTGACTAATGAAATTTTCCACATGCCAACACGTGTCCTTCCCAGTGTTCTTTGTCCTCACTCACACACACCCTAAGAAACTTCCCAGAAGGTCACCTGTCGTGATCACTACTCCAGTCCAAGAATGCTTAACTGTGAAGTTATAATCAGGTAGGCTCCTAAAAAGTAAGTTTCACCTTATTGACGTGATTCATATCATTTAGTCATTTAACCCTTTATCATTCTTCGGTGTTTCATTCACCCCCCCCCCCCCTCCTATTTAGAGCACAACATCCTCATTGGGGTCTAACATCTCAACCCAGGCAGTGCACTGCACTTAAGGTTGGGTAACACCTCTAATACTAAAGGTAACAACCATGCCCCACTGACAGCACAGACACCCCTCCATTAACATGGTTTTCGGGTCCTGGCCCAACAGGTACCGCCAGTTGCCATGAAGACACGCGTTCCACACCCTAGGGCCCACCCACATGCATGAACCGGTCATCTGACTAATGAAAGTTCCCATAAGGAAACACATGTCCTTTATAGTGTTATTTTTCCTCACTGACACACACCCTAGGAATCTTCCGAGAAGTTCACCCATCCTAGTCACTACTCTAGGCCAAGCACGCTGAACTGTGAAGTTATAATCAGATAAACTCCCAAAAAGGAAAGTACATCTTATTTACATGAGTCATATCATTTAATAATTTAACCATTTATCATTATGGGGTGTTAAATTCACCCCCCCCCCCTAAAACACAAGGTCCTCATTGTGGGCCCTACATCTCAACTCATGCAGTGAACTGCACTTAAGTTTGGTTACCACCTCTAATACCAAACGTAATAACTGGACCCCACTAACAGCATAAACACGGCACCATTAACATGGTTGTCAAGTCCTGGACCCGCAGGTACCACCAGTTGCCATGTAGACATGTGGTTCCCACCCTGGGGCTCACCCACTAGCTTGAACGGGTCATCTTACTAATAAACGTTCCCACATAGAAACACATATCCTTTCCAGTGTTCTTTTTCCTCACTCACACACACCCTAGGAAACTTCTTAGAACGTCACCCATCCTGATCACTACTCCATGACAATCATGCTTAACTATGAATTAATAATCAGGTAGTCTTCCAAAATGAAAGGTGCACCTTGTTAACATGAGTCATATAATTTATTCATTTAACCCTTTATCATTCTCGAGTTTTACATTTTCACTCGTCTTCATTTCCTCTTATTCTTGTTCACCTTCTTCAAGTGGATTCATTAACTTGATATTTCACCATTTACACAGTGAAATCTAATCTAATTATTAGGTTCCTTCTTGATTGGTTTAGAGAATATCTATGTGGGTGATTTATAATAATTTTTTTTCTACTTCATGATGATATATTTTCAAACAATTTAATTTATATTTTTATGATTCAAGGCCTTAGATAGGTCCTCTTATATCTGATTGATTTAGGGATTTCTATATATTGATACTTAGAATGATTAAAATGATTTTATTCCTCATTTTTATTAGGTTTTTATTAATTTTACTATATGGTGATATTGGTTACATGGTTAATTCATTATATGTTATTATATAATTTAATTTTTTTATGTTTAGGGGTTTTTATGTTATCGATTGAGTATGAGAGGGAAACTCGTTAGAGAAGTTTCACAATAGGGGGTTCTAAACCAAGCAGAATTCCTTAGGGCGACATTTAGGTTTATCTTACACTATTTTCTTGTAGATAATAAGTTTTTATCCAAAAAAATTTAATGTTGAAAAAAATTATTTTGAAAAATACTTTATTATTCTTCTTACTGAGTTCTTTTTAATGAAAATTCCATTTTTTACTAGGAAAAAACATTCAACCTACTTGGTTCAATTTAAAATCTAGATTTAATAAATTGTGAACCCTTAATAATTGATTTCTGTATCATTTATTAATCATAAATATTTATCTATTTTATAATTACCCAAGTGAAGTTATATATTTCTGATGTGAAACATTCATGTTTTTATTTTGAAATTTTAACTAATAAGAGTTTAAGATGATTTTATGTTTTATAGGTTACTAAACTAGAATGAATGAAAAGTGTCTTTATTGTGCCTAAATGAGATAATTTAGGGTTCAATGTTTTTCCTCATTTATCAAATGGAATTATAAGGTATAATAACCTTGATTTCCATCTAATATGAATAGATAAACCTTTATTAATTTTTTCATTGGCTATAGTATTTTATTTACATAGATTAATAATTAATATTGTTAATCATAAATAGTCATTATACATAACTCCAAACCACTCCTCTTGTACCCTATGAAACCTCCTATGATAATGGATGTTCCAAAAAAAAGTATAGATAAAAATGGGTCTAGTTTTCTCTATGAAAATTTTATGCTATTGCATTTTTAAATATGAATATTTTGGTGATTTTTTTGGAAAATATAACGAATTAGTATATAAATGAAAATGGTAAAAATTATATAATGGGTTACAACATAGAACACCCCTTAAAGTTTTATACCTTTAAGTATAAATAAAGTTAATAAGTTAGAAATATAAATATGGAGATGATTTAGAAAAAAATATATTATTAACAAACCCTTAACCAATAATATTGATTCCACTTAATTATCTTAATCAATATTAAATTCTATAATTTAGATTCATATGTAATGAATTATCCAACTATTCACATAACACATTTTTCAAATATAAAAAATTTCTAAATGACATTTTATCATTATTAATCAATAATTTATCTACTATTTATGTATTGTGTAAACCCCTCTCCCAACCATATTAATATAAATTTTAAGTCAATGATCCATATTTAACCTATATTTAAGAGATTTATTGGGTGGTGTAGAAATATCTAGTAAAATATGGCTAGAGTAATACAGTTTACTTAATGATCTAGTTAGCCAATAATTATTAGTCAAATATTGTTCTACCCAAGTTATTCTAAATGGATTTGATTATTGACAACCCTAGTTACCCCTTGGTTAGTATATAGTAATCCCCTTGAGATTTAAAATGACAAACCATTAAATCTTGTTTCTATGTTATAAGTAATTTAATAATAATAGGATATTATCTTTTTTCAAGGAAGTATTTTTTTAATCTTTTAATAAATTTTGAGGAATTCCATGACTTATTTGATTGGTATTAATTTATGACATACTTGGAAAGATACTTATATGTTATTTACTTTCACCCTTATTGTCATAGAATGGCTATATATTTTATATATTGGGTAATTAGTTTATATAATCATATTTTGTAATTTTATATTTCTATTTATATTTTTAGGTGATGAATTTTTCATGTTATTTCTTGTGTATTGATCATGATAAACACCATAACTATTAATTTTATCCTACACATGGATAATTATTTGATTTTTGTGTTTATATTTATAATGAGTATGTATATAAATTTTTATTATATAAATTATAAGTAGTTATATTTTCCAATGATGTATAAGGTTGAATGAGATTAGTGTTTTCCCCTTATTATCGTATGCACATTTTCCCTTCCAATGTGAGGAGCCAGTAGATCCTGAATTTGAATTCACTACTTATTTTCTATGGGACAAGTTTATATACTAAATATTTTCATTCACTAGCATGGTAATTATGGTTTCCTTATCCATGTTGTCTTATATTAGAACACTTGTCTTGAAGAATGTATAATGGGTATTTATCCTCCTAGTATATGGAGTTATACATTTTTTTTCATTCCATGTCACCATTTTATGTATATCTATCAAATTATTATTCTAAAGTGATTTGATATAATTATGTAAATAAACGTTGATCTGATACATGCACCTGAATTTGTTTCAGGTGCCTTGTAATCATAGTGTTTTCCTACTAATTATTATATCGTAACACCCAACATATGCAATTAGGTGGACATATTCATTTCATAATCTGTTGTAAATGTGCCTACATATACTATTTTCCATCAGGATTATTTTTTCTTTTTGAACATGGTAGTTAAGGTTAAATGTAGAATTCCACAAGGTGTTGGAACTAGGGACATGAGGTTTTTATTTTCATAGATCCATGTGTATCAAATTCCTTATTTATATTTTAATTTTTACTTGGATGTATATTTTTAACATATTACAAACATTAAAAATGTGTAATACTAGTTTCTATATTTTAGTTTTCTAATAATATGTGGATAAATCACTCCCCTACTACACTTTGAGACCTATGACATTATTCTATATCCCATAGGGATTGAGGAGTTACATTGTGATAGTAATAGCTTTCCAAAACTATTTGGTTTATTAGGTCATGATCAGTACAAATTTGTATCTGATTAGGGGGACTCATATACTTGATCACATAGTGTTATCGATATGGTTGAGATTAAGAGTAAATAGAAGTTATGAATATCAAAAAAATTTAAGTAACCCATAAAAAGGTATCACAGAACTCTTAATGGAAGAATCATAAGTTACTAGAGATTTCTTAGTAGATAGGTTTTCACTACCATTATAAGTGATGTATTATTTCTTCTACCTATACTAAAGGTAATTAAAAGTATGAAAAGTACCACATGAATTTTTGGGAGGCTAATTTAGTGTGTATTTGGTTAGTAAAAATAGTTCATCAATATAACCATCTATATATATGATTAAATCTATGTGAAACATTAATTAATTATAAGAAATTAATAAATTATATAGTTTTTTCATATTTACCATTTTATGGGTGACGTAATTAATTAAAGTGGTCACATGGATAGTTGTTGGTATTTCATTGATAGACATGATTATGTTATATTTTTATGTTAATAATTTTTTTAAATATAAATGTTATTAATTATTGATTTTATGGTATAGTAGCATTATTAATTATAGATAATTTCATTTTTCTTTGTAGACATATTAAAACCTTGTTTTTAGTTACAACATAACTTTATTTATTTCTCAATATACTAACTCTATAGTACTGAATATTTATTATCTAATCAATACATTATTTAATTCCTTTTGATATATTTCATGCAGTGTGTTATTCTTTACTTAGTCATGTAGCATCTTTTATCATATTTCACTGGGTAAATAATTTGAAACTATTGATATTATTTTTAAAAGTAATAAGGGAAATAATGTTTTATCTATAATTAGATATATTATAATATAGAAAAACCAATTTTTTGGGGTTTAGTGCGAACCCTCATACAATCACCTCATAATAAAAAATATTAAGCCGTATAGGACATCACTAAGCCTTTCCAATAGAATTTTAAAAAATTTGAGTCATTAAACATATGTAAGAATGTTTTCAAATGGGATATTGAAATTGGAATTAGAAGTTACTTGATCAACTAAAAGGTTTTCATAAAATGATAAAGAGTGGAAGATAAATATAAGCATATACATATGAAATATTATGGTATGGATCACTATAAAATAATGATAATTTTGAGTTTTGACACCTTGAAAATTTTGTGATGAATAAAAATATATATAATTTTAAAATTTTATATTGTGGGTTATTTTTTATTAGTTTGAATCTTAGAGAATTATAAAAAATTGAGAGTTATAATTTGGTAATATATTTTTTATAATTCATATAATTGATATTTTAGTTACATGATGTATTTTGGTATACATTTGTTTATGTGAATATTTGATGATTCTTGTAAAAATTTGTATTTTGGATTTAGTTTCTTAGATTTTAATAATAACATAATGTTATATGTTAGAAGGATCCTAGAAAATTTGATGGGTGTGAGACATCAAAAAAGGACATTTATGAGTAATATACTTTTTATGGATGAAAAATTCTATGTTTTAGAGTTTGTAATAACCCTAAACATTTCCATTATGTATTCAAGTAAATTTAGTTTTGAAATTTTTGTATATTTGGATTTTTTGTAATTTTTTGGGAGGTCTTTTTTTGAGATATGGTTATTATAGTGACAAACTCTATAGTAATTTCACCCCATTTCAATATTGGAATGGTAATATATCACATTAATCCCTTAGTTTGATGTCTCCAAGCCTTCACCTGGTAACAAAATAAGAATATTGATATATAATTAGTAATTTCCCTCTTCATATTATCCTACCAAAAATGATACTTCGAATCCCTGTAGATCTTGGTGCAACTAGGGTGTATAGAGAAATTAAAATTGTGAGAATTATATAATAATTAATTTTTCATCTCTAGTATAAATGAAAAACCTAATATCTTTCAAAATTCCAAAACACCATCTTCATAAATAAAGTCCACCAATTTTTCATTATTCATAGCTTTAATTTTATTTTGAAAATTATCTTCACTGAGCTGAGAATTTTTTATCTTTCCTAATAAATATGGTTTATAAATAATTTGAAAATAGGATAATATTTCCCCTTAATTAATAATTTCCATATATATCTTTAATATATCCTTGAATATAGGATCCCCATCAATATTCATTTTATTTAGGACTCTATGTTATTGTCTGCTTAATGCATCTGCTAATTTTTTTTCCTTCCCTGGGTGGTAGTGTATTGAGAAATCATAATCCATGAGTAGATAGACCCATTATATTTTCCTCATAATAATATATTTTTATGAAAATATGTATTTCAAACTATAATGATCTGTTCATATCTCACATGTTTATCTAAATAGAAAATGTCTTCATATATTTTAAAAAAAATTATGGTACCTTACTCAAGATCATGGGTTAGATAGTTTTTTTAATGATTCTTTAACTTTATTGATGCATAAGAAATAACTTTATCATTCTACATAATGAAATAACTAAGTCCTTTCTTAGATGCATCATTATATATCACAAATCCATCCCTTATATATGGTAGACTCAATATTAGAGCATTGACAAATATCCTCTTCAATTATCCAAAACATTATTCACATTCCTTTTTCATATGAACATAAAACTTTTACATATAATCTTGGTTAATGGGTTATACAATCAAGAAATTTTTTTAAGAAATTTTCAATATTGAACTACCAAACCAAGGAAACTAATTACCTCAATTATGTTTGTTTCTCTAGTCCATTATTTGACTACCTTTTACTTTACAGGATCAATTGAGATTCCATCCTTGGAGACAATATGGCTAAGAAAATATAATTTTGGAATCCAAAATTAACAAATAAATTTCCTATATAAATATTTTTCTATAATATTTTCAAGAATTATTTGAACATTATTCTCATGGTCCTCATAAAAATTAAATTCCACCAAAATCTCATCAATTAATATTTAAAAAAATTGTTAATCTATTCCTTGAATACTCTATTCAACTAATACATAAAAATTGAGGGTTAATTATTTAATCCAAATGGAATTAATGTAAACTCATAATGTCCATGCCTCTTTCAAAATGTTTTATTTGGAATATTTTCTTTCTTTACATGAAATTGATGATACTCAGAATGAATATAAATCATTGAAAAATATTCACCTCCTTTAATTTTATCAAATAAATCATTAATATGAGGTATATGATAATTTTTAATTATATTAATAGCTTTTTTGTATAATAAATGCATATCCTCATATATACATCTTTATATTTAATGAAAATAGAAGGGGATCCCCAATGTGAAGCACTAGGGTATATAAATCCCTCATCTCACAATTTCTATAATTGTTTTTCTAGCACCATTAATTACACAGTTTCCATTATATAGTGATTATTTGATATATATTTCACATCAAGGATTAAATCAATGGAAATCACAAAATAATGTTATTGGGGTGTTTAGGTAAATCCTCAGGAAACACATAAATGTATTTTGGTAAAATATATGCATCCTTAATTTGAATATTATCATTTCCATATGTAGATTGTTTGTATTCATATTCCTTAAGAATCTCATTTAGAATAGATACTATAGGTGTATCTAGACATGATCTAGATGAAAGATTATACCCTCTAAAGAAAAGGAATTCCACATCTTTATCATGAATTATAATTTCCTTACATTATAAATAAATTTTTGAATTATATTTTAAAATCCAATCCATAATAAGAATTATATCAAAATCTCCCATATGAATAATATAAAAGTCTCTAAATATGTTATTTATATGTTTATTAATGGAAACCAATAGAAACATATTTTCTAATATAAGAATTCTACTATGGGTATTGACTAATGACTCTCTTTTTCACACCTCGGCCTATCCTTTATTTTATTTTATAATTTTATTTGACTTTTAATGTTTTGTTGGAGTCCAGGTTGGGTATAGAATGACAAACTTTTGTGTTATGATAAAAAGGGTGTGTTTTTCAGCTGAAATTGTTTGGTGCATGGGTGATGTGTGTTTTGGAAACCCCGCGTTGCTCCGCTTAGGCCTCGGCATGATTCTCCTGCCTTCGAAAATTTTAAAATGAGTAAAGGTCGTAATTTATTGTGTTGTTTGGAATTTTTATGGTTAATGATTTTATTATTATTAATGTTATTATCATTGATCTTAATAAAGATGATATTAATTATTATTGTTATTGTTATTGTTATTTTATTTATTATTATTTTTTTAACTTGAGTTGAGATGGGTCTTAGACCATTGCGTGGGCACCACACGGTTAGCAGTGGCCGTGATGTTGGCCTAGGTACCCGTGGGGTGGCTTTTGGAGTAGACAGAAGCTACCGCATGGTCCGCACGCAGCCACTTGTGGCGGGTGCGGACTGCGCAGTCGCAATATTCAAATAGAAAAAAAATTATTATTTAAATAGAGAAGAATGAGATTCAATTAAAATAAAATGGGTATCATCATTATTATCAATGCTGTTTTTTTATTATTAGGTGTAATATTAATATTATTGATATTAGTGTTATTAGTATTATAGATTAAAAATTATGATTACTATTATTATTATTATTATTATTTATGATTATTATTCTGTTTTTATTAGATCTTATTTTTTTCCTTTTTTTAACCCTAGCAGACCCTCATTTTTTTGGCCCTGTTACCATAGTTTCATGCACCGCCACCCACCCTCTCGTTTATCTCTCTCTCTCTCTCCACATCTTCCACGCTCCTGCCCTGCTCGCCCTGCACAGTGCAACCCTCGGCCTCATCCAATCCTGTCACCCTCTTCTACTCGCCGCCTCCGCCTGGCTTTCCTGTGCACAGCGCCCGACCTCACCGGCTCCCACCTCCTGCAGATCGTGAGCCAGCCATCTTCCCTTTGTCTGTCTACATGAGTCCCCACCTCCTTGTTCTTTCTGCGTCATACCTAGCAGCTACTCCACCTAGATATCCTCTCTTCCAGCAACAGCCTTCTCCTTGCGTCGGTTCCGCAGACCACTCCATGCCTCCAATGCCAGCTGCTCTGACTCCTCACCCTCGCACCAGCCCCGCCATGCTCCGCTTCTCACCACTGTGTGTTTTCGATATCCAGCGCGAGCCGAGGACAACCACTTACCCCGAGTCTCCACCTCTCTCTCCCTCTGACCCTCCTTCCTCTTTCCCGTAGGCCTCCCTCGCCTCTAACTAGCTCTGACTAACTCTGGCCAGTAGCGGCATAGACCCCTAGCGTCATCCCCTTCACTACACCAGTTGCCGACACCAGTCATTCCCCTCCTTCCAACATGACAGAGTTCAGCGAGCACCCATCGGCGGCAGCCTCCCCTCCCGATTTCCACACGCCTGTCGACCCGCCACGTCACTGCCTCTATTTCTTATTGGATACCCTCGACCACGCACCCACTAGTGGGCACACCTTCCGCCTCTCATGTTGGTTGTGCGCCCTCTTTTTCGGCAGCTACGAGCGCCCCTTGCTGAGTCCCCAATGTCGTTCCCCCCGCCCCCACTTTACTGCTCCATTCATCCAGTGGCAGTCCTTGCTGGTGCGCGCCCCCGCTTCCCAACTGTCGCACAACACCATTGGTCGAGCGCGTCTCTACACCAAAGTAAGGTTTGTGTTGTTTTTTTCTAGTAGTAAATAATTAATTTTAGGTGTGTTGTGTTTATTTATATTGGTATGAATTTAATTTTAAAATAATTGAGTTTCCCTGTATAAACCTATGAGTTACTTTTGGGTATTGTTTCATAAATCTTAAAGTGGTTTGGTAATAATGCAGTCGATGTGAGCTATGTTTTGAAAACATGTCAAGCTAGTTTTCTTACATTGTTTGTTTGTTTGGATCATTTTACATCTGTGTTTATGTACTTTAGTTATCTTTTTGGTTGCAGCACATTGGCAACACTTTTTCATGATTTTGTGGTCGTCATCATGTTGCACATACTTATGGATGAGTGTTAGGCGTGTTGCATCGTCGTAATTGAGCTGCAAGTCGAGGTAGGTCCCCCACTGCACTCACCTTTAAATTTAGAATTTATTAATTGCTTAATGTTTTATTAATTTTAATAAATGAGAAACAATATAAGATAATTAATTTTTAAATGATTATTTGGTGTAAAAAGAGCCATTTATTTTATACCAAACACTTGAAATATTTTCTCAATAAACGTACACCCAGTAGTGAATGAATTCCCCTTTGGATTTTAAACATAATTCACAGAATTTCAAATGTAGTTTTGGTTTAAATGATAAATGATATCTTATGAAGAATGAATAAGTGTTTTGTGTTTTTTCTGAGAAATGGGTTTTTCTTTAAAATTGGTGAAGGCATGTTTGGAACTTTAATAAAATAAATAATTTTGTAAAACCCACATAGGGGTGATATTTGGTGTGCATTAATTGTGTGAGCTTTATTTGATGTTTGTGCATCGTGACTGATTGATTTACATTGTGGATTCACCCCTTTTTATTGCTTGTGTTGACATGAGAACCTGGCATAGTGAGCGAATATTCTGAGAACAATTGTCGCACTAGTTTAGATTACGCACTGGCTAGTGGCCCCATAGCAGGGGAATACTGAGTTATTGCTGCTATGGGGATTGGGCCCCTCGGTTAGGCCATGTAGGGCTATAATGAGCGTTAGGGTGTTATGAAATCATCGATTTAGATCATGCTTTCGGGATGAGTCACATGTATGGTACGTTCTAGATTTTTCATGATCTCCAAAGGTTTGACCCATGTTTCTTTTAGTGCTTATTTGTATGTGGCGGACGATTGAGAGGTCGAGTTCGGTTGCTAGCCCCTGTGCGCCACTTTTTCCATTTCCCTTAGTGAGTGTTGTGTGTTGTGTGTGGTTTTCCTTTTGACTAACAAAAAATACATGGATTTCTAAATTGTTCGCAAAAAATGTTTTAAAATGTACTACACCTCTTTATTTCAAACACTAAACTTATTTTTCTATTAAAAAGGGCAATGGTCCATTACTTGTTTTAGAAAATAATGTGTGTGTGGAAACCAATATTTTATATAATTTAGTTCAAACATAAAATTAGTAAATTCTTTATTTAATGGTATGAGAATTGGGAATAGAATTTTTCGGGCCTACCTACTGAGTTTTAATACTCACACCTATAGTGTTTTTCTGTTTTTTTTTTCTGTAGGTTTGGTTCGAGATTTCTCACCATGTGAAAGATTTGGTTATGGACTGGTGAGCGACTCTCGGAGTCACGAGGAGTTTTGGTCGAGACCAGGTTAGTGTACTTTGCCGGTTGTTCATTCTTTTTAGAGTCATTAATTTACTTTGTGTTATTCTAATTTTTTGCTGCTTTATTTATTTTTATTTGGGAAAAATCATTCCCATTTTTCCTCTATTGATTCCCTCGCACTTTTCGCCAGCCCAGGAGGATCGGGAACGCCTCTCAGGCCATGTTGCAGACCGGCTCAGGTGACTGATTCAGGGTCGACCCGGGTTGGTTCATGACACCCTTCTTAAGATGCATAGGAAATATCTAATTTTCTTAGAAAACATAGAATATATAAAAGAGTGTAAAGATCTTGAATCAAATAATTAATTCGATAGATTTTACTATATTATTAAATTACGTGTCACTACATCATTAAGAACTTAATCTTCAGTTGTAGTGATTGTATAAGCTTGGCCTTCTCCCCTTGACCACTTTTGTGGTAAGTTCCCTTGAAATTTAGGACATTGGTGTGAATAATTCATTATTTCTATACAATTGTACCACTAGATAGTAGTGGTTTATTTCTTTACCATGTATTTATTATTTATATTACCCTTATCTCCTCACTTATAAAAAACATCAATTCATTTCAAGCATTTTCTAGTATGTTTTTGTCCACAATTTTCATATTATAGAATTTTTTTCCTTCCCTTCTTCAACATTGATGTGTTTCCTTTTCCTTAGTGATCATTCACAATTTTCATATATGTATTTACTATGAATATTTTGGATATATTAAAGTATTTTCCTATTGTTATGGAATATAATTATATTTAATCATCAGAATAATTTTTTTTTTAAACTATTTCTCTTCAGAGGTTTCTCTTATTACCTTCAAAGAAATGGGTAATCTTTCTTTTCAAATTACATATGTAATCTAAAGAATACCAAGATAGTTTTTTAAAGGTATCCTCATACTCTCTAACACTATCGTCATTCATTTTTTTAAGTTGAGTAATTTCCTCTTCATTTTAGTTAATTTTTAACAAAGGAAATATTTTTCGTATAAAGATACCTTAAAAGATCTCTATTTCATATGTTTCATTTCATCTCCATAATTAGTATTTTGGATTAATGACGAAAATTTTTCATCATAAACTTTAAGAAAATAAACTATTAGTATATAATTTTCACTTTAGTTTCATCCCAAGTCTAGAAATGTAATTCCCTGTGTTTTTTAAAAGAGAAATCTTTTCTCAATAGCTTTTGTGATATGCAACACTGAATCCAAATAAACAATGATTATTTAAATATGAATTTTTTCACCTAGCCATCAAATTTGAAGATATGAATAGGATTAAATAACTTATGATATATATATATATAATTCCTAATCAACATAAATGTTTTGATAAATTTTTAGTAAATAATCACTCAATTTTTTGTATTGACTTTTAGTTCTTCAAAATATGCTTTCTTCAAAAAACAATATTTATTTTTTTTTAAATATTAGATTTAATTGATATAACATTTATAAAATTTATTTGATTAAATTAACTTTATTTTATATATCATCATATCAAAATTAAATTTGGGTGAATGTTTGGTATTTTTTCTAAAAAATATTGATTTGTTATTGAATAGTGAAAAACTCCCATTTATTTTAAACAATCATTTATTTTGATTAATTAATTAATTTAAAAGTTCAATTATTATTTTAATTTTATTTAAATGTAACATAATTATTATTAAGTTATATTTAATCCAATTAATTTCATTTAAATCATCTTTATACTATATTTTAGAATATGTTTTTTTAGTTTTGAAAACATTTTTTTTAAATTGTTTTAAAATTCATAATTTTTATCTATTTTAATTAATTAAAAATAACACCTAATTGGTAACAATTTAAATTATATGTATATATTATATATATAATTATTAATTTAAATTAATATAATGAATATTACTAGTTATAGAGTTAAAGTAAAATCATACTTTCCTTGAAAAATACATTTTTTAAAACTACTTCTCATCGTGCTTGCGTGTTTTATTTTAAATTCTTCCAATTTTATGAATTTATTTTTAGAAAATATATCCCATATTTAGAATAACAGTATTAAATATTAGGTAATAAATTAAACTTAGTTTTTGGAAAATTTAAATAATAACTCTAATAAATATTTATTATAATTATAAAAAAATTGGGTAATTAAGGGTAAAAATAATTTAAAAAGGGATAGAGACAAATTAACCCAAATAATATGAATATTTATATTTTAATTTAAATATATTAATTATTATATTTTTTTACTTTATAAATGATTAAATAATTATTTTGATAAAGATTATATTTTTGATGCGTTAAATAATAAATTGTAGTTGGGGTAATATATAGTTTTAATAATGAAACTCTTTTTAATTAATTTAATAATTTTTTAAATAAATGATATTTTAATTTAATATTACTATTAAATTGTATATATTAATTAAAAATGATAATATTATTTTATGAAGTGAAAATGTAATTTTTATAAGGGTTTGAAAACTATTATTGTTAAAAAAATATAGAATTACTCAATAAATGTTGATTTTATTTTAAAAAATATAATGTATGAATTTAGAAAAAAAATTGATAACATAAATATTTCTTTCATAATTAGGAATTTAAAATTATCCAATGGTTAATTTTTCATAATTTTATGAGACAACTTAATTTTTGGGTAAACATTAAATACCGTATAAATATAGTGTGTATTATAACATCATAATGACCTAAAAGTAATGTAATAAATTATATAAATTGTATCCAATACAAAATATTTGTTTAAAATTTAAAATAATGTTATTTTCATGTTATTTTATTAATTCTATAAATCCATTATGAATCTTCCAAAAACAATATTATATTTTAGGGTTTTCAAATAATTTATTTATGAACATGACTCGCTTCCACATCAAAAAGCGTAATATTTTAACGAGTTCAGACCTTGGGATGATAAAATGATGAAAATGAACATATTTTGAAGAATCCATGGGGAAACCCATGGTATGGTTTTTTTTATTTTATTGTTTAGAGTCCAAAACCTAAGTTTGGGAAGTAATAATGAACTCATCTCTCTTTTCCTATATAATCCCAACCCAGATCCCAATCCACTTCATTGAAAAACTTTTGATAATGACATTAGAATACACTAACATCTTTAAATTCTTCTCAATATTCCCCCAAATTCTCATTAAGCTCCTCCGAAGATTTTGGGGTCACCTTCTCATGGTAAGGGATCTCCCACTCTTTCCTTTTTATCCAAGCACATATTTTACGGTACCCCACATAATTTCCATTTTTCTTATTTGGGTATGTTTTTATACATCCCTACTACCTCCATTTTTTTAAATGTTATTATATACCAATTTAACTCACATTAATCCATACAATGAACATTTATGTACACCCGTTATGCTAGTAAAATTGTCCTATTATTTTCCATACCAAAAGTGAGGGACATCTCCCAATTATTTTCAATTAAAGTACCATCCTTATATTTAGACTTTTTAACATAAAGTGATTATGTTTTCATGAACTTATAAATATATCTCTACTATCTAATTTATTTCCTAAAAATGATATATCATTGTTCCCATCTCATTATAGCGTTTACCTAAGTTGTTACTATGTTGAAATCATCTCATTATCATCTTTCTTCAAGAATCTTCAATATCATGTGAATTTTATCTCAAATTAATAATGTTGAAATATGTTATTTCAAATCCACATTACGTTAAATGTGATATATATATTAATAGAAACTCCTTTCACTCTTATTAATCCCTCCCATGGACATTTATATTCCCCCATTATGCTATTGAAATTTCACTATAATTTTCCATGCCCAACAATTGTGTAGTGAATACTCATACCCATTTCATATCAAGTGTGTTCACCTTTATTAACTTATACTTATTTTATTATGTAATTAAATTTATTTAATATACAATCCATTATCATGGGATCAAATATGATGTCATATTTTCTTATGTGTATGATCTATTTAGAAAACATATGCATATACATGATATGATTATGATGGGTGCACCCAGATAGTGCTCTAATGCACTAGGTAATGTTTTAGTCTCATGAGATTCCATTTTTATTGTATATTAGGTTATCCAAATCACATTATGTTATTATGACTTGGTGTTTAACCATCACATATGCTTATAAAGTCTTGTTTAAAGTTGATACACATTTCCCATGTTGCCTTTATGTTACCATGTTATATCGTGACTTTTTTTCCATGTCCATGATTCTCACCCATTCTGTGTTCCATTTAAATTAATATTGTCTAACATGTAATGATTTATTCATGTTATTATTATTTTATATTACCTTACTTGTATTTATATCTCTCCTCTTTCTTATGTATTCCCTCAGGTAATCTAGTGCAGTTTTGAGGATCGATGATTTCTAAGATCACGTTTAGGAATTTTTCAATAGTGTTGTTCAATTTAATGTTCAATATGTTATGATATGTACCTAATTACCAAATACAATATACTTAATGATATTTTTTCATGTATTATGTTTATTCTTATGTAATTAATCTTGAATTAATGTGTAATAAAAACAAGGTTTTTCATAATAAATTTCTTTTCAAGAGACTTAATCAGTTGACTAGATAACACGGTATTAGTAGTTCCAAAAAATGATAGAGGTTTTTGTCATGTGAAATGATCTAATATAGGTGTATCACTTTGTGTAACATCATGTTACTCGATATTTTTAAGGTTATTAGTCATAACCTGAGTTTAATTCCCTAATATGCTTATGATCTTCTTAAATCCAGCATCGTTGATATTGGATTTTTCAATAGGGAAATATTTTCATTTATCATGAGTATTGATACCATTATTTCAACCATGAACCATTTATATAAAATGGAATAAAATTTATTACCTCATAACATTATGGATTTAAAATAAAATTATATAATTAAAAATTTGGTGTAACAATTAATATAAATTCAATATTTTGGAATATTTAATCTCAAAATTAAAAACATGGTTTCTTTGGGAATATCCTCAAATTATAAAAATATTTTAAAATATTTCATAATGAGATGTAAATAAAATTTGAATTAACCTATTAATATCCCCTAAAAGTATCAAACTAGTTACATAGTAAGGGTCCATTCATGTACACTATAATTATGATCGATATATACTTGACCAACTCCTTTTGTGGTTATTACCACTAAATGCATCTATTCCAAAACCTTGTCTACTTATTGTATCCATACTGTGATTTATTTTCTAGTAAAATGAAAAAATCTATATATTACTAAAACATGTGATATAATACTATAATTAAATATATCACCAAATTCTTTCATAGGTTTATGTTTGTTAATCCATGTTTTCCTAAATATAGTACCCAAGGTTTCTACTAAACATTCCTTATCACCAGCTATAACAACTCTAACTCCAATTAGAAAATTTCTAATTTATTACATTATCATAAGATACAAGGGATATCATCCTAAATGATCAGTCTATTTAGTGGTCTTGAAGAAAAAAAATGCAAACACACTTCCCATTTTATATTTTAAATAAAATATAAAACCTAAGGAAAGTAAATATTTTTAACCCTTGACCTAATTCAGATATTCTTTCTCCATGTCATGGGTAAAGTAAAAAAACAAGTTTGATCTCAAACTCTTATTAATTTTTACATATAGTGGATGCTATCAAGAGTAAATAAGGCCTAATAAATATGGAAAGGTAGATAACTAAAAACACATATCATTTATTCAATAACATGAGCATGAAATGCATCTATTGATAATATCACTGCAGTAATATAATGGATAATAATTACTGAATTATCAGTGAAGTAAATTTATAATGTTAGACATCATGGTCTCTTACATCATGATATATTTATAATCATGTCCTTGTGATAGGATATTTTAAACTATGGTTTGGTATACACCAAAAACTCATTTAATATATTTGGTCAACTAGTTTGTCTCATGAGACATGTCGATGCATTAAGGGGTTACGTAATTATGATCCCCACTTATCATTGTATGTTTAAATCATTTCTAATATATTGAATAATAAATTTAATTTATAAAAAATATACAATATCAAAAAATAAATACATTGAGTAGGGAATATGGAATATCAATATTTCCTTAGTCAATCAAACAACTTTCATAGTAAAACACCATTGATAGAAATGGTATATAGTTTAGGAAAAAAGTATATCCGTGATAAAAATAATATGGATATGGAAGATAAATTTAATTTCTAATGAATATTATTATAATAAATTTAATGATTTAAGAGAAATTTAATGACCACAAAATTAATCAATAGATGAGATATGGCCTTCAATTCATCAAAAAAGTATATTTGATAGTAAAATAAAGTTTTTTGTAATTAAAATAAAATAGAATTGAGACATCTAAAAAATAATAATTATAGTAGTTTATTTTTAAAACTGTTTAAGACATGTAGAATAATATAAATAATGTGAAATGGTTATGTTGGAAGGAAAATTTGTTAATGCTGTATATATAAAAAAAACATTTTTTTAACTTTTATAACAAAAAGATAAAAATAAACCTTTAGAAAAAATTTAAAATATTAATTTAAAACATTATAAAGTTTCATGTATTAAAAAATGTTATTGATAAATCGTTTTAGTGAATTAAAATATCTTTTTTAAAATAAATTTGAATAATATGGTCATGGACGAAAAATATACCGACATGAAAAGAAAAAATATGATCGGATTTCATTTTAAACATTTATAATATTGATTAAAGTCAAAAAGAGAGATAATATTTGAATAAAACATGTAAAATATTTAAATATTCATAGTATAATAAAATTTATGGATTTTATTAAGGATATATTAGTTTTCTTTAACAAATAATATAATAAATCACAAAAGAAATGAGATTGTAAAATAAATTCTTATATATTTTGTAATATTTAATTTGTAACCCATTGAAAAAGTATACCTAAATTAAAAAATGAATTAATATGAATAAATATATATTAATGTTAAATATATAAAAGGGGTACTATATACACCATATAAATTAAAATAGGTGCATAATACAAAATATGTCTCAATATAGTGGAAATTGAGACGAAATCCTTACCTCATGCTTCCACTTTGTTGAATGCTATTTAACCTCAAGTATAATGAATTTATATTTTATTATAATTATATATTATAAACATATAAATATCTATAATATCATATAATATCGATTTATAACATATTATCACCCATTCGTTTACAAGCTTTCATTATTATCATTGTTTTAGGTGTTAACTACTTAGTTTTATCGTGACTTTTTCATCATGGATGTTCTAATTTATGTGAATAGGTTATAGTTTCATCATATACATAATTATATTAATTTTATAAATATAATATTTATTCATTATATAAATTTTTATAATCATTATTTAATGATTCACATGAAAAAAAAATAGCATCGCTTTGTGGAAACGGTGGGTTGTTAATACGCACGAGTAACATTATAATTTTTTTAATGGGTGGAAAGGTAAAAAAGTAATTGAAAATAAATTATATCGGTTCGTAAGGTGATAATTTGTCACACACACAAGTGATGGTTTTGTTTAAACTTTTATGGATAATGAAATGGATTAAGGTTAATAAATAAATAAAAATATAATATCATTATATGGTATATTTTTTTATATTATAATGTTTTTAGGATTTTTTAAGGTAGTTGAAAAAAAATTAAAATTAAAACATTCAGTTAAAAGTTTACCTCTTCTTCAGAAAACCACTTTTCCTTTACACCTTAATCCCTCTAAGGTTGGTATTATGAAAAAAATAGTACATATAGAAAAGGTTTAGTTATTTTATAATTTTATTTGGGTAGATTTTTTGTGAAATATATTAAAAACAATGTGTGGGGAAGAGTAGAGAGGGCATTCGCTTTTATAAGTGAGAGAAAGGGCACACTTGGAATTACTTAAAAGATTAAATAATATATATCATAATCATGTCAAGTAGAACCAATCCAAAAAAATTATAATATAACATCATATAGGATATAAATAAACTCAATAAATGACATTTATACAATTTTTTGATATATTTTCAGCCCTATCTCTTATTTAAAATAATAAAACTCATTTTTACCTTAATCATGATAATTATTTTTTTACCACGATAACTTAATTATATGAGAAAAAATAAAAAGAAACTTATAAATAAAATTTTTATTCTGATTCAAAATTTATAATTAATTTTAATGTGTTCAATTTATATATTTGGATGAAATTAATTTTAATATAATAACATTAAATGCATGTAAAACAGCTTTCTGGAAAATACCTGATTTGAGCATAAAAATCATTTTACCTTGAAATAAAGTAATAAATTGTTTTCAAAGAAAATCCAATGAAATAATAAAAAAGGAATTTTTTTATATTTTTTTAGAAATACAAAACCTAATTAAAACTTCCAACCATTCCATTAAATTCAAAGACATAAAAAATAGTTTTAAATTTGAATAAAATATAACTTATCTTTACAAAATTAAATCTTGGGTTCCAAATTTAAAACTAATGTTTTCAAATAAATTATTTAACTTCTTACACATATATTTAGTCAAAAACAACTCACCCAAAAGGAAAAATGTAATTTTTATAGGTATTTTAAAGTTTTACCTTATGTTTTAACCATGTTTATCTCATTTTACCCTTTTCCATGGTGACAAATTTTACCATCGTTAATATTTATAATGGCTATAAATAAAAGGGTATTATTTAAAAAAATTTAAAATATTTATTCCAAATATGGAATCCATTTTTTCATATACAATTTTTACATGTAAAGTAAATTAATTTAAATATTAACCAACAAAATGTGAGGAAAAATGGTTTTTTGGAAAATGTATTTTTTAAGAATAATATGGTATTACATTAACTCTATTACTATTAATAATAATTTTATGAATTTAAATTAATATATACATATTGAAATATAATATATAAATTTCAATTATATAATTCATCATTAGCTATTTTTTAATTAATTAAGATGGAAAAACATTATGTAGTAAAAAATAGTTTTCTGAAAAATATCTCTTTTTTACTAGAAATGATATTGTAATTATTTATATAAAATTTATAAAAAAAATAGTAAGTTATAAATATTATAACAAATTATTTTAATTAAAATTATTATTATTTAAATAATACATTTTCAATTATTCATAAAAGCTTATTTCTAAGAGAAAATTTCAAAATTTCATTCTAGGCTTATTTTTACATAGTAAGTTAAAAATTGATATTCATTATATTAAATTATAATTAAATTCCATTAAATATTAAAATGTGATATTCAGAATAGTTTTCTAAAAAATCTTCACTTGTAATAAATCAGTCTTCCCCCCGGATCATTACCTGGCCGTCTAAGACATTATATCATCTATGATTGAAAAAAACCTCTTACTCAATCAGGTCGTTAACATAAGAGATTTTTATTTCAAATATTATCTTGATCCTCATATATAGGTATCTAATACTTGTTTTTTAAGTATTTAAATACTCTTAGTTTTTCTTCAAGATGTATTTTTTATTTTTTCCCCACTTAACCACAAAGAGTAATTTTATTAAAAAAATATTGAGGTTGAGTTTTAATTTTATTATTACTTGAATCTTGAAATGTTCTATTATGATTATTAAAGGAGTTACCTATGAGTTAAATCACCGTGAAGTCAATTTTTAATTTCATTTTATCATTATTGGTTTTGTTAAACTAGATTTGAAAAAAAAAATATTATAATTATAGACAAAAAAACTGATTAAATTCATTGGATGTTCATGAATAAGGGGGTGTAAGTAACGAACCCAAATCCATTGTTAAATAAATACTACAAAATAGAATTAGATAAATAATAATTCATTGTTAATAAATAAAATAATTATGGGATAACCGTAATAATCTCAAGTCAACCCAAAGTATCATGGAAAGGAAATAAGAATAAAGAGATTTATATAATTATTGAAATAATTAATAAGTAAATAAATAATAATATTACATTGATTATTAATATTGGATTATTGTGAAACATAATTTTTAATATGAAATTTTTAATTAATTTAAAATTACCTGTGTATGTAATGGTTTAGTTAGGAAATTTTAGTGCATTTAATATTAAAGGAAATGTTAAAGTAAGGCATGTTGGAGATGAGTCAATTTATATATTAGTACTTTATATTGATGTATATTAGTATAATTTATTAATTTTTAGTCACGTTTTCAACATAGTTCTTGAAGTAACCTTCAATTGAAAGGGAATTTTAATCAAAAAACAAAACTTTAAACACATTGATGCAATGAATGAGGGTGAATGGAAGTATTTATAAATTGGATAATAAAGAGAACACATATAAAATTATATTGGATGTTGATAATAGTTGTTGGCATCATAATCATAGTCATATACATTAACACAGAATGAAAAAACCCAAAAATCCTTAGGCAATGATTGATATTTTTTATTTCAAAAGAAATCGTTAAAATAAAATTTATTCATATAATAGAGTTAATTTGTTGATAAATTATTATAAAAAATAAAATAAATTAGATTCACAAATACTCAGTTTACTTTATATTGATGTCTTTAGTCTTATGAATTATCATGAAACTCATAGGGAAAATATTCATTTTGTTTGGGGATGAATATGGTAGAATTAATTGCATTATTTTTATGGAAATAAATAATTAAGTGATAGAATTCAATATAAGTAATTATATATGAGATTAAAAACTATACATTCAATCAAAATTCATATATTTAACCATAAAAAATATACATGATTTAAATTGAATAACTTCCTTGAGAAACATGAAGTAGAATTTTTAAGATCATCATAATAAAGTAAAGTTTAAAAAATGTAAAATTATATTGTAAAATAAATGGTGAAAGAATTAATCACTGAAATTTTCAGTTCATGTATCTATTTAATTTAAGTAGTGATAAAGGTGGTGTACACTCCAAAAAATGATTTATTATGTCATAATGAGGTGATAAAACCTTATTAGACGTTTTATATAATAAATTTATCTCAAAAACATTTTATAATCTTTGGAAGTAAGTTTTTTATTTAGATAAAGGGAGGAAATAAATGAAATTATGCTTATATTGATAATAAAGATGTTTTTATCGGATATATAACTAAGAATAAATATTACCAATTTATCAAAAAGGTATTAACAATATTATGGAAAGAAATGTTGTTAAAGTGACTGAGTAAAAATCTATAAAAAATATAGAAACTTATATTTAAATATATAATCTTTAAATAAGATGATTATACTGATAAAAATTCAATATAACATCTTATAAAATATCATTAGAAATATTTAGAAGTAAAATTAAAAGATCATGGAGATATTGAATGGATCCAACTATTTTCATGTAAGGAAAAAGGTGAGTATAAATTGATTAATAAAATATCATTAATGGTAAGATATATCCAACAAAAAAATTTCATATATAGATAATTGAGAACAATTCTCTATTATCACATGGAGATCATAAATAATTTTAAGTTACAATAAATGATGAATAATGTGTTAAAAACATGAATGAATACTTGAATCATATAGGTAAAAATAAAATAGAGAATTATTTCAATATGATCATTATTTTATTATAAAAATTTTAATGTTCAAGAATAAATATCATAAATAAGGTAATGTTATTGAGAATTAATATATGTTATCATAAAAAGAATATACACAAATAAAATACATAGATATGGAAGAAAATAATTTGGCGGTCAAATTACTTGAGTCAATTATATATTTATTGAAATATTTTTTTAATGTAACCCTTGATATTTTCCAAAAAAATGTGAAGATGAATATATTATAGTGAGTGTCACGACCCGTCCTCGGGGCCTATGCCATGACTATCCCACGCCCACCTTCCATAGGCCAAGGGCTGGCAACTAGCAACAAAGGCGTAAATCCCTATACTAGGAAGGCATTTTCTTTATAAAATTAAACAAACACAATAGAGTATGCAACTGAAGTAAGCACTAAGTAATACTTTATACAAAAGTAAGTACTAAAAGGAAGGGGGACGGAAATACAATCCCAATAGTAAGTACAGTACAACTGAAAAGCTAGTACAACTGTAGTAAAGTAAAACAGAAACTACTGAGTCGTCCTCCGTGAATCCCACCTGAAGGGTGGGTAAAGATAGCCTCCTCATCACCTCGGGTCCATCTGTCTGCTCTGTGTACGTCTCGCCAAGTGGTCCACCTTCGGGTACCGTCCAACTCTACAAGTCTATACCTCAATCAGTGTTGTCCACCGTCTGCATCCAACACAACGTAGTGCGGGCATAACCCATTCAGGGGTGAGTATACGATACTCGATAGGGACCCCGAGACCCCCGACGGTCTCCCAGAATCCATGAAATATAAATCACAGAAGAGAGCCACGATCACGAAGTATCAACCAACTCCACTTAGGTATATGCCTGTCACGAACCAGATCTGGTCGCCACCATTAATGGCACCAAACACGGCCCGTGGCAAGACCCGAAGGGCATTCCCTATCCCCACGGGCTGGCACAAGTGCCCGGGTATAAAACAATATGATTTGGGAACGATTTACCCGAGTATGAAAGCATAAAACAAATAAAACAATCAATAATAAGAATCTGAAATTTCCATACTAAACCATTCTTAACAAAACCAGATCTGAATACATATGTTTAAAGACACTACAAGTGGTCCAAATACAAATAATGACAACATCAAGACATCCCCAATCACTTCACGCAATAAGGGTGTCATCACCCGCAAGCCTTCTCCACAACTCTGCCCCAATGATGGGGACTAACAACCTGAAGCGCCATCACCCTTAGCCTTCCCTTTACCTGAGTCAAGCATAAGAAGTTCTACTTACACCCAAGGGGTGTAAGTAGGGTGTGAGCCTAAGCCCAATAGGATACCACCAGAAGATTCCAAAGAGGATGCAATACAATGGGAACAAAACTAGCAATTTTAACACACAAGGTGAAACAATGTTAAAAATTTCAAGAAAAGAAACATTCAAATGAGAACAGTTTTCAATCCAAGAATTTCAGAATGATAACACATTAAATAAACATGTGAGCTACTGTAAAGTACTGCCAAAAGATCCCACAACAAGGGTAAATACTACAATTCTAATGAGCACAAAAATTGGGAACACCCCTAGGCAACTAGATAGTCTCGGGCCCTATGTACCTCGTACCTCGGTGTAAAGTATCCAAGTCACAATCCTTTCCCGTGCACGAGCCACTAGTAGGGAACAAACCCATAACCTAGTGGTCCCCAAATAACATCCACATAGTTCAGTTAGTGTTGTCTTTATCCATTTGCTCAGTGAAACAGGGACACAACCCATCCGGTCCACTAGCCGTACTAGTACATATCCGCCCACCTAAGTACCCGGGATTCCCCCTTTTGTGCTCAAACAATTTCAGCAAAAAACACACATACTTTTTCATGTAAAGTATCTCTACTGGTCACAAACAAATAGTACAGTAGCTACACACATTTTATATCATTTGAAACAGTCAATAAAATATTTTGATCTTCAATAAAACAACCTCTCAAAACATCACATTGTTTTGCACCCAAAACTCTTTAAAATATCCACTTTTCACAGTATGTGAACACTTGTAAGTCATCAAAACAAAATTTCAGTTCAACACAATTTAATAAAACCAAAAATTCAGATATGGGGCAGCCCAATGTGAACCAAGAAATTATATATTTTAAAAACCACCATTTTCACACCAACATGACACTTAATGCCCATTTGCTTCTCAAACACAATTTAAACAAACTTTTGCAGCCACAACCAAAAAGAATAAATATTTAAAACATTATTTTAATTCCTAATACAGTTCAATAAAATCAACTATGTAATTAGAGTTCATCCCAAAATGAACCAATAAAAGACTTGCATGAAAAACCCTCAATTTCAACAAAAATTGTAACATAAAATTCATTTGCATTGTAAATGAAACTAAATATTTTTTTTACAGAAACATTAAAATTCAATAAGAATTAATTCACCCTCAACACATCAAGCAAATTCCCAAAGAATTGCACACACAATGGAATCACCTACCAAAAGATTCAAGAACCGCAAATCCTAGTGTGGAACTTCAACCGCACGACCACCGCGCCACAAGGAAGTGATATCAAACCTAAAACCAGAGGATTGAACCATGAAACCCAAAATGAAACCCTAGGCACGAAGCCCTAGCTTCTGGAAATTTGTGGATTCAAGAAAAAAAAAAGATAAATCTCAAGGAAACGGAGAGAACTAGAAGGATAGTCACTTACTTGAGAAAACTGGACGTTTTTAGAAACTAGAGAAGTTAGGCCCTAATTCGCGACAGATGCGATCTCCAAAGAGGGGGATACGAAGCTGGGGGTGCGGCCAGGTACAGTGGGAGAAGGTGAGAGGTGGAATCACCGAAAAAGAATACAAATTGAATATTTTATGAAATAATTACAAAACAATTTTAAAACTGGAAATGGGATTTCGGGTTGGCCCAATACCTAACGTGATCACCCAAATACAAGATGCAAATGAATTTGTAAGTGGGCCAAAATTCATTGGTGGTTTTAATAGTTAAATTAAGGTTATTTTGGAAGTTGAATGAGTTAAAAATGTTGAAAAACGACGGAGTTATTAAACAAACAAAATTTATTGTCAAAACTGGAAATGGGCTCTCGAGTTGACCCAAATTATGGAAACCCAACATTTCCTTCAAAAATGCATTGAAAACCCCCAAAAAAGCAATAATGTAAATTAAATACAAAAATACCTTTAAAATATGTCATGTATGTGACAATTCTCCCCACTATGAAGGACTTTCCGCCCCGGAAAGTCAACATGATTCTTAGTTGGTAAACAAGAATGGGTACTCTTCCTCGACCCATGACTTTCGCTCCCAAGTCTCATGTGTATCATTCCCATGCTGCCATAAAACCCGGACTAAAGGAATATACTTTCCTCTAAGTATATTCTCCTGGGAGTCCACTATTTTCACCGACCTCTCAACGATAGACAAGTCAGGCTCTATCTCTAGTTCTTCCCAACTCAACACATGGGATGGATCTGGATTGTATTTCTTCAACTGGGAGACGTGGAAGACATCATGGATAGATGTCAACTGAGAAGGTAAGGCCAACCTGTATGCCACCTTACCAATACGCTCGGTGATCTCAAAGGGTCCGACATACCGTGGCATCAGCTTACCTTGCTTCCCCAATCGACGATGGCCCAGACGAGGGGCCACTTTTAAGAATACCATATCACCCACAGTAAACTATAGGTCTCGACGCCTCCGATCAACATAAGATTTATGACGACTCTGAGCTGTCAATAAGCGCTTCCTGATCAATTTGACCTTCTCAGAAGTCTCCTGCACAAGGCTCGGCCCCAGTAGTGAAGTCTCTCCTACCTCAGCCCAACATAGGGGGGACCGACATGGCCGACCATAGAGCGCCTCAAAAGGGGCCATTCGAATTGAGGATTGGTAACTATTATTACAAGCAAACTCAACCAATCCCAAATGGCTATCTCAAGAACCTCCAAAGTCCAAGACACATGCACGAAGCATGTCCTCCAAAATCTGATTCGCCCGCTCTGTCTGACCATCCGTCTGAGGGTGGTACAACGTGCTCATCTTAATCTGAGAGCCCAAGGCCTTTTGAAGGCCTTCCCAAAATCGAGAAGTGAAGCGGGGGTCTCTATCCGATACAATAGCCGATGGTACACCATGGAGTCTCACCACCTCCTGAAGATACAAATGGCCCAACTCATCCACTTTAGATGTGTCTCTGATCGGAATGAAGTGGGCTGATTTGGTCAGACGATCAATCACCACCCAAATGGAATTCTTACCCCGAGGTGTACGAGGTAAGCCAACAATGAAGTCCATGGAAACCTCGTCCCACTTCCAGGTAGGAATGGGTAATGGCTGGAGCAAACCGGAGGGCCTTTGGTGCTTTGCTTTCACCTGCTGGCATTGTAGCATCTCGAAACAAAGTCTGCTATGTCTCGTCTCATACCAGGCCACCAAAAATGCCGACGGACATCATAATACATCTTAGTGGCACCTGGATGGAAAGCCCACTGAGACTGGTGGCTATCGTGCATCACTGCCTTCCGTATAGATAACGGTACTACTGAACGGCCCTTGAAGCACAAGATGCCCTTGGGAGACGACGACCAATAAGAGGATGTCTCCCCACCATGAAGAAACTGCCTAGATCGCTGACAAAGCTCATCACTAGGTTGTTCCTGCTGAATCAACTCCAACAGAGAAGGAGTCAACTGGACACTCGCCAAGAATGCCCCTCCACTGTGTTCCCTAGCCTCCACATGCATTTGAGAAAAGAGCCCCATCAATGTCCACTCATCACTAGACTTCCTCAAAGCCTGCACTGGAACTCTTCTGCTCAAAGCGTCGGCCACCACATTACCCTTGCCTGGGGTATAGACAATGTCAAAGTCGAACCCCTGCAAGTACTCGATCCAGCGGCGTTGCCTCAAGTTGAGGTCCTTCTGCGAGAAGATATAAGCCAAGCTTTTGTGATCAGAGTAGACCACAAACTTCTCACCAAAGAGGTAATGACGCCATGTCTTCAAAGCATGCATCACCGCTGCCAACTCTAAGTCATGGGTAGGGTAGTTCTTTTCATGTGGTCGGAGTTGGCGAGAGCCATAAGCCACCACGTGATCATCCTGCATAAGCACGCACCCAAGACCCATACCTGAAGCATCACAATAAACCACATAACCCTTCCCGGCCTCAGGCAAAATCAGCACAGGGGCGGTAGTCAACCGTCTCTTCAGCTCCTCAAATGATGCTTGACATTCTGGACCCCATACAAACTTCACCCCTTTCCGGGTGAGCGCAGTCATTGGTGATGCAAGCCGAGAGAAATCCCAAACGAATCGCCTGTAGTAACCAGCCAGGCCAAGGAAACTCCTGATCTCGAACACATTCTTCGGCTGCTCTCATGACATAACCGCACTAATTTTCTCAGGGTCCACTGAAACTCCGTGCTCTGAGATCACATGCCCTAGAAATCTCACCTCTCTGATCCAGAAGGTGCACTTTGACAACTTTGCATAGAGGCGGTGATCCCGTAATGTACCTAAAACGATCCTCAAGTGATTTTCGTGTTCCTCCTCAGAGCTAGAGTATACCAGAATATCATCCACGAACACCACAACAAAGGAATCGAGATACTGATGGAACACCCTATTCATTAGTGCCATAAATACCGCTGGAGCATTGGTCAATCCGAAGGGCATGACCAAATACTCAAAGTGGCCATACCTGCTTCGGAAGGCTGTCTTGGGGATATCTGACTCCTTCACCCTGAGTTGATGATACCCTGAACGCAGTTCTATCTTTGAGAACCACTTTGCCCCCTTCAACTGATCAAACAAATCATCTATTCTGGGCAAAGGGTATTTGTTTTTAATTGTTACCTTATTCAGCTTCCGGTAGTCAACGCACAACCGGAGGGATCCATCAGCCTTTTTTGCAAACAACACAGGAGCGGCCCAAGGAGAGACGCTCGGGAAAATGAATCCTTTGGATTCTAAGTCGTCCAGCTGTATCTTTAATTCCCTCAACTCGGTGGGGGCCATGCGATAGGAGGGACGAGATATCGGCTGTGTTCCCGGCGCCAGATCAATCGAAAACTCCACATCCCGCTCTGGGGGAAAACCAGAAAAATCATCAGGGAATACCTCGGGAAACTCATTCACTACATGAGGTAGTGCACCTTCATGGGAAAGACCATCCTCTAGCACAATCGAAGATAACTGGAAGATAACACTTCCCAACTCTGGGAGTGGAGGCCCTGCGCGACTTGATCGTGGATCCCATTCTCCATGAAAAACCTGGCGACTCCCATCAGGTGCCGTGAAACTCACACGCCTTCTGTAGTAGTCGATGTGTGCCTGGAAGTGAACTAGCCAATCCATCCCGAGTATGACATCAAAAAGGTCCATATCTAAGACCATAAGGTCCCACTCCATCTCGACCCCTGATACAGAAAGTGCACATGAGGGGCACCTCAGGCCCTGCTCCTTCTTCTTTCCCAATGGTGTCACCAACTCCATCGCAAAAGACATCAACTCAGTTGGAAAATTCAGCATGTCCACGAAATGTCCAGAAATGAATGAAACAGAGGCACCAGTATCAAAAGGAGTAGTAGCTATAGAAGATGCGATCAGAACGGTACCTCGAACTGTCGACGGTCCCGCCTCTGATCCTGCTGGTGACTGATCTACTGCAAGGAGATGTCCAGTATCTGCCTGAGGACGACCGCTCGTATGTGGTTGTTCCCTGAACTGGCTCTGCCCAGAAGATGATCCAGCCCTACCACCACGACCACCAAATCGAGATCCCCCAGTCCTCGACGGCTCGGACTGTGCTAGCACTCCTTTTGAAGCCACTGAACCAACCCCACTCGGAAGTGGACGTGCCACACCACAAAAACGTTGCAAATGCCCCATACCTCCACACTGGAAACAAGGCTTCGGAGGAAGTGGACATGCTGGTAGGATATGCCCAGGCCTCCCACATTGGTGGCACACGACCGATCTTGCATCAGAAGCAGCAGAAGAAAACTGCCTGGAAGAGTGGCCTGAACTGCCCCCTCCTTTCTTCACATGATCCTCCCGCTTCCTTTTCTTCTCTGAGGAGCTACCACTTCCCACTGCTGATACTGAACTATAGAAACCAGCCCTGCCTTTCCTATCAATCTCCACCATGCACGCTCGATCAACAACCTCAGCATAGGTCCTCAGCTTAAACAAGAACACCTGGGAGTATATCTCTGGTCGCAAGCCTTTCTCAAACCTCTGGGCCTTCGCTTGTTCATTAGAGACAATTTCTGGAGCATACCGAACCAATTCAGCGAAACGGTTGGCATACTTCATCATAGATAGATTCCCCTGAACAAGTTCCATGAACTCTCTAGACCTGGCATAAGCCAACACCTCAGGGCAATACTGTTCATTGAAGACAGCCTTGAAATCTCCCCAGTGCATCTGATCATTCTTCCCAGCCTGAAGCACTGACTCCCACCATTTACGACTGGGACCCTCCAATAGGAAGGAGGAACACTTCACCCTGAGCTCCTCGGGTGTTTCCAGGAACTCAAACATACGCTCGATCTTCTCGAGCCATTCTTCTGCTTCCTGGGGTTCTGAGCTGCCTCGGAAGGTTGGAGGCTTATTTTTCAGGAACTCCTGGGCCTTGTCCTTTCTAGGACCAGTATAATCCTCTCTAACAGGAGCTGGAGCTAGAGATGGTCCATATCCTAGAGCCTGGACAGCCCGGACCACGGCCTCGACTAGCCTCTGATCAATCGGCGTGGGAGAACTCTCTCCAGCTTCCTCCTGTGGGTGCGTGGGAGCTTTCCGGGGAGGCATGTTGCTACAAAATGCAACAGTCACAAAACATTGGTCAATACCACAATTCTGAAAATTGTAATCAAATACATCAAATATAAGCAAACTAAACACATTCTTGTAATAAAAGAAACAACTACTCCACATCTGCCTGATGTCCACATGTGGTCTACAGCCCACACGTCTCACCTGGAAGTGAAGTAAATCAGTAAATTCCAACATCCTCTGGTGACTCAAGGTCTGCCATGAGAGGTGCGGGCCAGGCACCCTACTCACAACCAATACCCTGAGCCCCGACAGTCCTAGCTCTTGTCTATCCCGACTCATGTCAAAATAACAATATAACCCAAAAACATTAACCTCCTCTGATACAATTTTGTCACGAACCGGATCTGGTCGCCACCATTAATGGCACCAAACCCGGCCCGTGGCAAGACCCGAAGGGCATTCCCTATCCCCACAGGCTGGCACAAGTTCCCAGGTATAAAACAATATGATTTGGGAACGATTTACCCGAGTATGAAAGAATAAAACAAATAAAACAATCAATAAAAAGAATCTGAAATTTCCATACTAAACCATTCTTAACAAAACCAGATCTGAATACATATGTTTAAAGACACTACAAGTGGTCCGAATACAAATAATGACAACATCAAGACATCCCCAATCACTTCACGCAATAAGGGTGTCATCACCCGCAAGCCTTCTCCACAACTCTGCCCCAATGATGGGGACTAACACCCTGAAGCGCCATCACCCTTAGCCTTCCCTTTACCTGAGTCAAGCATAAGAAGTTCTACTTACACCCAAGGGGTGTAAGTAGGGTGTGAGCCTAAGCCCAATAGCATACCACCAGAAGATTCCAAAGAGGATGCAATACAATGGGAACAAAACTAGCAATTTTAACACACAAGGTGAAACAATGTTAAAAATTTCAAGAAAAGAAACATTCAAATGAGAACAGTTTTCAATCCAAGAATTTCAGAATGATAAAACATTAAATAAACATGTGAGCTACTGTAAAGTACTGCCAAAAGATCCCACAACAAGGGTAAATACTACAATTCTAATGAGCACAAAAATTGGGAACACCCCTAGGCAACTAGATAGTCTCGGGCCCTATGTACCTCGTACCTCGGTGTAAAGTATCCAAGTCACAATCCTTTCCCATGCACGAGCCACTAGTAGGGAACAAACCCATAACCTAGTGGTCCCCAAATAACATCCACATAGTTCAGTTAGTGTTGTCGTTATCCATTTGCTCAGTGAAACAGGGACACAACCCATCCGGTCCACTAGCCGTACTAGTACATATCCGCCCACCTAAGTACCCGGGATTCCCCCTTTTGTGCTCAAACAATTTCAGAAAACAACACACATACTTTTTCATGTAAAGTATCTCTACTGGTCACAAACAAATAGTACAGTAGCTACACACATTTTATATCATTTGAAACAGTCAATAAAATATTTTGATCTTCAATAAAACAACCTCTCAAAACATCACATTGTTTTGCACCCAAAACTCTTTAAAATATCCACTTTTCACAGTATGTGAACACTTGTAAGTCATCAAAACAAAATTTCAGTTCAACACAATTTAATAAAACCAAAAATTCAGTTATGGGGCAGCCCAATGTGAACCAAGAAATTATATATTTTAAAAACCACCATTTTCACACCAACATGACACTTAATGCCCATTTGCTTCTCAAACACAATTTAAACAAACTTTTGCAGCCACAACCAAAAAGAATAAATATTTAAAACATTATTTTAATTCCTAATACAGTTCAATAAAATCAACTATGTAATTAGATTTCATCCCAAAATGAACCAATAAAAGACTTGCATGAAAAACCCTCAATTTCAACAAAAATTGTAACATAAAATTCATTTTCATTGTAAATGAAACTAAAACAAATTTTTACAGAAACATTAAAATTCAATAAGCATTAATTCACCCTCAACACAGCAAGCAAATTCCCAAAGAATTGCACAAACAATGGAATCACCTACCAAAAGATTCAAGAACCGCAAATCCTAGTGCGGAACTTCAACCGCACGACCACCGCGCCACAAGTGATATCAAACCTAAAACCAGAGGATTTAACCATGAAACCCAAAATGAAACCCTAGGCCCGAAGCCCTAGCTTCTGGAAATTTGGGGATTCACGAAAAAAAAAGATAAATCTCAAGGAAAAGGAGAGAACTAGAAGGATAGTCACTTACTTGAGAAAACTGGACGTTTTTAGAAACCAGAGAAGTTAGGCCCTAATTCGCGACAGATGCGATCTCCAAAGAGGGGGAAACGAAGCTGGGGGTGCGTCCAGGTACAGTGGGAGAAGGTGAGAGGTGGAATCACCGAAAAAGAATAAAAATTGAATATTTTATGAAATAATTACAAAACAATTTTAAAACTGGAAATGGGATTTCGGGTTGGCCCAATCCCTAACTTGATCACCCAAATACAAGATGCAAATGAATTTTTAAGGGGGCCAAAATTCATTGGTGGTTTTAATAGTTAAATTAAGGTCATTTTGGAAGTTGAATGAGTTAAAAATGTTGAAAAACGAGGGAGTTATTAAACAAACAAAATTTATTGTCAAAACTGGAAATGGGCTCTCGAGTTGACCCAAATTATGGAAACCCACCATTTCCTTCAAAAATGCATTGAAAACCCCCAAAAAAGCAATAATGTAAATTAAATACAAAAATATCTTTAAAATATGTCATGTATGTGACAATTCCCATATATATACCTAAGTTATCAATCACAATTCGGCTCTAACTCTCGAGCCCAAGCACAACCATTCCACATAGGAAAGTAAGTCAATCACATCGATGATAATGATTGAAATTCAAGACTCAGCTCACACAGGTATACATCTTTCATATAGTGATATATAGGATCAAATATAGTTACTGATTCATCTAAGTTGTCAAACCCACATAGGATTCTAGACAACCTAAGTTGTCGGACCCACATAGGATACAAGACCAGCTACTCTGTCGGACCCACTGAGGATACAAGAACAGAAGTCAAAAATGTCGAACCCACACAGGATACAAGAACAGAAGTCGTCATCATCAAACCCACGGAGGATTCCAGTACGGTAGTCGTCATCATCGAACCCACGGAGGATTCTAGTACGGAAGTCATCGCAGTCGCAACCAGCTCTAAGGTTCCCGCACACAGCACGCTCAATTCAAAGAGGATCCACACCTCGATTCAAAGTTTGATACATCAACTATCCTGAAGTCCTGAGTTGATGTATCCAGAAGTAATGTATCATCAAAAGAAACCCAACACAATAAACGGCGCATCAATCGGACGCTCGTTCTGAGAGTTATTAGCTTTTCCGTTCCAAGGGCCCGGTTGGAATTACGCTAGTTCCAAACCCGTCCATTTTTTAAAATCGTCCAAAACTCACATAGAGTATCAAAAAAGGTCTGTCCTGTCACGAGGATCCCATTTTTTAGACGACGTGTCGATCGAACTCGCGGTCTAGAAGCTATTCACGTTTAAGCGTAACGGGCCCGGCTAGTTAAGCCCAGTGGGATGACGGGTCGGCCCATCCTAGAACGGCGGGTCTGACCCGGATGGGGGGTCATCCTAGCCCGGTGGTTTACGGCCCATCCCGGCGCTGTTTCACGGCCCGCATGAGGGAGGCCCGGCCCGCGTGAGGGCGGCCCAGCCCGCACGAGGGCGGCCCGACCGGTGTATGGGCGCCCCGGCTTGCGGCCGGATGCGGCTCGACCAGCTGGATGAGCTGTGCGGAGGGGATCCCCCCCCAACCCCCCGGTTTCTTGCAATGGGGTCACCGAGCAGCGTCGCCCCTCCTGCCTGGCCGGCCGAAGCGGGCCGGCTTTTCTGGCGTGAGCGGCCCGCCCAGCGTGGGTTGTGGTTACTCTGCAGTGCGGTGCCACAAGGCGTTGCAGTCTTCTGCCCAGCCAGCTATGGTTGGCCGGTTCATCTAGCAAAGCAGCCCGCAAGGGGCCCGTGGTCTTCTCCACAGTGCAGCGCCAAAGGGGCGTCGCAGTCCTCTATCCCGGCCGGCCGGTTCGGCTGGACAAGCGGCCCGCGGTTGCGGGCCGCGTTTCCTTCCTTCCTCCATTGCGGTGCGACGACACTGCGCCCTACCAGTTCTTCCACCGTCATAAACTCAAGAAAAACAACAGAGGGTCATCGGGCCATGTTTGTTTGGCCTGCGCCCTCTGCGTAAGATGGTAAAAAAAAGGCCAACGTCAAAATATATAAAAAATGAGGAATGAGGCTTTAATTTAAACAAGACAAACCCCTACCTAAATTCAAGGTACGTTGCACGTCGACGATCCATGTAAGACGATGTCGCAGAAGACGGATGTCTATTCCATTGACGTCGAGGTGTGTCTGATGGGGAAGGAGAAGGAAGATAAGTTCTTCGTGTTCTTCGTCGGAGATGTTCTTCGTTTACAGAATGAAATTCCACCAAGAGTTTCTCCTAAAGCCCTTCCTTAGAATATTTTCCATGGAAAATGAAATAATAGGCTCCCAATATTATAATAATATTGCCATGAATTTCCAAATATTTCAAACACACAAACAATTAATTAAGAGATTCACCTAATTGATTTTCTATGGGTTTTCAATAATTTCAAAGGTCTCATAAAATTAAAACATGGGTGAGTTGGCACTTTAATGGGAAGTTTAAAAGTTTAAGGGGTTAAAGGGGGGTTAGGTGCTCGTGTGGGCCCCACCACACATTATCCGCCCATGGGAGGTTATGTGGGGTGTGGTCCTCACATCCAACCTCCCTTTGGTGGATTTAACCACCACCTTTATAAAATTTATATAACACATAAATTTTATTTAATTTATTAAGAATCCCCAAAAATTAACATTCAACCTATACAAAATGCAACTGCGGTAAAGGTCCCCTTAAGAAAATATAGGCACTGCGAGTTCATTGGTGTCCTCATATTTCAATTTCGAGCACCGGTTCAAAAGATAGAAAAACCCACATGTACGTTTACTGAACGTACCCGAACAAAACTACAGAAAATGATTCTTGGAACACTAGGCCTCGAATTCAGGCGCTGTCAGAAACTGTAGAATCGTAATATTCCAAATAATTTAAGAAAAAAAATTCCTTGAAAATTCATATTCTTTAAATTACCCCCACCTCAAGGCTTTACGTCCCCGTAAAGCTACAATAAACACTAGAGAAACAAATGAGGGTACTGAGCACGCATCTGAGCCTCCCGCTCCCATGTGCTCTCCTGGAGGTTCTCGTGCTGCCTGCGAATTCATACCTGAGGAATCAAACGTCCACATAGGACCTGCACCTGTCGATCCTAAATATCCACTAGGACCTCTGTGAATGTTTCCCCGTTATCGATGTCCAACACTCCATAGTCGATGATGTGGTACGAGTCATGCACGTATCTTCTCAGTTGATATACATGGAAGACATCATGCACCCAGTCCAACTAAGGTTGAAGGGTCAAGAGGTAAGCCATCTCGCCTACTCTACTACGGAACTGGAAAGGTCCGATGAATCGTGGAGATAACTTTCCGCCCAATCCAAATATTCATAGACCTCGTCGAGGTGAGATCCGTAGGAAAACATGGTTGACATCCTCAAACTCCATTGGTATCCATATCCTATCAGCATAAGATTTCTATCAGCTCTGTGCAGTCTTCATCCACTCCTGGATGATCTGCACCTTCTCTGTCATAGCCTGCACTATCTCTAGTCCTAAAAGTAATGACTCCCCTGGGTCTGTCTAGCACAGAGGTGATCTGCAAGGTCGGTTATACAGTGCCTCATAAGGTTCCATCCTAATGGTGGAGTGTTAGTTTTTGTTGTATTCAAACTCTACCAAGGGTAATTGATCCTCCCAACTGCGACCAAAGTCGAGGACACGTGAACGGAGCTTATTCTCGAGATTCTTAATAGTCCTCTCAGTCTGGCCATCCGTTTGAGGATGGAAGGCGATGCTCAAGAAAATCTGTGTCCCAAAAGCCTCCTATAATCCCTTCCATAGACGGTAAGTGAAATGAGAATCTTGATCGAAGACGATAGTCAATGGCACACCATGAAGTCGTACGATCTCTTGAATGTCGAGGCATCCCAAGATCTCTACTGAGCCCTGATCGCTGATCAGTAGGAAATGGGCCAACTTGGTGAGTCGGTCTATGATCACCCATATAGATTCGTGTCCTCTATATATATGTGGATGCCCCGTCACGAAATCCATGGATATCCCATCCCACTTCCACTCTTGGACCTCTAAGGGATGAACCGAGCCTACTGAAACCTGGTGCTCTGCCTTCACTTTCTGACAAGTGAGGCATTATGAGACAAACTCTCATATAGACTTCTTCATACCAGGCCACCAGTGCTGTCGTCTGAGGTCCTGATACATCTTCTCCACTCTTGGATGTACCGCTAGAGGGTAAGTGTGGAACTCCCTCAACACCTCCTCCTATAATGAAACTGGTACCATGGTACGTCCTCTAAAGAGAATGATGTGCTCTCCACCTTCAGAAAACCCATCAGGTGCCTACCCTGAGGATATCTGAGCACGTCGCACCTCACAGTCAACGTCCCTATGTTGCGCCTCTTTGACTTGCTGAGGTTGTGGTGGAGTGACTGTGAGGGAATGCAGAAAGGCTGCTCCATCTCTATCCACAAAGGATATATGCAACACAGCCAGCTTCTCTATCACCTCTCCTAGCATCTGAATGCCTGATCTCCTGCTGAGAGCATCTGTTATAACATTCCCCTTCCCGGGAGTATATACCATATCGAAGTCATAGTCTTGAAGGAAATCGAGCCATCCTCGTTGTCTCAGGTTCAGGTCCTTCTGCGAGAAGATGTACCTGAGACTCTGGTGGTCAGAGTAGACTGTAAAATGCTCACCCATCAGATAGTGCCGCAATATCTTCATGGTAAAGACCACTACTAGTAACTCTATGTCATGGGTAGCGTAGTTCTGCTTGTGCTGTCTCAACTTCCATGAACCATACACGATCGCTGCTCTCTCCTACATCAGGACACACCTGAGTCCGATCCCTGATGCGTCTCAGTAAACTATGTACCCAACTCCCTCCTCTGGTAGCCTCAATATGGGAACACTGGTCAACTTCTACCTTAGCTCCTGAGAGCTCTACTGGCATCTCTCTTTCCACATGAAGGGTTTCCCCTTCTTTGTCAAAGATGAATGTAGTGCTGCAACTCTGGAGAAGTCTGGCACAAATCTCTAATAGTATCCAGCCAGGCCTAGGAAACTCCGAACCTTTGTCACACTCCCGGGTGGCTCCCAAGAAAGTACTACATCGGTCTTCGATGGATACACTATTACACAAACCTCCGAGATGACGTGTCCCAAGAAGTGAACTTCTCAAATCCATAACTAGCACTTCGAGAGCTTACCATAAAGTGGGTGCTCTCTGAGTGTGTCTAGTACTACCCACAAATGGTAGTCATTCTCCTCCTCAGTAGTTGAGTAAATCAGTATGTCGTCAATGAAGACTACGACAAATCAATCGAGGTAAGCCTAGAAGATCTTGTTCATGCGACTCATGAACACTGCTGGAGCATTGGTTACACCGAAGGGCATAACCAAGAACATGTAGTGGCCATACCAACACCTAAAGTTCATCTTCTGCACATCCTCATCTCGAACTCTGAGTTAGTGAAATCCTGACATGAGGTCTATCTTCGAGAACCATCATGCTCCCTTGAGTTGATCAAAGAGGTCTTCAATCATCAGGAGTGGGTACTTGTTCTCCATGGTCACATGATTTAGGCGACGGTAGTTGACAGAGAGTCGTAAGCTCCCATCCGACTTCTTTGTGAACAAAATCGGAGATGCCCAGGGTGAAACTCTGGGTCAGATAAATCCCTTCCCCTAAAAGTCCGCTAGTTGTACATGCAGTTCACGAAGCTCGGCCGGAGCCATCTGATATGATGAAGTAGATATCGGTGTTGTCCCGGGGTAAAGGTCAATGTAGAAGTCTACCTCTCTGAGAGGAGGTAGTCCTATAACATCATCAGGAAAAATGTCCACATACTGATCCACCACAACAGGAAAACTCGAACTCTGCACATCAACTGCTCCGAGGATGAGACTGGCCAACTGATATGTGATCGGCTGCCCCCTCCTCTGCGCAAGTCCATATTGCACTGTAAAGGCTACCTTCTCACCGGTGAAGGTGAACCTAGTCCCATCCATGTGGATACACCACACATTGCGCCTAATATAGTTGATCTGAGCATGGACTGTAGATAACCAGTCCATACCCAAGATGACGTCGTAAGGCCTCGACACCGCTACAAGAAGATCCCAGCCAAAGATCTTGCCTCCTAGAGTAAGCTCACTCTGTCGGAACCAGTGTGTAATCATCGAGTCTGCTCTTGTAAGAGTCTCTAGCCGTAAGGATTCAGCCAACTACTCTGTTGGATTCTTCAAGCTCTGAACAAGGGCAGCGACAATTAGAGAATGACTCGTACATGTGTCTATAAGTACTGCAACAAGGGTGGAGTAGACATAGATAGTACCTCGAATCATCTCAGGTGTGCTGTGGTTGTAGGCCTCGACTACCTGGAGCTGAGACCACCTCTTTCCGTCATATCCTTGTGGTTGGGGTGGACCTATTGGTGGTGGTGGTGGTAGATCCTCGAAACGTTGTCCACCACCCGCTGCTCGGCCAGCTCCTCAGTCTCGTCCACCTGCTCCCGGCAGACCACCACAGTCGAACCTCTTCCTCTGCCTGGGAGGTCCCTCTACCATCTGCTACTCTTCTACAAGGTGGGTCAGGCAGTCTTGAGCCATGTGACCCTACCCGTCGCATTCATAGCACTTCCTTCTCCTCGTATATCTGGCTCTGTTTCGTGTGCCGCACACTATTGAACCTATATCCTGAGGTCTCCCTACTAATGGCCCGGTCCGCTTGGTCCTCTACGACATCTGTCTACTGCCGGATGCAGAAGAATCCTCTATGTGTCTCCCTATGGTGGGTCTTACAACTGGAGACTACTCAGTGAGAAAGCTCTCCACTAGAAGGGCTCGCTCCAGCACCCTCGCCTACGTCGGGATGCTAAGGGGAATCGTCGAAGCCCTGATCTCATGCCTGAGTCCCTGCTCAATGGTCTAGGCCCTGAAGAATGGGTCTCGTACCATAACTGTGGAGTAGCATGATAGATTGGTGAACCTCGCTGAGTACTGAGCTATTATCATGCTGCCCTGCTGCAGATGTAGTAACTCCTGGATCCGCACTGCACAAAGGCTGGCGGGAACGAACTCCAAGTGGAAGAGACTCTTGAAGTATGTCCATAGTAAAGATGACTCGCCATGCACCTAGAGAATCAGGCTCCACCATCTACCTAATTTTGCATGCAGGAGACTCGCAGAAAGGATCACCATAAGGTCGGCTGGTGTCCCTATCAATCTGAAAACTCTGACGACAGCCTCTAGCCAATCCTCAGCTGCATGTGGGTCCATCTCTCTGTGGAACCTGGGTGGCCTCTAACACTGGAACTCGTGCAATGCACTCAGGCGGAATGCACTCTCTACTGCTGAGGCTGGTGGTATCAGTGTTCCAACGAGTATAGGTGCTGCTGATACCTCCACTGTGATGGGGACCTACACCGAGGCCTCGTTGCTCGGTTGGATACCATCTTGTATGTAACTAGGAACCCTAGATGGCTGCCTTCGTGAGGCCATCCTAAAAAGAAACAGTTGTGCCGCTGTCAAATAGTATACCTAGTGAGCTGACACAAAGTAATCACAAAGAAAACTTTTCAAAGGAAACAAACACGAAATCACTGTTTTCGTGCACTGGACTCCCTGGAATGAAAACCACACTCAATACTCTTAAAATTATTGCTTCACAGAATGAATGATCAGAGTCCTAAGTTCTATGGTAGAACCAACTCCTCTGATACCAATTTGTCACGACCCATCCTCGGGGCCCGTGCCGTGACTACCCCAAGCCCTCCTTCCATAAGCCAGGGGTTGGCGACCTGCCCCAAAGGCGTAAATCCCTATACTAGGAGGGAATTTCCTTTATAAAAGTAAACAAACACAATAGAGTACGCAACTAAAGTAAGAACTAAGTAATAATGTATACAAAAGTAAGTGCTGAAAGGAAAGGGGCCAGAAATACATTCCCAATAGTAAGTATAGTACAACTAAAAAGCTAGCACAACTCTAGTAAATTAAAACAGAAACTACTGAGTCGTCCTCCGTGAATCCCACCTGAAGGGTGGGTACAGAAGGCCTCCTCAGTACCTCAATTCCATCTGTCTTCCCCCTATACGTCTCTCTAAGTGGTCCACCTCCGGGTATCGTCCATCTCTACAAGTCTCTACCATGATCAGTGTTGTCCGCCGTCTACATCCAACTCAACGTAGTGCGGGAATAGCCCATGCAGGGGTGAGTATACGATTCTCAGTAGGGACCCCAAGACCCCTGAAGGTCTCCCAGAATCCACGAAGGATAAACCACATAAGAATGACACGATCACGAAGTATCAACCAACTCTACTTAGGTATATGCCCATACATATACCTAAGTTATCAATCACAGTTCGGCTCCAACTCTCGAGCCCAAGCACAACCCAGTCCATATAGGAAAGTAAGTAAATCACATTGATGATAATGATTGAAAGTCAAGACTCAGCTCACATAGGTATAAATATTTGATATAGTGATAGAGATGATCAGATGTAGTAACTGATTCATCTAAGCTATTGGACCGACATAGGATACTGGACCAACTAAGTTCTCAGACCCACATAGGATACAAGACCATCTACTCTGTCGGACCCACTCAGGATACAAGAACAGAAGTCAAAACTGTCAGACCCACATCAGATACAAGAATAGTAGTCATCGTGGTCGAACCCACAAAGGATTCTAGTATAGTAGTCATCGTCGTCGAACCCACGGAGGATTCCAGTACGATAGTCATCGCAGTCACAGCCAGCTATAGGGTTCTCGCACAAAGCACACTCGATTCCGAGAGGGTCCGCTCATCAAGTCAAAGTTCGATACTTCAACTATGATGAAGCCCTGAGTTGATGTATCTAAAAGTTTCGTCTCGTCAAAAGAAACCCAACGTGAGAGACGGTGCGTCAATCGGATGCCCAGTCTAAGAGTTATTTGTTTTTCCATTCCAAGGACCCGGTTGGAATTACGCTTGATCCAAACCTAGCCATTTTTCAAATTCATACAAAACTCACATAGAGTATTGAAAAAGTTCCGTCCCTTCAGGAGGATCCCGGTGCTACAGATGGCGCGTCGATCGAATGCGCAATCTAGAAGTTATTCATGTTTAAGTGTAACGAGCCCAGCCCATAAATGCGAGTGGGTTGACGGGTTGGCCCGTCCTGGCTCGGCGGGTCCGACGCAGCAGGGGGTCGTCCAAGCCCGGTGGGGTGTGGCCCAGCCCGACGATGTGACCCGGCCCGCGTGAGGGCAGCCTGGCCCGTGCAAGGGTGGGCCAGCCCGAGGCTGGCTGTGGCTTGGCTAGCTGGCCGAGAGGAGTACCCCCCTGGTTTTTGCGATGGCGGTGCTGAGTGGAACCTCTATCCTACCCGGCTGGCCAAAGCCGGCCATATTTTCTGGTGCGAGTGGCCCGTGATTGTGAGCCACAAATCCTCCTCATTCAGCGCTTTTAGGCGCCATGGTTTCTTTCTCCCGACTAGTTCGATCGCCGAAGCGGCCCGCCCAGCGCAGGTCGCGGTTCCTCTGCAGCGCAGTGCCACAAGGTGTCGCGGTCTTCTTCCTGGCCAGCTATGGCCATCCGGTTCGTCTGTCAAAGCAGCCCACAAGTGGGTCGTGGTCTTCTCCACAGCGCAGTGACAAAGGGGCATCACGGTCCTCTAGCCTGGCCGGCTACGGCTGGCCGGTTTGGCTCGACAAGCGGCCCGCGGTTACGGGCTGCAGTTCCTTCCTTCCTCCGGTGTGGTGCGATGGCACCACGCCCTACCGGTTCTACCACCGTCATCAACTCAAGAGAAACAAGAGAGTCGTCGGGCCGTGTTTGTTCGGCCCCCACCCTCTGCGTAAGATGGTAACAAAAAGGCCAACGTCAAACAATATAAAAAAGGAGGAAGGATGATTTAATTTAAAACAGACTAACCCCTACCTCGATTCAAGGTATGTTGCACGTCGACGAGCCGTAGAAGAAGATGTCGCAGAAGATGGACGTTGATTCTGTTGACGTTGAGGTGCATCCGATGAAGAAGGAGAAGGAAGAGAAGTTCTTTGCGTTCTTCGTCAGAGATGTTCATCATTGGGACAATGAAATTACACCAGGAGTTTCACCCAATACCCTTCATTAGAATATTTTCCAAGGAAAATGAAATAATAGGCTCACAATATTATAATAATATTTCCATGCCTTTCAAAATATTTCAAACACACAAACAATTAATTATTTGATTCACTTAATTAATTTTCCATGGGTTGGCAAGAATTTCAAATGTCTCATAAAATTAAAACATGGGTGAGTTGGCACTTTAATGGGATGTCCAAAGGTTTAAGGGGTTAAAGGGGGGTTAGGTGCTCATGTGGGCCACACCACACATTATCCTCCCATGGGAGGTTATGTGGGGTGTGGGACCCACCTCCAACCTCCCTTTGGTGGATTTAACCACCAGCTTTATAAAATTTATATAACACATAAATTTTATTTAATTTATTAAGAATCCCCAAAAATTATCTTTCAACATGTACAAAACGCAACTGCAGTAAAGGTCCCCTTAGGCGAATATCAGTGCTCTGAGTTCATTGGTGTCCTCGGATTTCAATTTCGAGAAATGGTTTAAAGGATAGAAAAACCCTCACATACGTTTACTAAACATACCTGAACAAAACTTCAGAAAATGATTCCGAGGACACCGGGCCTTGAAAACAGGCACTGTCAGAAACTACAGACTAGTAATTTTCCCAAGAATTTAAGAAAAAACATTCCTTTAAATTTTTGAGTCTTTAAATTGAGTACATAATGTGGATTTCCATATTTAAAAATTAATGGGCCTTAAATTGGTGATGATGAAGGAAAAGTGTGTCATTTTAAAATAGATTTATTTAGTTTTAATTAAAAATTTGAATATTGATCTCCTATTTTTTATATTTTTTATAAAGATATTTTTATTTTTGAGTAGTTTTGATGATCATAAATACTATATGAAATCATTAATGGGAGAGAAGTTCATATTATATGTAGACGATACCATCTTTTTCAGAGTAAATTTTAAATAGGGTTGGTTAACTAAATTGATATGATTAGATATTGATATTTTAATGATTTATGGAATAATTTATACTCTTATAATTTATATTAATTAAAATGGTGAGTAATATTTTATTTGATAGGTAATATATGTAGAGGATTAGTTGAAAATTTTAACAAGAATGGTTACAAACAATTTCTAACCCTAATTAAGGTAAAAAATGTACAGTAGAATAATTTTATAACAAAAAAATAATATTTGAATTTATATAGAAGAGTGATATAGTGATATTTCTATATAAAAATTACAAGATGAACTAATATTAATTAAACATTCTTAGAAGTGTGATTTCAAAGAAATCCAAAATAGAAACATTTCATTGTAGTAAAAATAATAATGAGTTATATTGAAGATACTTTTAAATATATAATACTATTTTATGAAATGAAAGATAAAGATTCAATATCTTATACATATAAGGATTATAATAGAGATTTTTTTATAGAAAATATATTATGAAAGGATCATAAATTATTGGAATGTGATTTATTGGCTAGATTTTCAAGAATAAAGAGAGTAATTTTCTTAGTAGAATAGAAAAAGAGTATATTCAGATGAATAAATCATGTCCTAAATAGATATAAATTAAATAACAATTAAAGTATCATAGTGATAAATTGAATGTGTCTATTGTGATATATTGTGATAAAAAAAAGTGAAATTACACTAATAGTGAATCTGGTATAACACTCACATATGAAACACATTGAATTTAGACACAAAATGACCAATAAAAGACTAGAGTGTGTAATTATCATGGTATAATATATTGGGATACATAAAATACTAATTGAAAATTTCACCAACATATTTAGCATAGTAACATTTGAAAAGAATAAGTTGAATCTTAATATTCCCAATGTTTAAGAGGTTTCAGAAAATCCTCTATCCTAATTTGAAAATGTTTTAATTAACATTCATATTTATGCATGGATATCCGTTTAACAATATATTTTTTCTGAATTAGAGAAAAACTAGTGAATATTAAAGAATAAATATTTTATAATTTTTAACTATTTTAGTCAGTGTATTATCTAATAAGTTTAATATGATCATCAAGTGGAATTGGTGTATCACACTCATATAAAGGGGAAGGAATCTTATATACTCTTGATCAGGAGTGTTAATTAAATAAAGTAGGGATAGATATGATCAATGGGAAATATAATCAAGGATATGTGAACATAGTGTTCCACAAAAGATTATTATTTTAAAAGTGAGTGATTGGATGTGAAGGTTCATGGTAAGCATTGAAGTAAATAATTCTCTCTTGAAATCTTATTTCTACGCTATGAATTTCAAACATGGTCATGTTGTGATAATTTTTTTTATAATAATTTAGATTTTATGGACCATAAAGAGTCTCTAATTTATCAAATTATTTATAACAAACCAAAATAGGTAGAATGATATAACATAAACTAATAAATAATTTAATTTTGTAATAAATTAGTTTATTTAAAATCCATGTTTGATGATTAATGTGATTATAGGAACGTTATTGTAAAATTTATGTTAATAAAATTAATATGACATGGCTTGAAGCTTGGAGGTATTTTGGAATAAATTTTGTAAAGGAAGAAAAAACAATTCCCAGAGATACATACATATATATATATATATGATCACATCATAAATATTTTTAGTGAATTTCATTGAGTTATGGATTTAATACTATGTCCTGATGAAAAATTATAACACTATAATAAACATCACTTAGGGTGGTGTAGCATTAGATGTTATTATCCTCAGGGTAATTACATTATTATTTGGTGAAATATAGATTATTTTTTAAATTTTTTGATATCAATCCATAATATATATTGATTATTATAGTATTTTTAGAGATATATAGATGTTGTTCAAGGCTATGAATTATTCCTAGATTCACACATCATAATGTGAAGTAGTAAGAAATATTTTTTTATTTTGATTTTATATTATAGTATATTGTGACTCCATGATTTATAAACATTGGTATTGTATAAAATATTTTTAAATAATGTGGATGAAAAATACTAAGATCTATCAAAATGGAATGATTTAATTTGTTGAAGTATTAAAGGTTAAATAATTAAAATTATCATTTGGCCAAAATTTAATTAGATTGGAAATAATTTAAGATATTTAAACAGCATATTTTTTATTTCAAAAAGATACATCATTCCATTTTTCTAAAAGTACTAGACAATAAAATATCATTACACAAAAATAGATGGTGTTCAAGAATAATTATATAGATAATAGAAAATCTAGGAGATTGATTTTTTTTAATATACATGAAATGTATTCTTAGATAATGTGTGATTTAATTCAACCATGGAGGGAATATTTAAAGAAGAATCAATTCATGACATGTGTAATTTGACGTTGGAAATTTATAGAAGAAATAATTATAGATATTAATCATGAATATTAATGAAAATTGGAAATCGTAATAATAGAATAAATTAAAATCTTCTAATTTGGAATCCCAAATGCATTTCTATGATTAATCCTAAAGGTTTTTAATCATTATTAATTATTCAAATTTTATCATGAATATGGATATTACGATAAGAATATTTTCATTTTTGGAATATTTATTTTCTTCTGTAATTATATTATTAATTATCTATGTATTATATCATTATTAAAACATTTCTTGAAGTAGCTGGTGAATTATTAGAATAAGAGAGTTCCCCTTGGTTTTTGAATTTATCCTTATATAAAATTTTGAATCTCAAAAGTGACTAGTGATTCTTATGATACTTTGAAATTTCACTGATTTGTACTCCTTGGATATGTCCCTTTGTTGTGACCCAAATAAAATCATCATTTCATCATATCTAATTTGTTTATAGGTATGTTTTGAATGTTTCATTGATTTTGAAAATTTTAGGCCATTCCTACCAATGTGAGGAAAATATATATTATATTAGAAGAAATATACACCCTAATTCACCAATTATAATTGTTTTCTAGGAATTGTGGTCAATATAAACATCTTTACACAACCAAATAATATCAATAACAATTATTGAGAAACATTCACCATATGATGTCCTTTATAAGGTCATGATGGCTTTAATTTTGAATTTCATCAATATTTTAAATCATATAACCTAAAAAATATATATAAAATATATCTTGAATGATTATTCTATAATAATATCATTTATTTTCACACCATATTACGTATTATCCCAATTTTTACTCATCAACTATGTATCATAAGTTTATACCTATATGATACAACATTAGTAAACTATATAATTAATTTCTAACTTGAAATTATCTTCAAAAATAGATAGTTCTATCCTTTGACCAATATTTATCCCCTTCATATCTAGGAAAATCAGTTACATTTGTGAAAACATTTAAGTTGAATTCATGAAATTATGATATTTCCTCCCAAAAAGATATAAATATAGGTTGGTAGTTTATATTGTATTCTTCCTCAAGTATGACCTTTATATTCCCAGTAAGCTATTATTCAAATTATTTTTATTTTTATTTTTCAGCAAGCCATTTCATATTATTCAATCATTTGATATAGGATTACCATAATACTGATCATTCATTATATCTAGAGTCTCTAGTTGATTGTATTCTTCCATAGAATATACAATGACATCATAATCATGGTATAAACAATATTTAAAAACTATTATATGAATTATTTATTATATAAATGTAAATTATTTATCAATAATTGATATCTACATTTAAAATTCCATTAACATATTATCATTTTAGTAGTTTAATAATGTTGATTCTTGAAAATAATCCTCATCATCAAGTAATGGGAAATATTTATGCAATACCCTCACAAAATATTATATATTCCTATAATTTATTGAAAACATATATTAGTATAGGTGTCATATTTAACTAATAATGATTTTTTATGAATATCATTGAGTTTTATAGAAGCTCAAATAATCACCAATCATTCTGGTTTTCTACTATAATATTCCATTTGTTCATTTGGAATGACTTCACCGTGGTAGTATTTATATACATGCATTATTATCTATTGGATATTATTACTTTTAGTTAGGTTAATTTCATGGAGAATGAATCTTAATTTTATATAATTATATTATTATATGTTTTCTTTACAAGTATGAAATCCTCAAAATATTTAATTTTTTTAACATATTACATTATCCAAATTAATATGGTACAATCATATTAATGTATAACTTGTCATTAGTCTAATTATTTTTTATTAACACACAATAAACAAGTTAATCACAACTTAACAAATCCAAATATATATCTTGAATAAGGTAAATTAAACCACTTCATCTAATTGATAAGGATAATATGAAACCAAAATCAATAAATGAAAATAAATGGTAAAATAGGCAACCAATTAGTCCCCTTCCTAGAATAAATGAATTCCTTCAACTTGTGTAGCCCATATTAAAGTGAAATAAGCCCTAGATATTTACACAAGGGTGATCTTAGTTCAAATAAAATACTAATACCTTTGATACATGAATCATGATTACCCATTATTTTAGAAAATATAATTAAAAAATCCTAATATCAGTTCAATGAAATTTAATATTTTCCAATCACCAAACATGTAATATTATATATTAATGATATGATAATTATTATTAGTTTATATTACCATATTAAATAAATAAATGTAGAAATATAATTTTTAAAAATAACATAAATCGTTCATTCTGAGTTATTATAAACAAATTTTAAATTATTGGTAATTATGGTTAGTTATTGTTAGGTAATATAAATTAATAGAAATTTTAATTTACAGTTTATAATTAATTATTAATTATTCATCAGTAATTATCAATTCATTAAAAATTAATTATTAATTAATATTATTTATTACTATTTAATATTAATTATTTATAATTAATTTTTAATTATACTCAATTATCATAAATTATTCTTCATTAATATTATTTTTTAATAATATTTCTCTACCCAATATAATGCCCGAGCATAGATATTATGATTATTCAAGCACGGTTCTATAGCCAAGGGTATGAGAGTCAAATGTAGATTAATTGAAGTAAATATAAATAGGATAAGATCATACCTTGATTCTTCCAATCAATATATAACAAGGATGATCAAAACAAAAAAAATTCTATTAAGAACCATTCTAAATCAAATTGATCATTATAAAAACACAAAACCAATAAATGTGACACCAATAGAAGAAGGGTCCAATATATTTACCAAAATGTTAATAATAAATTGTAATGAGAACTTATAGAATAAATGGGTCGTATATGCACCAATAAGCCAACCATAAAAAGAGAGTCATACTAAACCAAACCCAAATTGAACCTCCTACTAACAGAGTATTGGACATACTAAAGACTATTTATTTCATACCAAATAATGATAGTCACAAAAATGATTCAACTAAAAACTAGTACCTGACCATAAATCATAAATGATGCAAGTTGTAGACCAAAATTTTGGTCAAAGGGATTTCCATTCTACATAGATAAGGAATACAATACACATGTCGATGTATGTCAGCTTCCATGATATAGCTGAAATCAATACAATGAGATCTGTAAAATTACTATATTGAACACATATTAGAATTAATTTTTAGTAGAGTGATTATAACATGAAATTACAATTAAAATTATATAAAATATATATATTTTTTAGATTAATTTTAGTATTCCCATATAGATAATCAAAATTTTGAATGGATATGAAAAAAATATATATATTTCAATATAAAAATTCTTATTGTGATAATTCTTAGTTAATTTAATGATATAGAGGCAAGAAATTTCCTCAACAAGAATAAAATTTATAGCATTTTTGAAATTAATAGATTAGGTAAAAAAATGTCCCAGATAGCTACAAATAACCACAGATAAAATTTCAATATTATAATTGAATGATGTATCAACATTGGCATTCAAATAGGTCCTAGGTGGTCAGATCTAGGAAATAACCTTACAAATAGGGTTATCATGTGCCATATAAAAAATACAGTGAGTAATATGTTCTACCTCATATTTATTATTATTATATTCAAAAGGATTAACATGGGTAATTAAAAAGATATAATAAAAGATATATGATATGATGGACTCTACATTAAATTTACATCTTCATCAGTGAGTTGATTCTAAATGGTTCATATACATTAAGTAATTGTAACTATGAGTATAAAAAACATTTTCTATTTATTTTTCTCATAGTGATTCCACTATTGATTATAGAATGAATTAGGAGACATGAAATTCTTATGATATAATTTGATACATCTATTATAACATATGTTCTTCCAAATTCTCATAATATGATCATAGTGAAAAAATATGTGATTATGTTTTTCATAGCTATTATAAAAAATGGTATACATCAAAGGAAAATGAAACAAAATATTAATCAAAGCCTCATCAGTGGGAATGAGTTTATTAAAAACCCAACAAACAATATATAAATTTGAAGGGGATATTTTATTTCACGAATGTATAACTTTTATAAATTTAGTGTTTCTTTTATAGATATATTGATATATATATATGTATATATAATTTTTTATGGAGTCATTACCTATAAATTGATTTATAGGGAAATCAATTGAAGTTGATTTAATAGTTTCTAGTAAAGTGAATTATTTTTTGATTGTAACCTTCTATATTTCTCCCTCATGAAATAAACCCAAGGTTTATAGGATTCATTTATCTTATTGGAAATATTAATCATGTATGTTTTAGTATGTTCATTAATCTCTCTAATTTTGAAGTCATTTTTTATGTAAGATGGCATAATTTCATTTAAAATTTTCAATTTTCTATAGAAATAATATTTGAGTCTCTCCAAAAAAAATATCCACTAAACATTTATAAATTATAATAATATCCTTGGGAAGAGGATACAAAACCATATTTTAAAGAGAATTGTAAGAGATAATATGATTAATCAGTTGAGTCCTTCTATTGATAGAAAAAATATTTTCTTATACTTATAAATTTTAGTATCAAATTTTTATAATGAGCTAAAGTTATATAGTTTAGTTTTTATATTATAAAAAGACATATTGTCATAGGTAATGAGTAACTATCACGACCCATCCCCCGGGGCATGTGTCGTGACAACCCCAAGTCCGCCTTCTATAAGGACAGGGGATGGTGACTAGCACCAAAGGTGTAATTCCCTATAACTGGGAATGAATTGACTTTATAACCTGTAAACTCACACAACCATGCACACAACAAGATACGAACACAAGTCAACTGTATAGAAAAAACAGTTTTGAAAGTAAAAAAGGGGCCATAATAGAAGCCCAACAGTAATAGTATAAGTACAACTAAAATTCAATACAACTGAAGAAAAAGAAAGGCAGTTATTGGGTCGTCCTCCAGGTTCCTACCTAAAGAGTAGGTACAGATCACCTCCTCAGCACTCCTCATCCACCCGTCTACTCTGCATACCGACACGCCATATAGTCCACCTCCGGGAACCATTCAATCATGGTACATTCAGCCTCAGTTAGCGATTTCTGTTGTCTACATACAATACAACAAGGTGTGTGCATAGCCCGTGTAGGGGTGACTATAACGATACTCAGTAGGGACACTGAGATCCTTAAGGTGTCACAAAATCCACAAAGGATAAACCACAAAGTATTAAATCCATAGATAACCCTACTTAGATATTTTCCTATACATATACCTAAGTTATCAAGTAATCCATCTCAATCATGAGTAAAACACAGAGGTACTGACTCAACTCACACCAAGATTTATTCTAGGGGTAGTATCAAGTAAGATTCTAGTCAAAACATTGAACACCTCAGCTGCTAGAAAACTCCTCCACTATCGAGTATAGTGGGTCTGCCTTGTCACACAGAGGTGCTTCCCACTAACCTTGGAATTCTGAGGTACTCCTCCTGTTGAGTATCGTGGGTCTGTCGTGTCACCAGGGCACTCCCCACCGTGGGTCTGCCGCATCACAGAGAGGTACTCCCCCTCATGGCCTGTTGAGGTAATCCTCCTGTTGAGTACAATGTGTATCCCATGTCACCAAGGCTCTCCCCACTGTGGGTCTACCACGTCACCAAGGAGCTCCCCACTGGGCCTGTCAAGTCACTCTTAGTCGAAACAGTCAGCAGTCATCAAATCTCAGCCAGCCATTGGGTTCCCGTACTATACTCCCTCATCTCCAGGAGTATCCGCTCCACAAGCTACTGGTTCATACTCCATCAAACATGAAGTCCCATTAATAAGTATCTCAAAGGTTTTCCACGTCATAGGGGTCTCAACGCAACAGACAGTGTGTCAATCGGATGCCCGGTCTATGAGTTGTTAGCCTTTTAGTCCCGGGTGCCCAGATGGATTCATGTTTGATCCAACCTGACCATACTCCATCTTAATCCAAAAATCAGTGGGGTATTACTCAAAGGGACTGACTCACTCCAAGGTTCGTAAATTCGCTGACAGTTTTTCAAATGGACATCTGGTGCCACTGTTATGGCCAAAAGAAGGTAATTGGGTCGTAGTGGGCCCAGGTCCTGTCCGAACTGGCCCGACCCGGCTTGGGCTAACCTGATTTGGGTCGAACCGGACCATTGGGTTCGGCCCGGCATGTTGGGCATTTTGGAAGGCCGCGAGAGGCTTCGGGGTTCGGTTGTGGATGGCATGAGGCTGCAAGGCGGCTTGGCCGGGGCAGCTCAGAGGGTCGCAGGCGACTCGGCCTGGGGCGTCAGTCCGGTCGCAGGAAGGTGGTCCAGCCGTGGAGGGCCACGGTGGGGAGGAGGGCCATGGATGGCGCAGCGGGCTGTGGGGCAGCGACGGCGGCTCGGTTGGTGATGCTTCGGGCAGTGGCGGTGGCGGTTCGGTCTGTAAGGCATGTAGGTCGTGGACGGTGGAGTCGTGGGGCAGCAGGGCGTCGTGCCTTCACTGGCAGCCGATTTAGTTGTCCCCTCTCTTCGTTCGTCGTTGTCACCTTTGTCCATTTGAGAAGAACACACAAAAGAAGAAGAAAGGTAGAGGAGGGTCAGGCCATGTTTGTTTGGCCCCTACCCTCCGCATTAGGGCGGTAGCAAATGGCTCAACATAAACAATAATGAAAAACATCAAACCCTCCCATAATGATTATTCCTTAAACCTGCAAAATAAAACATATGGGGATAAACTAGATAGAAATTTGATCTGTGTTCCTTATTTTATAAGGGAAGAACATGGGTATAAATATAATCATTCACAATAAACCCCTACCTCAAGTTTTTCCTTGATGTTGGTGTGAGAAAAAAGATGAAGTTTTCGACATTTGTCTCGTCCTCCACACACCTCCAATCTCGGCCTCATGCGTTAGTTCTTTGTAGTCGAAGACGTTCCTCCTTGGAGGGTGTCCTGAGGAAGAAGTCAAAGTCGGCGTTCTTTATCGGTAGAGCATTCTTCGTTGGAGAGCTTTTCTCCAAGAGCTCTCCCCTTTTCCAATCCTTTCTGCCCATCCCACCAAAATTAAAATAGCCAACTTAATAATTTATGTTTTTTAAATAAAATAATGTGGGCACATTTCATGTTCGCACAAAATTAATTGGCTTAATTAATAAACTGGGTTGGCATAATAAATTAATGAGGGTTGGAACAATTAATGTAGAGGAAGCTCAAGAGGCTCCTCCACATTAATGAGAGTTGAAGAGGTTTAGGCCTCAAGTGGTCCCCACCACCATAAACTCTAATGGGAGGTTAGGCTTAGGTGGTCACCACCACCATAACCTCCCATGAGAGGTTAAGGTCTGGTGGTCCCCACTTCTCAACTTCCACATGGAGGTTTTAACAAATAAAATAAAATGTGTGTTTCATTTTATTTTATTAATTCCACGAAAAACCCAAAAAATTAACTTTCACCCACGACCAACGACCGTCGAGGTGAAATTCTTCCTAAGCGAATACAAGTGCTTCGAGTTCAACGGTGCCCTTGGATTTCAATTCCGAGCACTGATATAAAAGTTATAAAAACACTCTCGTACATTTACTGAACGTACCTAAAGAAAAGTTTGGAAATTCAATCCAGGCACTCTGGGCCCCAGAATCACGCGTCGTCAATTTTAACAGACTCGTTAAATTCCAATTTATTTAAAAAATTACATGGAAATTCCGGGTCTTTACAGTAGCTTATCAAAACTAATACAAATTAAAGGCCTAATTATTTACCTCCATTGGCCTTATATTGTTTATCTATAGTAAATGTTCACATTTTTAGCTGACTATTAGACTAGATAATGTTTGTATATTGAGAAGAATGGTTTTAATATTCCTCATGCTTCTGATATACCCTTTTGAAAAATAAAAAAAATATCTATGTATGCAATAAGAGAGACAAGCCAATTGTAATGGGGTGTCAAAATGGGTTATGTTTCAATCTAGAAAAATGAAAAAGATTTTTTGTAGAGACCCGAAGCTTGACGTACATAGACATTACATTACTTTGCGCAATACTTAGTACATAACAAAAACACACACCCAAGGATCGTAATAGTTTAGTGTCTTTGGAAACTCGGAATATATTCTTATAATCCTGGTGAAATAACTTCAACATCTCCCATAAAAATCTTCTTTTTTTTATACCTAAAACATTTCTTTATATCTTGGGGAAAAGAAAACATAAAAGGGTGAGCTCAAACGCTCAGTAAGGGTAAACAAAAGTAATGTAAATCACATCAAGCACATAACTTTTGGAAATATTAACCTGCAAAAGAGATCATAATTTCATAACATGGGATAAATCATGGTAGTGAAATGTAATCACAATAATCATAACTTAAAACATGAAACTTTGTGGCATACACACATAATCATAGAGAATCATTTCTTGTTAGTCAAGACTCATTGCCAAGACTATTTTAGTGGACAAAGTCCCTTTCTGAACCGAGTCACCCTCGTTTCAGTCTTGTTTCACTGAACCGGTATAACCTACCATTCCAGCCATGTCTATCTCATGAGATATAAAATCTTTACCCAATTCATTGGAGGGAGATATAGGTCCCACCCATCTTATAATGAATCCTTTCTTATGTGTGCCACATAATCATAAATCATACATCATCGCATAACACATGTAACAAAAATGGGATTCTTGAAACATCATGACATCATAAATCAAATCATATAAGGTAAATGACTTCATAAAAATAATTCCCTCAAAACATAATCAAATCAATGTAATAATAGGGATAAAAACAGAACCCTATATTATCTTAGATGGAAAATAATTTTGATAAAACATTTGAACTTCATTCTTGTGGAAAATATCTTTTTACTTCAAAAACACTTTTACATTCTTAACATGTCATACAATTTTAAACTAAAAGAAGTTGATTAAAAATAAACTTGAAAACTTGTAAAGTAATATTCTTGGAAATAATGTTCGAAAAATCCATTCATTCCGTATAAGTTAAAAAAACATTCTTCATACTTTTGTCAGAAAAGTCAAAAAGTACCTCGTACGAAAAACGACAAAATATTCCTTTCTTATCTTTTACTAAAAATTCACCGAAGGGTAAAATTGGATTTAAACAATTGTAGGTGGATGGAAATAATATTAAATATTGACGAAACATGGATGTGGATGATAAAATACACCCCAGTAAATGCCAAAGTAAAAACAATCTCGGATAAAAATGTGATTGTGATATTTTCCCTTACCTTAGGTCCGATTTTCTTCGTAGGTGTCCGAACCTCCTATATAATGATTTAAATAATGTCATTGACTTATTCCAGAATCATAATCATTATTATTATATCATATATGGTTCACTTATGACTTTATATTACCCTTTCTTTTGTAAATTCTATGTTAAAGAGCATTTTGGGTAAAATTGTTTCATTTGTCGTCCGTTTTTTGACTTGTAATTATTCATATGATTGCATTGATCATAATTAATTAATTACAGAATATAAAACATGATTTATATATAATATATACTCATAATATACATATATATAATAAATTAGTAAATGTAAAGAAATACACCGTTCATGGAGACGGTAGGCCGTACGTACGCATGAACGCTGTTTTCGTTTCCTTATTGAGTTGAGCGGAATTTAGTGGATGACATATATATATATACACATAAATCCAGTATCATTATTATTTCATATATTTCATGATTACTTATTATATATACTTTATAATCATTCATGAATGGTTAAAGTGGAGAATGAATCTCATCGCGTCGTGGAGACGGTAGTCCGTACGTACGCACGAGCGATGATATCATTCTCATGATCATGGGACTGTATTTGAGTGTATGTATACTATTTCAGAATCAATATCACTTTAAAATAATAATATATAGTTATTATTTACACCATTATACCCATCCAAGTAAGGTGGTGGTGGAAAATAGATTTCACCACGGCGTGGAGACGGTATTCCGTACGTACGCACGCGCGGTGATTTCGTTTTCTGTAGGATGGATAGATGGCGAAATATGATTGTTTCATACTTATAATAACATATCAGTATATGAGTGATACTGATGTTATTACTTCATAATGAAACAACCTAAGAAGAATAAGTGGAAGAAGAAATAAAGGTGAAAGAATCGGTAACGGAAATTACCTCTTCTTTGAAGCGCCTCTTTGAGACCTCCTCTTAGGGAACTAAAATTGGTCTCTGAGGAAGACCAGAACCTCTAGAATGTTTCTAGGGAAGTGGAGAAGAGAATTTGGTAGGGTTTGGACGAGCTTGAAGGCTCAAAGTTGTGTGTGGAAGAGAGGGAGGATGTGCCCTTTTATAAGGGAGGAGAGAGGTACCTTTGGAATAACTAAAAATATTATTTTATTATAAAGTCAAGTTCGGTTTTAAATAGCTCAAAATTGATTTATTTAGAGGCTAATGTGGGGATGGATCGAAATCCTCTCATCCAATAGAATTTAGACAAGTTTATATTCCTATTTTAACCTTATCATTTAGATTTAACATTAAGTTAAATAATTTTACTTTTACCGTGTCTTCTAGTGTTCTTACACTAAAAGGTTAATAAACTTACTATAAGAAACCAAACGAACCCCAAATTGTTTATTATTAATATATATAACCTTATCTAAGTCATTTGGCCGAACCTTAGATTTTTAGAAATAAAATAACAATTAATAATATAATATTTGTTTTGAAAAAACTATTTTATGTCAATTTTGACACTATTTAGTAATTGATTTTTGTGAAAATCATAACAGAATGATAAGTTCTAAAAAAGTCAATTAAATAGATACTAACATGTCATATTAACCTATAAAATTATTTTAATTCATAAAAAGTCTTAAATTACATTTATTTTGGTATTTATAACATCAATTATGTCAATATTTCATTAATAAGATAATTACTGCATCATCTTTGTGTCATAAATAAATTAAATTATTTGATGTCTAAAAATTACAAATAAAATACCATTATGTAGGAAATATCTTTATCTTTCTAATGAATATTTATAGTCGAACGTATCTTATGTATAACCCCATATTAAAAATGTTTTAGTAAATAAACTTTGATTTTAACTCTTTTAACACTTCTTTAAATAAATTAATAATAAATGTCCTAATCTAATCCAAGTGGGCCTAAATGGTCATATTTTATTCCTAAGTTTGTTTTTGGTCGAATTACACTTGTCCAATTGAATTAGGAAATGTTTTAGGGTAATAATAATATCATTTTTACCCTCAATTACCCTATTTACTTTTAACCGTGGTAAATAAAAGTAAAAAGTTACTATTCACCAAAAATTATTCTCATCTCATTGAACCACATTTTACTTAATTACATCAACCGTGTCTTTCGGATTTTTGAAATTCCACCCACAGAAGTGGTAAAATTAAGTTTTATTAAAAATTCAGTTTTTTTTAACTACCACTTAGTGGTTTCACTATTCATCAAAAATTGAAAGTTTTCAGAAAAATACCAAAAATTAGCCCTAAGCTATATTTTATATTATGAACTCAAAAATGATGTCTATTTTACCAAATTCAAAACATATCAGTTGCATTAATTAATTTAAAAATTAATTCCCGTCGTCAAAACAAATAGCGTGTTTTTAAGAGATAATAACTATCAAAAGATTGAAACTTGATTATAAGTGGTTTAAACGTGAAATTACATCCAATGACCATCATTGTATTAAATTGTAAAAATATATTCTAAATATACTTTAAAACCACTAAAATTAATAATTTATCACTATTAATTATTTCGATTGAAAAAGTTGTTTTTAATTAAAATTTAGTAATTTCCACTATTCATCAAAATATGAAAGTTATCCGAAAATTACCAAAATTTCTCCCTAAGATAATTTTGATATTCCGAATCCAAAAATGAAGTCCATTTTGATAAATAAAATTTAGAAAATATCAAAAATTGGTTATTACTATTCATAACGGCTAGTTTTAATAATATTTTAATAGCATATCATTGTTTAGTGAAACTCGGTATTGCGTACTACACACTATATAAAGAAAGGTCGTGATTGCATGTAATGAAAGGCAAGTCAAGGATACGTGTTGTGAAAGCTCCTTTTTGTGTAGCGTACAACACAAGACATTAATGAAATTAAAAAGAATATTTTTCATAAAATCTCGGGGTGTTACATTCTACCCCCCTTAAAATGAATTTTGCCCTCGAAATTCATCGGTGTTATAAATGGTTTACTATTCGAAAGTTTCTTTAATCGAAAACCACATCGTAAAAAGGAATACCAAAACCAATCTTTAAAAACAAAAGTATGAAACATAACGGTTACCCAAATAAACTAATCACTGGGTGTCCATATAGGTGAAAATATGGATATGGAAGAGAAATCTAACCATCATGTTCTGATGGAGAGTGGTAGAGAACATGGCTATGGAAAAGCTAGCAATCACAAAGCCATAAATTTTTGACGATCTAAGGTATCATCTGATTCATCAGATATAAGAGCACTAAGACAACATTTTTGGTTTTCAGGATCATTTCCCTAAAGTTGATGAAATTATAATTAGAAGAAATAATTTCGTGATTTTGGTATAGTCTCACCGTTTGTCGTTCTTTGGACAATTTCCACTTCATCTCTTAAAGAAATGAAGTTGAATTTGTCATTCGTGATGTGTTAGCAGATCATGTGATAGAATGATGGGTCATTCCATCTCTTTCAAACAAAAGGTTAGTAAAAGTTATAAGTTCATCTTATGGTTAATCGTATATGGTTCCAAAAATGAACTTATACATCATATATCATACCGCTTAATAAAATAAAATTAGTTTCTACTAACCAGGGACTTCTTGTAGGCCAGTGGTAGGCGATAAAGGCTAGTTGCACTTCGGTTGTGGGTTCGATTCCCACAGCCTTGTCCGAAGCGATGGGCTATCGCCCGTCCTGCAGGTTGTCCTTTTTATAAAACTATATTACTATAACATCCCATCAATAATATCGGAAAAAAAACTTCTATCCTTAAAAAATACTAACTTATGTCCAACATAATCCATTCCAATCATTAGGCTTGTCTAAAATACTGTATTCCACTCTCATAATATAGTGAAAATGATTACCAGAGATTTAATACCATCGTTGATCCCCATATATCATAAGATATGTCTTGTTGGTCACATTCCAAACATTCAAAGGCCTTAATCATGTATTCTCTTGAATACCTTAGTGAAAACATGAATGCATTCAAAATTCTATATACTCAAACCATGATATCACTTAGTCCATATATCAATCATGAGCTCATGAATACTGTTAAACATTTCATTTTCTCGTTTTCCCTTCATTATGCGCATATCATCTTATTTACAAAAAAATATCTCAATCACTTTGAATACCACATTAGAACAACACATATATATTCCAATACTTTATGATACCACATTATTTTGGAATCCCATTACATAAACACTTAATCATTCCACCACATCGTTGTCATATTCAACCTCGCCAATAGTGATCGCATGTGACTTCCCTTTGTCCTTTGCCTTCAGTGGTTGCTCATGTTGATCATCACTAACCCTTGGATTAGGGAATTTATTAGCATAATGCCCCATTTCCTTGCACTTGAAGCATTGAAGTGTTAGTGGTGCGTTCTCTGTAGTGTTTGCTTTATTCACATCATTAGAATCCCTTTTCCATTACTTCGACACTCAGCTGCTCGATGACCTTCTTTTCTACACTAAAAACATTTTCTAGTCCCTTTAAGACAATCTCCACCATGCTTCTTTCCACACTTTGTGCATAAGGAAACATTCATCTTCTTTTCACCATTATTCTAGGATTTCTCCTTGAACTCCATCTTTTGTTTCTTGTCAAAACCATGAGATGGATATGTAACACCAACTTCCATTTCTACCTTGATAGCACAACGCACAATTTCTTCATAGCTACTGAAGTCTCTTATAGCTAATGCCCTTTGAAGACATGGTTTTAAGCCACTGAAAAATCGATCAACTTTACTTTCAGGTTGGATGATAATGCCAGATGCATACCTTGCAAGTCTTGTAAAATTCGCTTCGTATATACCAACAGATTCATCATCCTTTTGCTTTAGTTCAAGAAACTCCTTCTCCATCTTTGTTCGAAGAATACGAGGGAAGTACTTATTGAAAAATAAGTTCTTGAACTCGTCCCATTCCATGGACTCAATTTCATCTCTTTGCCTCGTATTCTTGATAAGATTCCACCATTGATTAGCTTCACCTTCCAAATGATATACTGCTAAGATGACTTTATCATTTTCAGAACAATGAAGAACTGAAAATATCTTTTCAGTGGTACTGATCCATTGTTCAGCAACAAGTGGATCAGATGTCCCACTGAAAGAAGGTGGACGTTGCCTCATGAAGGACTCAATAGAATATTGTTCCCTTCTCTGATCATTTGGAAGTCCAGAATGATTCATAGCTTCTGTAAGTATAGCAATAAGATTTTGCACTCCATCTCCCATAACATTTGTTTCTTCAGGAGGACAATCATTGCATTGTCCATTGCATTGATCAACACGGTTCCTTCGGGTTCCAGCCATCGTCTAAAACCCAAAAAGAATAGTGTGAGAGGCAAAAATCATGCTAGGGAAAACAACATAATAAAGGGGGAGTACCTTCAATATCTAACATCTTAGGTTTAATTCTATGATCGTTAGCGTAATTCTAGTACTATAACCTATACGTATACTTAACCTTAGGGACATGCCTAGACACACCTTAGAAATATCTCTAGGGATCTCACTAACGTTTTCACATCCTAGTCTCCAAAGGTTGACTAAACCTTTCCTCTGATACCAACTGTAGAGACCTGAAGCTTGACGTACATTGACATTACATTACTTTTGTGGAATACTTAGTACATAACAAAAACACACACACAAGGATCGTAATAGTTTAGTGTCTTTGGAAACTCGGAATATAATCTTCTAATCCTGGTGAAAGATCTTCAACATCTTTCATAAAGATCTTCTTTTTTTTATACCTAAAACCTTTCTTTATCTCCTGGGGAAAAGAAAACATAAAAGGGTGAGCTCAAACACTCAGTAAGGGTAAACAAAAGTAATATAAATCACATCAAGCACATAACTTTTGTAAATCTTAACCTGCAAAAGATATCATAATTTCATAACATGGGATAAATCATGGTAGTGAAATGTAATAACAATAATCATAACTTAAAACATGAAACGTTGTGGCATACACACATAATCATATAGAATCATTTCTTGTTAGTCAAGACTCATTTCCAAGACTATCTTAGTGGACAAAGTCTCTTTCTGAACCGAGTCACCCTCGTTTCAGTCCTGTTTCACTGAACCGGTATAACCTACCATTACAGCCATGTCTATCTCATGAGATATAAAATCTTTACCCAATTCATTGGAGGTACATATAGGTCCCACCCATCTTATAATGAATACTTTCTTATGTGTGCCACATAATCATAAATAATACATCATCGCATAACACATGTAACAAAAATGGGATTCTTGAAACATCATGACATCATAAAACAAATCATATAAGGTAAATGACTTCATAAAAATAATTCCCTCAAAACATAATCAAATCAATGTAATAATAGGGATAAAAACATAACCCTATATTATCTTAGATGGAAAATAATTTTGATAAAACATTTGAACTTCATTCTTGAGGAAAATATCCTTTTTACTTCAAAAACACTTTTCCTTTCTTAACATGTCATACAATTTTAAACTAAAAGAAGTTGATTAAAAATAAACTTGAAAACATGTAAAGGAATCTTCTTGGAAATAATGTTCTAAAAATCCATTCATGCCATATAAGTTAAAAACATTCTTCATACTTTTGTTGGAAAAGTCAAAAAGTACCTCGTACAAAAAACGAAAAAAGATTCCTTTCTTATCTTTTACTAAAAATTCACCGAAGGGTAAAATTGGATTTAAAAAATTGTAGGTGGATGGAAATAATATTACATATTGAGGATACATGGATGTGGATGATAAAATACACCCCAGTGAATTCCAAAGTAAAAACAATCTCGGATAAAAATGTGATTGTGATATTTTCCCTTACCTTAGGTCCGATTTTCTTCGTAGGTGTCCGAACCTCCTATATAATGATTTAAATAATGTCATTGACTTATTCCAGAATCATACTCATTAATATGATATCATATATGGTTCACTTATGACTTTATATTACCCTTTCTTTTGTAAATTCTATGTTAAAGAGCATTTTGGGTAAAATTGTTTCATTTGTCATCCGTGTTTTGACTTGTAATTATTCATATGATTGCATTGATCAGAATTACTTAATTCCAGAATATAAAACATGATTTATATATAATATATATTCAGAATATACATATATATAATAAATTAGTAAATGTAAAGAAATACACCGTTCATGGAGACGGTAGGCCGTACGTACGCATGAACGCTGTTTTCGTTTCCTTATTGAGTTGAGCGGAATTAAGTTGATGACATACATATATATACACATAAATCCAGTATCATTATTATGTCATATATTTCATGATTACTTATTATATATACTTTATAATCATTCATGAATGGTTAAAGTGGAGAGTGAATCTCATCGCGTCGTGGAGACGGTAGTCCGTACGTACGCACGAGCAATGATATCGTTCTCATGATCGTGGGTCTGTATTGGAGTTTATGTATACTATTTCAGAATCAATACCACTTTAAAATAATAAAATATAGTTATTATTTACACCATTATACCCATCCAAGTAAGGTGGTGGTGGAAAATAGATTTCACCACGGCGTGGAGACGGTATTCCGTACGTACGCACGCACGGTGATTTCGTTTTCCGTAGGATGGATAGATGGTGAAATAGGATTGTTTCAATATTATAATAACTTATCAGTATATGAGTGATACTGATGTTATTACTTCATAATGAAACAACCTAAGAAGAAGAAGTGGAAGAAGAAATAAAGGTGAAAGAATCGGTAACAGAAATTACCTCTTCTTTGAAACGCCTCTTTGAGACCTCCTCTTAGGGCACTAAAATTGGTCTTTGAGGAACACCAGAACCTTAAGGATGTTTCTAGGGAAGTGGAGAAGATAATTTGGCAGGGGTTGGCCGATCTTGAAGGCTCAAAGTTGTGTGAGGAAGAGAGGGAGGAGGTGCCCTTTTATAAGGGATGAGAGAGGTACCTTTGGAATAACTAAAAATATTATTTTATTATAAAGTCATGTTCGGTTTTAAATAGCTCCAAATTGATTTATTTCGAGGCTAAGGTGGGGATGGGTCGAAATCCTCTCATCCAATAGAATTTAGACAAGTTTATGTTCCTATTTTAACCTTATCATTTAGATTTAACATTAAGTTAAATAATTTTACTTTTACCGTGTCTTGTTGTGTTCTTACACTATAAGGTTAATAAACTTACTATAAGAAACCAAACGAACCCCAAATTGTTTATTATTAATATATATAACCTTATCTGAGTCATTTGGCCGAACCTTAGATTTTTAGGAATAAAATAACAATTAGTAATATAATATTTGTTTTAAAAAACTATTTTATGTCAATTTTGACACTATTCAGTAATTGATTTTTGTGAAAATAATAAAAGAATGATAAGTTCGAACAAAGTTAATTAAATAAATACTAACATGTCATATTAACCTATAAAATTATTGTAATTCATAAAAAGTCTTAAATTACATTTATTTTGATATTTATAACATCAATTATGTCAATATTTCATTAATAAGATAATTACTGCATCATCTTTGTGTCATAAATAAATTAAATTATTTGATGTCTAAAAATTACAAATAAAATACCATTATGTACGAAATCTATTTATCTTTCTAATGAATATTTATAGTCGAATTTATCTTATGTATGACCCCATATTAAAAATGTTTTTGTAAATAAACTTTGATTTTAACTCTTTTAACACTTCTTTAAATAAATTAATAATAAATGTCTCAATCTAATCCAAGTGGGCCTAAATGGTCATATTTTATTCCTAAGTTTGTTTTTGGTCGAATTACACTTGTCCAATAGAATTAGGACATGTGTTAGGGTAATAATAATATCATTTTTACCCTTAATTACCCTATTTACTTTTAACCGTGGTAAATAAAAGTAAAAAGTTACTATTCACCAAAAATTATTTTCATCTCATTGAACCACATTTTACATACTTACATAAACTTTGTCTCTCGAATTTTTGAAATTCCACTCACAGAAGCGGTAAAATTATGTTTTATTAAAAATTCAGTTTTTTTAACTTCCACTTAGTGGTTTCACTATTCATCAAAAATTGAAAGTTTTCAGAAAAATACCAAAAATTAGGCCTAATATATATTAGATAATATGAACTCAAAAATGATGTCTATTTTACCAAATTCAAAACATATCAGTTTCATTAATTAATTTAAAATTTAATTCCCGTCGTCAAAACAAATAGCGTGTTTTTAAGAGATAATAACTATCAAAAGATTGAAACTTGTTTATAAGTGGTTTAAATGTGAAATTGCATCCAATGACCATCATTGTATTAAATTGTAAAAATATATTCTAAATATACTTTAAAACCACTAAAATTAATAATTTATCACTATTAATTATTTCGATTGAAAAAGTTTTTTTTAATTAAAATTTAGTAATTTCTACTATTCATCAAAATATGAAAGTTATCCGAAAATTACCAAAATTTCACCCTAAGATAATTTCGATATTCCGAATCCAAAAATGAAGTCCATTTTGAAAAATAAAATTTACAAAATTTAAAAAAGTGGTTATTACTATTCATAACGCCTAGTTTTAATAATATTTTAATAGCATATCATTGTTTAGTGAAACTCGGTATTGCGTACTACACACGCTATCAAGGAAGGTCGCGATTGCATGTAATGAAAGGCAAGTCAAGGATATGTGTTGTGAATGCTCCTTTTGGTGTAGCGTACAACACAAGACATTAATGAAATTAAAAATAATATTTTTCATAAAATCTCGGGGTGTTACATTCTACCCCCCTTAAAATGAATTTCGCCCTCGAAATTCGTCGAGGTTATAAATGGTTTACTATTCGAAAGTTTCTTTAATCGAAAACCACATCGTAAAAAGGAATACCAAAACCAATCTTTAAAAACAAAAGTATGAAACCTAATGGTTACCCAAATAAACTAATCACTGGGTTTCCACATAGGTGAAAATATGGATATGGAAGAGAAATCTAACCATCATGTTCTGATGGAGAGTGGTAGATAACATGGCTTTGGAAAAGCTAGCAATCACAAAGCCATCAATTTGTGACGATCTAAGGTACCATCTGATTCATCAGATATAAGAGAACTAAGACAACATTTTTGGTTTTCAAGATCATTTCCCTAAAGTTGATGAAATTAGAATTAGAAGAAATACTTTCGTGATTTTGGTATAGTCTCACCGTTTGTCGTTCTTTGGACAATTTCCACTTCATCTCTTAAAGAAATGAAGTTGAATTTGTCATTCGTGATGTGTTAGCAGATCATGTGATAGAATGATGGGTCATTCCATCTCTTTCAAACAAAAGGTTAGCAAAAGTTATAAGTCCATCTTATGGTTAATCGTATATGGTTCCAAAAATGAACTTATACTTCATATATCATATCTCTTAATAAAATAAAATTAGTTTCTACTAACCAGGGACTTCCTGTAGGCCAGTGGTAGGCGATAAAGGCCAGTCGCACTTCGGTTGTAGGTTCGATTCCCACAGCCTTGTCCGAAGCGATGGGCTGTCGCCCGTCCTGTAGGTTGTCCTTTTTCTAAAACTATATTACTATAACATGCCATCAATAATATCGATAAAAAAACTTCTATCCTTAAACAATACTAACTTATGTCCAACATAATCCATTCCAATCTTTAGGCTTGTCTAAAATACTATATTCCACTCTCATAATATAGTGAAAATGATTACCAGAGATTTAATACCATCGTTGATCCCCATATATCATAAGATATGTCTTGTTGGTCACATTACAAACATTCAAAGGCCTTAATCATGTATTCTCTTGAATACCTTAGTGAAAACATGAATGCAGTCATAATTCTATATACTCAAACCACGATATCACTTAGTCCTTATATCAATCATGAGCTCATGAATACTGTTAAACATTTCATTTTCTCGTTTTCCCTTCATTATGCGCATATCATCTTATTTCCCAAAAAATATCTCAATCACTTTGAATACCACATTAGACCAACACATAAATATTCCAATACTTTATGATACCACGTTATTTTGGAATCCCATTACATAAACACTTAATCATTCCACCACATCGTTGTCATATTCAACATCGCCAATAGTGATCGCATGTGACTTCCCTTTGTCCTTTGCCTTCAGTGGTTGCTCATGTTGATCATCACTAAACCTTGGATTAGGGAATTTATTAGCATAATGCCCCATTTCCTTGCACTTGAAGCATTGAAGTGTTAGTGGTGCGTTCTCTGCATTGTTTGCTTTATTCACATCCTTAGAATCCCTTTTTCCATTACTTCGACACTCAGCTGCTCGATGACCTTCTTTTCCACACTTAAAACATTTTCTAGTCCCTTTAAGACAATCTCTACCATGCTTCTTTCCACACTTTGTGCATAAGGAAACATTCATCTTCTTTTCACCATTATTCTGAGATTTCTCCTTGAACTCCATCTTTCGTTTCTTGTCAAAACCATGACATGGATATGTAACACTAACTTCCATTTCTACCTTGATAGCACAATGCACAATTTCTTCATAGCTACTGAAATCTCTTATAGCTAATTCCCTTCGAAGACTTGGTTTTAAGCCACTGAAAAATTGATCAACTTTACTTTCAGGTTGGATGATAATGCCTGATGCATACCTTGAAAGTCTTGTAAAATTCGCTTCGAGTATACCAACAGATTCATCATCCTTTTGCTTTAGTTCAAGAAACTCCTTCTCCATCTTTGTTCGAAGAATACGAGGGAAGTACTTATTGAAAAATAAGTTCTTGAACTCTTCCCATTCCATGGACTCAATTTCATCTCTTTGCCTCGTATTCTTGATAAGATTCCACCATTTATCAGCTTCACCTTCTAAACGATATACTGCTAAGATGAATTTATCATTTTCAGAACATTAAAGAACTGAAAATATCTTTTCAGTGGTACTGATCCATTGTTCAGCAACAAGTGGATCAGATGTCCCACTGAAAGAAGGTGGACGTTGCCGCATGAAGGACTCAATAGAATATTGTTCCATTCTCTGCTCATTTGGAAGTCCAGAATGATTCATAGCTTGTGTAAGTATAGCAATAAGATTTTGCACTCCATCTCCCATAACATTTGTTTCTTCAGGAGGACAATCATTGCATTGTCCATTGCATTGATCAACACGGTTCCTTCGGGTTCCATCCATCGTCTAAAACCCAAAAAGAATAGTGTGAGAGGCAAAAATCATGGTAGGGAAAACAAAATAATAAAGGGGGAGTACCTTCAATATCTAACATCTTTGGTTTAATTCTATGATCGTTAGCGTAATTCTAGTACTATAACCTATACGTATACTTAACCTTAGGGACATGCCTAGACATACCTTAGAAATATCTCTAGGGATCTCACTAACGTTTTCGCATCCTAGTTTCCAAAGGATGACTAAAACTTTCCTCTGATACCAACTGTAGAGACTCGAAGCTTGACGTACATAGACATTACATTACTTTTGCGGAATACTTAGTACATAACAAAAACACACACACAAGGATCGTAATAGTTTAGTGTCTTTGGAAACTCGGAATATAATATTCTAATACTGGTGAAAGATCTTCAACATCTCCCATAAAGATCTTCTTTTTTTATACCTAAAACTTTTCTTTATATCCTGGGGAAAAGAAAACATAAAAGGGTGAGCTCAAACGCTCAGTAAGGGTAAACAAAAGTAATATAAATCACATCAAGCACATAACTTTTGGAAATCATAACCTGCAAAAGAGATCATAATTTCATAACATGGGATAAATCATGGTAGTGAAATGTAATCACAATAATCATAACATAAAACATAAAACTTTGTGGCATACACACATAATCATAGAGAATCATTTCTTGTTAATCAAGACTCATTGCCAAGACTATCTTAGTGGACAAAGTCCCTTTCTGAACCGAGTCACCCTCGTTTCGGTCCTGTTTCACTGAACCGGTATAACCTACCATTCCAGCCATGTCTATCTCATGAGATATAAAATCTTTACCCAATGAATTGGAGGGAGATATAGGTCCCACCCATCTTATAATGAATCCTTTCTTATGTGTGCCACATAATCATAAATCATACATCATCGCATAACACATGTAACAAAAATGGTATTCCTGAAACATCATGACATCATAAAACAAATCATATAAGGTAAATGACTTCATAAAAATAATTCCCTCAAAACATAATCAAATCAATGTAATAATAGGGATAAAAACAGAACCCTATATTATCTTAGATGGAAAATAATTTTGATAAAACATTTGAACTTCATTCTTGAGGAAAATATCCTTTTTACTTCAAAAACACTTTTCCTTTCATAACATGTCATACAATTTTAAACTAAAAGAAGTTTATTAAAAATAAACTTGAAAACTTGTAAAGGAATCTTCTTGGAAATTATGTTCTAAAAATCCATTAATGCCGTATAAGTTAAAAAAATCATTCTTCATACTTTTTTCGGAAAAGTCAAAAAGTACCTCGTACAAAAAACGACAAAAGATTCCTTTCTTATCTTTTAATAAAAATTTATCGAAGGGTAAAATTGGATTTAAACAATTGTAGGTGGATGGAAATAATATTACATATTGAGGAAACATGGATGTGGATGATAAAATACACCCCAGTAAATGCCAAAGTAAAAACAATCTCGGATAAAAATTTGATTGTGATATTTTCCCTTACCTTAGGTCCGATTTTCTTCGTAGGTGTCTGAACCTCCTATATAATGATTTAAATAATGTCATCGACTTATTCCAGAATCATACTCATTATTATGATATCATATATGGTTCACTTATGACTTTATATTACCCTTTCTTTTGTAAATTCTATGTTAAAGAGCATTTTGGGTAAAATTGTTTCATTTGTCCTCCGTGTTTTGACTTGTAATTATTCATATGATTGCATTGATCATAATTACTTAAGTTCAGAATATAAAACATGATTTATATATAATATATATTCAAAATATACATATATATAATAAATTAGTAAATGGAAAGAAATACACCGTTCATGGAGACGGTAGGCCGTACGTACGCATGAACGTTGTTTTCGTTTCCTTATTGAGTTGAGCGGAATTAAGTGGATGACATACATATATATACACATAAATCCAGTATCATTATTATGTCATATATTTCATGATTAATTATTATATATACTTTATAATCATTCATTAATGGTTAAAGTGGAGGATGAATCTCATCGCGTCGTGGAGACGGTAGTCCGTACGTACGCACGGGCGATGATATCGTTCTCATGATCGTGGTACTGTATTGGAGTGTATGTATAATATTTCAGAATCAATATAACTTTAAAATAATAATATATAGTTATTATTTACACCATTATACCCATCTAAGTAAGGTGGTGGTGGAAAATAGGTTTCACCACGGCGTGGAGATGGTATTCCGTACGTACGCACGCGCGGTGATTTCGTTTTCCGTAGGATGGATAGATGGTGAAATAGGATTGTTTAATACTTATAATAACATATCAGCATATGAGTGATACTGATTTTATTACTTCATAATGAAACAACCTAAGAAGAAGATGTGGAAGAATAAATAAAGGTGAAAGAATCGGTAACGGAAATTACCTCTTCTTTGAAGCGCCTCTTTGAGACCTCCTCTTAGGGCACTAAAATTGGTCTTTGAGGAAGACCAGAACCTCTAGGATGTTTCTAGGGAAGTGGAGAAGAGAATTTGGCAGGGGTTGGCCGAGCTTGAAGGATCAAAGTTGTGTGAGGAAGAGAGGGAGGAGGTGCCCTTTTATAAGGGAGGAGAGAGGTACCTTTGGAATAACTAAAAATATTATTTTATTATAAAGTCAAGTTCGGTTTTAAATAGCTCCAAATTGATTTATTTCGAGGCTAAGGTGGGTATGGTTCGAAATCCTCTCATCCAATAGAATTTAGACAAGTTTATGTTCCTATTTTAACCTTATCATTTAGATTTAACATTAAGTTAAATAATTTTACTTTTACCGTGTCTTCTTGTGTTCTTACACTATAAGGTTAATAAACTTACTATAAGAAACCAAACGAACCCCAAATTGTTTATTATTAATATATATAACATTATCTAAGTCATTTGGACGAACCTTAGATTTTTAGGAATAAAATAACAATTAATAATATAATATTTGTTTTAAAAAACTATTTTATGTCAATTTTGACACTATTTAGTAATTGATTTTTGTGAAACTCATAACAGAATGATAAGTTATAAAAAAGTTAATTAAATAAATACTAACATGTCATATTAACCTATAAAATTATTTTAATTCATAAAAAGTCTTAAATTACATTTATTTTGGTATTTATAAAATCAATTATGTCAATATTTCATTAATAAGATAATTACTGCATCATCTTTGTGTCATAAATAAATTAAATTATTTGATGTCTAAAAATTACAAATAAAATACCATTATGTAAGAAATCTCTTTATCTTTCTAATTAATATTTATAGTCGAATTTATCTTATGTATAACCCCATATTAAAAATGTTTTAGTAAATAAACTTTGATTTTAACTCTTTTAACACTTCTTTAAATAAATTAATAATAAATGTCCTAATCTAATTCAAGTGGGCCTAAATGGTCATATTTTATTCCTAAGTTTGTTTTTGGTCGAATTACACATGTCCAATAGAATTAGGACATGTGTTAGGGTAATAATAATATCATTTTTACCCTTAATTACCCTATTTACTTTTAACCGTGGTAAATAAAAGTAAAATGTTACTATTCACCAAAAAAAAATTTCATCTCTTTGAACCACATTTTACTTACTTACATCAACCGTGTCTCTCAGATTCTTGAAATTCCACTCACAGAAGCGGTAAAATTATTTTTATTAAAAATTCAGTTTTTTTAACAACCACTTAGTGGTTTCACTATTAATCAAAAATTGAAAGTTTTCAGAAAAATACCAAAAATTAGGCCTAAGCTATATTTGATATTATGAACTAAAAAATGATGTCTATTTTACCAAATTCAAAACATATCATTTGAATTAATTAATTTAAAAATTAATTCCCGTCGTCAAAACAAATAGCGTGTTTTTAAGAGATAATAACTATCAAAAGATTGAAACTTGTTTATAAGTGGTTTAAATGTGAAATTACATCCAATGACCATCATTGTATTAAATTGTAAAAATATATTCTAAATATACTTTAAAACCACTAAAATTAATAATTTATCACTATTAATTATTTCGATTGAAAAAGTTGTTTTTAATTAAAATTTATTAATTTCCACTATTCATCAAAATATGAAAGTTATCCGAAAATTACCAAAATTTCACCCTAAGATAATTTTGATATTCCAAATCCAAAAATGAAGTCCATTTTGAAAAATAAAATTTACAAAATTTCAAAAAGTGGTTATTACTATTCATAACGGCTAGTTTTAATAATATTTTAATAGCATATCATTGTTTAGTGAAACTCGGTATTGCGTACTACACACGCTATCAAGGAAGGTCGCGATTGCATGTAATGAAAGGCAAGTCAAGGATACGTGTTGTGAAAGCTCCTTTTCGTGTAGCGTACAACACAAGACATTAATGAAATTAAAAAGAATATTTTTCATAAAATCTCAGGGTGTTACATTTTTGGCTTGAATCTTCATTTAAAATGGTAAAAAAGATAATAGATAAGGTCTCCTTATTTGAAACCTCTATATTTCATACTAAAACTAATAGGAGATACATTTAATATAAATAAAATGTGTGTTGAGGATAAAAGGCTCTCAAAATATTGATCAATTATTGGTTAAAGTTAAATCTATTAAGGACTACCAAGATAAATTAAAAATGTATTGGATTAATGTATATGTGAGTTTAAAATTTAATGGGAAGATTAATATCATTCTTCTATTGATTAAGTATATGGATAATAAAGATATCCTGAATAATGATATCATGAATGTGTCTATTTTAGATAAATCATTATTTCTTATTTTTATATAATAATGTCCATAATTGACGGGTGTCTTATAGGAATGATTCTTATGAGTATATTTCTTATAAAATGATATATAGATATAAGGTATAACTTATCAAAGATTACAAGGTTATCATTATTATGAATTTTAAATATTTTAATGTTGTAAATTACCACTTGGATAGGGATACAAGTAATAGTCTTTGAAAACACTTAATAAAAAATTATTTATTATGAACTAGAAACTCATTATGGGTTAAGGGTGATCCATGAATTGAAATCCCAAAGATATATTTTAATTCCATATAGATGAGTAAGAGTTTATAATTTACCGCATTAATTATAATTTAATAAATAAATAATTTTTTCAGGAACTATATCATCAACTAAAACAAGCTCAAACTTGTAAATTTGAATAAATTAGTTAATTTCTAGATCATTAATTTATAATGCATCAATAGTAAAATATCTAACCTTTTTTATAATAGTGATGATAAAATAAAATATTCCCATAGTTTATACTTGAGAAATAAACAATATATTACTAAGTTCACCGTCCAAAATCTATTTTATTCTCGATTTTTTACTAAAGGTTATTTCAGTTTAAATTGAATTAAGAAATTTTTCATTCAAATTCTGAAATAGCTTCTCATGAGATTTTGAAGGAGAAAATTTAATGTTAATTTTATGAATTAAAACCTCCTTTCCAAAAGAGTTGGTACTATGAAAAATATCCCCAAATAATTAATGGTTCTAAAACCTATGTGAGAGTTTTCACCTTTTATGTCCATCGTGAAACCTCAAATTCAACCTAAGGGATGTGGGTACCCTACCTATTTTAGAAAATAAATTTTAATTCCCTATGATCCACCCACAAGTCTTGAAACATTGATAATATGGGTTGTGGGTAAGATTGAATATAGATTTTCAAAAATATAGGGGTGTCAATATAAGATGTATATGTGAGGTAAAAATATTAACATTATATATGTTTTTTAGGGGATCATGAAAGATCAAATAACTATTGATTTTCCTATATTTCAAAAAAAATGGATGGGAAAGAAACCAAGTTTAATTATTACATATACTAGTTCAGTTAATGAGGTTCTATACAATAATTAAGTTACTAAAATTTTTTATGGATAAAAAAGGGTTTATAAAAACTTATATTTTCAGAGGCACTATGAATAATGTTATATAATTCACTAACAATTAACTTCACCTTGTCATTGTGGTTGATATTTCCTATAAAACCCCAATAATGGTACCACTTAATTCTAATAGATTAGGAATAATGATGATTTAATGAAATAAAGGATTCCATGAATGAAAATGTATTATTCTTTTGTATAGAAATGGAGGTTCATTCAACAAAATCAAGATCTCTATAGAATTATTTCAGAACACCATGAACTTATACATGACATTATTGTTATAATATTTATAACACAACATGTTAGAATAAATAGATAATTTGATAAACACCCTCATTTTCTCAAAAATAATGAAAATATTTAGATGGTTTATTTTACAGACACATTTAAGGAAAAATAATGTGTATTGAAGTCCCCTAACATTAATGTTTAGTGTGATCACACTGAAATTATTGCATTAGATACCATTAATAAATCATTGTTTATATCAAATTAGTATTATCAAGTTAAAATTTATTCAGAGTCATTAGTAATCAATTATAAATTATTCTAAATAATTATAAATTAATTAATAATTTATTTATTTATAACTAATTAAAATTAATTATTCATAATTATACTAAATCAATTATTAATTTTAATAAAAAAAATTAAAAAATTAAATTTAATTATATTTATATAAATATTATTAATAGTATAAAATAATTATTATTTATTAATAATTAATACTTATTAATGATAAATATTCCAAATTAAATAATAATTATATTTAATTATCAATAGACTTTCCAAATTTTTGTTAAATAATCAAAAATATTTCGTAAATATTTATTCATGGTAATCAATTATCATTAGTTATTCATATTTTTATTTAATAATAATTATTCCAAATAAATTATTAATTATCTTTAATTCTGATTAATTATTTATAATTTTTATTAGTTATTTACTAAAAAATTATAATTATTCTTAATTAATTACTAATAATTATTAAGTAATTATTATTAATCATTAATTAAAATTTATTATTACCAATTATTATTATTATTAAATTACTAATTATTTTCAATTAGTTCTATTTAAAGCTTATTTTTAATTTTAATTAATACTTATTAATTCTAATTGTTACTAATTATTCATAATTAATTTCTAATTATATTTATTTCCCACTTATTATTCGAAATTGGTATTCACTTATTATTAGATAGTTGAAGTGTTAGAATGATATTTTGGGTGACATAGAGTGTAGTTTGAGGATTCATAGTTGGTTTAAAGAATTCGGGTTGGTTTGGGGTGGTGACACCTTCAGTCTTAAGACTATAGGTGGAACTAGGTACCTGATAGGGGTGCCATGGGGACCTGTGTTTCATGTGGATAAAGGGGAACTTTTGGGTGCCACCAGGGTACTTGGAGGCATCATACTTGGTACCTGGTAGGCCTATTGTGGATTTTTTTAAAAATATTCATAAAATGTAAGACTTATCTCTCTTACTTAAATTATAACTCTCCTTTTGAGGGGGGTCGTGATTCATTTCCTTTTAGCCATTCAAATGATCTTCTGAGTTCTCCTCTATTATCTCATCATGTCTCCTTCTTTCACTGTAGCTAAGGATTTATCCAAATTAGTTTTTTCTTGAAAAAATACAATGTAATCCCATCCTTTACTTTTCTTGTAACAATTGGGCCCCACTGACAGCACAGACACCCTGCCATTAACATGGTTGTCAGGTCCTAGCATAACAGGTACCACCAGTTGCCACACTAACACGTGGTCCCCACCCTGGGGCCCACCCACGTGCTCGAACGAGTCATTTTACTAATGAAAGTTTCCACAAGCCAACACATGTCCTTTCCAGTGTTCTTTTTCCTCACTCACACACACCCTAGGAAACATCCCAGAAGGTCACCCGTCGTGATCACTACTTTAGTCCAATAATGCTTAACTATGAAGTTATAACCAGGTTGGCTCCAAAATAGAAAGGTTCACCTTGTTTACATGATTCATATCATTTAGTCATTTAACCCTTTATTATTTTTGGGTGTTACATTCACCCCCCCCCCCCCTTTAGATCACAACGTCCTCATTGGGGGCCCAACATATCAACCCAGGCAGTGCACTTCTCTTAAGGCTGGGAACCACCTCTAATACCAAATACAAAAACTGGGCCCCGTTGACAGCACAGAAACCCCTCCATTAACATGGTTGTCAGGTCCTATCCCAGCAGGTACCACCAGTTGTCATGCAGACATGTGTTCCCCACCCTAGGGCCCACCCACATGCCTGAACCGGTCATCTGACTAATGAAAGTTCTCATAGGGAAACACATGTCCTTTCTAGTGTTCTTTTTCCTCACTCACACACACCCTGGGAAACTTCCCAAAAGGTTACCCATCCTAGTCACTACTCTAGGCCAAGCACATTGGACTGTGAATTTATAATCATATAGACTCTCGAAAAGGAAACTGCATCTTGTTTTCATGAGTCATATTATTTAATCATTTAACCCTTTATCTTTATGGGGTGTTACATTCACCCCCCTATAGAACACAAGGACCTCATTGTGGGCCCTACATCTCAACCCAGGCAGTACACTGCCCTTAAGGTTAGGTACCACCTCTAATACCAAATGTAACAACTGGACCCCACTGACAGCACAGACACCCCGCCAATAACATGGATGTCGGGTCCTAGACCAGCAAGTACCACCAGTTTCCAAGTAGAAACGTGGTTCCCACCCTGGGGATCACCCATGTGCCCGAACGGGTCATCTTAATAATGAAATTTCCCACAGAGAAACACATGTCCTTTACAGTGTTCTTTTTCCTCACTCATACACACCTAGGAAACATCCCAGAAGATCACCCATCCTGGTCACTACTCCAGGCCAAGCATTCTTAACTGTGAAATAATAATTAGGTAGTCTTCTAAATAGGAAGGTTCACCATGTTAACATGAGTCGTATAATTTAGTCATTTAACCCTTTATCATTCTAGGGTGTTACATTTTCACTCTTCTTCCTTTCCTCTTATTCTTATTCACCTTCTTCAAGTGGATTCATTAATTAGGTATTTCTCCATTTTCACAGTGAAATCTCATCTAATTATTAGGTTCCTTTTTTATTGGGTTAGAGAATATCTAAGTGGGTGATTTATAATACATTTATTTCTACTCGATGATGATATATTTTTAAACAATTTATTTTATATTTTTATGATTCAAGGCCTTATATAGGTCCTCTTATATCCTATTGATTTAGGTATTTCTATATATTGTTATTTAGAATGATTATAATGATTTTATTCCTTATTTTTATTAGGTTTTGATTAATTTTTCTATATGGTGATATTAGTTATATGTTTAATTCATTATATGTTGTTATATAATTTGATTTTTTTTATGTTTAGGGGTTTTCATGTTATCGATTGAGTATGAGAGGTAAACTCGTTAGAGATGTTTCGTAGTAGGGGGTTCTAAACCAAGCAGAATGCCTTAGGGGGACCTTTAGGTTAATCTTAAATTATTTTCTTTAAGTTAATAAGTATGATCCAAATAATTTTTTAAAGTTCAAAAACAATTATTTTTAAAATTACTTTATTATTCTTCTTAATGTGCTATTTTTAATGAAAAGTCCATCTTTTACCAAGAAAAAACATTCAACGTACTTGGTTAAGTTTAAAATCTACCTTTAATAAATTGTGAACCCTTAATAATTGATTTGTGTATCATTTAGTATTTATAAATATTTATATCTTTTATAATTCCCCAACTGATGTTATATATTTCTTATGCGAAAACATTCATGTTTTTATTTTGAAATTTTAACTAATAAGAGTTTAAGATGATGTTATGTTTTATAGGTTACTAAACTAGAATTAATGAAAAGTAACTTTATTTTGTCTAAATGAGATAATTGAGGGTTCAATGTTTTTCTTTATTTATCAAATGTAATTTTAAGGTCTAATAACCTTGAGTTCCATCCAATATGAATAGAGGAACCTTTATTAATTTTTTAATTAGCTACAGTATTTGATTTACATAGATTAATAATTAATATTTATAATCATAATTAGTAATTCTAAATAGCTCCAAACCACTCTTCTTCTACCCTATGAAATCTCATATGATTATTGAAGTTCCATAAAAAGTATAGATAAAAAATGGGTCTAGTTTTCTCTATGAAATTTTTTTGCTATTGCATTTATTAAATATGAATATTTTAGTGATTTTTTTTGGAAAATATTATGAATTATTATATGAATGAAAATGGTAAAAATTATATAATGGGTTACAACATAGAACACCCCTTAAATTTTTATATATTTAAGTATAAATAAAGTTAATATGTTAGTAATATAAATATAGGGATGATTTAGAAAAAATATATATTATTAATAAACCCTTAACCAATAATATGGCTTCCATTTAATTATTTTAATCAATATTAAATTCTATAATTTATATTCATATTCAATGAATTATTCCACTATTCACATAACACATTTTACTAATATGAAAAATTTCTAAATGACATTTTGTCATTAATAATCAATAATTAATCTATTATTTACGTATTGTGTAAACTTCTCTCCCAACCATATTTTTATAAATTTTAAGTAAAATATCCATATTTAACCTATATTAAAGAGATTTATTTGGTGGTGTAGAAATAGCTAGAAAAATATGGGTAGAGTAACATAGTTTACTTAATGATCTAGTTATCCAATAATTATTAGTTAAATATTGTTCTACCCATGTTATACTAAAAGGATTTGATTATTGAAAAACCTAGTGACCCCTTGGTTAGTATATAGTAATCACCTTGAGATTTAAAATGATAAACCATTAAATCTTGTTTCTATGTTATAAGTAATTTAATAAAAATAGGATTTTATCATTTTCCAAGGAAGTATTTTCTTAATATTTTAATAAATTTTGAGGACTTCCATGACTTATTTGATTGGTATTCACTATGTTGACATACTTGGAATAATACTTCTATGTTTTTTTTACTTTCACCCTTATTTTCATAGTAGGCCTATATATTTTATATGTTGGGTGATTAGTTTATATAATCATATTTTGTAATTTTTTATTTCCATTTATATTTTAAGGTGATGAAATTTTCATGTTATTGCTTTTGTATTGATCATGATAAACATCATAGCTATTAATTTTATCCTACACATGGATAATTATTTGATTGTTGTGTTTATATTTATAATAAGTATGTATATATATTTTTATATATTTTATAAGTAGGTATATATTCCAATGATGTATAAGGTTGAATGTGATTGGTGTTTTTCCCTTATTATCGTATACACATTTTCCCTTTCAATGTGAGGATCCAGAAGAGCCTGAATTTGAATTCACTAATTATTTTTTATGGGACAAGTTTTTATACTAAAATTATTATTCACTGGAATGGGAATCATGGTTTCCTTATCTATGTTGTCTTATATTAGAACACTAGTATTGAAGAATGTATAATGGTTATTGATCCTCCCAGTATATGGAGTTATACATTGATTTTGTTTTCATACCATGTCACCATTTTATGTATATCTATCAAATTATTCTACTAAAGTGATTTGATATAATTATGTAAATAAAGGTTGATCTGATACATGCACCTGAATTTATTTCAGGTTCATTGGAATCATAGTGGTGTTCCTACTAATTGTTATATCGTAACACACAACATGTGCATTTAGGTGGACATATTCATTTCATAATCTTTTTTAAATGTGCCTACAGATACTAGTTTCCATCGGGATTATTTTTTCTTTTTGAACATGGTATTTAAGGGTAAATGTAGTATTCCACAAGGTGTTGGAACTAGGGACATTTGGTTTTTATTTTTATAGATCCATGTGTATCAAATTCCTTATTTATATTTTAATTTTTACTTTGATGTATATTTTTACCATTTTACATACATTAAAAATGTGTAATACTAGTTTCTATATTTTAGTTTTCTAATAATATGTGGGTAAATCACTCACCTGCTACACTTTGAGACCTATGACATTATTCTATATCCCATTGGAATTGAGGAGTTACATTGTGATAGTAATAGCTTCCCAAAACTATTTGGTTTATTGGGTCATGATCATAACAAATTTTTATCTGATTAGGGGGACTCATATACTTGATCACATAGTGTTATCGATAATGTTGAGATTAAAAGTAAATAAAAGTTATGAATATCAGAAATTTTTAAGTAACCCATAAAAAGGTATCACAGAACTCTTTATGGAAGAATCATATGTTACTAGAGATTTCTTAGTAGATAGGTTTTCACTACCATTATAAGTGAGGTATTAATTCTTCTACCTATACTAAAGGTAAGTAAAAGTCTCAAAAATACCACAAGAATATTCGAGAGGATAATTTAGTGTATATTTGGTTAGTAAAAATAGGTCATTAATATAACCATCTATATATATGATTAAATATATGTGAAACATTAATTAATTATAAGAAATTAATAAATTATATAGTGTTTTCATATTTACCATTTTAGGGGTGATGTAATTAATTAAAGTGTTCACATGGATAGTTGTTGGTATTTCATTGATAGACATGATAATGTTATATTTTTATGTTAATAAATTTTTTAAATATAATTGTAATTAATTATTGATTTTATGGTATAGTAGCATTATGAATAATAGATAATTTCATTTTTCTTTGTTGACATATTACTACCTTGTTAATAGTTAGTTTTGGTTACAACATGACTTTATTTATTTCTCAATATACTAATTCTATACTACTGAATATTTATTATCTAATAATTAAATTATTTAATACCTTGTGATATATTTCATGCATTGTGTTATTGTTTACTTAGTCATGTAGAATATTTTATCATATTTCACTGGGTAAATAATGTGAAACTATTGATATTATGTTTAAAAGTAATAAGGAAAATAATGTTTTATCTCTAATTAGATATATTATTATATAGAAAAAACAATTCTATGATGTTTAGTGGGTACCCTCATATAATCACCTTGTAAGAAAAAATATTAAGCAGTATAGGGCATCACTAAGCCTTTCCAATAGAATTTTAAAATGTTTGAGTCATTAAACTTATATAAGAATGTTTTAAAACGGGATATTGAAATGGGAATTAGAAGTTACTTGATCAAGTAAAAGGTTTTCATAAAATGAGAATGAGTGGAAGATAAATATAAGAATATCCATAGGAAATATTATGGTATGGATCACTATAAAATAATGATAATTTTGATTGTTGACACCTTGAAAATTAAGTGATGAATATAAATATATATAATTTTAAAAAAATTATATTGTTGGTTATTTTTTTTTAGTTTTTATTTGGAGAATTATAAGGAATTGAGAGTTATAATTTGGTTATATATTTTTCATAATTCAAAGAATTGAGATTTTAGTTACCTGGTGTATTGTGGTATACATTTTTTTATGTGATTATATAATGATGCTTGTAAAAATGTGTATTTTGGAGTTAGTTTCTTAGATTTTGATAATAACATAAGGCTATATGTTAGAAGGATCCTAGAAAATTTGATGGGTGTGAGACTTCAAAAAAGGAAATTTATGAGTAATATATTTTTTATGGATGAAAAATTCTATATTGTAGAGTTTGTAATAACCCTAAACTTTTCCATTATGTATTCAATGAAATTTAGTTTTGGATTTTTTGTATATTTGGATTTTTTGAAATTTTTTGGGAGGTCTTTTTCTGAGATATGGTTATTATTGTGACAAGATGATATTTTGAGTATTATAGAGTATGTTTTGTGGTTTTTGAGATAGATCATATAATTTGGGTAGGTCTAGGATGGTGAAAAAATATTCTTAGGACTATAGGTTTCATTGGGTACCCAGTGGGGGTGCACCGGGTACCTATTATGTGAAGTAGAGGATGGGTCACCTAGGGGTTCCCCAGGTACCTTTTGGAATCACAGAACTAACTCATAAATCTAGTTGTAAATATTTTTAAAAATTATACCAAAAATGGAACAATGGTATTTATCCTTAAAATTTTAAGATCCATTCAGAGTTGTCACATGATTTATTTCCTTATAGATATTAAATTGAACTCTTAATATCTCTTACATGCTCCCTTCAAGTATTATTCTTCCTCCATAATCAAGTCTTTATCCAAGTGAGTTCTTCTATTCTTAAAGAGAAGGTAATCCCATCCTTTAATTCTCTACACTTATTCTCTTTTCCATAATATTATTTCCATTCTAAAAATGGGTTTGTTGATGATGGATTTTACCAAAGTCAGGGAGAAATAAAAAAAATTATTGGTGTCATTCTTGATTTTTTTATTGAATTCTTTAGTGGGTGATTTATAATCTCACTCTCTCTCCTTTATTATTATCTATAAAAAACAATTTTTTATTTTTTTCATGATTTAGGACCTTGAATAGGTGACCTTATGTATCATTGAATTATAGATTTCAATTGATTGATAGTTAGAATTAATATAGTGATGTTCTAATTTAATTCCACCTAGTTTTTTATTAACTTTTATATATGGTGATCTTGGTTACATGGGAAGTTGATTTTAACTAAATATGTAACATGATTTAGTGATTTTTAGGTGATTTAATTTTTTCACTCGAGTATGAGGGAGGAACTCATCAAAGATGTTTCATGGTAGGTGGTTCTGAACCATATGTAATATCTTATGAATTTCAATATTTGTATCAAACATTATATTTTTCATGTTAATATGTATGATTTATCTTATTTTATAAAGTTCAAATTTTAGTTTTTGGTCAAAAATCATTTGGTATGCTACATATAAACCCTTAATATGTAATTTAAGTATCATTGGGTATTAATAAATGTTGACCTTATTTATAATTATTCTAATGAAGTTATAAACTTATTATGTGTCCAAATTTATGTATTTAATTTGGAAATTTTAACATAAAATATTAAATTCCATAGAATCTATTACACCACTAAGAAGGGGTGTTGAGTAAATGGAACTTATTCTATAATTTAATTTCATGAAATGGAACTATTTTAAATATTAGATTATAATCCACTTAAATATAAAATTGTACCCTTACTTAATTGAAAGAGAAACATAAATCAATATAGAGAACACAAAATTTTTACAACATTTTATCTATAATGGCTGATTATGTTCCTTCTACAATTGGGTTGATTCTAAGACACATGTTATTTTATATAATAAAATAACAATTAAAATTAGGTTATGAAGGTATAATCCTAATACCAATAGTTTACCCCAACACTTTTTACCTCGAAAATAATTATTCTAGTTCATAATAATTTAAAATACCACAGAAACAACATAATGAGAAACATCACACTTACTCTTGGATAAATCTGCAACAAACACTGATATTCCTCTTAGCCTATGAAATAAAAAATTATTCACCTACTCAAAATATCAATTTATGAAACTTAATTATTCAAGACATTAATTATTAGAAATTTTATTTTGATAAGCTCCCATTAAAATCTGTAAAACTCAGTGTGTTATCACACAATCAAAGATATTAATTTCTAGAAATTATTAGTTTGGTATCTAACTTTATTGAACTCTATTTTGATGTATTATCTTCTAAACTCTCAATTTATGGTATTATCAATTTAAATTCATACAACACATGTTTTATGGAACTCGCATCATACAATGGGATATCACACTGAGGTATTTATGAAAAATAGTTTCTCATAATATCTTTTAATAAAATGGTTATAAAATTAATCTATTTTACATAAGGAATACTCTTGGGTAAGACTTACACTGATAAAATTTTTTTAACACTTCTCGGGATCTTTATTAGTACCCAAAAACTTCTAGTGATTTGTTTTGGGAGTATTTGTTATCAAATTTTATCTTTTTCACAAATATTTTATAGTTTATAAAAAAATAACCTTCACTATTTCAATGTATATAGATTATCATAACATAACATCAAAAACACAATAATTTCACTATTATTAACATCCAAATCAATAGACATACATGGAATGAAACTCCCATGTGGATCATAGATTTTTTAATCAAAAACTTCCATTGTGTTAAATATGCATTCAGTCTCTGCCAGCTTATATGAATATCCATCCTTTTCCAAATATCTAAAACATCGGTCCTAGAATATTCCTCTTTTATAATATATAATTTTCATAAAAATTATATTTTAAATTTTTAATAATTCACACTAGTGTATATTCTAGAGAATTTAACATTATTCTTCTCAAACTACATTTTCTACAGGTATTCTTATTTCTTCTAAAACATCATCATAATTTCATATCATCTTGAACTTTAATCAAATATATATTCAGTAATCCATAAATTTTTACCATTAAAATTATTTAATACATGAAACATAAAATCCTCCTGAACATACATCATTCTATCTTAGCATCAATAGCTATAACTTCGGGTGAATTAACTTCAATATTTATCTTACATTCACATTAATGATATATCTTATAAATCCTATAACATTATAAAATTAACTCAACTAGGATAAAATACTATTATTAAAAAAATAATGATGTAATATCATTTAAAATAACAACATAATATCATCTATCTTAACTTATGATACACCTACCAACCCATCTTCAGCTTCTGAACTTAGCAACCCTAATTTTCAAGCTTTATAACTTTTGATCATTGAAACATGGGTTTATTTTTATCACAAAATACAATAACCAGTAGTTATAATATTATATTTTCTTAAAAAAAATTATATCTTCATCATGAATTTCTGTTAAAAAAATATTATTACTCAAAGGGTTGACAAAAAAACAACACCTTCAATTATTAGAATTCAAGGGTTCTTTAATACCTCCCTTTAGATTTTTGGACACTCCAAGAACTCTTAAATAAACAAATATATATTTTACATCAACCCACAAATATTATTAAATATAATTTCTTAAAAAAACTAATGTATAAAGTAATGTTTTTACTATAATTTTATCCAGTGGTGATAAGAAATATGTGGCCTTGTGATTTTGATTTAAAAAAGTTATTTTGATATACTTTTATTATATTTCACTATATTTTTATGATATCCAAAACTTCATATTCATAAATGAAAAATAGATAGTTTTTAATATAATTCTCCCCCTTTAACAACTATACCCAAATCATTATGGGGGTAACTCTACACAATCTCAAATGAGAGGTAAAGTATAAGCAAGAAGTTTCATCCTAAAATCAATAGACTTTTCCTTTGACATTTATTTTTTTAAAAATATCATAAATTTGATCTTTAGTGGATATATAGTGTAGCCTTAAAATTATATTTTCTATATTATCTTTTAATAAATGATATTTTCTATCAATATGTTTGGATTTTGAATGTTGGAAAAGATTCATTGATAAAAATGTCACATTGAATATCACAAGTAATCCTTAATGTATTATCAGCCTTCACGTTAAAGTATTGTAGCTATTGTTTAATCCAAAACATTTTTGTATAAGAATATTTTACATTATCATATTCAACCCTGACTATATTTAATGTTACTAAACTTTATTTCCTACTATTATAGATCACACAATTTCCACCCAAAAATAATGTTCTTCCTACTGTAGATTGTCTATCATTGCAATAATAATCCCAATAAACATCAATGAAACCTAACTAATTCAAATATTTCATTCTTATATACTATATAATATAGCAAAAGTTTCCTTTGAAATATATCATAATTATTTTATTATATAATATATATGATTCATTTAGAACAATTTTACATTTTTCATACAGAATTTGTTACATATATAATATATGGTCTTGATGTTTTAAGATAAATAAAAGTTTCATTAATTCTTAAAATCACTTAGATTTAAACAATTTCATTCTTCATCTATTTTCATTTTAATACGAGTTGTTATGTGTGTTGATACTTACTTTGAATATTTTATTCCAAATTTACAAAATAATTCACTATTATATTTCTCTTGAGATTAGAAGATGTATTTATCATTCTATGAAACGTGAAATCCTAGAAATTATCTCATCACTCCCAACATTGGAATGTCATAATATGTATTCTTCTATATTGAAAATTTATCACAAGAGAACTTATTTTTTCCTAAAAAATAATGAAATAAACATAAACAATGAAAATTATAGTACATGTATTCACTACTTTTACATATTGGTTAATGTCAACTTTTCCTTTAGAAAAGATAAATTACTTCAGGTAACTATTCAGTTTGGAGTACCAAGCTCTAGGATCCTTCTTTAACCCATAAAACTCTTTCATCAATTTTCACACCATAATTTTATCATAATCTAGAATTAATACTAATAATTTTTCAATAAAAATCTTCTTCAAGATTTCTATTTAAGAATCTCAACATCAAATCCATCAGATAAATTTTTCAGTGCCTTAGAGATGAAACTTCCAAAAACATTATGATAGGTTCTAGTCTTGAAAAATATATATATATTTTTATAGTATACACCATGAACCTATGAATATAATTTGTATACTAGTATAGTCTTGTTTATTTATATCTCTCTTTATAATTATGTTTATTTCTAAATTATAAATTATTTTCTATAACATTCATTTCTTATACTATATGAGCAATATCCAAAGTTTCATATTTCTCAATCTGGTCTAGATCTTCATTCATAGTATTAACCACAGCATATTCTATATTACATCTTTAAATTATTTCGATTCAACCAATGAAATAATAGTTCATTTATTTTCAAGGATCAGTCCTCATCTAGTATATAGTGGAGCCTCCTAAATTCTAATTATATTTTCTAATTTAACGCAAATCTTCAGTCATGGATGTATTTATTTATAATCATCAAAATATTCATCCTCATAACTTATTTGATCTGAGTCGTTATCAACTGCCACTAGCACATTTCTAGTTTCTTTTCTAATCACTCTACCAGAAATCTGAAGTATGTCTACCTTAATGTTTTCAAAATCAACTCCACTTTATATATATATATATATGAGAATTATTTTTAATAATCATTAAATCATAATAATATTCAAACATTTGAATCCTTTTATTCCTATATTTATATCCTCTATTTCAAGATAGATAGTAAATCAAGATCCCTTCTCCTTATTTCTTATTGAATTTTTCTAGATTTGTGTTTCTAATATTTGCTTAATATAGACTTATAATAACGTAAATGTAATTCACTATAGGATTATTTTTGTACCACATATAAAATGGAGTAATTTAGGACTCATTTATAAGTAAATAACTATTTTAAATATTTAGAAAATTATACAATACTTCCCTATAGATGAAGTTTGTTATTTTTAGTTTAGTAAGAATGGTTCTTACCATTTTCACTAGTATTATATTTTTCCTATATGAGACTTCATTTTGTTATGTATTATATGGAGCACTAAATTGGTTTATAATTATATGGTGTTCAAGATATGTTTCAAAATCATTACAAGTGAACTCCTTTCCATTATCATATCTTAGTATTTTTATGTATACTCCCAACTCTCTTTCAACCTATCACTTAAAAATATTTATAAAATATATAACTTTATATATGTGATTTAAAAACATGATATTGTTTATCTAGGTGAAATCACCAATTAATGTGATGAATTATAAATCACCCTTGTTAGAACGTTTTCTCATAGTCCCATAAAAATAAGAATGAGTTAAATCAAGTACACTAGTGGGCTAAATCTCCACCCTTATATGAGTTCTATAAACAAGCATCCCCATTATAAAGTTATCACATATATATTATTTTCCCCTCTCTAGTTGGGGAATTAATTTCACCAATTTATTCATATAAATTTTTTTCATACTTTTTTAAAAAATATGGCAAAGTCTATTATACCATATTTTGTTTTCAACCTTCAAAGATAGGTAATATGAATTATTATGATAACCAATTTCAAATAAATTACCACTGGTTATTTATAATTTAATGATAATCCTTTGATATTTTAAATATTTGATTATCCCTGAGTTTTTTAAAGAAAAATTTATTTCCATTATTAAATAGTTAGTACACTCTCAAAAATCATGTTTAAGACCTTTAATAAAAATAACATCTATAGATTTAATCCTATAGCATCTATCATAGTAGTACCAACACCTTTTATTTTCAAGGAATTGTCATTTTCAAGAGTCATTTCCCCTACATTATTCTTTTTAATGTTAAACATGATTTTTTATAGTATATCTTGTGATAGGAATAACCACTATCAAGAATCAATGTCTTATATTTTTTTATAAAATGCATAGAAACTTCAATAATGAATAACTTTTATTTATTTATCATTTTCATAAATCTCATTAATTTTTTACTATATGAAATATGTCAATGAAAAGTACCCCTGAAATATTCAATATAATGAACCTATTGGTCCCATCTTTTACACATCTCTTCTAAAAAGTCAAATCTATTCTGAGTTTATAGGTTTTATGTGATCTTATTAAGATATTTATTATTCCTTGAACTATTCTTCATCTTCCTATAACAATTTCTTTTTTGTTCAGTATAACTTCACCCCCGAATCATAATTTCTATAAGGGAGTGATATGTTATACCAGCATGAAAAGGATTTCTGTGTAAACCAACAGCACTAGAAGTAGCCTTTGAATATTGATCTTCTATATCAATTGTAGTTCTATCCAAAAAACCATAATTGTTATCCTACCTTATACAGTGCTTCGTTGTGTCTTGTTGTGGTAATTATATAAAAAGTACACATGTCATCCTTTATTGTAAAAAAGGACTTCTCATTACTCTTTATATATTAAAATTTTCCCATGTTTGTATTATAACCCACACTGTTAGAAATTGAAAATTTATTTTGATATTTATTATGGGAATATTTGACTTCCCTTCTTAGGAAAACAATTTTAGAAGCTTGAAATGATTTAGTTTTAAATTCCAATACTTGGTTGAAATCCAAAATAATAATCTTTAGAGAATTTCCATCATCAAGAAAATTTTATTATGCCTTATTTTACTCTATTAATTTCATACATGTATTTTCATTAAGATCTTTCACCATTTTATCATAAGATATAAATTTTATCTTGATATTATTAATCTCATACATGTATCAATCCTCTATTTTGAAAAATTATTTATTCAAATATTTCTTCTTTCCATTCCTTTTCTTCAACTGTATGATTTCATTTCAAATTGTAGTATTATTCTCAAGAAATTATTTGAGTTTGGATTTCAACATGTGTTTCATGTTAGAATCTTCACCTTCTTTATCATCACTACTTAAAGTTTCTTCAAAATTTTCATTTTGAGGAATAATTTGCCTGAATTTTTCAGAATATTATTCTTTTTATTGGATAATAGAGGTAGAGTATCCATATTCTTATTTTCTCAGTATACATCTTCTTTTTCTTCATAAAAATAATTTCTTAATCTCAGTAGATTTTTTGGCCACCATTTAACTTTTACCCAATTTATTTTTTTGAGTTCTTTCATCATTCTCATCATCCTCACACTCACCACTTTTATTATTTATAAAATTAATTAAAAAATGTGTAATACCACTAAAATGAAAATAATTTAGTCTATGTTTACCTTTTTAATTGACTTTTCCTTTTCTGGTATTCCTTGAGAAAAGATCCATAATTCTATTATTCTATTAATTTTCTTCCTAATATTCATATTCACTATAATTCTCATATTTTTCATATTATTTTTTGATTTTTCTCATGGATCCAAAATCTATATCCTCTTTAATATTATTTTTGAATGTAGGATATTTAATCCTCATATAGGTAAATATAATGTTATTTAATTTATCAAGAATTAGATCCCTTATTTCCTATGAAGAATAATATTTAGGATTAAAAATGTTGTGAAAGTTCCTTCTCAACTTGTTAAAAATTATAGAGCCTTAAAACATTTTTTATAGCCTATTAAAGTGATAAAAATCTCATTTAATATTGTGAATTATTCATAAATTTTTTCTTCATCATCCACTTTCACTTCATCGAAATTACTTTTATATATCTTAAAATTTTCTTTATTTGTGTTCAAATTCCATTAAAACTTGATTTCAAGTTTATCCCAATTCTCATTAGTAAATTTGGAAACCATCACCTTTATATAAAATTTTTTATAAGTATATAATAATAAAATTTATTTCCATGCAATTAATATATGTGTTCCTTTTATTAGAAAAATTTCATATGACCATCATTCTCCTTTGGTGGAAATATCATAGTAACAGTATCCATTACATTCAATCCAAGTGATATAAGATCTGGTATCATTATATTCTTCCATAGATGATGATTTTTTCAATGAATATATAAATACCACTATTGTTAAATAAATTGAGTTTTTTAAACATTTCCTGTATCTATCATAGGGAAATTAGGTGCTTTGATATCAACTAAAATTACCAGGAATTGATTATGCCACTAAAAGGTGGTGAATCAGTGGTACTTATTTTATAATTTTTTTCTAAAATAAACATCTACAACATATTGTATTATGATCAAGTAAAATATAAAATCTCATCCTTACCTAATTTAAATATAAATTTAAATTAACATAGGTCACACAATATTTCTATATGGTTTGACTCTAATATGGGTGACTTTTTCCTTTTTGTATTTAAGTCTTGTCTAAGATATAAGCTCTATTACATTCAAATAACAATTAAAAGTTGGATAAGAAGGTATCATCTTAAACTAGGTAGTGTTTCTCAACATATTTTCTCTCAATAATGATTATATTGGTTCCCACTAGATTATAGTAATTCTATAACAACATAATGAGAAATATCACATAGGATCTCAGATTATTCTTCAATAAACACTGATCTTTATTAGATCCTCAGAGATAAAATTATTTTACACCTTCTAAAAAACTAAATTCATAGAAAATAATATTAATTCAATTCAATTATTGAAATTTGTGTTTTTGATAAACTCAACCTTATCTTATAATAAAATTTAGTATTTCTTCACATTGTCAGATGCATTAATTTACAAAATATATCAATTTAGTGCCACAGTTTCTAGAATTCTAACTTCTAGTGTCATAACATCTGAAATATAAATATCTAGTATTCTTAATTTTGATTCATGTAAATATTTGTTTACAAAACTCACTTAACACAATGGAAGATCACAATAATCGTTATATGTGAAATAATTTCATTTAAGATCCTTCACACATATGATTATTATAGGAAATTATTTCATTTTAGGAATGCTCTCAAGAAATCCTCAGGTGAATTAAAATTGATTAATAATTATCCAAATCATCATTAGTAATGAAAAAATATTAATGATGGGGTTAGGTCATATTTATAATAATATCATATCCTATGTGATATTTTTTTTCTATTCCTCAAAATATCTGCCTTCAATCACAAAACACACATAGAATCATGTAACATAACATTAAATGCTCCAAAATTCCATGATACATAACTTTTTTGGAACCAAATCTACACTACACTCAACTCCCATGAGGATCAAGGATTCACACACCCAAAATTTCCAACAAATTGAACTATCTAATGGATTTTTCTGAATTACATGAATATACTTCCTTTTCCAAATATATAAACTACTAGACCTATAATATTCCTCTTTTAGAACATATAAGTTCCATGAAACTCATCATTTCCAATTTTGATAATCTACACTAACATACCTCTTGAATAAATTATCATTAGTATCTTTAAAATTATTTAACTTATACTATTCTCCTGTAAAAATAATTCTCATAATTTTTTATCATATTTACCTCTGATCATAACTATCTTTTAATATCCATAATATCCTATCATCAAAGCTGCTTAATACATTCTTACATCTCAAACATCGAAACATATTACTTATGTTCTTAGAATCAACAATTATAACTTATGGTGATTTATCTTTTAGATTTATCTTTAGAACACCTTGAATATTTTTTTTCTAATTCCTCAAACATCATCATATCAATTTAGTTAGAATCATAAATCATTCTATTTTTATTCATTGTTCATAAGGAGAGATGAATAAATAGAGAAAAAGAATTTATTTCAAAAATAAAAATGTTTATAAGAATTACCCCTCCCACACCTCCCATTATTTCTCACAATTAGATCTCTCAAATTTCTCTCCTAAAAATATTAGGTCTCTTAGCTTAGATATGTTCATGGTGTAAGGATCCCTATGAAAACTTTTATATCCAATGTGGGAGTAGTCTATATTTGATGCAACTCCCACCAATCCAAACTATAGCCACCAAACATTGGACTTCAACCATGGTAGCATATACATTTAACATGTGAAGTAGCCTATGTTGTAGCTACCTAGGGTCTGGTGGGGTTAGTGCACCAGGAACCAACCAAACCATTTGGGCCCATTCAATTCTTTAAATTTATATATAATCTATTGGAGCATTTATAAAGGTCCATCATCTCTCATGAAACAACCTTTTTCAAAAAAATTATTGGGTTCTTATTTATGTGTATATTAACAAGCATTAGTATTTATACATCCATAAATTCACATATCTAATGATAGTGAATGTCGATGTTCTTTATATGGGAATGGTACATGGAGTTATTTCTCAAGTCTAAATCACTTTGACTATCAAAATATACCCTTCACTCCTTTTAGCTGAATCTGAGCTCCTATAAAAATCACTTTATCCACAAAATCAAATTTATAGCTTTTTAATTATCAATGTATTATTCTTCTTTTGTAGATAAAGTGAGGAATTTTTGTAACCTTTACTTACATGATATAGCTTCTCTTTTAAAAGTATTGATAGATCCTGATGTTGACTTATGACTATCAGGATATCCAACTATATACGCATCAATATCACCCTCCAAGATAGGGTCATATCTCCCATATCACAAACATATATTTAAAGTTCATTTATGATACGTCAGAATCCACTTGATGGTATCCTAGTACTACTTCCCAGGATTTGAGAGGAATCGTCTCATTATTTCCACTGCATCTTCTATGTCTCGCCTTAAACACACCATAGCGTACATCAATCTTCCAACTTCTGAGGATTATGGTATCATACATATCACATTTATTTTTACATGGATGATGGACATTAACTATTGATAAAATTAATATGATAGAGAAGAGGAATTATATCTGGTTTGGTTATGTCCATATTGAAATGTTTTTGAACACTTTTAACATACTTCACCTAAGATAGCCATAAAAAAATCCTCTTTCTATCACAAATTATCTACATCCCCAACATATGTTGAGACACTCCAAAGTACTTCATATCAAAATAATTTGATAAATACCTCTTCAAATAGTTAATCTTAATTTCATCCTTTCCAATGATCAACATTTCATCAACATAAGGTAGGAAAGAAATAATGTTACAATTAAAAAATCTCTGAAAGTAAACACACTAGTCATATTATATTTTTTTGTATCCATGAATCACCATGAATCATTCAATATTCTTGTACCACTATTTGGATGTTTTTTAGTCTTTATAAGCTATTATTCGATTTTTATATTAGGTTTTATTATTTAAAAACCATAAAGCCTTCAGTTTGTTTCCTCTAGATCGCCTCTTAGAGGTCATGGTGAATAAAATATATTTTTATTTCCATTTGTTCAAAATCATGGTCCATACTATCAAATAATCCAAACAAAAGACTCAAATTCATACCATATTCACCATAGGTGAAAGATCTCATCAAACTCATCTCAATTATTCGAAAGGAACCCCTTGATTACTAATCAAACATTATGTCTGACCTCTTTTATATTTCATTCATTCTTCAGCCTAAACACCCATTTGTTCATTAGCGTCTTCTTTCCATTTTGGTAGTTCTCCCAAATCATAAGCCCGACCCTTCACTAAAGCCTCCATATAATCATCCATTGCATAAAAACATTTGTGTTTATCAGGATTATAAACAGCTTCATATTATCCTTATGGAACCCCTTCATCTATAATGTCTCGACCTAGGTTCCACACACTAGTGCCCTGAGTGAGTTTTCTACATGACCTCAGACATGCCTCCTAGTATGCCAGAGGCTACTGAATGTCAGTGAGGGTATATTATTGATCATGGGGACATTATACCCTCTTTATCAATGTATTTAAATAGTGTAAAAGAAATTAAAAAAAACAATAGATATAACCATAACCAGAACAATTCCAATATCACATGATGACCAAAATAGGAAATAAAATATCCAAAACTAAAAACTAGATATTTAATGCCAATATGTGTCATGTGTCAACTTGAAAACCCAAAAATAAATACACTAAAAAACCCTAAGAGGGTTACAACACCATTTCTAGTTTTCTTATCCATGATCCATCATGACGCATCCATCTAAAATATGGATCATGCCCTTATCCTACCCTAAAACCATAAAATCTAATTAGGTACTGACCAGGAAGCCCAAGTAGGGTGTGAGTACAACTCAGTAGGCCACCACCAATGCTATCTAAAACAATATCTAGTTAATAACAATGTATTCAGTTTTATAAATAATACATTACAATCAATAAAGTAAACAATTTACATTTATTAAATTAATCTTTATTTACCACATAAACCCTCAGGTTCCTAAGAACACTTGAACTCTCAATATCTACTACAACTCATGAAAGAGTCTAAACTATCCTAAATGGATATCATATAACATAATTCCATTTTTACCATCTATCATGTTAATTCATATTATGACCAATTAGAACCATATTCCAATGCCAACTCATGGGATTAGAAAGTCATGTCTTTCACCCTCTGGGTATTTAGAGCACCAGTCCCTATCCCACACCCTATTAGTATTTGGAGAATCTATCCCTATCCCATACAAATATTAAATTGAATGATTTTTTGTAACTCTCCAAGCTTCCATGGTATGTTTCCCTTTGAATAATACAATAGCGTGTGTTGTATGCAACTTCGAGTTCTAACACACCACAACTAATCAAACTAGCCATTATGAATAGTAATACCCAATTTTTGAAATTTGAAAAATTTTATCTTTTAATATGGACTTCATTTTTGGATTCGGAATATCGAAATTAGACTAGGGTTAATTTTTTGTTTTTTTCTGAAAACATTCAATTTTTAATGAATAGTGAAAAACACTAAGTTATAGTTTAAAACCGAATTTTTTATTTAAATAATTTTTTATTTTATTTAAATTTATTTTAGGTCAAAATAGACATATAATACATATAAAAGTTCAATGTAATTAATTTGAGTAAGTTTATAATAATTTTAGATATATAAAAATTTTATTGAACTTTTTACCGTCTTTTGCCTACCTCCTATTAGCATTTGAAAATTTACATAAAACATAATTTTACCGCTTCTATGAGTTGAATTTAGAAAATCCAAGAGACGCGGTTAATATTAAGGAGTAAAATTTGGTTCATTAAGATAAAAATAGTTTCTGGAGAATAGTAACTTTTAACTTTTATTTACCACGGTTAAAAGTAAATAGGGTAATTAAAGGTAAAAATGATAATATTATTACCCTAACACATGTCCTAATTCTATTGGATAAGTGTTATTCGACCAAAAAAAAACCGTAGGAATAAAATATGATCCTTTAGGTCCACATGGATTAGATTAAGACATTAATTATTATTTTATTTGAAGAAGAGTTAAAAGAGTTAAAATCAATGTTTAATAACTAAACCATTTTTAATCTAGTGTTATACATAAGATAAATTTGAATATAATTATTCATTATAAAGATAAAAATATTTCCTACACAATGGTATTTTATTTATTATTTTAGGACATTAAATAATTTAATTTATTTAGGACACAATGATGATGCAATAATTACCTAATTAATGAAATATTAAAATAATTTATATTATAAATTTCCAAATAAATGTAAATTGATATTTTTTATGAATTAAACTAATTTTATAGGTTAATATGAAATTTTAGGGTTGATTAAATGAATTTTATTTGAAGAAATAATGCTGTTATTAATTTAACAAAAACAAAATAGAAAATAGTTTCAAAATTGATATAAAAGAGTTTTTTAAAAAATATTATATTATTAATTGATATAATAATCGTAAAAATATAAGGATTGGCCAAAGGACTTATATAATCATAGTTTTATTATTAATTAACCACTTGGTATTTTCTTGTAAGAATATAGTTTGTTTATTAACTATATAATATAAAAATACAATGAGACGTGGTAAATGTCAAAGTAATTAACTAAGAGTTAAATCTAAAAGATAAGGTTAATATAGTGACCCAAACCTATCTAAAACCTATTGGTTGAGTGGTTTTCTACCCATCACCACCTTATCCTCTAAATAAATCAAACTGGATCTATTATTAAACGAATATAAATTTATTATAAAATAATACTTTAAGTTTTTTCTAAGGTTCCCCTCACCCATCTTATAAAAGGGCACTCTCCCTTCTCTCTATTTCACACCTTCAAAGCCATTTGGCTCGGCCAACCACTACCAAAATACCCTCTCAACTATCCTACCTTCATCTTAGATGCCTTCCTTTAGTCAGAAATCCAACCTAAGGATCCCTTTTGATCAAATCGAAAGGAAGAACCTGAAGGAGAGGTAAATACCTCACCACATCTTTCATGTTTTTTTCTTCGTCCACTTCTTTAGTCCTTGTTGTTTCCATTATAAAATAATAACTATGGTATCTTTTATATACTGTGATGTTATTATAAATATGGTAAAACCATATTCATTATTCTATCCATCCTTTGAATGACATGTCACCATACGTGCGTACGTACGGCTTACCGTCTCCACGTCGTGGTGTAACTATTATTCAATACATTATTATTTGCATGGGTATAATAATGATGTGTAATGGATTTAAATAATAAATATAACATGATAATGATTATTTATATATGATATACCATCCAATTATATATTATTTTAATATCAAAATAATGATATTGTCTCTCGTACGTATGTACGGATTACCGTCTCCACGAACGTGATAAGATTCATTCCTCGTCATATCCATTCAAGACTAATTTTCATTAGATGATTAAAAAAATGTTTAAAGACTTAATATCATTATGAATGTGAATAAGATACATCCTATCTATAAGAAATACGACTTACATAACAAAGCATATAAAGGAAAAACAATCATTTAACACCCGAAACGACGATAATACTAAGATATTATTAACAATGCAATGTTAAAAGAGAATATATTATATCATATTAATGTATATGATTCTTTTATAATTTAATAAAAATTATTTCACCATTATATAGAATTTTAACCTACCCTCGACCAAGGAAAAGTACAAGGTAAGGGTTAATTTCAAAATCTCTTCATTATCTGAGGTTGTTTATATGTAATTATCTACTAGGATCTCTTTATCATCCACATCCATGTTTCTTAAAATTTATTTCAAAGCATTTTTACTATTTACTATACAATGGTTTAAAGTAATTTATACCCTTGTTTTACTTTTTATAATATTTTTATAAAGGAATATTTCTGTCGTTTTCCAAACAAGGTACTTTACGTCCTTTTCGACAAAACAAAGGAAATAATTATTTTTAACTTATACGATGGGTGCGACTATTTTCCACCATTATAACATCGTCGAAGATTCCCATACAAGATTATAATAATATTTTCAAAGTAAAGGTTTTATTTTATAATTATGTGACTTTTAAATTATTTCAAAAGGAGATATTTCTCTCAAATAGTTTTGATTTCATCTGTCAACATCCTTTGATGGATTTTAAGCTTATATGAAGTTGATTTACGATGATACAAAACATCCATATTTTATTGAAGGTTTCATGATATGTTTGACTGTGGATGTGTGATTTTTATACCATTCATGGTTTATGGATAAATTAATGACATTTTGTATTCTAGTTTAAGACGAATGTTTATATTTTGTTTAAACCTTTTCATATGAGGAATGCATTGGACTTAGTAAGTGACGGGTGGAGCCTGCTATAGCTTCTCAATGCATCGATAGGTCTCATGAGACAAACTAGTGTCTTGGAACAAGTCCTTGACAAAATCTTATTTGTAGTCTTGGCACGAGACCTTGACTATGTGGTTATAAAAGTCTGTCATTATGCATTCCATCAATATGAAAGTGTCTATTGATATTGCATGTGATTATTCGACTAGTAGAATATCCATGTGAGTAAGTAAATGGCATTATTTTGATTTTATATTTTCCATATTATCTTGAATTTCAAGTTTAAAATGCTTTTGTTTTAGTCTTATAAATTGCCTTAAATTTTTATGCTTATTTATAAAAGCTTCCTTTATATTGTTATCCTTACTGAGCATCTCAGCTCACCCCTTTCTATGTTTTATTTTTTCCCAGGATGCGAAGAAGTATATTATGACTGACCTTCAGGGATAATCTATGGGATATGATGTGGTTAATGAAGACAATTTTGTTGTAGTTTTCTATTTTAGGATGTAATGTAAACCTTATGAACGTATCTAGTACTTCCAAGTCTACTAAACTAATCGGTCTTTCAAGACTTTATCTTTTGTGATCATGCCAATGATACGTAATAATGCACCAACTCTGGGCTTCTAGGGTCGGGGTGTTACATTTGGTATAAGAGGAAGTTTAGTAAAAACCTTGGAATCTAGATTTAGATAAACTCTGATTAGAGCACATTACCCTAATATAGAATTTGAGGATTAGTATATAAGAACATCCTATAATTTTGGTATTGTAGAGATTTTTTGAGTTTTCCAATCAATACATCTTTGACTAGATACGAGCAGGTAAAGGCGGCTCTAGATATATGTACGTAGGGGTAAAACCTTAAAACACCACTTTGAGCTAGACTCAAATGGGAACTAGGGTACAAAAATGGGCCTTGCTGCACTCTTGGTTACGACACTCCTGGGGGATATGCTTAGGATAATTCTCATTTTATTTACAAACCATTATGAAGGTTTTATGAGTATATACTTCCTCAAAGAAAACATTTATATGATTATGGATTATATCCATAAACTGTTCAGTTTATGTTAAGTGTTTTACAAGTTTGGAACTATGTATTATGATTCATAAACTAATTTAGTTTATCCCATTGTTTAGAAATGGATTATAGTGGAAGGAATAGAAACTGTATCAATGCATGTAATTAATGTATGGATTTCCCTCCTACTCAAGATAATTTTAGTGGAGATGGTGATGCAGTTGGTGCTGATCAGCTTCTCACCATACTGGGACAACTCACTCAGGTTATGAATAATAACCTTACCCGTATAGAGCACCCTGATCCATAGCATGGAGGATCAATATTAGATCGCTTCATGAGGAAAAAACCACCAACATTCAATGAGAGTAAAAATCCACTAGTAGCTGAGCAATAGATAAAATCCTTGGAGAAAATATTTCACGCCTTGGGGAGTAGCGAAACAGAAAAAGTTGTTATGGTATTTTACCGCCTCACTGGAGATGCAGATCAATGGTGGTCATTGATTCAAAACACAAAAGAAAATTATGAAGTATCAAATATGGAATGGAGGTGGTTTAAATAAACTTTCTTAGAAAAATACTTTCTACATGACCATCGAGTGGATATGGAAAGACAATTTCTGAGTCTGAGGAAAAAGGAGGATGATAATGTCGCAAAGTATGAAGCTAAATTTACAAGGATAGCGAGGAATGATGAAGATTATATACGTAACCCAAGAAGTAAGATTTATCGTTTATTTGATGGGTTAAAACTATTTCTCCATCGAGTATTAGTCTCATAATCTTTCTCGTCGTACAATGATATTGTCTCATGTGCTATCAAGACAGAAAAAGGATTCTCTAAGTCTTATGACTTTAAAGCAAAGCAATAGAAGAAGAGATCTTCTGAACACTCTGGAAATGGAAATAAAGGGTAGAAGGGAAAAGTTGAATATCCATCCTGTAGTAAATGTGGGAAGAAACACCCTGGTACTTGTCTGAAGGAAATGGGAGTCTGTTACAAGTGTGGTGAAAAATGCCACCAATCTCGTGATTTTAAGGTGAAGAAAGAGACTGTTGATGTTGAATGCTACAATTGTAGAGAAAGGGGGAATTATGCAAATGAATTTCCTAAGCATCATGGAAAATTACCTCCGAAAAGGCCAAGGGATCAAGGCCAAGCTTATGCAATCACTACTGCTGAGGTTGAAGCTCAGAAGGACGTGGTGGTAGGTAATTTAATGGTTTTCTCAAGTTAAAAAATGCTTTATTTGGTTCTGAATCATCGCATTGTTTCATTTATTCCCTGTTTTCTAAGAAAATTAGATATTTCCAATTTGAGTTAACAATGGAGTTGTCAATGAAAACTCCTATGGGAAGTATCATTACAACATAGTTTTGTGAATCAATCCCCATTAGAGCATATAAATGTTCGGTATCTACTAATATCATCATCATACCCATGATTGAATTTGATATAATTATCTATATGGATTGGATTTCAAAACATGATGCAAAAATTTATTGTAAGAAGAAGGAGGTTACACTACTGGAAAATGGGTCTATACCCATGGTTTTACAAAAAACCATGGGTATAGAGTACCCCTATTCCCACGGTTTTTCATAACCATGGGTATAGGGTTAATATGGGGACCTATACCCATGGTCTTGCTTCAAACCGTGGGTATAGGTTTATTTTGAACACCAATACCCATGGTTTTGAAAAACCATGGGTATATGTGTTTTTTTTCAAACCCTATACCCACGGTTTGGCCAAACCGTGGGTATAGGGTATTTTCTGAAGACCTATACTGACGTTTCTTCAAAAATGTGGGTATTGGGGTTTTTTTTGAGGCCCTATACCCACGGTTCTCCAGAACCGTGGGTATAGATTTCCCGCATTATGGCGGGGAAATAAAACTAGGCGGGACGTGGAAAAAAATTGGCGGGGAAGACATTTTTTCACGGTTAAGATTAATATATTTACAATAATATAGATATATTATTTCAAAAATCTTTAGTTCAGTTGGTAAATCCTTCTGGGCGGGATCTGTATGTCGCGGTTTCAAATCCCTCTGGCAGTGATTTTTGAATTTAAATACTGCACCGGATTATATTAATATATATACGAAGATATATGCATACATAATTGTTAAATGTCGCAGATGGGTTAGTGCGTTTGTGCGGCGCGGATGTGATGTGTTTCATGAGACATGGGTTCGATTATCTGGGGCTACGTTTTTTGAAATTTAAATACCACGCTGGGTTATATGAATATATATAAGTGCATATATGGTTATATAGCAAATAAGATTCGTAGCTTGGTTGGTCGGTTGCTGGGGGCGCATGTTAGGTGTAGCGTGAGGCATGGGTTCAATTCCCCCCAGTGTCGAAATTTTTGGTTGGATTTAAATTAACCATGGTTTGAAAACCGTGGGGTTAGTTGTGTGCCACGCTGTAACAACGTTGTGCCACATCTGACTCCCCTATACCCACGGTTCTCCAAAAACCATGGGTATAGGTCAAGACCCCTATACCGATGCCTTTCCATCCCACGGTTCCCAAAACCGTGGATATAGGTTGTCTTTCCAGTAGTGTTATGATTTTTGATGACGATGATAAAGAACACCTTATCTTTAAAGAAGAAATGTCACCTCCTAATTCTTATTTAGATCCACCCCCAGTAGCTCAACTAAATTCAATTATTGGGGAGGAAGAGAATAAAATAACTATGTATGAGGAAAATAATGTTCAAATAGAGGATGTACCTATTGTGAAAGAATATGTTGATGTGTTTCTAGAAGATTTACCTGGATATCCTCCAGAACAAGAAATTGAGTTTTCCATTGAATTAATTCCTGGTTAAAGGCCCGTATCGAATACCCCATATAGAATGGCCACTGTGGAATTAGTGGAACTGAAGAAATGACTGGAGGAGTTGATTAATAAGGGATTTATTCACCCTATTTTATCTCCATGGGGAGCCCCTGTCCTTTTTGTTAAGAAGAAATATGGATCTATGAGGTTGTGTATTGACTATAGGGAGATCAATTCTATAACAATAAAGAACAAGTATCCACTACCTCGCATTGATGATTTATTCGACCAACTTCATGGAGCTCAATATTTTTCAAAGATTAACCTAAGATCTAGATATCATCAGTTGTGTGTGAAGAAGGAAGACATTCTGAAAATAGCATTTCGAACCAGGTACTGGCATTACAAGTTTACAGTAATGCCTTTTCGATTGACTAATTCACCCTCTGTCTTCATGCATCTAATGAATAGAGTTTTCAAGGAATATCTTGATGAATTTTTAGTGGTATTTATTGATGATATCTTGGTATAATCCAAAGGCTATAAATATAATGAAATAACTTGCGCATTATCCTGAAGACTCTTAGAAGACATGAATTATATGGGAAGTTTATAAAGTGTGACTTCTGGCTTCAGTAGATATCTTTTCTTGGACATATTGTCTCTAATGATGGAATCTCTATTGATCCTTCAAAAACCAAGGCAATCCAAGAATGGACAGCATCGAAAAGTATAATTTAGGTACAGAGTTTTATTGGTATAGAAGGTTATTATTGACGTTTCGTCCAAAAATTTTCCCGATTAGCTAACCCATTAACCAAGATCACACATAAAGGGGTTAAATTGTTTTGGAAAAAAGAGTGTGAAGAATGTTTTGAAGAAGTGAATAGAAGATTATTTGATGATCCTATCTTGACTCTACCATTGTGGAATGATGGGTTTCTTATTTATATTGATGCTTCAAAGAAAGGACTTGGTTGTGTCTTTATGCAGAATGATAGATTTATTGCCTATGCATCATGACAGCTAAAAATTCCTGAGCAAAAATATCCTACTCATGATCTTGAGTTAGCAGCTGCAATCGTTGCTTTAAATATATGGAGACATTATCTCTATGGTGAAAAATGTGAGATATATACCGATCACAAGAGTTTAAAGTATATTTTCTCACATAAAGAACTCAACTTGAGGAAAAGTAGATGGATTAAACTACTCAAGTATTATGATTGCACGATACACAACCTCCTGGGAAAGGAAAATATGGTGGCAGATGCTATGATCAGAAAAGATCATGGAGTTTTGAACAAGATGAGAGTTTAAAGGGATCCTATTTTCATGGATCCAGTAAAGATGGATATGGTAATAACCATGGAAGGTGAAACATCAATGCTTTTTCAAATGGTTGCTAAACCATCTTTATTAGGAAGGATAAAAAGTTCTCAAGCTGATGATGAGGAGTTTCAAAAGAAGATTAAAGCTGTGAATGAAGGGAGATTGAGTGACTTCGTATATGAAGATGGAATTTTGAAATTTGGGAAGAGACTTTGTGTTCCCAATATACCTGATCTAAAAAGGGAATTGTTGTATTATTCTCATAGTTCCAATTTCTCTATACACCCCGGTAGCACCAAGATATATAGTGATTTGAAAGAATATTTTTTATGGGACAACATGAAGAGGGAGATTGCTGATTCTGTGTCAAGATGTATGGTTTTTCAACAAGTGAAAGCTGGAAGGCAACAGCATGGATGAATCATGCAACCTATTCTCATACCTGAGTGGAAATGTGATAATATTACGATGGACATGGTCATGGGACTACCAAAGACTCCTAAATGGAATGATGCAATATGGGTCATTGTTGATTGTCTTACAAATCCAGCACGTTTTCTTTTTATAAGAGAAGATTTATCACTTGAATGTCTAGAAAGACTATATATTAATCAAGTTGTGCGACTTCATGGATTACCTCTATCGATTGTTTCTGATCGTGATCCCCATTTTACAACAAGATTCTAGAAAATTCTCTAGAATGCTCTAGATACTAAACTTTGTTTGGGCACTGCCTACCACCCTCAAACTGATGGACAATCAGAACGGACTATTCAAACCATAGAAGACATGTTAAGATCATGATCACATGACTTTCAATGTATGTGGGATCAATATTTATCTTTGGTAGAATTTTCCTATAATAATAGTTTTCATTCAAGTATTCAGATGGAACCATATGATACATTATACGGAAAGAGTCGTCGCACACCAACCTGTAGGGATGATGTTGGTGAAATAAAACTCGTAGGCCCTGAAATTGTGGAGGAAACTATAGAAAAGGTGTAGGTAATCCAAACCCACATCAAAGAATCTCAAAGTAGGCAGAAGATCTATACCGAAAACTGAAGGAAGGATTTGGAATTTCAGGTAGGAGATCATGTTTTCTTGAAGGTATCTCCATGGAAGGTAGTTATACAATTTTTTAAGAAGGGTAAATTGAGTCCCAGGTACATCGGACCTTTCAAAATTCTAAAATGAATTGGGGTTGTAGCTTACCGTTTGGCAATGCCGCCAAGTCTCTCCAGAGTTCATGATGTGTTCCACGTATCACTATTGAGAAAATACATGCCTAACCCAACACATGTACTCACCTATGTGATATTAGAACTGGAACCCAATCTGTCTTATTACGAAGAGCCTATAAATTTTCTTGATATAAGAGAACAAGTGTTGTGAAACCAAACAATTGGTCTGGTAAAAGTTCTATGGAGAAACCATAAGATGGAAGAGGCAACGTGGGAACCTGAGGAACTTATGATGAAGAACCACCCAAATATTTTTATGCGGTAGTATTCTAGAAATATCATGGACTAAATTATTTTAAGGAGGAGATAATGTAACACCCCAAGATTCCATGGTACATTTCCATTGGAATAATACAATAGCGTGTGTTGTACACAACATCGAGTTCTAACACACCATAACCAATCAAACTAGCCATTATGAATAGTAATACCCACTTTTTGAAATTTTATAAATTTTATCTTTCAAAATGGAATTCATTTTTGGATTCAGAATATCGAAATTATCATAGGGTGAATTTTTTGTATTTTTCTGAAAACTTTCAATTTTTAATGAATAGTGAAAAACACTGAGTTATAGTTTAAAACTGAATTTTTTATTTAAATAATTATTTATTTCATTTAAATTTATTTTAGGTCAAAATAGATACATATTACATATATAAGTTCAATTTAATTCATTGGAGTCAGTTTATAATAATTTTAGATATATAAAAATTTTATTGAACTTTTTACCGTCTTTTACCTACATCCTAAGAGCATTTGAAAATTTACATAAAACATAATTTTACAGCTTCTGTGTGTTGAATTTTGAAAATCCAAGAGACACGGTTAATATCAAGGATTAAAATGTGGTTCAATAAGATGAAAATAGTTGTAGACACTGAAAAGCGCTCTAGGGTCGAAGAAGGTTTCCAAACGACAAAGTGAAGTCATATTCGGACTTGGGGACCCCGTCCGAGGGGCCTGGAGGGGCCGCATGAAAAAAATTCATAGGTGCGTGAAAAAAATATACCCCACGCAGAAGGTTCCAGGATTCACGAAAGGCATTCGGCATGGATGTGAAATATTTCGCGTGCCTGCCTCGCGCGGTGGACATTTCGCACTGCCGCCTCCAGCGCGCAATTATTTCACGCCGACTTGGTTTCTGTGCCCCTAGATTTCTATAAATAGAGGTCGAACCCCTTCCAATCTGGGGATGAAGAATCTGAACCAGCTCTCGTACCTGAAATTCACCTTTTGTGCATGCAAAGATGGCCTTCCAGTACGGTTCTTTTCACGCAAAGTCACCTCGGGGTCTGCCTTTGCGCGAGATAACCTTGGTTTAGACTGAATTATAGTCCCTTCGGGGTCCACCCCTTGCACGTAATTCCTTCAACTAGCACAAAGGTAAGCTAATTTCACGTAATTCGGTTCAATTTCATGCACTCCAGTCATTTCACGTAGCCTCTCCCAACTGCATGCAATTTGTGCTCCTTGCCCGAAATCCTTTCTATTTGCTCGCAAAACCTCGGCTCCTTTTCCACGTGATCCTCGCTGATTCTGCACTAACTTGGTGTTTTGAACACAAGGATTTCTATTCTGTGCACAGGCCTCAAAGGTTGTGTGTAACTATATGGGACCCCATTCCCCGCACTCCTTGGGCGTACCGCTGTGCGTGTGTCTGATACTCTTCTTGTGGATGCCATTTGTGGGTGTTTCTCACACCTCGGGCATCTACATCATACACCAATTTCACGTACGACCTTCTAGTCTCGTATGAACTAATTTCAAAGTCCCTTGGATGGTTCTTCCCACTGCGTTTTTTCACCTCATGCTTCTTCACACAGGCACGCTAACAGCTATTGCTTCTTCGCATAGCCACGCTAACATAGACCCCCGCGTTGGTTCCCTCCATGACGCCCCCTTACTACGGCATTGTCGGTCCCCTCTCCATACTAAGGGGAGGAGGTTACCGATTATGTAAAACCTAGGGGTGCGGAGTGCACCCACCTCGTCTGAGCTGCAGGATGTTAAACTGTCAAGCACCACCTTCCTCAGCACATGATGTTAAACTGTGACCCTGCCCCGTGCTTCGCACAAAAGGTCCCCTGCCTTTGACATTCTACACGCCCGCTTGTTTCAATGGGGATGGGATCACCCCTCGCAGGGGATGATATCCTCCTTACGGGAGCAGCATTTGTTCGCAGGGAAAGGGAAACCTCCTTGGTGTAATCGCCTGGCCTTTCATGAAGGAGGTAGCATCTCTGCTACTCCTCACTTCCTCAATGTCAAGGCTATGAGGGGAGATGGGTACAGGGGTCTCTTTATCCTTTCCCTCTCCTTTTGCGCTTTGTCACCATCAGGCCTCCACCTTGGAGTATGCCCCGATTTCTAAGGCTACTAACCACGCATAAGCCCCTGTTTCCTCTTTGGGCTACTCCACGCATAAGCCCCACTCTGCTTCCCACTGACGCACCTTTTGCAATGTGATCGTCACGTATCTGGTGCCTCAGGTTTCTCATACTGATCATGACTCATGTGGGCTTAGAGTAAGCACCTACCCTGACCATACAACCTTGGGCCGCCTCAGAGTTTAAGACACAACCATTCCAAACTATGGGGACTTTGATCGATGTCAAGGAATGGTACGTAGGAAGCCTCCACGAGGATCAATCCCACCACCCAGTCGTTTAAATGATGTCGTTTCACCAACACCGTGGGCCGCCTCAGAGTGTAAGCCCCAACCATTCCGAACTATAGGGAATTTGATCCATGTTAAGTCATGGTACGTAGGAAGCCTCTACGAGGTTCAATCACACCACTTGATCATTCTGACCACGTCGGTTCACCAACACCTTGGGCTGCCTCAGAGTGTAAGCCCCAACCATTCCGAACTATAGGGACTTTCATCCATGTCAAGGCATGGTAGGTAGGAAGCCTCCATGAGGTTCAAGCCCACCACCTGGTCGTGCCGACCACATCGGTTCACCAACACCTTGGGCCGCCTCAGAGTGTAATCCCCAACCATTCCAAACTAAGGGGAATTTGATCCATGTCAAGGCATAATACGTAGGAAGCCTACATGAGGTTCAAGCCCACCACCTGGTCGTTTCGACCACATCGGTTCACCAACACCTTGGGCCGCCTCGGAGTGTAATCCCTAACCATTCTGAACTATGGGTACTTTGATCCATGTCATGGTACGGTACATAGGAAGCCTCCACAAGGTTTAAGCCCACCACCCAGTCGTTCTGACCACGTCAGTTCACCAACACCTTGGGCCGCCTTAGAGTGTAAGCCCCAACCATTCCGAACTATATGGACTTTGATCCATGTCATGGCATGGTATGTAGGAAGCCTACACGAGGTTCAATCCCACCACCCAGTTGTTCCGACCATGTCGGTTCACCAACACCTTGGGCTGCCTCGGAGTGTAAGCCCCAACCATTCTGAACTATGGGGACTTTGATCCATGTCAAGGCATGGTACGTAGGAAGCCTCCACGAGGTCCAAGCCCACCGCCTGGTCGTTCTGACCACATCGGTTCACCAACACCTTAGGTCACCTCAGAGTGTAATCCCCAACCATTATGAACTATGGGGACTTTGATCCATGTCAAGGCATGGTACATAGGAAGCCTCCACGAGGTTCAATCCCACCACCCGGTCGTTCTGACCACTTTGGATCTCCCCCATCCCATATGACGTTAAACTATATTCTCCATATGAACTACAAGGACATTGATTCCCTACCACGAAGATACATAGGAAGCCTCTATGAGGTTCGATCCCATCACTCTCGGCTCATCCTGATCTCTCCCTCGAGCCCATGTGTCTCGGGAATCTCATGCCCCAACCCAGAGGTTTCACTTCTTCTAGGTCCCATCCATGCGTCCATTCTCACGGTTTGCCTCCTTAGGTGTCCCATCGTCTCATCGAACTATGTGGAGTTTGATTCCCTACCACGAGGATGAGTAGTAATTCTCTTCGAGGCTCAAGACCGAAACCATCATCATCCCCATGATGGTTGCATCTTACTCACCACCCCCCTCATGAAACCATCCATCATCCATCCTGATTCTTACCCAGGGCACCACATCCCGATGGGATCATGCCACCCCACTTCCCATTCCATCAGACAACATTCGGGAAGACACCCACGTGTTGGCCCCAATATTGGTGTTCCCTCTGGGGGGTTCCTCCATCTAATCCATGCTAATCAGTGTTCCGATCAGTCTAATCCATCTCTGTTGGACGTTAAACATACGGCATACCCTATGTTAAACATGGGAAGCTGAGGAAAACCTCAGATACATACCTATAGCATACAATTCCTTGCATTCGATGCAGGATGCCTCGGGCTTCTACACCCTCGAGAAGCCCTATAATAAGGGACAGAATATTGACATGCCAATTCCCCAGCATCCAAACATGCCATTTATGCTCCAACGTGACTACTCCCCAAACCCAAAAGTTCTTGCCCTGGCTAGACCCCTTGGAATGTCCTCGCAAAAGTAGTATAATTAACTGGTGTCCATGAAGATATGGTGTCGGGAAGAGTTTCACGAACAACATCTTAAATCTATGAGGGAGACCCGGACTAGGTGACGACCTCTGAGGAGGAATCCACAGAAGGAAGAACCGACATCCCATCATCCTATTTCGATCAAGTAGAATACATCCCTGAATAAAGATTGGATGCCGCCCACCATTGAAAAGTGGGAATGCGGGGTAATAGCTGCGCGTCCTCTAGGTGGCAGATGTGCGTGCCCCGGTGAAAGTGTCAGAAACAAAAAATGGTGAACCCGATATGAATGTATTCTCCTCAATATAGAGACTAGTAGCGTTCAATCTATCCATGGATTAGCATGTCACCAGACCCCGTCATTTGGAACCATGTCCCACCAAGAAAATAGCAGGCCTGACATGAAATTCGCCAAAAGTTGGGGCAGTCAGGACGTTGAGCATTCCGATCTACGACGTTGTCAGCGTGGATCCCTATTACTGGCCACGGAAGACCGAATGGCGATGGGGAACTGGTTGTCAATTTCTTTTCCTAAAGTATTAATGAGTTCATCTCCCTGCTTTCAGGAACCAAGTTATTGCATCCAGAACCCGATCACCACCTGTCCACCGGCGCAGGGGTGGGGGAAATACCGACGTGGACACCCCGTGCGGTTCCACCTCATCTATGACGGCCTCAACCGCCACGATTCCTGGGCACCTATTCCCACTCTCCCCATAGGAAAACATCTATCAAAGGGTAATTAATGAATTTGTATGCAGCTATGAGGAGGAGGGAATTATCCCCACTAAGGATATGGCCTGCCTAGATCTAGAGGCGACCGCGCCTCGCCGTCAACGCCGCCCCCGAGGGCCGCGCTAGGAGCCACTGCTCCCCACCCCAACATTCAATCGTTTTAGGAGCTTGTCCCTGAAACACCTTTACAACTCCCTGCCCTACGCTGACGAGGTAGGGGATGTTCGTTTCAGCCTGATCGGAGTCCCGCTCCAAGGGTTCCCGGTGAGGGATCCCACCAGGCTGCATCAGTGCCTCCACCTGGTTCCCCGAGCTGAGAAGCAGGTAAGCCACGCGCCTGCTCCCCCAGCTCCAGTTCAACTAACTTAGCGCTAGCATCGGGCACAAATGGAAGAGGGCGCCTACCGTGGGGTGTCAACGTCAGCAAATATTGTGGCCTGAGCCACCGCTGACTCACATCCCCAACTCCATTCATACGTTGAGTAGGGGCAGTTATATACCCGACCTAGATTGAGGCCCCAACCGCCCCACGTGCGGGCTGGGTCAACTCTCTAGGTCTCCGGCACAGGCAATGGCCACTGCGGACCAATCTGCAGCAATGCAGCCTAGTGCGGAGGCCCACTCCGTACCGCCACTACGGAAGGTGCGGGCCCTCCCTGCTTCCAACCCCATCTTGGCGGTCTACCTCGCACCACCTTCAACCCAAGCAAGGGTCTTCCCCATGATAGCAACACTCAGTATGGGGGTCTCTCCCGCTCTCACTACACTGGGTACAGGGTCACTCCCCCTACCACAGACCGCATGTATGGAGACATTTCACATCCGGTCACTCTCCAACATGGAGGCCCTCCCCATGTCTTCGTATCAGTCAGTGAAGGTCCTCCTCACCCTAGCGATCGGAGCGATGGAGGCCAACTCCGCTTCACCAATGCCTATCATGGAGAGCCTAACCGTGCTCGGCTTTACCAGTATGAGGACCCTCCTCACACTGATGTAGTATGGGGAAGTGAGCATGTAGGTCCTACCCATGCCCTTACTGCTCCTACCTATGCTTTTTTAGCATTAGTGGAGGTCTTTCCCACTCCAGCGCTTCCCACGGAGGTCCTCCCCATGTCCCTTTCGACATTTTCCCCGGTGCTCCTTGCACCACGGCCCACCCCGGTGGGATCTCTCTCCACCCCAGCACCAGTATGGCCGAAGGACCTCCTTGTGCTAAAATTTGGCCTTACCCCAAAGATCCACCCAGGGGTAGGAGAGCAAGTGGTATCCTCCACAAGTGGAATTCTAGGGAGGTCCGGACAGGGATCAAACTAGTCCTCTACTCAGACTCCGAGGCGGAGTATGACTCAACGCAGGAGCCCTCCCCTCAGTCCTCCGAGTCAAATGATAGGGTAGGAATGAGGCGCATCAGCCTCATACTCCCAGAATGTGAGTTCCATAAGATACATGCCTCCCTACGAAGGTATATACAAGAGGACGATAACCCGGAATTTCCCCAGGGGCCGATCACCCAGTCGCCACCGTCATCTCTGAAGGCGCCCTCTGCCTCAACTAGAGACTACAGAGAGCTATTTTGGGGTTTAGTGAAAGGAGAGTCGCCACATAGCCCACCCTCGGCAGATGTCGATGATGGGTCATGAGATTTGGTCGTTGGTCCATCCTATCGTGATATAGTGGCCAGGTCGCTACAATCCTCAGAGGACAGCCCAAGATTCGGTGGCCAGTCAGCTCGCTCGCCTTATTCTCTGCCATCCAGCCCGTCATCTTGGCGGTCTGCCTCAGTACCACTGCCAGTTCCTCAGCTACTCCCAGTTGACGAGTGGGTAAATCAAGTTACAGACCCTGAATCTAATCCAAGGAGATTTAGGACCATCCTCACAGCAGACCACTTCCCTGAGAAGTTTTGGCCTGTGGCAGTGCCAATCTTTCGGGCATCGGAATCCCTTTCCCTAGAAGAGTTTGAATGATTCTGCCAAAACCTCTAGGCGATGCACTTTCACCTTCAACATAATCAAGTGATTTATCCAAAGATCCAAGTGAAAATTGAAGACATCAGTGAACAATGATGTCTGGTTGACCTAGCCACACTCCCTGTGGTCCAGCACCCTGAGTCACCTGGCCACCAAATGGCCCTACAAAGGCAATGCATTCAGAGTTTCCAAGTACTCCACAAGGTTACTAGGGAGGCTACCCCCACGTGCATGTTTGTGGCTGGGGGAAGTATGCCACCCTCCTCTTTAGTGCTATTCATCGGAAGCCCGACTAACTAGGAGACATTGAGTACATGCCCCTGAGAAGAGGTGCGATCAACATGACCGAGCTATCAGGAGGGGAAAATGAGATGGAACTCCTTGATGGGAACTCCCTCCCTAAGTATGTGCCCCCACTACTGGAACCATCGAGGAGGATTACTTGGTAGAAAAGGAACCACCTAGGTCTCCCCCCACCCACCGAGGCATTGGTGCTCAGTCGGAATGTCGGCAAGGGAAAAGAGCACGTTGGGGTTGTCAAGCACTCTGACCCATCCGCTTCAGTGAAGAAGACAGAGGAGGACCTTGAGAAGGACACATTGCACCACCATCTTGCGGAGCAGAATAAGTTGGTTGATAAACTCTTGTCTAAATGCGTTGCAGAGCGACGACCAGATTATGGTGATTCTAGGTCGGGGCAGCAGGGGCAGGAACAGCTACTCCTTAGCAAGCTGCCCCCAGGAAACCTTGATCATGTCGCTCCCGTAGATAGGGCGGAAGCCGGGACTTACGTCTAGAAGGTGTGGTATGTTTCATCAAACCATCCCGAATGGCGTGAAAATCCAAGGAACCCCGCTCGGGCTCCTTCGGTCGCCCCAAGGGTCGCTCCACCATCCGCTCCACGAGCCACAGAGTTTGTCTACCGCATCGAAGAACCTGGCAACGCACTCGCAGTTAGGGACCCCCATCTAGATAGGGGCCCCTGTCTAGATGATCCAATGTAGGCACTCATCACCCGCCTAGAGGATTTGGAAACACGACAGGTGGCCATCCCACCGGATGGCAAGCCATACCTGGCGTGGGTAGATGATATGCCAGCATCCCCGGGATTCGGAAACCCCAACTTCTCCCCCTTTAATGGGATGGGGGACTAGCCGCAACACCTGGACCACTTCAACTCAAGGTGTGGGCCCATGTTAGGGACTCCAATGCAGTAGGAGGCCACCAATCTCCATTATTTTTTTCAGACACTGGAGGGGTCGACATTCGTTTGGTATAGCCAACTCCCTGTCGGATCTGTGACCAGCTGGGAGGACCTTCACAGGAATTTCCTTTACCAGTTTAGCTCTACCACCCAGAAGATGAACATCGTAGACCTCTTAAATTGAAAAAAGGCCTGATGAGCGTGTCGTGGACTTCATCGCCAGGTGGAAAGGGCTCACCTACTCCCTAGACATGCCGCTGACTCAGGAACAGTTGTTAACGATGTGTGTAGGGAATGTCAAGGCGGAACAAGTTCCCTCCCTAATCACTTAGAACTATCCTGGAGGGTTCTGAGACTTCTCAGATAAGGCCCAGAACCTCTAAGAAGCCCTGCAATAGGCCATCCAGGCACATCCACTGCCCCCTGTAATCCCTGCAAGAAGGGATGTCAGAGCCGAGCCCGCCGCGGTAGCCCAGATAGAGGCCCCCAGACAGCTGGAGTTACTACCAGTGGAGCTGGTTCCACAGCCCCGTAGAGGTCCACCACCACGGGTGCATCTTCCAACCCAGCAGTGACCACCTAAGAATCAGCAGGCACCTCCGCGTAACGCGCAACCACTGCCTAGGCAAGATAATCAAGTTCTGCCTCCTGGGCAGGCTTCTCCTGCCCCTCATTAGGTTCAGGCTCCTAGAGCCCCCTTTCCGGACAGAAAAAATCATACCTACTCATTCAATGAGGCTTAGGTCCCTGGTTACTTCCACAGCGCCTTGGAGTAGGGAATTGTACGACTGCCTGAGTGTAGAAAGCCAGAAGAACCGAATCTCATTATCGCCCAAACTACTACCCTTATCACTTGATCCTAGGGCACACCATCAGGAAATGTTATGTGTTCAAGGACTGACTCCATGACCAGATTGACAACAACATAGTTAGGTTAGGCCTGGCCCCGGCACAAGTGAAGGGTGTCTTTCTGTGGTCAGATAGTAGTAGTGATGGCGAAGGCGAGTGGCAACAGGTTTCTGACTATGGTTCTCAGAAGTATAATGAATGGATGGCTCGCAAGATGGTTACCCGTTCCCATGGTGTTATTCGTGCACATCTGAATCATCCAGAGCCTTCAGAAGCTACAGCTACCACTCTTATGTCATCATCTCAGCTGACCTCCCACAATAAGAGAAAGCATTAGTGGTGCAGGAAAAAGCAACGCCCTCCTCTAGTGTTATCGTCATCCCGTACTCTCGGCGACTTCATTCCCCCGGAGATGAGGATCCCCCCCAGAAGTCACCTGGTAGTGGATGATTCTTCATGTGACGGTAAAGGGTACACTTTGTTTAACACCATTGAGTTGGTAAACCCTTATATGAATCCAAATGAGGAGGAGCGCCAGGCGAACCTCACCAACGTCCCCAGCCGACACCAACATCGGCAGAGCCACGGTCATATGGGTCGTCGGAGCATGTCAGTTGTCACCTCCAGTCTGGTCGTGCATGCCACTGAGACTAGACAGTAGGTCCATCACAGATCTCAGCATGCCCAGCCTCTTCATCTGGTGTCAACAGGCCCACCTCCACCTCCTCTTGTGCTACTTGATCAGGCAGAACCACTTCGGTCGTGCCGCGACTAGCTTCGCCCTGCTATTGTCTGATCTCTGTCATCTAGTCCTCACCTAGCAGCTACTCTCCGGGATTCGACTAGTGAGAAATGGGATGTACCTAGTACCAGTCAGCCACCGATCCAGCCGATAGGTCCCGCCGTGTCTTCTATCACAATGAAGCTCCCTACATGTAGAGGTTCATGCCTAGCACGGAAGTATAATGTTCTCAAGAACCACGCCGGCATCCTAGTGAGGCTTTCCATCCTTGAATCCCTTCTTCTGTCGCTATATATGTGCGAAGAACTCACTGAGGCTTTAAGAAGCCCCCTCCAGTTTGAGACAGAGGTAGTAGCGGCAGAGGCTTTCCACGCTGAAGTGTTTGAGAATGTTGAATGTCAGGATGTCATTTCATTCTCGGGAGAAGATGAAGGCTCCCCTATGCAGATGCATATCCACCCATTGTACATCACCGACCAATTTAACAGTGTGGAGGTTCACCATATTCTTATTGACACCGGCTCCAGGATCAACCTTATCATGACATGGACACTATGGAAGCTAGGGTTATCCGAAGATGACCTGACTCCCTCTGATTTAAGGATCTAGGGATATGATAGTACATAGAAGACCCCGGTCGGTAAGATCCTTTTAAAGACCCAGTTCAGTGGCCTAGTTTCTAGCACCGAGTTCATGGTTGTCTCCCTGGGCACCGCATATAATGCATTGATGGGTATTCCATGGCTCCACCTGCATGCAGTGGTCCCTTAATCGTATCACCAATACCTCAAGTGCTCCCTTAATAGTCGAGTGGGCGTATTCCAGGGTGACGCATCTCCTTTTACCTCTTGTGAAGCCCGCTATTTGGACATTGAATATTACAAGAGGAAGGATAAACAAGTCCATGAAAGTGAAGTTGAGCCCTTCACCACTACAACCAACCCTTGGGAAGGCCTGAATGATGCCTACATCTTCCCAATCCATCGGTTGGAGGCCACAACCCCCGATATGGAATAATGTTTTGTCATTTTTGGGACAGGGGGGAGCCATGATCCCAAATACAGGCAGCATTAGAAGATCACTTCATATTCTTATACAAATCAAGCCTCAGTGATCTCAAAACCTCCCACTCCCATCAGGTATCGAGGTGTACGACTCATGGCAACGGCAGTACGTCATACTTGTCTGTTCCGCCAGGCTGGAATAAGTTGGATCCGGCCGACGCGCCACCATTTCATTGATATTATCAAGTGTGGAACCTTGGGCCAGAGACTAGATGGGATCGGGTTAACAGCCTTCATTGGTATAGTCTCGGTAGTGCCGGAGCTCCCCGATGTAATAATCACTATTGCTCAAGCCGGTACCAGCCTCCCATCGGGGTCTAGTAACTCAGAAGAAACTTCCTACGTGGAAGATCCCTACACAAGCGAATAAGAGGATCTGGAGGATGCTCCCATGCCTTTGAAGAAGGTGTCTCCACCACAGTTGACGAGTTGGTACAGGTGAACCTTAAAAGCGAGGTAGACCCGAGACCCACATTGATCAGCACTGCCATGCCCCCGGAGGAGCAGCAGTGGTACGTGGACTTCTTTAAGCAGCATCGGGATGTGTTTTCCTGGAGTTACGGTGAGATACCCGGACTAGTTCTTCATGTATCCATCAACCACCTCGGTCTTCTAGAAAATCATTGCGGGTTCAAGCAGCCTCCCATAAAGATGCACCCTTCTCACAGTGCCATGGTCGAGGCTGAAGTTGACAAGCTCATCAGATCCAACTTCATCAAGGAGGTCCAATACCCCAAGTGGCTAGCCAACATTGAACTAGTCAGGAAGAAGAATGGATAGATCAGAGTTTGTATCGACTTCCACGATCTCAACAACCATTTTCCGAAGGATAAATTTTTTCTTCCTGTGATGGAGATCTTGATTGACACTACAGATGGGTTCCAAGCCCTCTCTTTCATGGATGGTTACTCTGGGTATAATCAGATCTGGATTTCCCCAGAGGACAAGGAGTCCATAGCTTTTAGAGCACCCAAATGTACTTTCTGTTACCAAGTTATGCCCTTCGGCCTGAAGAATTCAGGTGCCACCTATCAGCGGGCCATGCACCACATATTCATGCCAATCCTAGGGACATTGGTGGAGTTCTGTGTGGATGATATGGTAGTCAAATATATCTAGTGCCAAAAACATCTCAAGGATCTTGAGAAAGTGTTCGGCTTCCTCTGTTCCTGTCACCTGAAGATGAACCCGTTAAAGTGTGCTTTTGGGGTCACCTCTGGTAAGTTCCTTGTATTTTTTGTCAGGTACTGGGGCCTCGAGATCAACCCAGATAAGATCAAGTCCATAAGCCAGATGCCTCCCCAGAGAAATATTCGGGAGCTTCGAGGTTTCTAAGTCCACTTGGCCTATATACACAGATTCATCGTGAATTTGGATGGAAAGTGTAATCCCTTCTCTTGGATCATTAAGAAGGGCACCACTTATGATTGGGACAAGGAGTGACAAACCGCCTTTGAGTAAATCAAGAAGTATCTTCTCCGGCCTTTGGTTTTGATGCCACCCATCTCCAGGAAGCCGCCGGTACTCTATGTCACTGCCCTGGAATGGTCCCTCAGTGCCCTTCTTGCCCAAAAGAACAATGAGGGGATAGAGAACAGCCTCTACTACCTCAGTCGCATGCTCCTTGATACGGAGACCAGATACTCCCCCATCGAGAAGAGCAGCCTTGCGCTCATGTTTTTCGTACAGAAATTGTGACATTACCTGCAGCACCATGAAGTACAGCTAGTGTCTTGAGTATACCCATTAAAGTACATCCTATGTCTTCCCATATTGATTGGCCGGCTAGCATGGTGGGTGGTAATCATCTAGCAGTTTGACATCAGGTTTGGGCCTCAGAAGGCTATCAAAAGATAGGCATTGGTAGACTTTCTAGCTACCCATCCAACCCCCCTTGACCAATCCCTAGACCTGGATTTTCCCGATGATGCAATCCTCTCAGTAGATCATGCCATTCCATGTTGGCAAATTAACTTTGATGATGCCTCCCAAATACCCACCGGTAGGAGGATTAATGACCCTCAACTCAACAGAGTAGGCTTGGGTATCATTTTTATTACCCCGACATAATCCATTCTACCATATTAATTCTTGTTGTTAGAAGGCTACACCAACAATGAGGTAGAGTATCATGCCCTCATTACTGGCCTTGAGTTGGCCCTCGGGATCAATGTGCCCCATTTTCACGTGAAAGGGGGCTCCATGCTAGTCATTAAGTAGATCAACTGTGACTATGTTGTCAGGAAGCCAGAGCTCGTACAATTGTTGGAACACACTCTCTAACTAATGACCCAGTTCACTTCTCGGCCATAGATTACCCATGTCCCTCGGTCGCAGAACGGTTGAGCATATGCTTTTTCTAGCTTAGTTACATCACTTACAGAGCCCGAACAGGATGATCTGATTATCCACGTGGCACATCGGAGAGTCATAGCTCATATCATCCAAGATGGTGATGACGGCCCACAGGTAATCCACCTTACCGTCAGCGTCTCTACGTCAGGACCACTGGTTCATCCGGACACATTGATTGAAATGATTGCCGATTGGAGGGTTCCCTTAGTTGAATACCTCCAACACGGTAATCTCTCATCAGACCGGGCTAAGAGCGAGCGAATCCGCCATTGCGCGCTGTAATTTACCCTCCAGAGTGTTCCTATCCTTGATCCAATCCCTTATAAGCATGGGTTTGATGGCATTCTCCTCTGTTGCATTCAGGGGGTTGAGATTACATAGGTCATACAAGAGGTTCACACCGGTTCTTGCGGTGCCCATCAGGTTAGGCAAAAGTTGTCTAATCGGATCTGGATATTAGGGTATTTTTGGCCCTCCATGGTCCATAACTGCATCGAGTTCTCCAAGAGGTTCCATGCGTTCCAAGTTCATGATAACTTTGTGCATCAGCCACCGAATCCTCTCCACACTACCAAGTACTCTTGACCCTTTGAAGTCTGGGGATTAGATGTCGTAGGACCATACCCACCGGTAACGGATCAGCAATGTCGGTTCATCCTGACTACCACGAATTTATTTTCCAAGTGGGCAGAGGTAGTTCCACTCAAGGAAGTCGAGGCCCATTCTATCGCTGATTTCGTGAGTTCCAATATCATCCATCGGTTTGGGGTTCCTCATGTTGTCCTCATCGATAACGACACCAAATTACAAGCAGTCAAGTTGAAAAAGTTGTACACGAAGTACAACATTCACTCTAACCATACCTCCCGCTATCGCGCGCAAGAAAATGGGAAGATTGAGGCATTCAATAAAACCCTCTCTAACATCCTGCAGAAAATGGTTGGTCAGAACAAGAGGATTTGTCCGGATAAACTCCCCAACACCCTCTGGGCTTATCAGACAACGACTCATAATTCCACCCAGGTGACCCCATATTCCCTGGTATACGGAACTGAGGTCGTCCTACCCATCGATATTCAGTTTCCCTCATTGCGCAAAGCGGTCTATGACCAAAAAGCACCGGATAGAGTGGGCAAAATCCATCTAGCTGAATTGGAAGCACTAGACGAAAATAGGATTCTTTCCCTGCACAACCTAGAAAGGCATTAGAGCAAGATGGCTCGAGCATTCAACAAGAAGGTTCACCTCCACTCTTTCCTACAAGGTGACTTGGTGCTGGCTCTGAGAACACCAATGATACCTGGTAGGAAACCACCCAAGTTAGAGCCCAAATGGGAAGGACCTTTCATTGTTCATAAGGTTTACCCCAATGGTGTGTACTCACTGGTGACCATGGATGGTGAGCGTATAACTCCTACCACCAATTCCAAGTTCCTCAAGCAATACATTACCCGACCCTTATGGGTCTTAGATGACCTTAAACTGGATTATAGTCTTGCATGACCTTAAACTGCCGGTCTTTCATGGCCTTCAACTGTTCGTCCCACATGACGTTAAACTGTATGTCATCTCGCACGATGTTAAACTATATGTCGTCCCTCGTGACATTAAACTGCACCTGCAAGAACTATGTTGGCTTGATTCCCATCCTTATGGGATACGTAGGACGGATCAAACATTTAAATCTCAGGTCCATCCCCTCTCAGGTCGAGCCCCTCGACCCTTTAATAGTGGTTCACCGATGTGTCTAAGAGTACTCTGGTCTAGGACCTGGAGTGTCGGATTTAACTTCGGTAAGTTTCCATCCACTTTTCAAGCTTCATATTCCCCTTAATTTGGGCCCTCATTATCTTTCACACTCGAAGGGACCCCCAAAACGGCATGGATTCTAGGCCTAATGGCTCTCCTACCATTATAGGCCAATGTCCCTGAGGGTTTCTAAAAAAAATCAATACAATTCCCACGTTGCAAACATGGTCAGTGGTCGATGCTCATTCTTTTGTCCTTGTTTCAGGCTAATGCAACATGGATGTTGTATTGAGAACATAGTCAGTAGTAATCCTCTTTCGTCACGCCATCCCCTTCAGGCCTTGAATGTTGGTTACATGATTCACATTATATTCCACCCCATCATGTCTAGGTGGAATCTCGACACTCTTGGCACTATCCCACAATGCACCTCCGCGCGTCAGGTGGACAAGCTGCAATATGGCGTCCTTCGAGGATTCCATGGTCTGAGATCTAAGACCATAAACTAAGATATTCTCTAATAACTATGTACGGATCAATTCTCATCCTCATGGGATATGTAGGATCGCTCGAACATCCTACTTTCAGGTAAAGCTCATCTAGGAGCTAGCTTCTACAGACCCTTATCCTCTGACCCTCACTGGCCTCTTGGCCTGAGGCTCCTCTCCCAGAATTGCACATGGTGATGATGTGGAACACTTCCTCATTCACGTTGGGTATGCTTTATCATGTCGTGCACATTACTTCAGTTCTAAGCCATATGACTTTAAAATATGTTATATGGTCCCATCATATGACCCTAAATTGTGATAATATCATCTCGGTCATACGATGAAAAACGACACTGCATTGTATTGACATCACCATAGGGGACATCACGTTGGGTATCGGTCATCCACCATACCGTTTTTCAATGCCTGTATACGACTTTATTATTGTGACGATGTCAGGAAATTCCACCCTAGGTCTGTCTCTTCACAAACAACCCATTCACCTTGAAGGAAAAACAAGATACATAAAATAATGATTCTTTTGGTGTGAGGGTTAGACCCACACACCCCTTTCATCCTTGGCACGGGTACCTTACTATGCCACCCCTTATAACTACGTGCAGTTTTATTCTCATTCTTATAGGATACATAGGAACGCTCGGGAACTACTCCATGGGCCCATCCTAACATTTATGTTTGGTCCCTTGACCTAATCACTTCCCCAAGGAACACATGGTAATTTGGACTTATGTCCTCATTCACGTCTGGTTCCATAATCACCTTACTGTGTGTCCCATACATTCCTTATCGATCCCTGGCCTGAGTTATAAGACCTTAAACTAAGACCCTTTTCAGGACTACGTATGGCTTGATTCCCATACTTATGGGATATGTAGGAACACCCAGACATTTCATCTCAGGTCTAGCCTCGGGAATCTCAAATCCCATCCTTTATTACCATCGGCCCCTTGGCCTGACACATCAGGAAGTTGTGTAACTCTAGAATTTGCCCTGAACAAGTTGGGGATGCCCCATAATGGCATTGGGAAGCAATAGTTCCTTCATCAGGGAGGTCTTATCTCAGAGTTGGAATGATCTTTGATCAGATTAATGCATCTGCCTAATGTGCTTCCACCACGGTGGCATAATTTCAAGAGTGTTGTATTCTGTTCGAACAAACCATCACTTCACCTTCCACGCCTTGCGTGCCCTTTATTTGGACCCTCATCCTATTTCACATCAATAGGGACCCCCTAACGGCCTAGTCCCATGCCGTATCGGTTCAACTACTGTCATGGTCCAACACCCCCATAAGACTTCAGACGATATTTTGAGTTAGGTCCCATGTTTCGAACTTGGTCGGCGGTTGACCCTCATTGGTTGTCACCATTTCAGGCTAACGCAATAGGGATGTTGTGTTTCAAACATGGTCAAAAGTTGTCCTTTATTTCCATGCCCCTACCACAGTGTTCCGATTTTGGGGTAACATGATTCCCATTTTTCACTCCCCTATGTTCGGACTGATTCTAATGCCCCTGGCATTGCCCTGCTTGTGCGCTAGAGCACATTGAGAAGACGATACATCGATCGTTCTGAGGTCCTCTTCTTTTGAACAGGCCTCCCTCTTCTCCTTGGAAATCTGGATTAGAATATTGAATGCCTGAAGCTTGGTTGACGCTCCCATGATCAGACGAAGTGATAGTATAAGAATCCCTTGTTTCTCGAATCGGGTACGGCCCACGTGAGCTTAGGAATGTATTGGTATTTCTTTTGGGATTATGTTTGAGCGTGTTAAACCAAGGGGACAAGTAAATAAATTTGTCTATACATAAAGTTCAAAATAAGAAGCAGTAAGGCGAAATATGTTTATGGGTTCGGCCAAAATAGGGACCCTAAGGGTCGGCTTCCTGAATAGATCGTTCCAACACCACTACTCTTTGGCTGGTGGTCTCCAGGACTACTTCCTGCCCCCTGAGGACCCTTTCTTCATCAGCGGCCACAATGCGCAGTTTGTCGACCCTAGCCCGTGCCCGCTCCTTTTTGGTTTTAAATTCATTCATCTGGTGACTCGCCTCCATGAGTTGTTCCGGGGCGTCTGCCAGCTAGGCCCTCAACTGCTCTACGAGCTCAGAACAGTTTGCGATGAATATCTCCTTTTCTTTCTCTAGTTCTTCGAGGCGCCAGACCTCCTGCTCCACCTTCAAAAATGATTGAGTACTCTCCAACTCCTTCCAACACTGGGTGATGTCAAAATGTCGGCAGCTCTCGCACATATTCTCATCCATGTAATCACGAATAGTAGAGTGAAGGCGTTGAGAATCGGCCCCTCTATCACATAGGAAACACAGCCAGGTCTGGAGTGATCCCATCCGCTTCAGCCATTCCCTCTGAGGCTAATTGAGAAAATTCCTGGTGCACTTCCACACTTTGTGTCGCATCATTCAGCTCTCCTCAGCTGCTTCCAAGTCTGAATCATCAATTATCTCAGGATCGGCAGGCTGATAAACAGGAAAGATAGCCAACAAGCTAGCAGCAGGGTCTTCCTTGGATATTCCCACTAGGGGGATGGGCTCTTCAATATCTGAGCGACCTTCCTCTCTCGCCCCGACCCTAGTGACACCTTCATCAACTTCCAGCCCTGCCCCGACAACAGTGCCACTGATGTCCGCCGCTCTCTACTCAACAAGTGTCAGGGCCGACTCGGTTTGGGGTGCATGTCCTGGATAGGGCGGTATGATTGCAATGGACTCACTCGCAGATGGCCCAGGCTCAGTGTCTTGATGAACCTCTAATGCCATGATCACTATACAGACAAGGATCACCCTAATTAATTGATTCCTCCAACGGTAAGTACTGTTATCGAGGCAAGGAAATTATAGGAACCCAAAGCATCAACCTCCAGTGTTCTAGCCGCTACAGGAGCTGTCATTGTAGGGGATCCATCAGCGCTTGTCAGTTCGATAATGGTCGTCGGTGCCCCACTTTGTTCCATTGGTGCTTCCCCCCCCCCTCGATGGGAGACTCTTGATCAGCACCAATATGCTCCTCAGTAAGATAAAGACGGTGGATTAAGTATTTTGAAGGAAAGTGGATAAAAGGAGGAGTATAGATAAGGGTTTAATCATACCTCGAGTAGCTCAGTCACATTCATATCAGATCTGAAGATCTCACCACTCTCTCGAAGACTCCCTTGGTGAGATGACCTCCTAAGACCCTTCACCTTCAGGCTCCTCTTCTTTTTCACCTTCTCCTTCTACCCCCTCCTCTTCCGTCTCACCGCCCTCTGACTCATCATTGCTTTCATCATCCCCCGATGGAATCCTTTCCGGATCGTGCTCCTGGCTGAGCATCACTTTCACAAATAATGATGGCTCATCACATCGGCCCCTTTGTCATGCATACACATCCATGGCCGTCAAATATGCATGCCGACGATGAAAGGTCACTCTGTCGACGATCCGGAATAGCTCGACTTCTGGTAGCTGGATCCTGTCTCGCACTATCTTCTACTAGAGAGTTTCGGTACTCATCGGTTGACATAGGTTCATCCAGAACAACCACAGAGCTAGGAAGATTTCATCATTGAAGGGTTTAATAAGATACCTTATCTAATTCCATGGGAGTTCCCTGTCCATTACATGAGCCTCTCCCCCCATAGGTAGTGAGGGTTTAGCCACTCAATGCGACGTCCCTACTACCAAAGTCTTGACATGTACGGGCCTGGTTTCCTGACGTGTCACCGACCTTCTCCCCTCAATGGCACTCTGCCTACTCTCTCGCCACCTAGGTTCCACACTGGCGACCTTGATTTGCCTAACTCTCTTCCGCAAAATCCCCTCAGGGTATGCTATGGCCCAATGTTTGGCATACTCATTTGAGTGGCCAGAGTCAAATCCAGTGGGCGGAAAGGTGATGACGTCACCGGAGCCATAGGCCGTGAACCTCAGCCACATTCGGCGAAGGACGCAAGGATTCCTTTCTTCCCAGACACCTGTGTATACTTTTTTTGGCATTTTCTAGAGGCACCCAAAATGCTTGGCGAACCTGGATGGCACATAAGGCTCACAAAAGATCTTCCAATCAATCCAAGCCACAAGGACCCCGCCTATGATGCTCTTGAAATACACCTTCTACTCTAGTGAGCCTTTCCCATTGTCTATCATTTGGCCGGTCAGGGTGGGGGATGGGCTGAAGGTGAAGTTGGCATGGTTACTAATTCTGATCCTTACTCCCTCCTCATTGAGCATCAGTGGCGTGACTCCGGCAATGTTCAGCAGGGAAGGTCGCAGGCCATTACCAGGAGGATGGATGGAGTTCGGGACGGTATATCCGCCACAATGAGCCGCAAACCAGCCATGGAAGATATGGAAGGGGACCTAGACTCTCCTAGGTGATCCCCCTCTCAAGATGCATCCTAAAATGGCATACAGATGAGCCATCACGGGGAACCCCAGATTGAATCTTTTGTTAGTATCCATGATGCCAGCCATCACCAGGGTCGTCGGACGGACTCCCATCCTTGCTTACCTCACCAGTAAGAGCCACCAACTCAGTAATATGGTGAGGAATCCGACATAACAAACATTAGGGTCCCAAATCTCATTTATTCTACATCCCCATGACTGATAGTTTCCCGCCTCCAGGATCCTCCAGTACGATCCGCTCTTGCTCCTCTGTGCCACGGTTGGACACTATTTCCCTCACCCTGGCATCTTGACTGTCAAATCCCTTTCTTGGAATATGCTAAACCAATCCTTGTAAAAAATTTCCTTCAGTAAATCCTTGACCCCCAGCCTCTCCTTATCCATATCCAATAAATGCCATCTCAGTATCGAGGTTCGTGATTTGTCTCCCCAGGTGATTATCGGTGGAAGGAATTAATCGTATTGGTGGCCCACCAAAGGGATAACCCCAGTGTAGTGAATGTCCCAGAGACTGATTCCAACTTCTCCATGATGGAGATGGAAGGTATTGGTATCAAAGGACCACTGAGTGAACAGCTCTGGCCCAAGCTTGTGCTGGCAGTAGAAGTGAAATTGCGACGTCCACACCGCCTCGAATAAGCCAATATGCTGCAACTCAGCCTCAAAATTGGTCACATGTATGGAGAATCCATTATCCCCAGGACCATTTTCTAGTGAAGTTACCTCCAGAAAGTATGTCCCAATCCTGCAGCTAGCCTTTAGCCTCGTCAGTGATGCTCTGACCAAAGGTGCTTGTGTAGAGGGTTGAGGAGCTCTCCGTAACAGGTTCACCCCCAGCAATGGTCCTAGTCCTGGTATTCAGGACGTAAACGTCCATGTTCCTGGTTTCTCTGGCAGGATGAATGTTGGTGGTGATGTTGTATCAAGGGATATCGTTCTCACAGGTCACCCATGACCGTGGTGTATCCACCTCAAAACCCAACAAAGGATCCTCCTCCAAAATATTGAAGTCCCACAATGGCAGATTGTTGGACAAGGCATACTCTTTTTGGGTGGGAGTTAGCATATTGAAAAGGGAATTTTTATTGGATACAATCATCTTGGTGCCATAAACCTCTGGGTTTGCGACAATTTCAGCCCTCCGAGCAGCGGCTTCTCCCTCATCAGCCTGATTTATAGCCATATTCTTCCATAAAGTGTTTTAAGCAGATGGCACGGAATATGGAAGGATGGCGTGAAAAATCAGTGGTCGTCGCCAAATATCAAACTACGGTGCGAAATAACCTGGGTTTGTGTGTAAAGCGATGCTTGATCTTGGTGGAATTGCATGCAGCTGAAGCGTTTTTTCACGTAGGGCTGGAGAAATTTTCACACATGAGAGCTCAGAGCTTGTCACGTGAGAAAATTCGTACGGAGCATGGGACCCGTGACAACTTTTATAGGCTAAGCCTAGGTTCCATGCTCGCATGAAAAGTGGATTCCCTGAACGCCTTAGTTTTGAGCGCCGCATCAGGTTTTTTCACCTATAAACCCTATGGAGCCTTGCATTTCGGCGTTTTCCTTGGAATCTGACCGTTATGACCCCTCACCGATCCAATTTTGAGGGGGGGTATTTTTAGATGCCTAAAAGCACTCCAGATCCGAAGAAGGTTTCCAAATGACAAAGCAATGTCAATTTAGGACCTGGGGACCCCGTCTGAGGGGCCTGGAGAGGCTGCACAAAAAAATTCATAGGTTCGCGAAAAACTTTTCCCCTCACAGAAGGTTCTAGGATTCACGAAAGGGGTTCGGCATGGGCGTGAAATATTTCGCGACCCCACCCCGGGCTATGGAAATTTTGCACCGCCACCTCCAACGCGTAATTATTTGGCGCCGACCTGGTTTTCACGCCCTTGAAAGCCTATAAATAGAGGTCAACCCACTTCCACTTTGGGGCTGAAGAATCCAAACTGGCTCTTGTGAAGAAATTCACCTTCCGTGCGTGCAATGATGGCCTTCAGGTACGATTATTTTCACACAAAGTCGCCTCGGGGTCCGCCTTCGCAGGAGATTCCCTTGGTTTATACTGAATTCAAATCCCTTCTAGGTCAGCCCCTTGTACGCATGAACGCTAATTTCATTTTAAATCGGTTAACTTCTCATGGTTTGAACCAAAAGGGTTTCTTGAAGAGATTTCTTTCTAAGGTAAGGCTTCTAGGATGAAGAGAGGGATGTGTAGAGATAAAATGAGCAGATATTTGCCGAGTCAATGGCTTGAGAGGTGTGGGTAAGGTGGTAGAGGTGGGGGCCTTTTATAAGCGGGAGGAAGGGATCTCTTGGAAAGTCAAGAAATGTTATTTATTATATAATGAGTTTCGTATTTTAAAGGTACCATAATTATATATTTTGAGGATAAGGTCATATGAGTTCTAAATCCACCCATCCAATAAGATTTTGACAAGTGTAAGTCTTATATTTTACATTATCTTTTCATTTTATTTAAATCGTTAATTAATGAGGTAATCGTTTCATCATCATGGTGTCATAAATAATTTAATTTATTTAATGTCTAAAAATTATAAAAAAATTATCATGATATAGGAAATCTTTTTATCTTTATAATGAATATTTATAGTCAAAAATATGACTTGTATAACCCCATGTAAAAATAGTTTTAATAAAATAATACATGTTTGTGACATTTTTATTTTAACTTTAAATAAAAAGTTATTAATGTCATTTTCTTACCCAAGTGGCTCCATGGGGTCCCCAAGTTGACCCATGGATTTTTTAGTCTTCCATGACTCATCCAGTAAGGGTAGGACATGTGTCATGGTAATTTCATATTATTAAAACATTATTTTTACCTTAAATTACACTAATTACCTCTAATCGCGATTAATAAAACATAAAAGTTACTATTCACAAAAAATTATTTTAATCTCATTGAACCACATTTTACATCATAATGACAACCATGTATGTCGTATTTTTGAAGTTCAATTCACAAAATTGGTGAAGTTTCATTTAAACGAAAAATCAGTTTTTTTAACTACCACTTAGTGGTTTCACTATTCATCAAATATTGAAGTTTTTCGAAAAAATACCAAAAATTCACCCTAAGATATATTTGATATTCCGAATTCAAAAATGATGACTATTTTAAAAAAATTCAACACATATAATTTTCATTAATTAATTTAATAATTAATTCAGATTGTCAAAACAAATAGAGTGTTTTTATGAAATAATATATATCAAAAGATTGGCACTAGTTTAAGTCCAATTTCAAAGTGAAATTAATTCTAATGACCACCATTAGATTAAATGCTAAAAATATATTATAATTTCACTTTAAAACTAATTCAAAAGATAATCTAATCATATAAATAAATTAGATTAAAAAGTGGTTTTGAATTAAAACACAACATTTTTCATTGTTCATTAAAAAATGAACTTTATCGGAAAAATACCAAAAATTTAGACAAAGTAAATTTTGATGTCCCGATTATAAAGAAGAATTTTATTTGGTCCAATAGAATGTATAAGAGTGACCAAAACTATATTTAAAGAGGGTTCACCATCAAAAGTTGATAAGTTGACCTTTTATGAAATATTAGAGTATCTATGCCTAAAATTGAATTCTTTTCTTATTTTAAGCCTTTATCTTTTATTGGATAAATGTAAAAACATTTAACAAATATATATAATCCTATTTTAGTTATTTCTATTCATTTACCACCAATACAATGGCTACGTTCTAACTACCATTTAAAATATTATCATTATATTACTAGTGTGCAACATAAGATTTCAAAAAACTCGTTGTTGCGTATCGGGTACGCTATCAAACATAGAAACCCCTTTAAAGTAAAATTAATATTTAATTCGCAAATATTAATAAATATGTAAATGTATTATTCTTTATTTACCTGGGATGTTGCATCCTTCCCCCCTTTTGGGAATTCCGTCCTTGCAATTTTATTCACTTATCAAAATAAGTGGGGGTATTTATCCCTCATAGAATTTTCAGATTCCCACGTTGCATCTTTAACCATAAGGTTTTTTCACAAAACCTTTACCTGGTGAATTACCTTATTATGCAACACTTGCTCTCTATGGTCAAGAATATGGACTGGTTGTTCTTCATAAGAGAGATTCTCTTCCAACTGAACTACCTCTGGGCTCAAAACATGAGATGGACCTGGCATATACTTTCTCAACATCGAAACATGAAAAACATTGTGTACCTAAGATAAACTTAGAGGTAAAGCCACTCGGTAAGAAACTAATCTAACTCTCTCTAGAATTTCATATGGTCCAATGAACCTTGGACTCAGCTTTCATTTCTTACCAAATCGCATTACACTTTTCCATGGTGAAACTTTGAGAAAAACATGATCACCAACCTCGAAAGATAGATCCTTCCTCCGGTTATCCGCATAACTTTTCTGCCTGCTCTGAGCTGTTCTCATGTGTTTCTGAATCAACTGATCTTTTTCTGCCATCTCTTCTACCAATTCTGGTCCCATCAGCTTCCTTTCCCCTACTTTATCCCAAAAAGTTGGAGTTTGACACCGTTTACCATACACTTCTTCAAACGAAGCCATCTGTATACTGGAATGAAAACTGTTATTATATGAAAATTCAACCAAAGAAAGATGTTGGTCCCAACTTCCCTGATAATCCATTGAGAAAGCATGCAGCATATCCTCCAAGGTCTGAATTGTTCATTCCGACTACCCATCTGATTGGGGATGAAAATTTGTACTAAAATTTAATTCAGTACCCAACGACTTATAAAGGCCTTTCTAAAAGATAGAAGTGAACCTGGGATCACGATCAGATACAATGGAGAGGGGAACTCCATGAAACCTGAGTATCTCTTTAACATACAACCGAGCAAGTTGATCTAGAGACAAAGTATGTAGAATAGGAAGGAAATGATCAGATTTAGTCAATCGATCAACTATAACCCATATTGCATTATTACCTTGAGATGTCTTTGGTAATCCCACAACGAACTCCATAGATATATTTTCCCATTTCCACTCTGGAACCGGTAATGACTGTAGCATCCCTTTCGGTAACTGTCGATCTTCTTTAACCTGCTAACAAGTCAAACACTTCACAGTAAAATTGGCAATATCTCATTTCATTCCATCCCACCAGTAATACTCCCACAGATCTCTGTACATCTTAGTACTGCCAGGATGAACTGAAAACGGGGAACTATGAGCCTCACATAACAACTCATTCTTCAACTATGAATCACAAGGCACACATAATCTCTTCCCAAACCTCAAAACACAATCATTATCAATGTTAAATTCATGAAACTTACCCTTCTGAACCAATTCTACCTTTTTCTGCAACCCACTGTCTTTCTTTTATGCTTGCTTAATTCTGTCTGATAGAGATGATCTCGCTGACACCTGAAACAAAACAGAAGAACTTCCTACACCAACAACTTCTATTCCAAAGTTCATCAAATCAAAAACCAAAGGATCTCATTCCAAACGTAGCATGGTTAATGAAACATTACTTTTTCGACTCAAAGCATCAGCCACTTTATTTTCTTTTCCCGGATGGTAATGAATTGTACAATCATAATCCTTGATTAATTCCAGCCATCTCCTCTGTCTCATGTTCAATTCTTTTTGAGTGTATATATACTTTAAACTTTTTTGATCAGTATATATTTCACACTTTACTCCATACAAATGATGCCTCCAAATTTTTAAAGAAAAAACAAAAGCATCTAATTCCAAATCATGTGTAGGGTAATTTAACTCATGAGTTTTGAACTGACGTGAAGCATAAGAAATTACCTAATCATTATTCATAAGGACACAACCAAGTCCCTTCAACGAAGCATCACTATAGATAACAAACTCACCATTCTTGGAAGGAAGTTCCAAAACTAGAGCATTCACCAATCTTATTTTCAACACCTAAAAACAATCATCACATTCTTTTGTCTAGATAAACTTAACACCCTTTTGAGTTAGCTTTGTCATTGGACTAGATAACCGTGAAAACTTTTCACCAAACATTCGGTAGTAACCTACCAAACCAAGAAAAATACAGATCATGGTTACATTTGTGGGTCTTGTCCATTCTTCAACAACTTTTTTTTAGCAGGATCAACAGTTATGCCATTTTTTGAAACAATGTGACCAAGGAAAGAAATTTTTTGTAACAAAAAACTCTCACTTTCTGAATTTTCCATACAGTTTATTTTCTTTTAAGGTTTGAAAGATAACCCTTAAATGACTTTCATGCTCCTATTTACTTTTAGAAAACACCAAAATATCATCAATGAAAACAACCAAAAACTTATCCAAGAACTCATGGAAAATTCTATTCATAAGGTCCATGAATACAGAAGGTGCATTGGTTAACCCAAAAGAATAACTACAAATTCATAATGGCCATATATAGTATGAAACACAGTCTTTATAACATATGCTTCTTTTACTTTCAACTGGTGGTACCCCGACCTCAAGTCAATCTTCGAAAAATTATGAGCTCTGTGGAGCTGATCAAACAAATCATTGATATGAGGCAAAGGATAGTTGTTCCTAACAGTTATGTTATTCAAGGCTCTATAATCAATGTAAAGACTCATTGATCCATCTTTAATTTTAACAGACAATACATGAGCACCCCATAGTGATGTGCTAGGTCGAATGAAACCTTTATCTAATAAATCCTGCAATTTCTTCTTTAACTCTAAAAGTTCAACTTGAGCCATTCGATAAGGGGGTTTTGAAATTGGCTTAGAATCAGGAACTAAGTCAATAGTAAATTCAACTTTCCAATAATGAATAATACTAGTCAAATCATCAGGAAAAACATCAAGATACTCATTTACCAATGGCACAACATTAATCTAAATAGTTCCTTTATTTTCAACAATATGTGCATGGTAACATTCATTTCTATCTTTTATTAGTTTCTCAACTTCCTGATATGTTATCAAAATCAAGGTTTCATTCTTCTACACAAACTGAAAATATTTCTGAAAAGAAACCTCTTTAGCTCTGCAGTCAATCTTAGCATGATAAACAGACATCCAATCCATGCCTAAAATAACATCAAACTCCACTAGAGGGAAAACAATAAGGTTTGCAGGTAGATTCTTTCCGCACACAAGGATAGGAAGGTTCTTATAATTTCTTTTTATCTCAACATTCCCTCCAGGTGTTTTTACCATAAGTTCAGGATTCATATCATGAGATGGAATTCCTAATTTACTAGAAAACTTATCAGAAATGAATGAATGTGTAGACCCTGAATCAAACAAAACATTGGCATAATCTGAACAAAAAAACAGTGTACCTGATACTACTTCATTCGATGGCCCAACATCTGCTGAAGTAGTTGCAAAGGATTTCACCACCCCTTTCTACTTATAGTCTGGATACTTTCCCCAGTTGAGTTCTTCATTAGACACTCATTTTCATAATGACCAGTTTCATTAAACTTTAAACATCTTATCGTTGGCTTTTCATTGCCTGCTTGATCATCTTCCTTACAGTTACGAGCAATATGACAAGACCTACCACACCGAAATCACTTTCCAGACTTGGATAAACATTCTCCAGGATGCATTTTACCACACTTCTCACAGGATGGATATTTGGTTTTCTTACCTCCTTGATTCTTTGATGAATTCTTCCCTTTTTCCTGCCAACTGGACCTCTTATTCTGTTGTTTTTCAAAGAACACCTGATCATTGGCAAACTCCATTTCCACCTTCTCTGCACATTGAATAAGTTTTTCATAACTTTTGAACTCACGAGAAGCTAAATCCATTCGATACATTGGCATTAACCCTGAGTAAAAATGGTTGATTTTACTATCAAGATCTCATATGAAATTTGGATCATACCTTGCCAGTCGAGTGAACTGTGCTTCATAAGCAGCCACTGAGTCATCCTCCTGCCTCAATTCTAGGAATTGTTTTTCCATCCTAAGACGAACCACCTTAGGAAAATATTTCTCAAGAAACATAACTTTGAATTATTCCCAGTGAAGACCATCAATCTCATCACTATCCTTGATATTTTTCATTATTGATCACCACTAATCTACTTCACCTTCAAAACAGTAAACAAAAAGATTAACCTTTTGATGTTCTGAACACCCCATGACATCAAAAATCATCTCTAGTGCTTTAATCCACCATTATACTAGCATAGGGTTAGATGATCCCTTGAATGATGGGAGATGTTGCCTCATGAAATGTTCCACCACTGACATGTTCCTCTGAGGTTGATCTAGCTAATCTCGTGCATGGATACCACCACTATTTATAGCCTGATTCAAATGTTCCATCACTGCAAAAAACTGTTCAGTTCCAATTTCGACCATCTCAAGTTGCTGATTTGGAAGGTTGTCTTCCTCATGATGTCGTCCCAAAATAGCTGCCTTATTTCCTCTATGGAAAACCATTTTGAACAAATATGTCTTAGATGAAGCAACATGGTAATCTTCAAATGCTATATCATTTCAATTTGACCATTAAAAAAAATATTTTTAGATAATCATTTAATAGAATTATAACTCCTAAAGTTATCTAAACCAGCCTATGATACCAACTATAAGGCCTCGGCCTTAAACATTACTTAATATTGAATTAAATGAATAATTCACATTGAGGATATTTTCAGGTTTATAGTTTTAGAGAATTAGATCATAACATTTACATCTCAAAAGATTACACAGTAGACACTTCTACAAAGTTTCCCTTTTTTTACAAAACATGAATTCTTAAAAAAAAGAGTCATGTCTAGTTCCATTTTTAAGACAGCATGAATTTTCCTTGATCCCATCCCTGACCCTATTCCACATTATGTCCTATGAAAAACATTTCAAAAAAAACTTTGGGTGAGCATAAAAATCTCAATAAGGGATACACAAATAAGGAAAACTGTTAGTTTTTAAAAACATCATGTAAACCATGATCACTTTATCAAAGTAACACTCTTCACATTTAAGAAGTAGTAAATACTCTTCACTGAATAAAAGATCATTACTTACCCTTTTGTAACCAAAATATTATAATAAACCCCATATAAAGAACACATATCATATAAAGGTAACTTGGGACAGAAACATACTTAAATGGAATAACCATACGGTCGACTTCCACACATATCACTCAATGGAATAGCCATACGGCCGACTTCGATACACAATGCATTGGAGGTTATAACGTAACCACCCATCCTGGTATTCACGGCACCACTCGTTATATGTTTTATCACGTAACCACCCGTCAAATGTCCAAGAACCATTATAAAATCATAAGACATAAAACAAATATAATGGAAAGAAAAAATTTCCACATTTCGATCACAATATATCACATAAATATATTGACATAACAAATACATTATAAAAAACCATTTTCAATACCAAAATACATAAAAGAGTTTATGGTATTTATTTCATTTTAAAAAACATTACGGCTTGTTGAGGAAGCCAAAGAACAAATAATACTCGCGGCGGCAGAAAAGGTCATTGTCACTGCGTACGTTAAAATAAACATTCCTTTTTGTCGTTTAGTAAAATTCTATATAAAAAATATTAAATTTTAATGAAATGAAAATTCAAATGTGTTTTATACAGCCTATAAAAGAAAGTCTTGTATTAGAACAAAATATGCCTCAATGAAAGGAGATTAAGACGAAGTCCCTTACCTCGTATCCGACATGACTCAATCACTCTTTAATCTCCTGAATAATAAACTAGTGTTAATTTCTACTTGATTAAGAACCTTTTTCAAGCTTATTATTCCTTTTATATCACTTATTTACATGTTATAAACATTATGTAATCATTTAAGTTAATAAAGTTCATTTTTTCGATATTTGGTACTTAAGTCAAAAATGGACTTCATACAATTACATGTTGTTCATGAGGTAAAATTTTCATTATATCCAGAATGATATTCATTATTTAGATATCATATGTATCATATATATCCATCATATACATGTATTTATAATAGTATATAACATTTAGAGGTTAGAAATGAAATGCACTGTTCATAGAGACGGTAAGCCGTACGTATGCATGAACGCTACTTTCATTTCTATTTTGTATTTAATGGAGTGAAATAACAAAAATATGAAGGTATATTATAATTCCAGTATAATATCATATATAATATCATTAACTCCATCCTTTATATGTCCCACATATGGCATTAATGAATCAAATCACTTTGAGGGGGCGGTAGTCTGCACTTCCTAAAATGAAATTATCGTGTTTTCCCATAATGGAAACCATAAAGGTATTCCATAAATGAAAAATATAGAAGCATAAGAAAAACATAAAAAAAATATTTATCATATATAAATAGAGTTACATCTTAATGTCCACCATTAAAGGTGTTAAAAGAAGATTGAACAATCATCGTTTCGTGAGGCAGAAATTCACCAACCACAGAAATAGTATGTTATTTAACCATTAGACAGAGGTGTGTGTAATTGTAATCAAATCCTTATCATAACAGAATCCTAGTATTTTTATAACACTATTTTTGTTACAAAATAAAGGAATAAAAAGAGTTTAGGGGGTTGGAGAAGCAAAATTAAACAAAAGAACACAAGTGAAGACATTACCTTTAAATCGGAAAACTTCTCTTGGTTTGAACAAAAAGGGTTTCTTGAAGAGCTTTCTGCCTAAGGTAAGGCTTCTAGGATGAAGAGATGGATTTGTAGAGATAAAATGAGCAGATCTTGGCCGAGTCAATGGCTTGAGGGGTGTGGGTAAGGTGGTAGAGGTGGGGGCCTTTTATAATTGGGAGGAAGGGCACTCTTGGAAAGTCCAGAAATGTTACTTTATTATATAATGAGTTTCGGATTTTAAAGGACCCAAACTTATATATTTATAGTTTAAGGTGATAAGAGTTAAAAATCCACCCATCCAATAGGTTTTTGACACATGTAAGTCTTAGATTTTACATTATCTTTTCATTTTATTTAAATCTTTAATTAATGAGGTAATTGTTGCATCATCATGGTGTCATAAATAATTTAATTTATTTAATGTATAAAAATTATAAAAAAATATCATGATGTAGGAAATATTTTTAGCTCTCTAATTAATATTTATAATAAAAAATATGACTTGTATAACCCCATGTAAAAATTTTTATAGTAAAACAATACATGTTTGTGAAATTTTTATTTTAACTTTAAATAAAAAGTTATTAATGTCATTTTCTAACCCAAGTGGCTCCATGGGGTCCACAAGTTGACCCATGGATTTTGTTGGTCGGCCATGAGTCATCCAATAAGGGTAGGACATGTGTCAAGGTAATTTCATATTATTAAAACATTATTTTTACCTTAAATTACACTAATTGCCTCTAATCGTGATTAATAAAACTTAAAAGTTACTATTCATCAAAAATTATTTTAATCCTATTGAACCACATTTTACATCATAATGACAACCATGTATGTCAGATTTTTGAAATTCAATTCTCAAAAGTGGTAAAGTTTCATTTAAACAAAAAATCAGTTTTTTTAACTACCACTTAGTGGTTTCACTATTCATCAAAAATTGATGTTTTTCAGAAAAATATCAAAAATTCACCCTAAGATATATTTGATATTCCAAATTCAAAAATGATGAGTATTTTAAAAAAAATCAAAACATATAATTTTCATTAATTATTGTAACAATTAATTCTTGTTGTCAAAACAAATAGCGTGTTTTTATGAAACAATATATATCAAAAGATTGACACTAGTTTAAGTCCAATTTCAAAGTGAAATTAATTCCAATGACCACCATTGGATTAAATAGAAAAAATATATTCTAATTTAACTTTAAAACCAATTCAAAATATAATCTAATCCTATAAATAAATTAGTTTAAAAAGAGGTTTTGAATTAAAATACAACATTTTCACTATTCATTAAAAAATGAACTTTATCGGAAAAATACCAAAAATTTACACAAAGTAAATTTTGATGTCATAATTCTAAAGAAAAATTTTATTTGATCCGATAGAATGTATAAGAGTGACTAAAAATATATTTAAAAAGGGTTCGCCATCAAAAGGTGATAAGTCGACCTTTTAGTGAATATTAGAGTATCTATGCCTAAAATTGAATTCTTTACTTATTTTAAGCCTTTATCTTTTATTCGATAAATTTAAAAACATTTAACAAATATATATAATCATATTTTAGTTATTTCTATTCATTCCCACCAATACAATGGCTATGTGCAAACTACCATTTAAAATAATATCATTATATTACTAGTGTGCAGCATAAGATTTAAAAAAACCTCGTTGTTTCGTATCGGGTACACTATCGATCATAACAACCCCTTTAAAGTAAAATTAATATTTAAGTCGCAAATATTAATAAATATGAAAATGTATTATTCATTAATTACCTGGTATGTTACAATGACACCCCTTCACCACGGCATTTCTGGTCCACTCTCTACACTAAGGGGCGGAGGGTACCGGTTTTGTAAGTCCTAGGGGTGTGGAGTGCACCCACCTCGTCCGAGCTGCAGGACGTCAAACTGGTGATCACCGCCATCCTCAGCGCATGACGTTAAACTGTGACCTCACCCCGTGCTTCGCACGTAGGGTCCCCCACCTTGGATATTCTCCATGCCTGCTCGTCTCAACGAGGATGGGATCACCTCTCGTAGGGGTTGATATCCTCCTTACGGGAGTGGCGTTTGTCTGCAGGGAAATGGAAACCTTCTTGGTGTAATCCCCTGGCCTTTCAGGCATATGGTATCATCCCTGCTCCTCCTCACTTCCTTGGGATCAAGGATAGGATGGGATATGGGGACAGGGGTCTCGTTATCCTTTCCCTCTCCAGATGTGCTCTGTCGCCATCAGGACTCCACCTTGGAGTAAGCCCCAATTTCTCAGGCTGCTAACCATGCATAAGCCCTTGTTTCCACTTTGGTCTGATCCACGCGTAAGCCCCACTCTGCTTCCCATGGATGAACCTTTCGCGATGTGATCGTCAAGTCTCTGCTGCCTCTTGTTTCTCACACTGAGCATGACACACGTGGGCTTAGAGTAAGCACCGACCCTCACCATACAACCTTGGGCCACCTCAGAGTGTAAGCCCCAACCATTCTGAAATACGGGGACGTTGATCCATGTCAAGTCATGGTACGTAGGAAGCTTCCACAAGGTTCAATCCCACCACCCAGTTGTTCCGACCACATCGGTTCACCAACACCTTGGACCGCCTCAGAATGTAAGCACCAACCATTCCAGACTACGGGTACTTTGATCCTTGAAAAGGAATGATACGTAGGAAGCCTCCACGAGGATCCATCCCACCACCCAGTCTTTCTAGCCACGTCGGTTCACCAACCCCTTGGTCTGCCTCAGAGTGTAAGCCCCAACCATTCTGAACTATAGGGAATTTGATCCATGTCAAGTCATGGTATGTAGGAAGCCTCCATGAGGTTCCAGCCCACCACTCGGTCATTCTGACCACATCGGTTCACCAACACCTTGGGCCGCCTCAGAGTGTAAGCTCCAACCATTCTGAACTATGGGGACTTTGATCCATGTCAAGGCATGGTACGTAGGAAGCCTCCACGAGGTTCAAGCCCACCACTAGGTCGTTTTGACCACATCGGTTCACAAACACCTTGGTTCGCCTCAATGTGTAAGCCACAACCATTCCGAACTACGGGGACTTTGATCCATGTCAAGGAATTGAACATAGGAAGCTTCCACACGGTTCAAGTCCACCACCCAGTTGTTCTGACCACATCAGTTCACCAACAACTTGGTCTGCCTCATAGTGTAAGCCCCAACCATTCCAAACTATGGGTACTTTGATCCATGTCATGGCATGGAACGTAGGAACCCTCAACGAGATTCAAGCACAACACCCAGTCATTCTGACCACGTCATGTTACCAACACCTTGTGCCACCTCAGACTGTAAGTCCCAACCATCCCGAACTACGTGGACTTTGATCCATGTCAAGACATGGTACGTAGGAAGCCTCCACGAGTTTCAATCCCACCACCCGGTCATTCCGACCACTTCGGTTCACCAACACCTTGGGCTGCCCCAGAGTGTAATCCCCAAGCATTCTGAACTATGGATAATTTGATCCATGTCAAGGCATGGTACGTATGAATCCTCCATGAGGTTCAATCCCACCACCCAGTCGTTATGACCACATCGGTTCACCCCCCCCCCCTCCTGCATGACGTTAAACTGTATTTGCCATCTGAACTATGAGGACTTTTATTCCCTACCATGGGGATATGTAGGAAGCCTCCATGAGGTTTGATCCCATCACTCTCGTCTCATCCTAATCTCTCACTCGAGCCCATGTGTCTCGGGAAGCTCATTCCCCAACCCGGAGGTTTCACATCTTATGGGTCCCATCCATGCGTCCATTCTCACGAGTCACCTCCTTAGGTATCCCATCGTCTCATTGAACTACGTGGACTTTGATTCCCTGCCACGAGGATACGTATGAAGTCTATTCGAGGCTCAAGACCAAAACCATCGTCATCCCCATGACGGTTCCATACCACTCACCACCCCCCTCATGAAACCTTCCATCATCCATCCTGATTTTTACCCGGGGCGCCACATCCCGATGGGATCATGCCACCCCACTCCCCATTCCATCAGACAACATTCGGGAAGCCACCCACGTGTTGGCCCCAATATCGGCGTTCCGTCCAGGGGTTATTCCATCTGATCCATGCTAATCAGTGTTCTGATCAGTCTGATCTGTCTCTACTGGACGTTAAACTTGCGGCATACCCTGTGTTAAACATGAGAAGCTAAGGAAAACCTCAGATACATGCCTATGGCATATGATTCCCCGTGTTTGATGCAAGATGCATCGGGTTTCTGCGCCCTCAAGAAGCCCTATAATTAGGGATAGAAGACAGTTATGCCAATTCCCCAGTGTCCAGACATGTCAGTGATGCTCCAACGTGACTACTCCCCTAACCGAAGGTTTCTGCCCTGACCAGACCCCTTGGAATGTCCTGATAGAAGCGGTGTAATTAGCCGGTGTCCATGAAGATATGGAGCTGGGAATAGTTTCATGGACAACATTTTAAATCTACGAGGGAGACCCAAACTAGGTGACGAGCTCCGAGGAGGAATCCACAGAAGGAAGAACTGACATCCCATCATCCTATTTCGATCAAGGAGTAGACGTTTTTGAATAAGGAGCATAAGTAACCCGCCTTTGGAAAGAGGGAATGAGGGGTAATAGCTATATTTCCTCTACGTGACGGAAGTGCGCGCCCCGACGAAAGCATCAGAAACAATAGTTTTTGGTGAATAATAACTTTTAACTTTTATTTACCATGGTTAAAAGTAAATAGGGTAATTAAAGGTAAAAATGATATTATTATTACCTTAAAAGATGTACTAATTCTATTGGATAAGTGTTATTCGACCGAAAATAACCTTAAGAATAAAATATGATCCTTTAGGTCAACTAGGGTTAGATTAAGACATTTATTATTATTTTATTTAAAGAATAGTTAAAATCAATGTTTAATAACAAAACCATTTTTAATATAGGGTTATACATAACATAATTTAGACTATAAATATTCATTAGAAATCAAATAATATTTCCTACACAATGGTATTTTATTTATAATTTTTAGACATTAAATACTTTAATTTAGTTATGACACAATGATGATGTAGTAATTACCTAATTAATGAAATATTAAAATAATTGATATTATAAATATCCAAATAAATGTAAATTGAGATTTTTTATGAATTACACTAATTTTATAGGTTAATATGACATTTTAGGGTTCATTAAATGAATTTTTTTCTAAGTAATAATTTTTTTATGAATAAAAAAAATAAAATAGCAAATAGTGTCAAAATTGACATAAAAGAGTTTTTAAAACAAATATTATATTATTAATTGATATAATAATCCTAAAAATCTATGGTTTATCCAAATGACTTATATAATGATAGTTGTATCATTAATTAACCAATTAAGGTTCACTTGAAAATATATAGTAATTTTATTAACTATATAATATAAAAATACAAAGAGACATGGTAAATGTCAAACTAATTAACTAAGAGTTAAATCTAAAAGATAAGGTTAATATACTGACCCAAACCTGTCTAAAACCTATTGGTTGAGTGGTTTTCGACGCATAACCACCTTATCCTATAAATAAATCAATTTGGAGCTATTATAAACCGAATATTAATTTATTATAAAATAATACTTCAATTTTTTTCTAAGGTGCCCCTCACCCCTCTTATAAAAGGGCACTCCCCCTTCTCTCTATTTCACACCTTCAAATCCATTTGGCTCGGCCAAACCCTACCCAAATACCCTCTCAACTGTCCTACCTTCATAATATAGGCATTCCTTTAGTCATAAATCCAACCTAAGGAGCCTTTTTGATCAAATCAAAAGGAAGAACCCAAAGAAGAGGTAAATATCTCACCACCCCTTTCATGTTTTTTTATTCTTCCACTTCTTCTTTACTTGTTGTTTCCATTATAAAATAATAACTCCAGTATATTATATATAATTTGATGTTATTATAAATATGTTACAATAATATTCATTATTCTATCCATCCTTTGAATGACATGTCACCAGACGTGTATACGTACAGCTTACCGTCTCCACATCGTGGTGTAATTGTTATTCAATACATTATTATTTGGATGAGTATAATAATGATGTGTAATGGATGTAAATAATGAATGTAACATGATAATGATTATTTATATATGATATAACATCCAATTATATATTATTTTAATATCAAAAGAATGATATTGTCACTTGTGCGTACGTACAGATTACCGTCTCCACGAACGCGATGAGATTCATTCCCCATCGTATCCATTCCAGAATAATTTTCATTACATGATTAAAAATAATGTTTAAAGACTTAATATCATTCTGAATATGAATAAGATACATCCTATATATAACAAATATGACTTAAATAACAAAGTATATAAAAGAAAATGAATCAGTTAACACGCGAAACGACGATAATACTAAGATATTATTACCAAAGCAATGTTAAAAGATCATATATGATATAATATTAATATATATGATTCTTGTATAATTTAATAACAATTATTTCACCAATATATAGGAGTTTAACCTACCCTCGACAAAGGAAAAGTACAAGGTAAGGGTTAATTTCACGATCTCTTCATTATCCAAGGTTGTTTATACATAATTATCTACTGGGATCTCTTTATCATCCACATCCATATTTTATAAAATGTATTTCAAAACATTTGTAATATTTACCAGAAAATAGGTTAATGTCATTTATTCCTTTTCTTACTTTTTATAATATGTTTATAAAGGAATCTTTTTGTCGTTTTCCAAACAAGGTACTTTACGACCTTTTTGAAAAAATTATGGAAAGAATGTTTTTTAACTTATACGGCGAGTGAGGCTATTTTCCGCTGTTATAACATTGTCGAAGATTCCCTTACAATATTATAAGAATATTTTCAAATTGAAGGTTTTATTTTATAATTATGTGACTTTTAAATGATTTCAAAAAGAGAAATTTCTCTCAAATTGATTTGATTTCATCTATGTCAACATCCTTTGATGGATTTTAAGCTTATTTGAAGTTTATTTATGATGATGAAAAACTTCTATATTGTATTGAAGGTTTTTTGATATGTTTTACTATGGATGTTTTATTTTTATACCATTCATGGTTGATGGATAAATTATTGACATTTCGTATGCTATTTTTAATACGAATGTTTATATTATGTTTAAACCTTTTCATATGAGGAATGCATTAGACTTAGTAAGTGATGGGTGGAGCCCGTGATAGCTCCTCAATGCATCGATATGTCTCATGAAACAAAGTAGTGTCTTGGTACAAGGCCTTAACAAAATCTTATTTTTATTCTTGGCATAAGGCCTTGACTATGTGGTTATGAATGTATGGCATTATGCATTCCATCATAATGAAAGTGGCTATTGATGTTGCATGTGATTATTCGACTAGTAGAATATCCATGTGAGTAAGTTAATGACATTATTTTGAATTTATCTTTACCATATTATGCTGAAGTTCAAGTTTAAAAGGCTTTTGTTTTATTCTTGTACATTGAATTAAATTTTTATGCTTTTTTATGAAAGCTTTCACTATATTGTTATCCTTACTGAGCATCTGAGCTCACCCCTTTCTATGTTTTATTTTTTCCCAGGATGCAAAGAAGTATATTATGACTGACCTGCAGGGATAATCTTTGGGATATGAATGTGGTTCATAAAGAAAGTTTTGTTGTAGTTTTCTATTTTATGATGTAATGTAAACATTATGAATGTATCTAGTACTTCCGAGGCTACTAAACTAATCGGTATTTCGAGACTTAATCTTTTGTAATCATGCCAATGATACGTAATAATGCACCGACTCTGGGCTTATGGGGTTGGGGAATTACAATTTGGGTATAAAAGACATGTCTAGCACCCTTGTGGGTTTTGAAACATCATTCAGTGTCCCACACCCTATTTCTCAATCAAACCAATATATCACATATATCACATAAATCAAGGTTAATCAACATTAACCTTTTTATGAGATTTCATAATCAAATCATCCATTAACTATTTTAAAAATTGATTAATCTTTTTCAATCAATTGAAAAATCACAATAATTACCATTAATTAATTAAACAAATAATTAGTCTAATTCAACAATATCAAAAAAACCAATAGTTAATTCAATAGTTAACTATTCCAATAATTACACAAAATCAATATACAATTAATTAATTTAATAATTAATTAATCAAATCAAATCATAATATCAACATATCATTAATTAATTCAATAATTAATTAATCCAAATAAATTAATTCTACAATCAAGAAATCTCATTAATTAATTAAATAAATTATTAAATCAATTAATTCCACAATCATGACATCTCATTAATTAATTCAATAATTCATTATTCCAAATCAATAAATTCCATTATCAAAAAATCTCATTGTCTAATTAAACAATTAATTAATCAAAATCAATCAATTCCACATTCAGTACATCTCATTACTTAATCCAACAATTAATTAATCCAAATCAATCAATTATACAATCATGACATCTCATTAATTAATTCAACAATTAATTAATCAAAATCAATCAATTCCACAATAATGAAATCTCATTAATTAATTCAACAATTAATTAATACAAACCAATCAATACCACCATCATGAAATCTCATTAATTAATTGAAAAATTATTTATCTTAATCAATCAAATCCACAGCTATAAAAATCTATTCATTAATTCAACAATTAATTAATCCAATTCCACAATCACAATAATCTATTAATTAATTCAACAATTAGTTAATACAATTCCATAATCACCATAATCTATTAATTAATTCAACAATTAATTAATCCAACTTCACAATCAAAAAAATATATTAATTAATACAATAATTAATTAATCGAATTCTATAATCACTACAATCTATTGATTAATTTAACAATTAATTGATTCAAATCCACAATCACAACAATCTATTAATAAATTAAACAATTTATTAATCTAAATCATCCAATTAAATAATCACAATAATTCCCATTAATTACTTTAATTCCACCAATTAAATAATCTCAAAAATCTATTAATTAATTCAACAATTCATTAATCCAATTTCATAATCCCAACAATCAATTAATTAATTCATCAATTAATTAATCATATTCTACCAATTTTATAATCACAACAATTCTAATTAATTAATTAAACAATTAATTAATTCAATTATACCAATTACATAATCTCAACAGTCTATTAATTAATTCAATAATTAATTAATCAAATTTCACAATCCCAACAATCCATTAATTTATTTATAATTGATTAATCAAATTCATCCAATTGCATAATCATAATAATTCCATTAATTAATTAAAGAATTAATTTATTCAATTTCATGAATTATATAATCTCGACAATCTATTAATTAATTCAACTATTAATTAATATAATTTTACAATCCCAACAATCCATGAATTAATTCACTAAAATTTAATAAAATTCAACTAATTTCAAAATCACGAAAATTATGATTAATTAATTCAACAATTCATTAATTCAATTCCACCAATTATATAATCTCAATAATCTATTAATTAATTCAAAAATTAATTAATCCAATTTATCAAACCCAAAAATCAATCAATTAATTCACCAATTAATTAATCAAATTCAACCAATTAAATAATCACAACAATTCCCATTAATTAATTCAACAATTAATTAATTAAATTCCAATAGTTACATAATCTCAATAATCAATTAATTAATTCCATAATTAATTAATTCAATTTCACAATATTAACAATCAATTAATTAATTCACTAATTATTTAATCAAATTCAACCAAGTTCATAAACACAACAATTCCCATTAATTAATTCAAAAATTAATTTATTCAATTCTACTAATTACATAATCTCAATAATATATTAATTAATTCAACAATTAATTAATCCAACTTCATAATCCCAACAATCCATTAATTAATTCTCAAATTAATTAATAAAATTCAACCAATTGTATAATCACAACAAATCACATCAATTAATTAAATAATTAATTATTCCCAATACATAATTAGATATTCCGATAATTAATTCCTCAATTAATTATATCCAATTCACAATACCTTAAATAATTAATTTACCAATTTAATTAATTCAATTAGGAAAGTCTATTTCTAACTGAATCCTAGAAATTATACAATTACATACATGTAATTGAAATCATGACTATGGTGTTTTAATGATAGACCACTTACCTCAAGTTTGATGAACTCACGAACTGTGTGTTCATCCACAACAAATATATGGAATTGAAAAAGATTCATTATTAATCATCGTATTAGAGATTTTTCCCTGGTATTTGAAGTTAATTAAAAATGGATAAAATTATTCATCACGTATGATAAAAAACCCTGGGATTATCATCCTCTCATCAATATGAATCCAACATCACTAATGGCAAATTATTCTAATGACTATTGAAGGAGAAATTAAATAAATATGGAAATTCAGTTTAATAAAAATATTTACAAAATACCTCATTGCCTATGAATTTTTTTGACATGCACCATACTATTATCATTATGAATTCAATTCCATTGAAGGTACATCAATCAGATCAATATTAGAAAATATATTGATAATTTAATTTTTAAAATATTAATAAAAATAAAAATAAAGATAGAGATATAGGGAGAGGAGAGAGGGGTGTAAGGGAATTTTTTGAGTTCCCTTCATTTAGGATTGAATTTTTTTAGCACTAATCCTTCATGATTTCCACACATATTTATATACACCAATGTGTATATTTATTTATATTTATTTACGCCCGAATATATATATATATATAAACTTATGTATATATATTTATATATTTATATATTTATATCGCATGAATATATACACACCAATTTTTTCCACTTTAATAATAATAACAGCAATTATTATTATTACTGTTAAATATTTCACATCTTTTCCACCATTATAATTCCAAAAATTCTAATAAAATTATAATTAATTAAAAGTTCTCATTTATTTAACACATTTAATACCATTTTCGATAATAATTAATCAATCACTAACCACATACCCATGTAGTAATTTATCTATTGAAACTTTGTTCTGTCAAGGAGTCTAAAAATGAATGAATGAAAAAGGGAAATACCTTAGAAAAAAGTGTGGAAAACACATTATGAAAATCAATATTTTCAAAATGCATGAGCATTGAATCACCCTAGTCGAACCAAGAGGCCTTTGGCATGCAACCTACTTGTGCACCCCAATCTAGCACACAGCCTACTTTCACATCCAATTTCATTTCGTCTAGGGTCTTATTTTTTCTTATAAATGGACCCTTTGGGAATTCATCTGTACAGATAAATTTCCCTGAAGCCTAATTGCTGCTCTGGTCTCCCAAGTGCTTCTCCCAAGTACTCCAAAACATTCAAGGTAGTTCTTTAACACCTAAAGCGGAGTAATTGAAGGGGGATCATAGGACTTAAGTCCTTTTAGTGTTTGAAATGCATAACACTTTCACGCTTAAATCAACCAACCTCCCTAAATCAGAAACACTTGTGCACCACCTATTCCTTTCACAGGAACTTGATTTCCCCACTTCTAGGAATACCTGTGAATACTCATGAAAGCTTGAGTTAGGTCTCACCCAAGTATTAACATCCCGGTTGTTCGTCACTTATGGGAACATCAGGTCACCCAAGCGTACTTATGCACCCATACAGGCACGCCGGTACCTACTTGGGTGCCCCTCTTTGATTCACCTACTCTCTTTAGTCTAAAATCTATTAATCCATCTTCAAATCCATCCATGGAAAGGCTTATTCTTCATTGGATCCCTTTTATGAAAGAGATTCTGTTGATACCATCACCAAAACCTCATAACATATCAAACCCTTGGGAAAGGCACATCAGTGTGTCTTCTATTTGGGTTTTTATTTACACAGTCATTGGTTTCCCACATTTGTTTCACAATGGGGTTAGTATTCATGGAGTGTCTATAGGTTTTTATATCCACAGTCACATTGAACTTTCTCCCAAGAACAGTTTTGGGATGTTCCTAGTTTGGAAGATTGGTTTTTGGGTTCTGACCTCACCTTGTTGTCTCTAAGACGTGGAACCTCAAGTCTCTAGTAGGGTAGGTAAAGTTCATGCTTGATTTTTCATGAAATTAAAGGAGAAGTCTCCCTCCCCTACTGAGATCCACTAGGGAATCCATCTTGGTGTAAGCCCCTAACCTTTCAAGTAGGAGGTTGTAGTCTTGCTCCTCTCTACTTCTTTCACCTTTGCTACATCCTTACATCGGAACCTTGTCCAATGTAAAGTTAATAGAGTAAAGGCTCATCACCTTACCCTCTTCCCTAGTCACCTCGACCTCATCCATCTTGGCTACTATAGGTGTTCCCTCTTCCACCAGTAGGGGAGTAAAAGTGTGGTTGCCTTTGTGGAATATTTGGCATCCTCTTGTTTCTCACACCAAGAATGACTCATGTAGGATTATATATTTTTCATGATCACAACATTTGCACAAAATCTTGAACTACAGGATCTCTGGTTCCTATTCAAACCAGGATACGTAGGATGCGTGCTTGAATGGCTGAGCTCAAAAGGGTTCCCTTCCAAAAGGGTTTATCCAATCGTATCCCCTCCAATAGGTAGCTCTTATGCATATGCCCCAACATAATGAATGAACTATGAGAACTATGATTCCCATAAAAATTAAGATACTTAGGAATCCTTCTCAAGGCTCGATCTCCCTAGATATCCTCTTTAAGAATCCAAATCTAATTCCCTTAATCAAGTCATCCTTTTTAGGAAGTAAGCCCCAAATAAAAACCCCCAAATCATCAAGGCATCCCTTTCAGGAAGTAATCCAAACTAATTTCTCTCAAAGGACTATACTCTCCTATGAGACTCATTGAACTACGTGGGATTTGATTCCCATCCAAGTGGGATATGTAGGAAGCCTCCTTGAGGTTCAAACCCAACACTTGAAATCAGCCCTATTCTCCTTGGTCCATATTCCCAACAGGGTCTAATTTTACTTGGAAACCCATATTCTTTACAAGTTCCTTGGGTTGCTTAGGAAAAATTACCACACCAAACTTTGACTAAGAAACTTTCACCTAGAGGTCCTTACCACATGACCTTAAAAGGTATGATGTGTCCCATTAAGTAACACTAAACTACAAGGGTTCTTATTCCTTTTACAAGGATACATAGGTAGCCCATTTTATGGGTACGATCCCAATATCAAAGAAAATCTTCATCTCCCTGGATGAAAATAAATTCAAGAGTGACCCACTGAGTGGCTTAAAAACCAGTATAATCATAATGATGACTAAAATAATCTCTAAGTATTATATTAGAGGATACCATTGATGGAGAACCTTGAATACATATAGATATCTCCATTAATGAAGAACCTCGAATACATATGGATGATTCTAAATTCTACACATGTTAATAAGTAATTGAAAATTACAATAGAAACTTATGATATACTTGGTAAATTAATAAGGATTCAAGAAAATATCTTAAATTTAGAAATAGAGTCCTGGAGTAGACAATATTTCCCTCAAAAAAGGTGTGATGAGTCTAACCTCCCATCCTATCGACCAATGCACGTTCTTAAGTATCATAAACATAAAATTTAACAAACACCTGACTTTGGAAAGCATGTCCCTTTTTGGATAAATAACTTTAGGGTGTTTTTGGTTCCATGAATAAATCCAATGGAAACTGCCTGGAAGTAGTGATTCATAAAACTAGAACACGTGTTTCAAGGAACTACGAAACAAAAATGGTGAACCCGGCGTGAATCCTTAACCAAGTTAATAATGTTACCCACCTGTCAGGCCCCTATCAATTGATAAAGGAGGTCCAGACAATGGAATCAATCACACATGTATCTATCTAAATGATGTCACTTTAATGGAGTTTGTTGTTGTTTTAAAGTTTTTTCTCAGAACTTCCTTCAGTCTAAAATGGATTTCTTCAAGATGACTTATGTGAACATATCGATCGCTTCTCAAGATGGATACTCATCATTGGGAAGGATGTAATCACCCACCCAGTGTCTTCAACTCTGGGTCTCCAACTTGTTGGTAAGGGAGTACTATCATCACGGTACAATACCAACCTTGGAGGTTGTCCGACAAGCTCTCTATGTTAATAGAAACCCTCAATCGCCTGGTCAACGATGACTGGTGATTAAGAAGTAGATGGTTCCAACCACCATCTTCAACTGTTTCAGGTCTTTATCCCCAAAATGCAACAACCAGTCCCTCTTGTACTACAGGTAGGTGGATCAAGAGGTCACTTAGGTCCTCAATTTAAGGATGTAGGGATCCTTCCTGAGGATTATCACCAACAATTTCCACCAGCAGAATCATGCAACAGTGAACCCCCAACATGATGGAGGTGTTGCCTCTAGACGTTCGGCCCAGGTCTCTTAGACCCAGGCGCACAAGAAGAACCTCCAAGGACAACATCCGATCAATAGAGAGTAGGTTCTTACCTATGCCCCTCTGGAGAAGTCCATCAACCTAACTTGATGGTGAAAAATGAGCGGGCACATACACTCATCCATCCTAATTCCACTGCCCAGTAGACTCATCTTCCAGCAACCCACAAATCCCACAAGGAAAATCCAGTGGAATATCATGAACATGCATATAAACCTATTATCCATTCAGCAGGCTCGTCTAACTGCATTTAAATAATCCCATCTAACAAATGTGGTGGAAACTGGTAAACAGGAACATACACCTGCTTATAATCACTAATTCTGCCAGCAGTCTTGTCTATCAGTATTGAAGGATGTTCATCAACCTTTCTTAACAGAAAAAAAAAACCAGAAATCACATACACCTACCAGTGTTCATCAAGCATACCAATAGTCTCATTTAGCAACACCTAGAGAAGTCATTCAGAAAGATCTGACGAAAAATATGGGGCAGACCAAACTCTCCGCCCCCATACATGAGTATTGTCAACACCCATTGACAGGAAAAGGAGGACAGGAGTAGGCACATACACCTACTCTAGATATGGAATTGATGTATATTCCTGTTCTGACCGTTGAAGTCACCAAACACATCTTATCAATGGTAAAAGGGAATACACAAATTCCTGCCCATATTCTGGAAGCATGCCAGGATATCATAACCACAACTTCAGCAGTACCAGGGGAATAGACACATAAATTTTTCCCCACACCTAGGATGACACATTGGAATTACATCCTGGAGAAGATACATACCTATGTTCCAGTCCAGGAGTTTCATGGTTCATACTCCCCCATATCATATGGATAATCAGATCGATAACATCCACCCTTTCCAATTGGAGGTAATCAACCCGTTCTGATAACCACTCCAAGGCAGACACATACACCTTCCCATGATAACCATGTCTCCCAAAAAGTGTCCCCAACTAAGTGTAAGAGAGAATACAATAATAAATCTCTCATAACATCAAGAGTCAAGATGCAATTTGGATCCTCTTAATACTGGAGTTCTTGAAGCCCTCGGACAATTATTTGTTGCAGCACAATATCCTACCCTCTCATTACCAAATTATGGGAGTAGTAGAAGTAATTCTGAAGTTCCTTATTGGACACTTCATTATGAAGGATTTCTTCATGAAAACTCATTCAATCTAGAGAGACTGTCTTTGGATGAGAGCCATAGAAACCCTCTATGTGGCCAGAAGACCAAGGAGAAAGAGGATTTATCCCATACTGTAATCCACCATGGTGGTCCTCCTCATGATGGAGTTAGATGCAAAATTTCTCTCCACAGTATTATTTCTCATTGTCAAGATAATTCTATAATTGATAATGTAATAATGATAAAGACCTCTTATGTTGAGGCACATTCAAACACAAGGATGGTCATGTCTTATGCCTTGTCATTAACGGATGAAATACTTTTTTCAACTATAACATATCTTAAGGGAATGGCCATTCTAAAAACCTAATTTAGGTCATTTTTCTTCTAATACAGTAGAGTAAAAATTGAATAATCCCATTTTATTTAATTAAACATTTGAGAAGCACCCAATTTGGTCAGACCAACTGGAGAAAGCTCTAGTGAAATATGATAAAGATATGTAAAAAAATGAGAAAACAATTGGATAAATGAGAAATGCCAGTCATGTTCTAGCCTTTGGAAAATTATCAATATAATAATCCAAAATTGATGGAAGAAGATTGCCTTAATGATGTCCACCTCAACTTATGTAATACTCTTCATCATTTGAAAACCAAAGTATTATCATATGATTAATATCAAAATCAATTAAAGGTAATAAAAGGGTTTCAACTCCAAATTTACTTGGCATCTCTCTAAATTATGCATCAGTAAATGTCATTAACACCATTGTAGAAGATCCTCTAGAAAATGAGTCTAGTTTGGGGAAATCATAAGATTAGGTTCTTATTCATAATATAGTATACACTGAATCAAATGAAGAAGGTGTGTGTACCCAAAATCAAAGGCTTACCCATAATCTTGGTATGCACTCAAATTACCAACTCCCACCCCTCTGAAAGGAATATAAAAACGGAAAGGTAAAAGTAAGATCACATATCACTTTTCAACTGGAGAAGGTCAATATCTTTCACTTAAAGAAATATTTTCACAGCAAATAAGAGGAGATGAAAGTGTTGAAAAGACTCAATACATAGTTACTTTGGAGCATCATTTCTATTAGACATACTCCTTAAGTAAATCCTCAACTTGCACATCTTGTAGGAACTCCTCAGTAAAGAGTATTTTTGGTAACTACATATGCAGATAATGAATTCCATTCATTTGGTACACAACTATGGAAGGAAAAAAACACATCATTATAGGCCTTTTCTTGTGGGTTATAGAAGGGAAATACTAGCAGCACCACCACCAGTGGTTTTGCTAGTTGTTTCACCAGTTCAAGATTCAGCTGTTATACCTATATAGGTCCCACCTCATCTAGATATTCCCCAAGTTCTTATGAACACAAATGATACATTAATAGCTTGATTAAAAGCTATAGAAGAACGACATACACTGGTTCAGCCAAAAAAGAAATATTACCCTGAGTTGGTGGATCTGATCCCTCCCCCACCAAATATTGTGAAACCCACATTCCCAATATTTAATTGTTCGGTAGATCCGGAACAACACTTAATGCATTTTTTTCTCGTTGTGATCCTAGATGGGAACTCCTCAACAACAATAAGTAGTAATGATCATGTGTTTTATGTAGTCATTTCAGGGACTAGATTTTGATTGGTAAATAATTTTGAAATCTTGATCAATTATTTGATGGTAAGATATTCGTCATAAATTCCTTCTTCAATCCATCTAAACGCTACCAAATACAATAGTTTTTTATCTTACTAATTTCAAAAAAAGGGATAATTAAAGGGTTTCATATTTCATTGCTTGATGGAAAGGATTAACATATTTCTTAAATCTGGAACTTCCTCGAGAAGAGTTTCTACCAATTGTGTGGAAATCTGCATGATGTGTTATGCACACAACTAATCCCTATGAAATACACAAGAGGGTTTAAAGACCATGCTTCAATTTGTCAACATATTGAAGATTCCATATGGAAACTAAAACTAAAAAACGTGTTATTCCATCAGCTCTCGGAAGGAGAACGGGGAAATTAGAGGTTGTTACAGTTACACTTAAGCAAGCACAAGTACCAGCTTCCACTTCAAAACCATTATCATATCGAACGGCTCTGCCACCCGAGCATCAGGAGTAACAACTGCCTCATTAATATTATCAAAGATGTAAAATACCAAAATTGTTTGAGGAGTTAAAGTACAAAGTATATTCTTTCTGAAATGAACATGATCTCAATTACTTCATCTGAGCTCTGGAAAATAATTTGGTTTAGTTTCTAAGGCTGAAGAAACCAAACAAAGAAGGAAATGAAGGTCTTCCAAATTATTGTCCCTTTCTCTAGATGTTGAGGCGTCTCTTTCAGGGGTGTTTTGTTTTCAAATACCTCTTACAAAAAATGGTAGACTCTAGAAAAATAAAACTGAAAAGTTCTTCATCCCAAGTAGCATGTGTTACTGCTACTGCTCCAGAGGAAGAAGGAGAATGGAAAGAAGTCAAAAGTAAAAAAACATAGAAATATGATGATTGGATGATTAGGAAAATGATCAACTGAACTCATTCCATTTTATGAACACAATTGAATAAAATGATTGTGACTTCTGCTACTTCCACCATAGTAAATCCACCTTCTTCAAAATCTCAATCTTCAAAGAATCGACCAGATCAGAAGGAAAAAAGAGAATTCATAAGAAGATGAGATCATTTCAAGGACAAAGTTGTATTTTACTCTGGAAAATTTCATTCCATCTATTTCAAAAGAACAGGAACCACCCCACTAAATGGAACAACCAGAACTGGCCTGCCAATCAGAATCTTCATCAGATGAAGAATCGATATTTGGTTCTATCAATGTGATTCACTTAACGGATCCCTATACCAATGGTGATTTTGATTTTAATGAGGCTAAGTTCCATGTACCTAACTGAGGAACCAGAGGAATAGGAAAACATTGAGGATACAGGGGAATACATGGGTATTCTAGAAGTCACTATTTTAACTCTACCCCTGCTCGAACCATATATGCGTTGGAATCTTGTGGGAGATCTCTTCAGCGAGTTCAACAAGAATAAAGAGATTCTTCCATGCATGATAGGTTGGGTCCTAACATGATTATTTTGGAGGACTAATTAGAGGTCACACAATATTCCTCTTGGAAAATAGATTGAAATAGTTAGTCTAATCTACCAAATCAATCAGTATTTCTAGTTTCTGTTTTTCCATATGGTACATCTACATTAGAAGCATCAGCTTCAAAGGCACCTGCAAAACCACACCTCTATATTGTAAAATGCAGACCTCTGGACCAAAAAATTGATATTTTGAAATAGCTAGCCCAAGTACCGACCAATTTATCAATTTTAGACACCTAGAATTTGTCAAAAGATCTTCAAGAAGCACTTATTGAGGCTTTTTCATGTCCTCAAGAGTTTGAAATCGAAGTTGTTGCTGCTGAGGTTTACCATATAGATAATGATACTATAGAATGTCATGAAGTTATATCCTTTACAGATGAAGATGAATATTATGTTGTACATGTACATATTAGGCCCTTTTATATATCTATGTAGGGTCAATGACATAGACATCTAACAAGCCTTCATTGATAATGGATCAGGAGTCAACCTCATTCCTATTCAGACACTTCTTCGATTGGGCCCCACTGAGTCTAACATATCTCCTTCTACTTTAATGTTGTAAGGATATTGAAAGAATGAGAAAGAACCTCTAGGAGAGATTACACTCAGAACTTAGTTTTGGGATCTTGTGTCTAATTCATATTTCATGGTTGTTCGTCCGGACACAGCCTTCAAAATTCTACTTGGTAGGCCTTGGCAATATCAACATGCATCCATACCTTTGTCATACCACCCATGTCTCAAGTACTATTTCGATGGTCAAATTGGAACATTGTGTGGTGATAAGGCTCCATTCAAAACTTGTGAATATCAATACATTAAGGCAGAATTTTATCAGACAAAGGAAACAAAGCCCATGGAAAAATAGGTAGCCATAATCAATGCTCTAAATGGCTTGGAAAATATACCATCAAACCCATTCATACATTTGAGTACAGATTATGAGTTACCTATCAATAAAATTGAAAGGCTAAACCCAAATCCAAGAATTTTCTTATTAACTTTCATAATGTCAATTTCAGAAATTAAGCCAGACATCATGGGAGAAATTGTTGATTCACCAAGCAGTGATGGAAGCTTAAATGGAGATGTCTTCATTTAATCCACCAAACTTTTACAAGAATCTACTTTTCCAATCAGATTAGAAGAAGACATAACAATACTAGAGGAAGAAAAGGATTTTGATTCCCAATCCATCATCTCCTCTTTATTATCCCATGAAGACCCTTCATCAACAGAAGGGTCAAAAATGGTGGCCTCTTCTTCAGAATGTTCAAATACAGACTCCTCCCCTAACTCTAGAAATTTTTCTTCATCATCTACTATGAAATTTGAAACAGAAGAAGTAACACATAATGAATAAGAAAAGGAATATCTTAAGGATTATCCTACAGCATTTGAGGAAGGTTTCTCTAACACTGTAGATGAGATCATAGAAATAAATCTGGTTACAGAAGAAGATCCATGCCCCACTCTAATTAGTGAGGCCATGACTTCTGAAGAGAAAGGGAAGTATACTTCATTTATAAATAAACATCAGGATATATTTTCTTGAAATTATATACAAATTCTAGGACTTAATCCTGATGTAGACACTCATCATTTTGGTTTTTCATAATAACATCAAGGATTCAAGCAAGCAATAAGAAGAACACACCCAATGCATGCCCTTAAAATTAATGTTGAAGTTGATAAGATTATAAAGGATAACTCTTTTAGAGAGGTTCAATATCCCAAATGGCTGGAAAAAATTGTCCCATTGAAAAATAATAATTTGAAAATTGTAGTTTTCATTGATTTCATAGATCTTAACTGTCATTTTCCTAAATACGACTTTCTAGTTATGATCACAGAGCTTTTAATCGATGAAACGGCTGGCTATGAAGATCTTTACATTATGGATGATTACTCTGGGTATAATGAAATCTACATGGCCCCAGAGGATGAAGAAGTTATAGCCTTAAGATCCCATCAAGGTGTGTTTTTATATCAGGTAATGCCCTTTGGCTTAAATAATACATGTGTAATGTATCAACATACCATACACCATATCCTCAAACCCTTATTAGGAAAATTTGTCGAATGTTATATGGATGATTTGGTGGTTAAATCCAAAAAATGTTCTGATCACTTGTCTGATCTGGAGACCATATTCAATAAAATTCGGCAACACAATTTGAAGATGAACTCCTTAAAATGTGCATTCGTGGAAACCTTAGGAATATTCATCGACTTCTTTTTATGACATTTTTCTATCTAAGTTGATCCTGAGAAAACAAAATAAATTCTTTGAATGCAACCTACTAGAAATTTGAAATAATTTAGAGGACTCCAAAGAAACATGGACTCTATTCAGCAATTTATCGCCAATTTGTCAGGAAATTGTTTTACCTTCACAAAATTAATAAATAAGGGAGTCACCTATCAATGGAATAAAGTCTGCCAAGAAGAATTTGATACCCTCAAGAAATATCTCTTCATTCTACCAGTATTAATGCCACCTATTGAAGTAAGACCACTTATTATCTATGTGAAATCTTTAGAGCGGTCATTGGGTGCCTTCCTTTCCCAAAATAATGATATTGGGAATAAAAACAACCTTTACTATCTCAGTTGATCTATGATTGATGAAAAAACTTGATATTCAAGTATTGAAAAGTACGGCTTGGCATTAGTCTTTGTAGTTCATAAATTGATTCACTACCTGTAACATCATGAGGTCTAATTTTTGTCTCTTAATAACCCATTCAAATTTATCCTCAGTCATCCTATGCTTACAAGGAGTCTGTCATGGTGGGCAGTTATTTTTCAATAGTTTGATATCTAGTTTGTTCCTCAGAAGTCAATAAAGGGCCAAGATCTGGCTGATTTTCTTACCGAACACCCGTCTGTAGAAGATACATCATTGAATACTTAACAACTAAATGAATAGGTCTTATCAATTCGAGATAATTCCCAAACATGGGAAATGTACTTTGATGGTTCCTTTAGATGTCCAACATGGAAGAGAATGGAAAACCCTAAACTCAACAAATTTGGGTTAGGAATTGTATTTATCTCCCCAAAATGGAAGTGTTGCCTTATTCCTTCCTATTGTCCGAAGGCGGAACCAACAATGAGTTAGAGTATCATGCTCTCATAGAAGGCTTGTAATTGGAACTTTAGGAACAAGTGAACCACATGAATGTGAAAGGTGATTCAGAGTTGGTAATCAAACAAATCAATGGGGATTATTCCATCAGGAAAGAAGAGTTAATCCCTTTGTGTGATTATGTCAGAGAATTAATGGCTGAATTTTCCTCAGATCTGACATTGTATTATATCCCACGATCACAAAATGCCCAAGATGATGCACTTACTAATGTAGCTACAACCCTAGAAAATCCAAATTGGGATGATACAATCATTAGTATTTCCCATCGTTATGTGGTCTCACATTTCATCCAAAATAAAATGGAGGAAATTAATGAGATTAACCCTACTTATGAGCTTTATGGTCATACCACAAGATGGAGAACACCCATCATGGAAGACCTTCAAAATGGATTACTTCAACCAGATTGGGCTAAAAAAAAACAGATTCGATGAAGAGCTACCAATTTTACTCTTTATGATAGTCCAAATCACCAAAAGATCCTCTATAAATTAGGATTTCATGGAATCATATTTAGGTGTATTGATGGAGAATAAACTGTAGCGTTCATGGTAGAAGTGCATTCCAGATCTTATGGTACTCGCTAGTTTGGGAATTTTATTTTTTATCAAATATGAAGTCTTGGATACTTTTGGCCTTCGATGACGCAAGATTAAACAGATTTCACTAAGAAATTTTATCCATGCCAAGTGCATTCCAACTTCATTCATCAACACCCAGATTTGTTACATACTGCTAAATACTCCTATCCATTTTTCACATAGGGAATGGATGTAGTATGGACTTATCCCCTAGCTATGGATAAGCAGTTTAAGTATATTCTTACTACTACTGACTTATTCTCCAAATGGGTTGAGGAAATACCTCCCAAAGAAATCAGAGCCAAAGGCATTGTTATTTTTTTCAAAACTAACATCAGGACCAGATTTGGTGTCCCTCATACTATATTGATGGATAATAGAATCAATTTATGTTTTATTGAGGTAAAAAAGTTATATCATGAACACAATATCAAATCCAACCATTCATCTCACTATCTTGCAGTGGACAATGGACAGATAGATGCCTTTAATAAGACCCTATCAAATATATCCCAAAATATGGTAGATAAAGATAATAAATCTTGTCCTGATAAAATTTTGCATGCTTTATGGGCTTATCGAACTACCAACCGTACTGCTACCTAGGAAACCCCTTATTCATTGGATTGTGGAACAGAATCAGTTTTTCCAATTGAGATTCAATTGCCTTCACTCGAAATTTAAATCTGTGATCAGTTGTCTACAGATGATAAGTCTTGAAAAAAGTTTGATGAGATGGCATTATTAGGCGAAAAAATATTTCATACTTTGCATAATTTAGATGTCAATCATAATAGGATAGTGTGATTATTTAAGAAGAAAGTTTTCCTTCATTCATTTATTTAAGGAGAATTGGTATTGGTCCTTAGGACTCCAATAATACTAGGAAAAAAACCCCAAAATATTGAGTCAAAGCGGGAAGAACCTTATTCCATACATAATTTCTACTCAAACAGAGATTATTCATTAATCTCAATGGATGGAGATCTTATTAAAACTACAAAAAATAAGTGATTCTTGAAGAAATACTTTGTGTAATTGCACAATATTTCCTTACTGCATGACTTAAAACTGTACAATACATATGTCTTCATTGCATGACTTAAAACTGCACAGTACATATGTCCTCACTGCATGACTTAAAACTGCACAGTACATATGTCCTCACCGAAGGACTTAAAACTGCACAGTACATATGTCCTCACTACATGAATTAAAACGGAATAGTGCATATGTCCTCACTACTTGAATTAAAACTATACAGTATAATGTCCTTACTATATGACTTAAAACTACATTGTACATTGTCCTCACTACATGAATTAAAAATGAACATTGCATTGTCCTAGTTGCAAGAAATTAAACTGCGTAACAATTATGAGTGTCCATGTTTCATGACGATAAAATGTGTAGCATCTTTGTCTTTGTCGCGTGACAATAAACTACATGACATCATTCATCCTCATTACATGACAATAAATTATACTGTTAACTTATTCTCTACATGATGTAAGGACCATCCATATTCAAGCATCATGGAAATCATTACTACTCCTTAGTGGCACATGTATCTCTTTCTTCCCTATGTCTGATTAGATTTGCATAGGGACCTCATTTTAAAAACAATGTGTGGCTTGATTCTCATCTATATGTGATACGTAGAGATGCCTCAATCTCAAATCTTGGGCCCATTTCCAAACAAAAAAAATTTTAATTTCCTTTTCTCCTCTTTTATATGAATCATATCTATACAAAGTGTTACCTTAAGATACATGGGTTGATATTTATACCATTTTGTGTCTTATGTTTAACCATTCTTCCAGAACATGTCAAAATTCCTTGTCTCCCATATCAAACATGATTGATGTGGGAAATTAATGTTTCTAGGACTATGTACGTCTTGATTTTCATCCCATTGAGATACGTAGTGACAACTATGCCTTAAATCCTAGTCACAACCATGGTTAATTTTCCCCCTCTTCTGTATACAATAAAAAAAATATGCAATAATATTTTTATTGTAATTTCTCTACTCAGAGAACCCACCATGGAAAAAAGAATGTCCCCACTTTACATATGAGTCAGATCTATTTAATGGACATCAAACTCATGACCAATATTGATTCAAATATTTCTTATATACATTGAGAATTACCCCCTCCCATATTTCACACTCTTAATCTTGAATATTTTCATATCTTCATAATCTTTCTTATAGTTTCTAGTGATAGAGTTTCTAATATATGAGATCTCTTTTGTCTAACTATACAGTATGTGTCCTTTGGTGGCCTTGCATAAGTTTCCTACATAATGGGAATGTTAGTCAAAAGATGCCACTATTTGGATATGCAGCAAATTCCCTAGTTGGCCCTGTATAATATAGCCCCCGTAATGGGTTTTTTCAAATGATAGTAATTTTATTCTTTGTTATAGTTTCTTTTTTCCCTTAAAACTTTGATGACAATATAAAATAATCAGTATTTTAAAATAGTCATTCATGTATATTTGTCCCATTATCATTTTCTCAATCTGAATGTATTCAAGACCATGGTTTACACATATCTATCTTTATGTGTTCAAAGTAATATGAAATAACCTTTGATCACTTGACCACATATCATATACTATTTCCATTTTTGGTCCAAGTTGTATGACCTAAAACTACAGACACTGTACTTCCTACATTTTGGTCAAACCATTGTAGAAATCCTCTTCCTCCAATTATTTAAAAATCATGATCTAAAATACCCTCTCCATATATAGGTACCTTTCTTCATAAACCAAACTTTGTGATTTGGAAAATTTGAATCTCCATAAACTTTCTTCTAATTTTAGTAATAGAATGTCAAACTTCTAAGAGCACTTTTTCCTAACTATGTAGTACGTTCCCTTAGGTGGCCTTGCATAAGTAGCCTACATAATAGGCATGAAAGTCAAAATATGATACAATTTGACTATGTGGCATATTCCTTAGATGTCCCTATATAATACAACCTCCATATTTGGTTTTTAAGTAATGGTAACTTCATTCTTGGAAAAGACTTCCTCTAATGCCTTTATCCCTTTTCCCATATCATTTTTCAGATCCAGAAATTCCTAAATCACAGTTTACAAATTTTCCCTTCCATACCTAAATATAATAATATGTTTCCAAACAAATTATCAAGAAATTGGGAGAGTCTCATACTTTTGTTCAAAGAAAAAGACCTTAAATTGAATCCACACAATGTCCTCACTGGATGACTTAAAACTACACAGTATAATATCATAAATTCTCCTTTATGATAAAATTTAACCATTCCTCATACACCAAATTTTTATAGAAATGGTTTTACTATTCATCACATATGTTGGTATAGATAACCCTTTATTATTAAAATTTCCTACCTTAGAAAAACCACCCATTATAGTCTTGAGTCACCCAAATCTTATTTTCCCTTGTCTATCAAAAGTAAAATGTTAAATTCCTCTGATCCATTTTTCCTGACTATGTAGTATGCTCCCTTAGGTGGCCTTTTATAATTTTCCTACATAACAAGCTTATCAGTCAAAAGATGTTACTATTTGATTATGCAGCATATGCCCTAGTTAGCCCTGCATAACACAATTCCCATAACGTATTTGTCAAGTAATGGTAGATTCATCCTTGGAAGAGACTTCCCTTATGATTATACATGTTTTAGATTTGGTGACCATAAAAATAATGGATCAAGATTACCCTTGAAAATATTTAAAATAATATTGGAGCAATTATCATCCACTGAGTTTTTTTGGGATCTAATTTCAAAATTTATGGTCAAAGCTATTCAACCTTAATCAATGCCCCTTTATAGTACAACATGTGTGACTCTAAACATCCAAAAATAAGAGACATGGTACTTACTAGATTGGGAACCCACGAAGGGAACTCTGATCAAAAGTCGAGTTCCAGCTCACTAAATGTACATTTTGTATGATTTAGGTAATATTTAGAAATAAAAATTCAAAAGATACAAAGTGTTTGGGATTTTCTGTATAACCCTATAAAAATCATACTATGATTACTAGGACCATTGTCTTAGTTAAAAATCAAACAGTTAGAAAGAATAAAAACATAGATGATTGAAGATGAAATGATTTTCATTTATGAGAAAAATTTCACAGAATAGCACCCACAAATTGGAGTCTCTCTTTTTTCTGAAATCAAAAACAGTTTTCTACATAACTTCTCATTTGGTTAAAAACTTATTGAACCACATTATCTTCCCATTAATGTTTGTTTACCTGATCATATTTGTTATATTCAACATGATGGAGTGCTTCTTTATCATCTTCAATGGATTTTGCACCATCCTTTTGGAATTCTTCTAACGAGTTATGAAGTTGGTCAACATCCCATGTGATGTTATCTAATTCATGTTGAAGACTCAACTGCTGAACAATATTTTCTTTAATCTTTGGCTTCAGTTCCTTCAACATTTCAGTATGATTAGCCTCAGCTCAGGACAATGCTGCTTGGAATTCATCAGTGTTGATCAACAGTTTATCTTTTATCAAGTCTTTCTAAATCTTCTTCTCTTGCTCCCTATTTTGGATAATCTCTTTTACTACAGTATGAATTTCATGGTATTCAAAACCGCCAAATCCCAGCATGATAAAAATATATGAATTTCATGGAATACTTTAAGGAATTTCCTCAAGGGGAATTTTAGATACTATCTTCCATATATTCTTCTATGCTTTGTGATGTGTAAGAAAAATGGCATTTTACAGTTCTGGGTCTGATTCAGAGTCACTATCATAGGGAGAGACATATTCTAGGATTAATGCACTTAAATAAGTGCCTTGTTCTGCTCCTTTGATGATGGCTACTTCACATTCAAATAATGTTTGAGTTGGGGCAGAGGCTTCACCTCCAAACCTATCCATCAAAGTTGACATCCCTATATGGTCAATTAATGATTATTGTTATAGTTAGTTTCAAGGGATCACAAAAGTGAGTTCAATCACAATATCAGTATCTCTTACTTAACAGTAGGTCGGTAGCCTAAGAATACTCCTCCCCAATATTTTCAGTTTCAACAGTTTTTTTTGATTTCTCTAGGTGGATAATGATCTCTTTAATTGGATCAAGATTCTGGGAATGAGTCTCAGGAGGATCTCCTATCTCAAGATTCACCTGAGCCAATGTATCTACAATGATAGGATTGACATTCATGTCAATACTTCCTTTAATCATTGTCACAGTAGAATTTTATTTATATTGAACTACATATTTCAACCAACCATGTTTAGAAATTTAATCATAAGAAGATTAATAGGAAGAATAATGAAAACTCACATCCAGTTTATTCTATACAAGGAACTTCAAAATATTATAAAGCATTTGAAATATTAAGATGTTCTAATACTTATTCAAAAGACATGACAAGGTTCCTCATATCATCAAATGATATCTCAGATCAAAGGTTAGTCTCACTCGTGGGAGCACTTGGCGTATTTTCCTTAAAACCTTCCTCCGACAACCTTTGAACCCAAATAGATTCTTAATCAATAGTTTTGGGGTCAACATCAATTGTTTTCGGATGTTCTGGTTCATGTTATGAACCTAAACTACCACAAGATGGAAGTTAGTTGTTGTTACATTTGATTTCCTATAAATCATTATTGATTTACCAGAGGCCTTCTCTCTTATGATATCAGGAACATGAGCCATGTTGGGAACAGAGGTTGGTTCCTTTCACCTCAATGTCTCTTCAAGAACCACTAGGTTAGCAGAAATTTGTGCCTGTTCATAAGAACCCTCCATGGTTCCTTAAATCTTATCAGTATTTACTTATAAAGAAGAAATAGAAGAAGCCCCTAAAATTTCAAAAAGTTTAAACACTTTTTCATGAATAAGGATGAAATTTATGATTATCAGTAAGGTTTAACAATACTGAGAAAGTGTTTAACTGTGGCTTTATTTCTTCATTTCTTTTGTTTATTCACCTTGTTAGGAGTACTTGCATCATCGTCTCCAAAGACAGGTATTGGAGATGGCAATACCCTTTCCATATCATCCTCTATGTCATGTTGGCCTATAGATATTTCTCCCAATTCATGGGGTGATCCAGTAGTTCCAAGAGAAGTGAAACTAGGGCTATATCATGTTCATAGAACTTTATTTGATTTTCCTTTAACCAAATACAATTTAAGATGATATATTCCTTGAGTAACAAATCTTTTACTAAATTCAAATTGCAAAGCAGAATAGATTGTGAGAAAAAAGAAAAGTTACATCTTAAAGATCCAAAAAATCACTCCATTTTTTTCATCTAATGAAGGACCAATCCCTTTATTTTTACCACGATCTATCATTTATTTCACCCGATTCATAGTGGGAAATGATTCATCGATTGCATACATGATCATTTCTAGCTCTTGGATGTAAGTTTTCACTTAATTGGGGTTGTCCTTAAATAGAATATTAGAAGAGGCTCATAGATCCCCTACTCCTGGAATATGCATCAGTTTACACAGATCCATCCATGTGGTTTCAGCATCACAATATAATTTTTTCCATGTTTGAACAGCTTCTGGTTGTAAATATTCATATCACACGCCAGATGGTTGTGAAGATAATCATGTAGCCTTGGATTTAAGTTTATTTCCAACTCCTATAGTCACAGAGGGGGATGAGAAAATGGGACTCATCTCTCTTAATAATGATGGTGACTAGATCACCTTGGTATAGACACAGTAGGGATTAATGGGGTGGATCTCTTAACACTGGAAGGTGAATTATACCTGGAATGAGGCTTCTTTGGTGAATTTGGAGCCTCATCACCTCAACCCTAAGATTCTATTGAGATGGCCCCTGATGATGAATAATTTCCTTCCAAATGTAGGGGTTCCCTCATGATACTTATCTTTACCCCAACTCGAGGGACAACATGGTTTAATACCCCTTCAGGGTAAGACTAAACCTAGTTTTCGGCATACCAGATAGTCAGTCTTCTAATTTCATTAGAGACAGGTAAATTAAATATTTCCCCAATCTTCTCTACAGATATCAGCACCCATAGTTATCGGGAAACCATCAGATGTTGCTCTAATCTGACATGCACAAGGGGATATGGTATTTTGTTGTAGAAATTTGAATTGGCATGAAAATATAGAAGGAGTATAGGCCTCACATATTATTTCTCCATCAATCTTGGTGGCCAATATGTCATCCCTGCAAGCTAACATGTATTCTCTTAGCTCTAAACTGGCCTTCCGAACATCAATGAATTGCCTCGTAGGAGGATTCCCATAAAGAATGAAATGAAATTCCTTAAACATACTCAACCATCCCTTGATATCATAAGTGTTCGGAGACAAGGGTGAAATAGAAGAGACATCATGAACAGATGGTCAAAAAGAAATTCCAAAGACTTGTACCCCACTTTGTATAGAATAAGTTCTGAAGTGAGTAGTGATCCATCCCCATAACACATGGAGTGGTCACGCTATTCTAAAAGGAGTCTTCCCTCTGTAGATATGTAGTAAGATCTTATGATTCTTTTCCAAAATAGGATTGTCCAACCATACCATCCTTCTATCAGCCATATTGTCCACAATAAAAAAAGTTCCTAGCCTCACACCTCCTTTGGAATCTCCGACTTTTAATCAGTACATGTTGAGCCACATGTCTAGGAAACCTTCCAAATGTGTCTTCAAAGGAATCTTTGAATTGACTTCATATCCTCACTTGTTAAACTCTCCTTTATCCAATATTGGACAAAAAATGTCAGGTGTACCTCTTTTCTCTGCATTTGGATAGCTGGTCATATGAGTATAGGTGGGACCTGTTTCCTTCTTCTTTACCAAGAATATTTCCATCCATTCCTATGGGTGAATATCCCTTCTTGTGTGGTAATTCTTAGTGGTCTCATTCTTGAGTTTGTTAAATATTTTCATCAACTCACAAACCAAATATTATGTCTTATCCGAGTCATTCCATGTCATCTTGGGGGGAATAAACTCATCGTATATATCTCCCAAGGATTGGAGGTCCATAAATCTTATAGACAACCCACTTGCTAATGCCTACTTCTCCATGTGTCAAATGGAAAGAGCTAGTTTCTGGGATCCATCGGCTTAGTAACTCTTGCACAAAATCATTATTCTTGTAAACATAGGGTTTCCCAACCTAGAAAGCCTCGTAAATCCCAAAACCTTTTAATTCATCTTCAAATTATTCACACATAATGCGCACCCAATATGCCCACATCCATGAAGGTTTTACACCTCCACCAGGACAAAATCCCAACATTTCTTCTAGCCTTAGGATTGATCCGTCTGAGAATTTCAAAATATGGATGAATAATTGTGTGGCTTCAGCTCAGGTGTCTGTGGCTTCAAATATGGACCACATGGGATGTGATGCATGATATGAGATATTTCTGTTGTCCCAGCATTAGAAAATAAACCTGCAACAGAAACGTTGGTAGATGATAAGTTGGTATAATCTTGAAACCAAGAGAGTCGTACATAGTTCTTTAGGTCTAGAATATTGACTTCTTGCAGATGACCATAGATATACAGATGAAAATTAGTGCTTTAGGGAAATTTGAAGTAATATTTCATTAGATATTCTTCTATGTCCGGATATGTGGTGTCACAGAAGCCATAGTAGTCAAGACCAACAACATTCATCATGCCAACAATCCTTTTATTGGTCAGTTAATTATGGTTCTAATTCTTTTGGGAGCCATTGAACCTATATAAAGATTAAAAATAGTCTTTAAAGTCTGTTCATTTTTGACATTTTGAAAAAAGAATTGAAAAAAATAGGCAAAGGCCTTAATACATGAAAGTATAAAACTTAGAGCGCAAGTGTAAGTCGGAGTGAAAGTATAGAGCCCTAGTTATAGTGTGAAAATAGAAAACATATGGCAGAATCATGACTGAACAGAAGAGTTTGAGGGAGACAGAGCTTGTGCACTGAGATCTAAAATTCCATAAGTCAGTAAAATTTTTGGGGAAGTGAAGCCGCTATATATAGGTGATGAAAGTCACCCTGCATTCTAGGATCCTGTGTGCTACCAAATTGCGCGACCAGTTTCCTTGCGTGCTTAAAACTTTTTCACCCGAGTGCCCTCATTTCTCTCATTCATTACTTTACCTCGATATTGGATCCTCTTTTCATTCCAGATCCAATTCAAATGGGGGGGTTTTGTTGACATGTTGTTCCATAAAAAGTCTAAAAAATGAATGAATGACAAAGGGAAATTCCTTATAAAAAAGAGGGGAAAACACATGAAGAATATCCAGATTTAAAAAATGCATAAGCTTTCAATCTATCTAGTGTAAAAAAGGGGCCTTCGGCACGCAACCTACTTGTGCACACCCATCTGGCACGCAGCCTACTTGCGCGCCCAATTTCATTTCTTCCAAGGTCCAATTTTTTCCTATACATAGGACCTTGGGGGTTTCATTTGTATAGACGAATTTCCATGTAGCCTAATTGCTTCTTTGGTCTCCCTAGTGCTTTTACCAAGTCATCTGAAACATTCAAGGTAGTTATTTAACACCTAGAGAAAAGGAATTGAAGTAGTATTATAGGACTTAAGTCGTTTTAGTGTTTGAAATCCATAACACTTGCATGCCTAAAGTGATTCACCTCTCTAAATTAGAAACACTTGCATTACACCTATTCCCTTCATAGGAACTAGAGTGCCCCACTTCTGGGAATACCTGTGAATCCTCTTGAATGCTTGAGTGAGGTCTCACACAATTATTAAGATCCAGGTTGTTTGTCACTTAAGTAAACATCAGGTTTCCCAAGCCTAATTGTGTGTCCATACTTTTGCACCAGTACCTACTTGGGTTCCCCTCTTTGATTCACATACTCTCTTCAGTCTACAAGCCATTAATCCCTCTTCAAATCCATACATGGAAAGGCTTATTCTTCATTGGATCCCTTTTTTAAAATGGATTTTGTTTATACCTTCACCAAAACATTGTGGCTTATCAAACCCTTGTGAAAGTCAAGTCAACATGTCTCCTATTTGGGTTTGTATTTCTGCAGTCATAGGATTACCGCATTTGTTTCACAATGGGGTTAGGATTCATGGATTTTTGTGGATTTTTATATTTAAAGCCACACTGACCTTTCTCCTAGGAATAGTGTAGGGAATTTCTTGGTTTGGAGGATTGGGGTTTGGATTCTGACCTCCCCTTGTCGTCTCTAAGACCCGAAACCTTAGGTCTCTGTTAGGGAATGTACGGTTCACAGTTGCTTTTTTATGAAATAAAATGAGAATTATCCCTCCCCAACTGAGATCCACTAGGTCATCCATCCTTGTTTAATCCCTTAAACATTCAAGTAAGAGGTTGTAGTCTTGCACTTCTCTACATTATTCACGTTCACTCCTTCCATAAATTGGACCATTGTCCAATGTAATGTGAATAGAGGGAAGGCTCGTCGCCTTTCCCTCTTCCCAAGTCTCCTCGACCTCATCCACCCTGTTCACCATAGGTGTGCCCTCTTCCACCAATGGAGGAGGAAAAGTGTGGGTGCTTTTGTTGAATCATAGACATCCTCTTGTTTCTCACACCGATCATGACTCACTTGTTCTTATAGATTTTTCATGATCACAACATTTGAAAAAAATATTGAACCACAAGAACTCTGATTCCTATTCAACCTAGTATATGTAGGATTCCTGTTTGAAGGCCTGAGCTCAAAAGGTTTCCCTTCAAAAATGGTTTACCCAATCATATCCCCTCCAATGGGTAGATCTTATTCATAAACCCCAACACAATGAATGAACTATGATAACTACGATTCCCATCATAATTGGGATACGTAGGAAGTCTTCTCAAGGATCGAGCACCCTAGATATCCTCTTCGGGAATCCAAATCTAATTCCCTTAATCAAGGCATCCTCTTCACGAAGTAATCCCCAAATTAAAACCCACAAATCATCAAAGATTAATTTTCAGGAAGTAAGGCCAAACTCATTTCTCTCAAAGAACTATACTCTCCTATGAGACTCATTGAACTACATGGTCTTTTAATCCCATTAAAATGGGATATGTAGGAAGCCTCCTTGATGTTCAAACCAAAAACTTTAAATCAATCCTATTCTCCTTTGGCCATATTCCCAACATGGTCTAATTTTACATGGAAACCCATTTTCTTTCCGATTTTCTTGGGCTTCTTAGGCATAAGTCCCACACTAAACTTTGACTAAGAGACTTTCACTTAGAGGTCCTTATCACATGACCTTAAAAGGTATGATGTTTCCCATTAAGAAACACCGAACTATGATGGTTCTGATTCCTTTCACAAGGATATGTAGGTAGCCCATTTTATGGGTATGATCCCAATATCAAAGCAAACATTCATCTCCATGGATGAAAATAAATTCCAGAGTTCCCCACTATGTGTCTTAAAAACTATTATCACCGTAAAGATGATTAAAATAATCTCTAAGTAGTATATGACAGGAAATCATTGATGGAGAACCTCAAATACATACTAATATCTCCATTAATGAAGAAACTTGAATCCATATGGATGATTCTAAATTTTAAACATGTTAATAAGTGATTTCAAATTCCAAGGGAAACTTACGTTATATGTGGTAAATTAATAAGGATTTATGAAAATATCTTAAATTTATAAAGAGAGTCCTAGAGTAGACAATATTTCCCCCCAAAAGGGTGTGATGAGTCTGACCTCCCATCCTCTTGACCAATGCATGTTCTTAAGTATTGTAAACTTCAAAATTAATGAACGCCTGCATTTGGAAGGCAAGTAACTTTTGGATAAATAAATTTTGGTTATTTCCAGTTCCATGAATAAATCTAATGGAAATTGCCTGGAAGTAGTGATTCTTAAAACTACAACACGTATTTCAAGGAATTATGAAACAATAACAAAAATACTAATCATAGTATTCATATTGACCACTTATAAATTATTCAAACTAAAAAATAATATATGATTATTAATTTAAAAAAACCATAAATACTTAATAAATTTATTCAATATCAATTTTTTCATCTTTAAAAAAATATCCAAAATAATGGAAACTAATAACTTAGGTTATTACAATATATCGACCATAATGATTCTCATCCTAGAGAAGCATTTTAGATCATGGAACCACCACTCCCCACCATAGTTCTTTATATATTTAAACATATGAATAAACTTTACAGCTATATGAATTTCAAAAAATTAAAATCTTGTTTAAAAAATAATTTTCTCCTAATTATAATAATCTACTTATTTTAAATACATAAAAAATTAAATAAACTATTATTTAGTTATAAGTTAATTATAAATTTACTAGTTATTATCAAATATTAATTAAAAAAATTCATCTTTTACTACCACCCAAATAATTCATAACAAGTCATTTCCCCCTTTTCCCCACTACACAGTCAAAACTGAGGCACTATCACTACCCTTAACTATCATACATCTAGTTCAGGGTTAACAAGGGTAAACACATTATCATAACTCAAGTTTCATTATAAACCTATTTATTTACATCTTTCATCAATTTAAAATATCAATTTCATATTTGGCACCAGTTTCCATTAAATTCTCACAAGTAAAGAAATGCATTTCAATTTCAACAACATAACCAACCGAACGTTTCCCATGTGTGCCTAAAATGATGCATGTTAGAAAATAATCTTGAGTTCCTGAAATGATGCACGTATACACAACTCTCATACATTTTCGGGCCATGATTAAAATATTAGAAAAATCTCAGAAACAATAATAACATCACACAACAATTTCATCACTTGAGGTGAAATAACTTCACCTATAACAACACACATCAATAAAAATAATATCACCCTAGGTACTTGGATTTTACCCTCATAAATGGGTTAGATACTCCCTTTAAAAATCTCTTAACCAAGGGCAGAATCATTCTATTCTCATGTATACCTTCCCAAATAGTAAGAAAGAAGAAAAGGAAGAGAAAAGAAACGCCTTTGATACTACTTTGTAACATCCCATCCCCTATGCCACACACCAGTTCCCCAAGATGGTTCATTAAATTACCTCATTCATTCCACTCTATATACCAAAGGTTTCTGACTAGTAGCGAGGGTCTGATATCGATCATGTAGAGTCTATACCCTCTTTATCAATGTAAAACAATAACGGAAAAGAAATAAAAAATAACCAAAAGATTTAACCATAACCAAAATAATACCAGCATCACATGATAACCAAAATAGGAAATAAAATATCCAAAAATAACCAGTATATTGTCATGTACTAAAATTAAACACAAAAAATAATGACACTAACAACTCCAACTGGGTCCCGACACCAGGTTCGGTCCACTCATCCATGCTCTATCTTGACTCATCCATCTAACATATGTCTATTTCCCTTATCTTGTCCTAAAAATATGAAATATATTAGGGCACTAATCAAGATACCTAAGTAGGGTGTGAGTACAACTCAGTAGGTAGAAAAAATATCATCTAAAACAATATACAGTCAATAACATTGTGTGCATTTGTGTAAATAATAAAGTATAGGAAATAATTTAAACAGTTTAAATTTTGTTAATTACACTTTATTTAACCACATAAACCCCCAGGTTCCTAAGGACACACAAACTCTCAATACCTACTTTGTCCCATGTCAGAGTCTGAAATATCCCCTAGGGAAATCATATAACATAATGTCATTGTAACCATTCATCATCATAATTCATATCATAGCTAATTGGATCCATAGTCCAATTCCAACTCACGGACGTATAATATCATTTCTAGCTCCTTGTGGGTATTTAGAGCATTAAAATATATCCCACACCTCATGGGTATTCAGATCATCAGTCCATATCTTATAAAAATATATGCATACAAGCATTTGGGTCTAGAACTCAATGTCTAGAACCCCCGTGGGTATTTGGAGCGTTAGTCTGTGTCCCACATCCCATTTCTTAATCAAACCCATATATCACATATATAACATCAATCAATGTTAATCAAAATTAACCTTCTTATCAAATTTCACAATCAAAACCTCCATTAATTAATCCAACAAATTAATTAATCCTTTTCAGTCAATTAAAAAATTACAACAATTCCCATTAATTAATTCTACAGTTGATTAATCTAATTCAATAATCTCAATAAAATAATAATTATTTCAAAAATTAATTATTCTAATAATTTTACAATCTATATATACCATTAATTAATTTAACAATTAATTAATCAAATTAAATTCACAATCTCAACATCTCCTTAATTAATTCAATAATTAATAAATCTAAATCAATCAATTAAACAATCATGAAATCTCATTAATTAATATAAAAATTATTTAAATCAATCAATTCTACAATCATGAAATCCCATTAATTATTTCAATAATTAATTAATCCTAATCAATCAATTCTATGATCATGAAATCTCATTAATTAATTCAATAATTAATTAATCCAAAACAATGAATTCCACAATCATGACATCTCATTAATTAATTCAAAAATTTATTAATCAAAATAAATCAATTCCAAAATCATGACATATCATTAATTAATTAAATAATTAATTAATATAAATCCATTAATTCCCTCATCATGACATCTCTCCAAGCCTGAAGGCATTAATTTTTATTTTTTTCCTTTTTTTAACTCGGTTGAGGGGTAAAATTACATGGATTGAAATCGTTGAGGCACTTAGGTCTAATACATAAATCGTAGGTCCCAAATACTTTTTTGATACCACAAGAATATATCATACCTAAAATATTATACATTAAACCCAATAGTCAAACTTGAAAGGATGTATAGCTAGCTTTGCACCATGCAGAGCATGATGCCTGGTATGGATGAAAAATGTCAAACCCTCTAATTCTTCCAATCTAGTATCCATGAAAAGTTGTATGCCACTAATTTCAACACCACATATGGATCTTCACTATTAGAATCATACAATTCTAACCACCACCACCACCCCCCCAATTTGTCAATGTCAACCTGTCGTGCGCCACTCGAAGCTAGCGATCCCCCACCTAATGACGATGTCAGCCTGTCATGATTCATTAAATGGTCGTCGTCCAGAGAAGACCACCACGGTCCTCCCCATTCCACTACTAACCACTATCTCTCTACCTATTGATGATGTCGAGCTGTCATGAAATTCTTGAAGCCAGCGATCCACTCTGCTTATTTCTGATGTTGAATTGTCATGTGCCTCTCAAACTGGTGATGCCCTGACCCTCTCCACACCTCAACTGGGACTGATCCCCCTTTGACGATGAATCTCCCCAACAATCTGTCCTACCAATAGCTGACCATCACTACCATTAAGGCCAATCAACCTCAAGCCCTGTTGGCCCACAATCACTGTTGATGAATGAACCCCCAAAATTCCCAAATAATGGGTCCACCAAGAATTGATCCCAGTACCAATGTAGTATTACAAGGTACCTATTACCACTAGGCCAAGCCCCAACATCCCATCATGACATCTCATTAATTAGTTAATCTAAATCAATCAATTCCACAATCAGGAAAATATAATAATTAATTAATCTAATTTCAAAATCGCAACAATCTATTAATTAATTCAACAATTAATTAATACAATTCCACAATCAAAATAGTCTATTAATTAATTCAACAATTAATTAATCCAATTCCACAATTGCAACAATCTATTAATTAATTTAATAATTAATTAATCCAATTTCACAATCACAACAATCCATTAATTAATTCTCTAATTAACTAATCAAATTCAACCAATTTCATTATCCCAATAATTCCCATTAATTAATTCAACAATTAATTAATTAAATTCCACCAATTACTTAATTTCAAAAATCTATTAATTAATTTAATAATTAAATAATACAATTTCACAATCCCAACAATCCATAAATTAATTCACTAATTAATTAATATAATTCAACCAATTGAATAATAACAACAATTCCCATTAATTAATTAAACAATAAATTAATTTAATTTCACCAATTACATAATCTAAAAAAATATTAATTAGTTTAACAATTAGTTAATCAAATTTCATAATCCCAAAAAACTATTAATTAATTCACCAATTAATTAATAAAATTCAACCAATTACTTAATCACAACAATTACCATTAATTAATTAAACAGTTAATTAATTCAATTCCACCAATTACATAATGTCAATAATATATTAATTAATTCAAAAATTATTTAATCCAATTTCACAATTATAACAATCCATTAATTAATTCACCAATTAATTAATCAAATTCAACCATTTTTTATAATCCCAAAAAATCACATTAATTAATTCAATTCCACCAATTTCTTAATCTCAAGAAACTATTAATTCATTCAAAAATTAATTAGTACAATTTAATAATCCAAAAAATACATTATTTAATTCACCAATTAATAAATCAAATTTAACCAATTGCATAATCACAACAATTTTCATTAATTAAATCAAACCATAATTAATTCAATTCCACCAATTACATAATCTTAACAATATATTAATTAATTCAATGATTAATTAACCCAATTTCACAATACCAATAATTCATTAATTAATTAATCAAATTCAACCAATTTTATAATCACAACAATTCCCATTTATAAATTCAATAATTAATTGTTCCCAATTCACAATTTGATATTTCTTTAATTAATTAAAAATTTAATTATCACCAATTCACAATTCCTTAATTAATTAGTTTACTAAATTAATTAATTGAATTTGGAAATTCAATTACTAAATTAATCCTAGAAATTCTACAATTATATGCACGTAATTAAAATCTTGACTATGGAATTTTAATGATGGACCACCTACCTCAAGTTTTATGAACTCATAAACTGGGTGTTAATCCACCACTAATATATAGTACCAAAAAAGATTCATTATTAATCATATTCTTTGTTATTTAACCATGGTATTATAATTTAATTAAATATAGATAACATTCTTCATCTCCTATGAAAATAAACCCATGGATTATCATCCTCTCATCAATATGAATCCAACATCACTGACGACATGTTATTCTGATGACTATCGAAGAATAAATTAGATAAATAAGGAAATACTATTTAATAAAAAGCTATAAACAATACTTCTCCTATCGAAAAAAAAATATTATCACAATCCTATTATCAAGATAAATCTAATGGCACTAATGGTGCTTAAATATGATCAATATCGAAAAATATATTGATAATTTGAGTTTTAAGATATTAATAAAAATAAAAAAATGATAGAGAGATAGGGAGGGGAGATAGAGGTGTGAGGGAGTTTTTTGAGTGCCCTTCCAATGGGATTGTTTTTAGCTCCCGTCCTTCATGATTTACACACATATTTATATACACCAATTTTTATATTTATTTATATTTATTTACACCAAAAAAAATATATAACACATATGTATATATATATATATCACATACATATATACACACCAATTTTTACAACTTAAATAATAATTATTATTATTATTACAATTATTATTATTATTATTATTATTATTATTATTAAATATTTCACAAAATTTCCCCCATTATCATTCCAATAATTATAATAAAAATATTATTAATTTTACGTTCTTAGTTATTCAACACAATTAATACCATTTTATATAATAATTAAACAATCCATAACCGCTGGCTCATGCATTTATATAACACAAATACTAATCATATTATTAATTTTGAACACCATTAAAATATTCAAATTGAAAAATATTGGTTTTTTATTATTTAAAAAATACCATAAATATTTAATAAATTTCTTCAAGATCAAATTTTTCTTCTTTAAAAAAACATCCATAAAATTGGTAACAAACATCATGGGTTATTACATAATAAATAAACAATAGATGGACTAACTACACATATTGTTTTTATAGAATGCTCCTCCTGAAGACCTTTGAACATATAATGTTTTAGGTTTGGGAGGCACAACAATTCCTAGCTCATGTGATGCTTTTGGGACTTCTTATCGAGAGGATTGAGTCTCCCCCTTCTCAATATCCTCCTCCACTACCTCTTGGTCTACTGCTGATGAGTCTTCTTACACCTCCTCATATTAAGGGAAAGGTTTTGTTGGTATAGGTGTTGGATTAGTAATTCATTCCTTAATACTTTCCCTTAGATACATTCTAGTATTTTGAATTCCCTCTATCTTTTAGTTCTCATGGAACAAGACATATATAATTCTAACCAGCTTATTCTCTTTCGGGTACCAAATATTGTATCTAAAATCATTATATCCATATTTAATGAATATTCATGGAGAAAATCTATCATCTAGATTTTTCCTAGGACATTTATAAAAATGTAAAAATGGAATACATATAAATACTCATAAATTATAGTAATATGGATGTTTACCAAATCATATATTATGTGGAATTTCAAAAATCAATGGGGTCGATGGTGATCTATTGGTGAGGTAGCATGAAAAATGAACATATTATCTCTATAATGGATTAGGTAACTTATCCAATCTCTTCATGCTCCTAACCTTCTATATTATGGATCTATTTTTCTTTTTTGTAACTTTGTTTTGTTGTGTGGTGTGTGGGTTCATCCTCTCATGCCAGATTCTCTGAATCCTACAATAGGAATTGAATTACCTAGAGGTGTTCCCTTCTCTATTGTCTAAATAAATACACATCATCTTATTTCAGCTTTTATACTCTACCATGGCCTGAAACATCTCGAATTATTCAAATACTTGGTCTTTATTCTACAATAATAACACCCAAAAATTTTGAGATGCATAATCAATAAAGGATTATAGATATTTGTTACCTCCTAGTGAATCCAGCTCCATGGGTACACATACATCAGATTGTACTGAATCTAGAAAATATGATATCATTAATGAAGTAGTATTGAATGAGACTATATGATACTTCCATATAATAAGTATTTGTAAGGATCATGTGATGCAACCTTGTCAACACTAATGTATTTTCTCTTCATCGGGGTTGATAACCCTATTTCACTCATTTGGTCGAGTCTCTTATGCCATAGTTTGGATGAATCCTCTATTTATGTCATATTGAGGATATTTATACATATCTTCACATGATATATTTACAACATACCACATATGTTTTCTCAAGATATGAATATGGCTCCTTTTATAACCTTCTATGACCCATTACTGAAGATTTTGTCATATCCATGTATATAAAAGGCTATCTCTGGTAGTAGGTTGAGAAAAAGACTTGTAATATATATAACATACTTTAAGTGGATTGTGTATCTAATATTCATCTTGAATTGTATATGTCTCATGCCAAAAAAACTCTACCAAACTTGAATTCCCCATCTTGACTGCACCAAAGTCACGACATGATATTTCAAGAAATACTTATGATGAAAAATGATGTGGAACAATGCTATATTATTTACCACCCCTAATGTGTCTTGACTATATGTGTGAAATAAATTATCTTATTCATATTTGGATAAAATCACAACTTCTTCAGTGACACTCACGGGTGTGTCTCTAGTTCTTCTTTGTTGGTTACTACTTTTCCCTTTTTCTTGTAGAAACATTCGATAGTTCATATGTCACTCATCCTCCAATGGCCCTAAGGCCTTCATTTTTTATTGATTTTTGATAATACACCTTTCAAGGGGTGAGGTAGAACCCTTACAAGGACCGTAGGCGTAAGTATTACATTGCTTGTAGGCCTTAGAGGAATTCATTACCCGTAGGCTCAAACATTACATACAACCGAGACAAACTACTTGAAACTGCTCCTCCCTAACATCTTCATCGTGAAATTAGCTCTCCACCTTCGCATGGCTATTTGGCTAGGAATTCCCGTGCATGCACAGGCTTGTCTCGATGGAAGGTGTCATACCCACTCATTCTTGCAATCTGTTTAGCTTCTGCTATGGTGAAAGCTCCTTACTCATCCTCCTTGTAGATATTGTTCCTTGTAGGTTGTCTGGTTTGCATCTTCACTTAAGGTGGCCCAAAGGCCTTGAGGTGCCATAAAGGCCTTACTGACCCAAAGGCCTGGGTGTCCCGAAGGCCTTACAATACTCAGGGGCCAAATCGGTGGCCCGAAGGCCCAAACTGGAGCATATTCCCTGCTGCTACAGTGCCAAACAGTGCCTGCTGCAGTACTGCACAGTTCCTGCTACAATACCCAGAAATTATGCCTCTACCTGGATTTGATCCCTGGTCATTTGGATGCACTTACTGAGTCCTTACCAACTGGACTAAGGCTCATGTGCTTCATGTGTCAGTCCATTCCACAATGGTAGTGTTTTTATGTTGGTCTCCTACCATATGTTAACCTTCCTCTAATTTATCTTCAACCTCTTCTTCTAACCCCTTTACCACCACCTCATTGTCTCCCTCAGTTCTCTAGAATGAGAGCCTATGTCTAGTTATATCTTTCATCCTTTATTCATTACTCTTCATTTAATAGTTAATACTTTACAATTTCCATGGAAATTTTTCCTTTTGGAAATAAATTTATATGAGAGACCCCCAATGTATCTCAAATAATGGGGAGTGTGTATATTAGGCGGTTTTCCTGGTCTTCATTAGTCAAAGTATTTCCTATTGCAAACAATTGATTCATTGTGCTTTATAACTTTCTGGTGTATTCATCTATAGAGCTTCCACTTTGTACTTAATGATTCATCAACTTATTTAACAAGATAATATTGTTTAGAGAGTTATTTTACTGGTATGCATTATCTAAATTTTTCTATAGCTTTTATGTACTAGTCTCATGAGAAACGGTTTGGTATATACTATAATTGATCCATTGGCAGACTTGACCAATCGTTTTCTTTTTCACCTTCTTCCACTCTACTTCCTTAGTGGAATCAAGGCTGAATACCTTATTCTCAATGTTGTAAAAAAGGTCATTATAATTAAGGATATCTTTCATTTGAGATTTAAAAATGGTGTAGTTTTAAAGAATCAACATGATTATCCCTCTCATTGATGGTGTAATGAACAGGAAATTTCAAGGAAAATTTTTTCTTAAATACTTTGGAATTTTATGAGTCTGTGATTTCTGACGCCACAAGATTCTGAAGCCCGGTGTGCCCGGAATCATTTTTTGAAGTTTTTTTGGGAACGTTCAGTGAACGTACGATTAGGTTTTTCAATATTTTGAATCGGTGCTCGAAATTGAAATCTGAAGACACCGATTAACTCGCAGCGTCGGTATTCGCTTAAGGGGACCTTTACCGCAGTTGTGTTTTATGCGGGTTGAGAGTTAATTTTTGGGGATTTACAATAAAATAAATAAAATTGTGGAGCATAATTTTATTTTATATCTGTTAATTATATCCTATAAGGGAGAGGTTATTGGTGGGTCCCACACCCACATAACCTCTAATGAGAGGATATTTGTGAGGTGGGGCCCACATGAACCCCTAACTTATCACCTCCCCTTAAACCCACCCATTTCACTCCCCTTAATTAATTCTTGACACCTATTCTATTTTATTAATGTGTAACCTCTCCACCTCCCACCTATTGATGATGCCAACCATTTAATTAATAACCTTATTAATTAATTAGCAACTCACTTTTGAATTAATTGGTTTTTAATGGCACTTCTTTATAATGGGAGAGATCTATTTTAATATTTTCCTGAGCAAATATTTTGGTGGGGAACCTCCAGAGAAATATAATAACACCATTCTTATCTTGACGAAGAATATCTCTGGTGAAGAACGCGAAGTCACCAACGATGATTCTTCTTTGGGCGCACTCCGACGTCGATGGAATCGATGTCCTTATTCCGCAGCGCCCGACCTCTATGACGCTAGTCTTCCGTGACTTGTTGACGTGATCCGCTCTTGAATTTGTGGTAGGGGTTTTGTTACAATTTATAATTGAATTAAATTGTTCTTTTTCTCTAATTGAAACCATGTTTAGACTTCAGCTTTTTGTTACCGCCTAACACGGAAGGCGCGGGCCGAACGAACACGGACCGACGACCCTCCATTGATCCTTGTTTTTATACGTGATGGAAGAGGCGATAGAGGAGATGATGATGAACAGAGGTTGCGGCCGTGCATTGGCTGCAAGCGGAGGAACCGAGGCCCACAACTGTGGGCCACTCGGCCGAAGAAGAACCGGTCAGATAAAGCCGGTCGGGCTGAAGGAAGACCACAGCACCACAAGGGGCTCTGCGTTACGGAGTACCGTGGGCCGCTTCAGTGGTGAACCAGAATGCTCGTCGGCCATCGAGTTGAAGGATCCGTGGAACTCGAAGGTGCCGCGCAGTAGGACAATGGCCCATATGAGCAGGCCGCTTGTGCCGGGAAGGTCGGCCGGCTTCAGCTGGCCGTATTGGAGGGCTGCGCCGCCAGTTTGAAAAAGCCCCCCCCCCCTGGACAGCTCGGTCAGTTGGATGAGCCGTGGCCATCCGGGCCAGGCCGTGTGATTCAACGGGCCAGTTCAACTCTCTTCCGGGTCGGACCCGCCAAAACCGGGTTGACCCGACCCTCCATCCCACTGGGCTTAACAGGCAGGGCCCGTTTTCACTTAAAGGTGAATAACTCGAAGACTGCGCGTCCGATCGACGCGCCGTCTGCGGAAATGGGACCCTCGTGACGTGGAGGTCCTTTTTAGATACTCTAAGTATGTTTTGGAAAAATTTGGACAATGTCCTGCTTTGGAACGAGTGTATTTCTAACTGAGCCTCAAGAGAAAAAATGTTAATAACTCTCAGACATGGTGTATGATTGACGTGTTGTCTATCACGTTGGGTTCATTTTGACGAGACAGAACTATAGGATACATCAACTCTGGACTTCATGGCAGTTTATGTATTGACCCCTTTACTCGAGAAGCAGACCCTCCCGGAATCGAGCATGCTGTGTGCGGGAATCCTAGAGCTGGCTGCGACTGGAATGACTACCGTACTGGAATCCTATGTGGGTTCCGCGATGAAAAATATCGTACTGGAATCCTCCGTGGGTTCGGCGATGACAACTACCATACTGGAATCCTTCGTGGGTTCGACAGCGATGGTTACTGCTCTTTTATCCTACGTGGGTCTGACAGTTTGACTTCTATTCTAGTATCCTACGTGGGTCCGACAGAGTAGATGGTCTAGTATCTTACATGGGTCTGACAGCTTAGCTGGTCTAGTATCCTACGTGGGTCTGAAATCTTAGATGAATCAGTGACTACATCTGATCATCTTTTACACTTTACAAAAGATGTATACATGTGTGAGATGAGTCATGACTTTCAATCATTACCATCGGTGTGATTGAATTCGTTCATGTGTGGACTGGGTTGTTCTTGGGCTCGGGAGTTGTAATCGAACTAGATTTGATGACTTAGGTATATGTATGGGCATATACCTAAGTAGAGTTGGTTGATACTTTGTGATTGTATATTTCCTTTTTTGGTTTATCCTATGTGGATTCTGGGAGAACTTTGGGGGTCTTGGGGTCCCTACTGAGTATCATTATACTCACCCCTTCATGGGATATGCCTGCACTACGTTGTGTTGGATGCAGACGACGGACAACACTGTTCGAGGTGGAGGCTTGTGGAGCAAGACGGTACTCGGACGTGGACAACTTGGTGGGACGTACACAGAGCGGACGACCAGTCCCGAGGTGCTGAGGAGTCCATCTTTACCCACCCTTCATGTGGGATTCCCAAAGGACAACTCAGTGGTTGTTATTTTATTTACTGCTATTGTACTAGTTTTTCAGTTGTACTGTACTTTCAGTTGGGTTTGTATACGAACTCATTTACTTTTAAGAACTTACTATTGTACTCAGTTTACTTAGTTCTTACATCAGTTGTGTACTATTTTGTGTTTGTTTACTTTTATAGAGGCAATGCCTTCCTAGTATATGGATTTATTCTTTTGGTGCTAGTCGCCAGCCCCTGGTATATGGAAGGCGGGTTTGGGGTAGTCACGGCATGGGCGCTGAGGATGGGTCGTGACAAATTGGTATCCGAGGAGTCGGTTCTACCGTAGAACTTAGGGCTTTGATATTTATTCTCTGTGAAGCAATAGTGTTAAGAGTATTGAGTGTGTTTATCAGTCCAGGGATTCTAGTGTTGGTGCGGCGGTCGACGTATCCATACACCAGGACCCGGACCTCTGATTTCCGACTCAGTGCACGAAAACACTGATTACATGTGCGTTTCAAAAGTTTTCTTTGTGATTACTTTGTGTCAGCTCACCAGGTATACTGTTTGACCATGGCGCACCTGTTTCTTTTCAGGATGGCCCCACGAAGGCAGCCATCTAGGGTTCTGAGTCATGTACGAGATGGAATCCCACCGAGCGACGAGGCCTCGGTGTAGGGCCCCAACACAGCGGAGGCACCAGCGGTACCACTATCCACTGAGCCACTGATACTACCAGCCCCAGCAGTAGAGAGTACATACTGCCTGAGTGCGTTGTACAAGTTACAAGGAAAGCGGCCGCCCAGGTTCCGCGAAGAGATGGACCACATGCAGCCGAGGATTGGCTAGAGGCTATCGTCAGAGTCTTCAGATTGGAAGGGACACCAGCCAGCCTTATAGTGATCCTTGCTGTGAGTTTTCTGCATGCAGAAGCAGGTAGATAGTGGAGCTTGATGCTCCAGGTGCACGACAAGGCATATCTACATTGGATAGACTTAGAGAGTCTCTTCCGCTCAGAGTTTGTTCCAGCCACCCTTCGTGCGGTGCGGATTCAGGAGTCACTTCACCTACGGCAGGGCAGCATGACAGTAGCTCAGTACTCAGTAAGGTTTACCGACCTCTCATGCTACTACACAGACATGGTACGTGACCCATTCATTAGGGCTTGTACCTTTGTGTAGGGACTCATACATGATATAATGGCTTCGATGATCTCCCTCAGCATTCTGACGCAGGCGGGAGTGTTGGAGAATGCCCTTCTTGTGCAAAGATTTCTTGTTGAGCTGATGCCAGCAGCGATACCCACCGTAGGGCGACACGTAGTAGAGTTTTCTGCAGTCAGTAGTAGACAGATGTCACAGAGGTCCAAGAAGACCAGGCCATCAGGAGAGCGACCTCAGGATACAATTTCGGTTGTGCGGGGAACACAGAACAGATCCAGCTATACGAGGAGCAGGCAGTGATATGCATGCGGTGGGAAGGGTCACATGGCTCGGGAATACCTGACCCTCCATGCAGATGAGTAGTAGACAGTAGAGGGACCTCCTAGGTAGAGGTAGAGGTTCAACCATGGTGGTCCGTAGGGAGCAGGAAGATGAGTCAGAGGAGATGGCCGAGTACCGGGTGGTGGACGACGCTTCGAGGCTCTACCAACACCACCACCAGGAGGCCCACCCCGACCATAGGGAGCTGGCAGATAGGGGCAGGCTCAGCTTCAGGTAGTCGAGGCCTACGACCACGGCGCACCTGAGATGATTTTAGGTACTATATGTGTCTACTCCACCCTTTCTGCAGTACTTATAGGCACAGGTGCGAGTCATTCTTTTATCTCTTCTGCCCTTGTTCGGAGCTCGGAGATTCCGACGGAGTCGTTGGCTCGATCATTACAGCTAGAGACTCATACGAGAGCAGACTCGATGATTACGCACTAGTGTCGGCAGTGTGAGATTACTCTAGGAGGCGAGAGCTTCGGCTGGGATCTTCTTGTAGCGGCGTAGAGGCCTTACGACTTCATCTTGGGTATGGACTGGTTTTCTACAGTCCATGCTCAAATCGACTGCATTAGGCTCAATGTGCGGTGTGTCCGCACAGATGGGACCAGGTTCACCTTCACCGGTGAGAAGGGAGCCTTTTCAGCGCAAGATGGACTTACGCAGAGGAGAGGGCAGCCGATCACACATCATTTGGCTAGTCTCATCCTCAGAGCGGTTGATGTGCAGAGTCTGAGTTTTCCTGTTGTGGTGGATTAGTATGCAGATGTTTTTCCTGAAGATGTTACCGGACTACCTCACTGGAAAGAGGTATACTTCTACATATACCTGTACCCTGGGACATCACCGATATCTACTCTAGTATATCGTATGTCTCCTGATAAGCTTCGTGAGCTGCGGGTACAGCTAGAGGACTTACATGGGAAAGGATTTATCTGACCTAGTGTTTCACCCAGGGCTTCTCCAATTTTGTTTACCAAGAAGGCAGAAGGGATCTTGCGACTGTGTGTCGACTACTGTCGCCTAAATTAGGTGACTGTGAAGAACAATTACCCACTCATGAGGATTAATGACCTCTTTGATCAGATCAAGGGAGCACGATGGTTCTCGAAGATAGACCTTAGGTCAGGCTATCACTAGCTCAGAGTTCGAGACGAGGATGTGCAGAAGACAGCCATCAGGTGTCGGTATGGCCACTACGAGTTCTTGGTTATGCCCTTTAGTGTAACCAATGCTCCAGTAGTGTTCATGAGTCTCATGAATAGAATCTTCCAGCCTTACCTTGATCGATTTGTCGTAGTCTTTATTGACGGTATACTGATTTACTCGACTACTGAGGAGGATCACACCTACCACTTGCGGGTTGTACTGGATACACTCCAATAGAACCAGCTTTATGGTAAGCTCTCGAAGTGTCAATTCTAGAAACGATAGGTACACTTATTGGGACATGTCATCTCGGAGGCGGGAGTTGTAGTGGATCCAGCGAAGATCGAGGTAGTACTTGCTTGGGATCCATCTTGGAGCATGAAAGTGGTGCGGAGTTTCATAGGTCTGGTTGGGTACTATCATAGATTTGTGCAAGACTTCTCCAGAGTTACAGAACCACTTTCATTATTGAAGAAGAAGGGGAAACCCTTCATGTGGTCAGATAGATGTTAGCAGAGCTTTTAGGAGCTGAGGTAGAGGTTGACCAGTGCACCCATCTTGAGGTTTCTGGAGGAGGGCATTGAGTACGTAGTTTACTGCGGCACATCAGGGACCGGACTCGGGTGTGTCCTGATGCAGGAGCGAGCGGTGATCACATATGGTTCGCGGGAATTTAGATAGCACCAGCAGAACTACGCTACCCATGACCTCGAGTTAGAAGTAGTTGTATTCACCTTGAAGATGTGGCGGCACTATCTAATGGGCGAGCACTTTATAGGCTACTTTGATCACCATATTATCAAGTACATGTTCTCGCAGAAGGACCTGGACTTGAGATAGCGGGGAGGCTTGAATTCCTCCAGGACTATGACTTTGAGATAGTTTATACTCTTGGGAAGGGGAATGTTTTAGTTGATGCTCTCAGTAGAAGATCGGGCATTCAGCTGCTAGGAGAAGCTACGGAGCAGCTAGCTGCATTGTAGATATCCTTTATGGATAGAGATGGAGAATCCTTTCTACAGTCTCTCACGGTCACTCCTCCACTACTTCAGTGGGTCAGGGAGGCTCAGCATGGGGACGTTGACTGTGAGGTGCGACGTGCTCAGATAACCTCAGGACAGGAACCTGATGGATTTTCTAAAGGAGGAGAGCACGTCATCCTCTTCGGGGGACGTACGATGGTACCAGTTGCACTACAAGAGGAAGTGCTGAGGGAGCTTCACACTTCCCCTCTAGAGGTACATCCAGGAGTGGCGAAGATGTACCAAGACCTCAGACAACAACATTGGTGGTCGGGTATGAAGAAGGATGTAGTAGAGTTCATTTCACGATGCCTCAGTTGTTAGAAAGTGAAGGCGGAGAACTAGGTACCAGCAGTCTTGGTACAGCCCTTAGAGGTCCTAGAGTGGAAGTGGGATTGGATATCCATGGATTTTGTGACGGGGCTTCCATGGACTTCCAGAGGACACAAATCCATCTGGGTGATTGTAGACCGACTGACCAAGTCATCCCACATCCTATCGATCAGAGAGCAGGGCTCAATAGAGAGCTTGGGATGCCTCTACGTTCAAGAGATCATACGGCTTCATGGTGTTCCATAATGTATCGTCTCTGATCGAGATGCTCGCTTTACTTCTCGGCTTTGGAAGGGGTTGAAGGAGGCATTTGGGATGCAGTTACGTCTGAGCACTTCCTTCCATCCTTAGACGGACGACCAGACTGAGAAGACCATTCAGAATCTCGAGGACATGCTCCGTGCATGTGTCCTTGACTTTGGTCGCATCTGGTAGGATCACCTACCCTTGGCAGAGTTTGCATACAACAACATCTATCACTCCACCATCGGGATGGCACCTTACGAGGCACTGTACGGTCGACCTTGCAGATCACCTCTGTGTTGGACTAACCCTGGGGAGTCAGCACTTGTAGGACCAGAGATGGTTCAGGCTACAATGGAGAAGGTGCAGATCATCCAGGAGCGGATGAAGACTACACAGAGTAGATAGAAGTCCTATGATGATAGGAGATGGAGCCCACTAGAGTTCATGGATGGCGATCACGTCTTCTTACAGGTCTCACCTCGATGGGGTCTACGGAGATTTGGCCGAGGCAGAAAGTTATCTCCGCATTTCATCGTACCTTTCCACATCCTCAGTAGAGTTGGAAAGATGGCTTACCGCATGGCCCTTCGACCTCAGTTGCACCGGGTGCATGATGTCTTCCACGTATCTCAACTAAGGAGATGCGTTCACAACCAGACCCACAGCATCGATCACGAGGAGCTGTACATCGACGACGGGGCGACATTTACAGAGGTCCCGATGGAGATCGAGGAACGATAAGAGCGGGTCCTACATGGATGGTCGATTCCTATGGTGTTCATTTTCTGGAAACACGAGAACCTCCAGGAGAGCACTTAGGAGGGGAGGCTCAGATGTGAGCTCAGTACCCCCATTTGTTTCCCTAGTGTGTGTCGTAGATTTACAGAGATGTAAAGCCCTGATGTGGGAATAATGTAAAGACCTAGAAATTTCATGTAATTTTTTTTAAATACTTTGAAATTTTACGAGTCTGTAGTTTCTGACGGCACCTGATTCCAAGGCACGGTGTGCCTGAAATCATTTTCTGAAGTTTTTTTCAGGTACATTCAATGAATGTACTAGCGGGGTTTTCTATCTTGTGAACCGGTGGTTGGAATTGAAATCCAAAGACACCGATGAACTCGCAGCGTTGGTATTTACTTAAGGGGACCTTTATCACAGTTGCATTTTATGCGGGTTGAGCGTTAATTTTTGGGGATTTATAATAAAATAAATAAAATTGTTGAACACAATTTTATTTTATATCTGTTAGTTATATCCTACAAGGGGGATGTTATTGGTGGGACACACACCCACATAACCTCTCATGAGAGGATATTTGTGAGGTGGGGCCCACACAGACCCCTAACATATCACCTCCCCTTAAACCCCCCCATTTAACTCCCCTTCATTAATTCTTGACACCTCTTCTCTTTTATTAAGGTGTAACCTCTCCACCTCCCACCTATTGATGATGCCAACCATTTAATTAATAACCTTATTAATTAATTGGAAAATCACTTTTGAATTAATTGGATTTGCATGGCACTTCTTAAAAATGGGAGAGATATATTTTGATATTTTCCTGAGAAAATATTTTGGTGGGGAACCTCTGGAGAAATAGAAGAACACCATTCTTCTCTCGATGAAGAATATCTCTCGCGAAAAATGCGAAGTCACCATTGACGCTTCTTCTTCGGGAACACTCCGACGTTGACGAAATCGATGTCCTTCTTCCGTGACGCCCGACCTCTGTGATGCTAGACTTTCGTGACTTGCTGACGTGCTCCGCTCTAGAATTCGAGGTAGGGGGTTTGTTACAATTTTTGATTGAATTAAATTGTTCTTCGTCTCTCATTGAAACCATGATTAGACTTCAGATTTTTGTTACCGCCTAACACGGAGGGCGCGGGCTGAACGAACATGGCCCAATGACCCTCCATTGATCCTTTTTTTTGTATGCAATGTATGAGGTGATAGAGGAGGTGACGATGAACGGAGGCGGTGGTCGTGTGCCGGCCGCGTGCGGAGGAACCGCGGGCCACTCGGCCGACGAAGAACCGGCCGGCTAAAGATGGTTGGGCCAATGGAAGACCGTGGTGCCAGAAGGGGCACCACGGTGCGGAGGACCACGGCCTGCGCTCCGCAGGCCGCTTCGAAGGTGAACCGGCTGGCTCGTCGGCCGGCCGAGTGAAGGTACCGCGCAGCAGGACCGCCGCCCGCCCGAGCGGGCCGCTTGTGCCGGGAAGGCTGGCCAGCTTCGGCCGACAGGAATGGAGGGCGGTGCCGCTCGGCACTGCCGGTTCAGGAAAGTGCCCCCCTCGTACCGCTCGGCCACCCGGGCCGAGCCCCTCGGCCTACCGGGCCGGGCCATACTGAGGTGGGTCGGGCCGTGCGATTCACCGGGCGGGTCTAACCCTCTGCCGGGTCGGACCCGCCAAAACTGGTTTGACCCAACCCGTCATCCCACTGGTCTTAACAGGTCGGGCCCGTTTTCACATAAAAGTGAATAACTCAAAGACCGCACGTTCGATCAACGTGTCGTCTGCATCACTGGGACCCTCATTATGTGGCGGTCCTTTTGAGATACTCTAAGTGAGTTTTGGACAACTTTTGAAAATGGCTGGGTTTGGAACTAGCATACTTCCAACTGGGCCCCCAGAACAAAAATGCTAATAACTCTCAGACCGGGCGTCCAATTGACGCTCCGTCTGTCGCGTTGGGTTCCTTTTGACAAGATGGAACTTCGGGATACATCAACTCTGGACTTCGTGACAATTGATGTATCAACCCCTTTTCTCAAGGAGTGGACCCTCCCAGAATCGAGTGTGCTGTGTGCGGTAACCCTAGAGCTAGCTGCGACTGCAACGACTACCGTACTGGAATACTCTCTGGGTTCGGTGACGACGACTACAATACTGGAATCCTTCATGGGTTAGGCGATGACAACTACCATACTGGAATCCTCCATGGGTTCGACGGCGATGGTTACTGTTCTTGTATCCTACGTGGGTCTGATTTTTTGACTTCTGTTCTAGTATCCTACGTGGGTCCAACAGAGTAGCTGGTCTAGTATCCTACGTGGGTCCGACAGCTTAGATGAATCAGTGACTACATCTTATCATCTTTAACACTTTGAGAAAGATGTATATCTATGCGAGCTAAGTCTTGACTTTCAATTATTACCATCGGTGTGATTGACTTTGATCCTATGTGGACTGGGTTGTGCTTGGGCTCGAGAGTTGGAGCCGAACTAGAATTGATGACTTAGGTATATGTATGGGCATATACCTAAGTAGAGTTGGTTGATACTTCGTGATTGTATCTTTCCTTTTGTGTTTTATCCTATGTGGATTCTGGGAGACCTTTGGGGGTCTTGGGGTCCCTACTGAGTATCGTTATACTCACCCCTGCATGGTCTATGCCTGCACTATATTGTGTTGGATGCAGACGACATACAGCACTGATAGAGGTGGAGGCTTGTGAAGCTAGACGGTACCCAGACGTGGACCACTTGGCGGGATGTACACGGAGTGTACGGCGGGTCCCGAGGTGATGAGGAGTCCATCTATACCCACCCTTCAGGTGGGATTCCCAGAGGACGACTCAGTGGTTGTTTTTTTACTTTACTATTGTCGTAATAGTTTTTCAGTTGTACTATACATTCAGTTAGGTTTGTATACTGGCCCATTTACTTTTCATCACTTACTACTGTACACAGTTTACTTAGTGCTTACTTCAGTTTCGTAGTCTATTGTGTTTGTTTACTTTTATAAAGGAAATTCCTTCCTAGTATAGGGATTTATGCCTTTGGTACCAGTCCCCATCCCCTAGCCTATGGAAGGTAGGCTTGGGGTAGTCATGGCACGGGCCCCGAGGATGGGTCGTGACAAATTGGAATCAGAGGAGTCCATTATACCGCATAACTTAGTACTCTGATCTTTATTCTCTATGAAGCAATAGTATTAAGAGTATTGAGTGTGGTTATCAGTCCAGGGAGTCCAGTGTTGGTGCGGCGTCCGGCGTATCCGTACACCAGGACCCTGACCTCTGATTTCCAACTCAGTGCATGAAAACACTGATTGCATGTGCGTTTCAAATGTTTTATTTTTGATTACTTTGTGTCAGCTCACCAGGTATATTGTTTGAACGTGGCACACCTGTTTCTTTTCAGGATGGCCCCACAAAGGCAGCCATCTAGGGTTCCGAGTCGCGTACGAGATGGCATCCCACTGAGAGATGAGGCTCGATGTAAGGCCCCATTACAATAGAGGTACCAGTGTTACCACTACACGCTAAGCCACTGATACTACCATCCCCAGTAGCAGAGATTGAACGCTGCCTGAGTGCATTGTATGAGTTATAGAAATAGAGGCCGCTGAGGTTCCATGGAGAGACGGACCCACATGCAGTCGAGGATTTGATAGAGGCTATCGTCAGATTCTTCAGATTGGTAGGGACACCAGCCGACCTTATGGTGATCCTTTCCGTGAGTCTCCTGCATGCAGCAGTAGGTAGATTGTGGAGATTGATACTCCAGGCGCACGATATGGAATTTATACTTTGGACTGACTTCGAGAGTCTCTTCTGCTCTGAGTTTGTTCCAGCCACCCTTCGTGCGGTGCGGATTCGGGAATTACTTCACCTGTGGCAGGGTAGCATGACAGTAGCTCAGTACTCAGAGAGGTTTACTGACCTCTCGTTCTACTCCATGGACATGGTATGGGACCCATTATTTAGGGCATGTACCTTTGAGCAGGGACGCAGACATGAGATCAGGGCTTCGATGATATCCCTCAACATTCTGACATTGGCGGGAGTGGTGGAGCGAGCCCTTCTTGTGAAGAGCTTTCTTGCGGAGCCGAAGCCAGCAGCAAGACTCACCAAAGGGTGACATGTAGTGGAGTCTTCTACATCCGGTAGTAGATAGATTTCATAGACTTCCAAACGGACCAGGCCATCAGGAGAGAGACCTCAAGATACAGGTTCGGTTGTGCGGGGAACACGGAACAGAGCCAGCTATAGGAGGAGCAGGAAGTGCTATGCATGCGGCGGGCAGGGTCACATGGCTCAAGACTACCCGACCCACCATGCAGATGAGCAGCAGATAGTAGAGGGACCTCCTAAGAAAGGGCAGAGGTTTGACCGTGGTGGTCCACAGGGAGCAGGCAGATGAGGCAGAGGAGTTGGCCGAGCAACGGGTGGTCGACGACGCTTCGAGACTCTATCACCACCACCACCAGGAGGACCACCCCGACCATAAGGAGATGGAAGACAAGGGTAGGCTCAGCTACAGGCAATTGAGGCCTATGACCATGGCCCACCTGAGATGATTCTAGGTATTATCTGTGTCTACTCCACCCTTGTTTCAGTACTTATAGACACGGGTGAGAGTCATTCTTTTGTTGTCGCTACCCTTGTTCGGAGCTCGGAGATTCCGATGGAGCCATTGGCTCGATCTTTATGGCTAGAGACTCCTACGGCAGTAGACTTAATGATTATGCACTGGTTCCGGTAGTGTGAGATTACTCTACGAGGCGATAGCTTCAGTTGGGATCTTCTTGTAGCAGCGTCGAGGCCTTACGACGTCATCTTGGGTAAGGACTGGTTGTCTACAGTCCATGCTCAGATCGACTGCATTAGGTTCAAAGTGCGGTGTGTCCGCACGGATGGGACCAAGTTCACCTTCACCGGCGAGAAGGGAGCCTTTGCAGCGCAGGATGGACTTACGCAGAGGAGAGGGGAGCCGATCACACATTAGTTGGCTAGTATCATCCTCGGAGCAGTTGATGTGCGGATTCTGATTTTTCCTGTTGTGGTGGATCAGTATGCGGATTTTTTTCCTGACGACGTTCCAGTACTACCTCCTCGTAGAGAGGTAGACTTCTATATATACCTGTACCCCAATACATCATCGATATCTACTCTATCATATCGGATAGCTCCCACTGAGCTTTGTGAGCTGCGGGTATAGCTAGAGGACTTGCTGGGGAATGGATTTATCGGACCCAGTGTTTCACCATGGGCTTCTCTGGTTTTGTTTGCCAAGAAGGCGGATGGGATCTTGCGACTGTGTGTCGATTATCATCGCCTGAATCAGGTGACTATGAAGAACAAGTACCCACTATTGAGGATTGAAGACCTCTTTGATCAGCTCAAGGGACCATGATGGTTCTCGAAGACAGACCTCAGGTCAGTCTATCACCAGCTCAGAGTTTGAGACGAGGATGTGCAGAAGATGAACTTCAGGTGTCGGTATGGCCACTACGAGTTCTTGGTTATGCCCTTCAGCGTAACCAACAATCCAGCACTGTTCATGAGTCTCATGAACAGGATCTTCTAGCCTTACCTCGATCGATTTTTCGTAGTCTTTATGGATGACATACTTATTTACTCGACTACTAAGGAGGAGCATTCCTACAACTTGCGGGTTGTACTGGATACACTCCGAGAGCACCAGCTTTATGGTAATCTCTCGATATGTCAGTTCTGGATACGAGAGGTACACTTCTTGGGAGACGTTATCTCAAAGGTGTAAGTTGGAGTGGATCCAGTGAAGATCGAGGTAGTGCTTTCTTGAAAGCCACCCAGGAGCGTGACAAAGGTGCGGAGTTTCCTAGGTCTGGCTGGGTACTATCAGAGATTTGTGCCAGACTTCTCTAGAGTTGCAGCACCACTTTCATCCTTGATGAATAAGGGGAAACCCTTCGTGTGGTCAGATAGATGTCAGCAGAGCTTTCATGAGCTGAGGTAAAGGTTTATCAGTGCACCCATCTTTAGGTTTCCGGAGGAGGGCGTTGGGTACATAGTTTACTGCGACGCATCAGGGAATGGACTTGGGTGTTTCCTGATGCAGGAGCGAGTGGTGATCGCATATGGTTCGTGGCAGTTGAGACAGCATGAGCAGAACAACGCTACCCATGACCTGGAGTTAGCAGCAGTGGTCTTCGCCTTGAAGATGTGGCAGCACTATCTGATGGGCGAGCACTTTACAGTCTACTCTGATCACCAGAGTCTTAGGTACATCTTCTCATAGAAGGACATGAACCTGAGACAGCGGTGATGTCTTGAATTCCTCCAGGACTATGACTTTGAGATAGTCTATACTCCTAGGAAGGGGAAGGTTGTAGCTGATGCTCTCAGCAGGAGATCGGGCATTCAGCTGCTAGGAGAGGCGATGGAGCAACTAGCCGCATTGCAGATATCCATTGTGGATATAGATGGAGCATCATTTCTATAGTCTCTCACAGTCACTCCTCCACTACTTCAGCAGGTCAGGGAGGCTCAGCGTGGGGACATTGACTGTGAGACGCGTCATGCTCAGATATCCTTAGGACAAGATCCTGATGGATTTTCTAAAGGGGGAGAGAATTTCATCCTCTTCAAGGGGTGTATGATGGTACCAGTTGCACCACAGGAGGAAGTGCTGAGGTAGTTTCACACTTCCCCTCTAACGGTATATCCAGGAGTGGCGAAGATGTACCAGGACATCAGACTACAGCATTGGTGTCCAGGTATGAAGAAGGATGTAGTAGAGTTCATTTCACGATGCCCCACTTGTCAGCAAGTGAAGGAGGATCACCAGGTACCAGTAGGCTTGGTACATCCCTTAGAGGTCCCAGAGTGGAAGTGGGATGGGATATCCATGGATTTTGTGACGGGGCTTCCACATACTTTCAGAGGACACGACTCTATCTGGGTTATCATAGACCGACTCACCAAGTCATCCCACTGCCTACCTATCAGAGAGCAGGGCTCAATAGAGATCTTGGGACGCCTCTACGTTCAGGAGATCATACGGCTTCATGGTGTGCCATCGTCTATCATCTCCGATTGAGATGCTCTCTTTACTTCTCGTCTTTGGAAGGGGTTGCAGGAGGCATTTGGGATGCAGTTACGTCTGAGCACCGACTTCCATCCTCAAATGGATGGCCAGACTGAGAGGACCATTCAAACTCTCGAGGACATGCTCTGTGCATCTGTCCTTGAATTTGGTCGTATTTGGGAGGATCACCTACCCTTGGTGGAGTTTGCGTACAAAAACAGTTATCACTCCACCATCGGGATGGAACCTTACGAGGCACTATACGGATGACCTTGCAGATCACCTCTGTGTTGGACTGACCATGGGGAGTCAGTACTTGTAGGACGAGAGATGTTTCAGGCTACAATGGAGAAGGTGCGGATCATCCAGGAGTGGATGAAGACTGCACAGAGCAGACAGAAGTCCTATGCTGATAGGAGACGGAGACCCATGGAGTTTGACGATGGTGGCCACGTCTTCTTATGGGTCTCACCTCGACGGGGTCTACGGAGAATTGTTCGGGGCGGAAAGTTATCTCCGCATTTCATCGGACCATTACAGGTCCTCAGTAGAGTAGGCGATGTGGCTTACCGCCTGGCCCTTCCACCTCAGTTACACTGGGTGCATGATCTCTTCCATGTATCTCAGTTGAGGAGATACGTGCATGACCCGACCCACATCATCGATCATGGGGAGCTGGACATCGATGATGGGGTAAAATTTACGGAAGTCCCAGTGGAGATCGAGGATCGATAGGAGAGGGTCCTACATGGATGGTCAATTCCTCTATTGCGCATTCGCTGGCAACAAAGGAACCTCCAGGAGAGCACTTGGGAGCGGGAGGCTCAGATGCGAACTTAGTACCCCCATTTTTTCCCTAGTATGTGTTGTAGCTTTATGGGGTTGTAAAGCCCTGGGGTGGGAGTAATGTAAAGACCCGGAAATTTCAAGGAATTTATTTTGAAATACTTTGTAATTTTACGAGTCTGCGATTTCTGACGGAACCTGATTTCGAGGCCCGGTGTGCTTGAAATCATTTTCTAAAGTTTTGTTCAGGTACGTTCAGTGAACGTATGAGCGGGGTTTTCTATCTATTGAACTGGTGCTCAGAATTGAAATCCAAAGACACCAATGAACTCGTAGCACCGGTATTCGCTTAAGGGGAACTTTACCGTAGTTGCGTTTTGTGCGGGTTGAGAGTTAATTTTTGGGGATTTAGAATAAAATAAATAAAATTGTGGAACACAATTTTATTTTATATCTGTTAGTAATATCCTACAAGGGGGAGGTTATTGGTGGGGCCCACACCCAAATAACCTCTCATGAGAGAATATTTGTGAGGTGGGGCCCACACAAACCCCTAACTTATCACCTCCCCTTAAACCCCCCCCCCCCCCCCCCCATTTAACTCCCCTTCATTAATTATTGACACCTCTTCTCTTTTATTAAGGTGGAACCTCTCCACCTCCCACCTGTTGATGATGCCAACCATTTAATTAATAACCTTATTAATTAATTGGAAAATCACTTTTGAATTAATTGGATTTTCATGGCACTTCTTTAAAATGGGAGAGACCTATTTTAATATTTTCCTGAGAAAATATTTTGGCGGGGAGCCTCTAGAGAAATATAAGAACACCATTCTTCTCTCGAAAAAGAATATCTACAGTGAAGAACGCAAAGTCACCAACGACACATCTTTTTCGGGCGCACTCCGACGTCGATGGAATCGACATCCTTCATCTGTGATGCCCGAACTCTGCGATGCTAGTCTTCTGTGACTTTTTGACATGCTCCGCTCTTGAATTCGAGGTAGGGGGTTTGTTACAATTTTTGATTGAATTAAATTATTCTTCGTCTCTTGTTGAAACCATGTTTGGACTTAGGCTTTTTGTTACCACCTAATGTGTAGGGAGTGGGCCGAATGAACATGGCCCAACGACCCTATGTTGATCCTTGTTTTTGTATGTGATGGAAGAGGCAATAGAGTAGGTGATGACGAACGGAGGCGGTGGTCGTGCACTGGCCGCGTGCGGAGGAACCGCAGCCCGCAATCGCGGGTCACTCGGCCGAAGAAGAGTCGTCCGGCTAAAGCCATCCGGGCCGAAGGAAGACCATGGCGCCATAAGGGCCGTCGCGCTATAGAGGACCGCGGGCCGCTTCGGCGGCGAATCGACCGGCTCATCGACCGGCTGGTTGAAGGAGCCGCGACACCCGAAGGTGCCGCACAGCAGGACCGCAACCCACCCAAGCAGGCCCCTTGTGCAGGGAAGGCAGGCTGGCATTGGCCGTCCGGAATGGAGGGCGGTGCTGCTCGGCACCGCCGGTTCGGGAAAGTGCCCCCCCCCCCCCTCGAACCGCTCGGCTAGGCGGGTCGTGCCCTACCGGGCCGGGACCTGCTGCACTGGGTCGGGTCGTGCCGCGCGATTCATTGGGCTATTCCGACCCTCTGTCGGGTCAGACCCGCCAAAACTGGGTTGACCCAACCCGCCTGCCCACTGGGCTTAACAGGTCGGGCCCGTTTTCACTTAAAGGTGAATAACATGAAGACCGTGTGTCTGATCGGCGCACTGTCTGCGGCATTGGGACCCTCATGACATGGAGATCCTTTTTCGATATGCTAAGTGAGTTTTGGACAACTTAAAAAAATAGATGGGTTTGGAATGAGTGTATTTCCAACCGGGCCCCCAGAGCAAAAATGATAATAACTCTCAGACCGGGTGTCCGATTGACACGCCGTCTATCGCGTTGGGTTCCTTTTGACGAGAAAAAACTTCATGATACATCAACTCTGGAATTTGTTACAGTTTATGTATCGAACCCTTTTCTCAAGGAGTGGACCCTCCCGGAATCGATCGTGTTGTGTGCGGGAACCTTAGATCTGGTTTCGACTGCAACGACTGCCGTACTGGAATCCTCCATGGGTTTGGCGACGATGTGACTACATCTGATCATCTTTAACACTTTATGAAAGATGTATACCTGTGTGAGATGAGTCTTGACTTTCAATCATTAGCATTGGTGTGTTGACTTCTTCCCTGTGTGGACTGGGTTGTGCTTGGGCTCGAGAGTTGGAGCCGAACTGGAATTGATGACTTAGGTATATGTATGGGTATATACCTAAGTAGAGTTGGTTGTTACTTCATGACTGTATCTTTCCTTTTTTGGTTTATCCTACGTGGATTCTAGGAGACCTTTGGGGTCCTAGGGTCCCAACTAAGTATCGTTATACTCACACCTGCACGATCTATTCCTGCACTACATTGTGTTGGATGCAGACGAAGGACAACACTGATCGAGGTGGAGGCTTGTGGAGCTGTATGGTACCCAAAGGTAGACAACTTGGCAGGACGTACACGGAGTGGATGGCTGGTCCCGAGGTGCTGAGGAGGCCATATGTACCCACCCTTCAGGTGGGATTCCTGGAGGACGACTCAGTGGTTGTTGTTTTACTTTACTGTTGTTGTACTAGTTTTTCAGTTGTACTGTACTTTCAGTTGGGTTTGTATACTGGCCCATTTACTTTTCAGCACTTACTATTGTACTCAGTTTACTTAGTGCTTATTTCAGTTGCGTACTCTGTTGTTTTTGTTTACTTTTATAAAAGAAATGTTTTCCTAGTATAGGGATTTACGCCTTCAGTGCTAGTCGCCAGCCCCTGGCCTATGGAAGGCGGGTTTGGGGTAGTCACGGCATGGGCCCTGAGGACGGGTCGTGAAAGATGTACCCTCCATTTAATTTCAATTATATAAAAATTAGAGCTAAATTTGGAACAATTTAGTGTACTATTGAATCTATAATGGTTAAAATTGTTGGAATAAACTCCTCGATAATCTAAATCGGATTCCAATTGATCAATATAAGATGAAATTAGTGTTAATGACTGAGAACTATCGATGATTTTTCTACAACATAATGATGATGTGGAACTAATGTGGATCACTAGAGTACCAGTCGGAATATCACCAAAAATTTCACTAGTTCTAGAACAATTGAATTTTCTTTAGAAAGGGGGGTACTGTAGCACCCCTGAACTTTGAACAATCCTAGGGATCTCATTTTCACTTATTTTTTTACTTTGTTTTCTCTTTTGGAATTGGATCAACAAAAAAATCAGAATCTATATTTAAAACATGAATCATATAAACATAAATTTTTTATTCATAAAAAACTCCACTATTTTCCATCATTTCCCCAACAGTCCCTCTTATATAAGTTGTTACGATTCACTAATCATTAAGGGAGATGAATGGATAGAGAAAAGTAATTTATTAATGTAAGAATAAATTTTTCATGAATCCTCCCTCCCACACATCCATTTATTTATCACACATGTAACTCTTAAGGTTATCATCCAAACATAAGAGGCTTATTTTCTTGGATCTGGTCATTGTGGAAGGTTCACTAAGCCCTCCTTCTATAGATAAGGTGGGAGGAGTCCATATTTTTCAAATCTCCAACCTATCCTACCTACACCAACTAAACATAGACTTCAACCATGGTAGCCTTGACATTCAATATATACAATGGCCTATGCTGAACCACCCTAGGGTCTAGTGGTGTTGGTATAATAGCCACCAACCAAACCAGTTAGAACCCTTCACATTATTTAAAAAATTATGATGTATAATCCATTGAATTAAGAACAAATCCATATCTAAATTAACTAACGATACACCAACCTGACTGTATTTAGATTCTCAATTTAGTATCTCTAATTTCATGAATTTGTAACATCTTATTATCATAATATGGTTATCTTCGAATCAGGAAATCTGAACAAATAGTTATAACATCAAATTATCCTCAAAAAAATTATAGATTCATCATTAATTTCAATGAGAAGAAACATTCTTACAAAAAGGGTTATCAAAAAAAATACCTTAAAAAATTTCAATTCAAGTGTTCTACAAAATAGTTTAAGATGATTTTATGTTTTATTGGTTAGTAAATTGGAATGGATGATAAAAAAACTTTTTATATATAAATGAGAAAAGTTAGGGTTATATTTTTTTCCTTCATTTTATAATAGACTTAGATGGTAATCTTTCCTTGAATTTCATCTAATATAAATATAGAACTATTGATTAAGTAAATGAATGCATGATTTTATTTACATATATTAATAATTCTGATTTTTAAGCAGGATTATAATTTCTATGTAACTCTAAGGTTGTCTTCTTGTAACCTGTGATAACTTACATGAAAATTGGTTTTTATTAAAAGATTAGGAATGAAAAATGTGGGTTTTTTATTTCTATGTAAATTTATTCCCTTATGTTTTTCTAATATAGCTTGTTTGGGGATTTTACTTAGAATATGGTATGAATTAGTTTTTGGATGATAATGGTAAACATAATATAATGGGTTATGGTATTGAACACCAATTAAATTTTCATTCCCTTAAGTATGAATTAACTTAATAAGTTATTAATACAACCATTGGAATGATCTATAATAAAAATATGATTAACAAAACTTTAACATGTAATGTGACTTTAACTTAATTAATATAATCAATCTTAAATTAAGTTAATTTTTATTAATAATAAAAGAATTAATTATCAATTAAATATATATTTTTTTAATAATATAAAAATTTATAAAGGAAATTTTATCATTAATAATAAATAATTTCACAACTAGTGATATTATGTGTAAAACTTTTCTCCACTCTTACCTGTATGGATTAGAATAAAAATAACCACACTTAACCTCTAGTTAGAGACTGGTTTTGTGGGATGCAATGTGTATAAAAATTCAAGTTGATAAATATTGTTTAATCAATGATATTTTTAACTAATAATGATTGTTATAATTTTATTTTACCCTTGTTATATTAAATTTATTTGATTATTGACAAACATTGTGAACCCTTCGTTATTATATGGTTGTCACCCTCAAATTGATTATGATTAACCCATATGTATTTTTTTCTACCTTATGAATTTTGATAAAAATAGTACTTTTTTCTAGGGAATTATTTTTATAGCCTTTGAATAAAGATTGATTACTATAATTACACATTTGAAATTTATTCATTATGTTGATATAATTGGAATGAGGGTTCTGTGTTTTGGTTCACACTTTGTTTCTTAACATGCTGACATGTAAAATATGTTGGGTGATTATTCTATATAATATTATGTCATAATTTAATGTATCCATTTATATTATAAAGTGATAAAATTAGCATGTTATATATTAAGTATTGACAGTGATGATTAACATATCCAATGATGTTATCTTATGAGTTACTAATTCTTTAAGTATCATGTTCATGTTCAAAATGGGCATGTATATAAATATTTATTATATAAATTTTAATTTGGTACGAAATAAAATTAATTATGTGGTTTAATGTGATAGGTGATGCAAGCCTACTACTATATTCTTATTTCCCCATCCCACTGAAAATCCAGTAAAGCCCTAAATTTATATGCACTATTCCCATTCTATGGGATGAGTTTATACCTGGAATATTTGTATTAACAATCGAGGGAATCCTCGTTGTGTTTTCATGTTATATTATATATAAAAACAAGTCTATAAGTATGTTCGATAAGTATGGATACTCCTAGTGTTGTGAGTTATAAATTGTGATTTTTTATTCTCTGTCATATTTTTATAGATATCTATCAAATTTTTTTGATAAATTGATTTGATATATTTGTGTGAATGAGTAGATTGGTTTGATAAATTAACCTAATTATGATTTATGTTTATTTCCAAATAAGTTTTATAGGTTCACACCTTTTAACTATATTTTAGTGGAAATGCAGATTTCAGGGTATGTGTTGTATGTACCTATAGATACTAGGTGATATCTAGATTGTTGTTTTTATTACACATGGACATTATGGGTTTTAATTGTGTTCCAATTAGTGTTGGAACTAAGTAATATAATTTATGGTCATAAAATAAATATTTATATTATATATCATAATTATATTTTAACTTTTAGTTATATTCAAGTGTTTGTCGTATCATATAATTTACAACCATATACTACTACTTTCTTTGTTTTAGTTTTCTAACCATAATCAGGTAGATCATTCCCCTAATACACTCTAATAATTTTGGTGCCAGTCACTATCCCCCATGGATCAAGGATATCCCTTTGGGTAGTAATGTATTACCCAACACCATTTAGGTGATCAGGTCACAATCACTACATAATATACTAAATAATATTAGATTTTACATTAATTGATCACTAATTAATCTAAAAAATATGTTATTTGTACTTTAATTGAAAATTACTAATCCCTTAATAAATATATAAAATATATTAAAAATATTTAAAAATCAACTTAATTACTTTAATATTTAATACTATAAAAACACATCTTTGTGAAAAATCCGAATTTATATAACTAAAACATTGTTTCCTTATAGATTATAAACCAACTACTATAAGGTGTGGTTTGACTTGTAGATTCCCATTTTCATTACCCTACAACCAACAGTGAATCACCCACCTTTTTTTGACACATAATATATTCTTCCATATAAAATATTGAAGTGATCATTCCCATTAAAATTAAAAATTCATTTTTTTGGGTCTCTTCAAATAAATTCATATATAATTTTTCCATTTAAATTTATATATTAAAATTTAAAAATATTTTAATATATTGTTTAAATAAAATTTATTATTACATTTAGGAATATATCATAAACATTAATAATATCATTTATTATATCATAAACATCATATTTCATGTGGATAATTTGACATGTTTTTCTAAACATTCTTTTCCTAGTTTTCCGTGAATATATTGGTTAGTTTTCATGTGTTATTTTTTATGGTTCTTTCATGCATAAAACTATATATTTTGTATCATAATTAACATCTATAATTCCATAGGAGGTATTTTTATAATTTATGTCATCCTAAATTTATTTTTTATTTATGAAGGTGCTTACATATTTTTAGTGATTATTTAAATAAATCCAATAGTTTTTATAGATTATTGAAGTAATGGGTACTAATATACCCTTTTTAATCAATATTGGTATACTCCTTAATTTTTAATAAAATAGTACTAGGAATACTAAAAATAATTATTTCTTTTATATTATAGTATTTAATAAATCCATTATATTTTTTGTGGGTTTATTTTTTATTTGAATAAAAATGACATTATTTTAAAAAATCATATATTGTATATATTATTTGAAAAAAGTACTCTCTTTGTAATGGTGAATTGTAATATTTATGATGGTTTCTTAAACCACTGTTATATTTTTTTATGGTGGATGTTTATTTATAACAATGTTATATATAGTTCATTTAATGTGATAATTGGGTTAAAATATATATGATTATTTAATATAAAAACATAAATGAAAACATATTACATTTTTATGTAATAAAAACTATATATATTAATTATATTTTTACCCAAGATCCAAATATTATTAATTAATTATCTCCCATACTATAAACCTAGGAGATTATCATCCTTTTATAAGTATCATGACCCACCTCTTTGATATCCTTTTACTGACTCCCTTACCATCAACATCACCCAAATAGATGTCATATCCCTTGTTTTAAACATCACTATTGGTGTTTTTGTCTCTACATATACCAATATATATCGTTTTCCCCTCATAGTTTCTAGGTCCTAGGGTGTCTACCTCTTAAATTTAATAAAACATCTAATTTTATAAATTTGTGTGTTCATGTGTTTTTTAAATGATTGTATGTGTTTTTTATTAATATATATGTGTGTTTATATATATATATATATTAATTTATGTTTCATTCACATATATACACAAATATACACACACACACACTCTCTCTCTCACACATATATATATAAATGTGTGTGTATTTTTATACTTTTTTATGATCCCTATGTGTTTCTATATTTCTGTGTGCATGTGATAACATGTATATATCCCTTTATTAACTGGTTAAATAAATCATGGGAATAAACCTCTCCAATCCTTAATCCTAGTTCCCCATATGATCGGGAAATCATGTTTTGAATATAGTGAAAAATGATAACAATTTTTAGGTATTTGACTAGTCAGTTTAACATAATTTCCTCTTCAAAATTATGAGTCCACACAGTGACCTATAGGTATTTTATATCCTTTAATATAGAACCCCTTGAAGATACTCTAATTATTTAACACCCTCTATAATGTATACACCAGGTGAAACTTGATCATGTGACATCCCCTGAATTCTTTCATGGTGAAACCACTATCCCAAACCTCGTCAATATATATATATATATATATATATATATATATATAATTATGTTTGTGTGTGTTTTAGTAATAAAATTTATGGTCATTAATTTTTTATAGATTTAGATATAAAATAATTTCTATAGATTCATGGTAATCAATTTCTAAAAAATTATCTGAATTCAGTGAAAGAAATCATCATATTTTCACTTGAATATGTGTCATACTTTGATGGTATCATTTTTCATCATGTAAAATGATATTTTTTAATGTATCTTACAATAATATCATCATTTATTCATGATACTTAATATATAAATAGGTGTTTTAATAAAAATTAGAAGGAATAAAATGTAATAAATTATAAGAATGAGAGAAATGGTTTTTATTTTATGATTAATATAAAAAACATAACTAAGACAAATCATATTTTGGGGATAAGAATTGTGATGAAATTAGAACCTAGAGATTTTTCTAAAATGACTGAAAACTTGAAATGTTAGGGATATAATTTTTTACATTGTATGTATTAGTTTTACATATTTTTAGTAGTGTTAAATTTGTTTGATTTGAAATAAAATAATTAATGTAGTGATACAAGTCTCTCATATTTTATTTCACTTTTAAACGAAATGTTACCCTAGATAATTACACTACAAAAAACATATGATACAAAAAAATCTATTAAACACTATTTTAATGAGCTAGGAAAAGATACATTCTTTTCTAAATGAAATAATTTTATTGATAAATTTAAATCTTTAATTGGGAAATAGAAATAATTTTTTTTGTCGCACTACAAAGTGATCAAAATGAGTCTCAATAAGAAATTATAATACATTCCCATTGTACTATTATTTATATGATTCACACTTATTTTATTTTTCTTCATTCAAAAATATTTATTTTCAATTCAATGAATTTTCACATGAATCTAAAAACATACCCCTTGCACTATTCATTAGTTAAATGAATCTAAATGGGATTAAAAAGTAGTATGCATGCTATATATCCGTTGATTAAAACTGTTTATTACCTTCCTATGAAGTTTTTATTAAATGCATATATATAATGTTTTGTATCGAAATTTTAAGGTTAAAACATCCATTAAAATATATTTATGCATACTTAGCATCATTAATTGATTGTTTGAATAAAATGTGGGAATAAGGTGTTGAAGTGTATGGTGAAAAATGGATGAGAGGTTGTGTTTGAGTGTTTTTTTAGTATAAACCATTATTTTATAGTATATGAAAGTTTTTTTAAATATAAAATCAATGTGATACTAAAAATCCATGTTTTTTAAAAATAAAAACATTTGATAAATTTAAATCATGGAATGAAGAATTTATATTTGGGGTATCATAAATGATTTTATCATATTCATAATTTTTAGAAGAAAAAAATATTTTTATGTGAACTATGATGAAAGTGGGCCACTTATTCAGTTAACAAGCGTTAAAATATTTTAAAAGGTTAAAGATATAAATATTTAATTTTAGAATATGTTTTAATATGAACCCTGTAAAAAGTGGTTAGAAAAAATATTTAAATTTTATTTTGTTAATCATATTGGAAAATATTTTATGTGAGGCATATTCTTGATATAATACATATTGAAAAGAGCATATGTGATGACATTTTAGGTAAAAAATCGAATTATAGTAAAAAACGTCAATTCAAGGAAAGACATAGTTTTTCATCAAATATAAGATGACTTTATACCTTAATAAAAATTATTTCATACATTTATTTAGCCAAAAAAGGAAAATATATTGAGGAATGTAAAATAATTTTTTTTGAATTAGTTTCTCTATTAATGTTCATATGGGATAGTCTTATATAACAAGGAAGCATGGTTTAATTAACTACCTTATATAAAAGGGTATTAAATCAATTGATTATCATATGTCAATGGAGAACATTATTCTAATGGTTTTATGTTTTTTCATTCTAGATAGGGTTTGATGCATAATCAAACAATTACATTATTTCTTTTATTACATTTTAAGTAAGGTGATTGGCACCATGAAATTACTAGTCTTACAATAATGATTTGTAATATTATTAATTGATCTTGATGTGTAATTCCTATATTATTTCATCAACTTCATGATTCACCTAGTCATTTACTTATTTAATGAGGAAAAAATGTGTGTAAAATTTTATATATGATGGGTGTACTAAAATATTCCATTCATAAAAATTTTGAAATGATCTTTAAAAATTTAAAGTTTAGGGTCGAATAATTGAATATTAGATCAGTGTATAATATGTTGAATTTTTTAGTAATCATTTATAAAATTTCAACATTGTGGAGATTAAAATGTATTTATATATATGAAGAGAATGTGGTGATGATGTATTTTTTATGAAATTATAACTATATCACTTATTATTTTTGAATGAGTACATTTATATATTTTTCCTATCTTATTATAGGTTTATGCACACATTAAAAAGAATACATTGGATATTAAGAATGATTACCCCAATAGAGTAAAAGTTTAGACTATAAGGCATTACAAAAAAATTTATTAACATGTTAAAATAATATACACATGACCATATAGAATTTTATAAAGATTTATTTTCTAAAAGGGTGAGATGGTTGGATAGAGGAAAAAGAATAAAATTAAATTCTTTCATGGGTTATATCATTAAATGGTTCTCATACTAGACTTAATTTTAATATAATTAACATAATGAAAAAAACTTTTGTGACTAATTTGTAGAGTTAATGCCTATATCTAATTTAAAATAAATAAATTTCATGTAAGAAAAAAAATAATCACATTTTATGAAATTTAACTAATCTAGTCAGCCTAAATGACACCGCGTTGGGTGGTGCTGCATGTAACAACTCACAATGTCACACATTGAGGGAATTAGAGGAATATTAAATTTTTGTCATGTGGTTGGGGTGTTTCTCAAATTTGGATTCAAATCATGAATTTGAGCATTAATAATTCTCAAGGAGATGTTTTTAGGTATAAAACAAGTCCCAATTAAAGGTTTGGGTGCTTAGGATGTCATTGGAGAATGGTCAGGGTGGACCAAAATCTAGAATTTAGCTACTAGTAGGGAACTGCAGTATATTTGAGGGTGTTTTAGTGTAGTTCCCTATAGCTGAGAAGGGCCATGACACAACCTGATGGGTTTTTCCTTGGAGGTTCCTTTGGGGAAAAATCTACACCATAACTAAGGGGTTGCACCATGGAGGTCCCCGAGGAAGTAGGACTATAGAGGTTCCCCACTTGAGGTGGGATATGATGTGGATCCCTACTCCACACCATAGTCGGTGGCCAAGGAGTCCCCTTGCACTATAACCTATGGTTTTATTATGCAACCAAGTCCCCACCCACTTTTTTTTATAATAATATTGTTAATTTACCAATAAAAACGTTTGTTTCTTTGCGGGAAAGAGCCTTATAGTGAGGTCTCTTTTACTGACTCCTCCCTCCCTTCCCTTAAAAGAAAACCCCCTAGACAATGGTGGATTATTGGTGTTTTATCGCATATATTTGAGGTGGGTTATTCTCTATCACTCCCATATTATTTTTCTATCATTATATCTATTTTTTGGTATTTTAGTATGGGTTTTGGAGTGAATCTCTCACTGAGTCATGGTGAAATCATCCCACTTGAAATGAATTTAGTGAGCAACTCATAGAGGAGTTCCCAAGAGGATATGTTCAAGTATCCATTCAATATTAGTTTTGATTTATGACATTATTTTGATTTAATTATCATTTTTTGGTGATTTTGTGTGGAATTGACCATTTATATGGAAGTTTAATATTTGTATTTTGTTTGGATTAGGTCAGGGGTGAGTTGGGAGTTGACTAAATCTTATTACTCATTGATTCATCACTGTGAGGTTTCCCAGTGAGTTTGTTATTGGTTATTCAATTTTTGGAATTTGGTTTAATATATTTGGTCTGTTAATTTTATGGTGTTTATTGATTATAAAGGTACATGTTTACTCATGGGAGTCTAGTACAAGATTAATATGGATTTATAGATCACCGGTTGAGGTAAGTGGATTTTAAATTATCTGATTAACTTCCTAATTTTATTTTTTTATGTTTATGTGTGGGAATTAGTATAATATACCTAATAATTTCATGATTGGTATAATGCTACCATCAATTGGGATGGGCTCAAATCGGCCTAATAGTCAACATTGAATACATATCTTTTTAAATGGTTTGATGTTGGCACCTTTGTCAATAAAGTGTTTTTAGCCCTATTTATGGTTGATTAGTGGAATGAGTTGGGCTTCAAATAGAAATAGGTTTATTTTTTCAAATTTTTTCTAAAAATGGGGTTTAATAAAGAATTTTTTGATGTGATTTTTTTCTATGTTCCTAGAATGAGTAAGATTATAGGTGATAATTTTTTAAATGTTTTTTAAGGAATATTTTTTATTTTTTTTAATGGAATATACAAGGTATTTGTTAATATGTTTTGTTTTGTTTGAAAATGTGAGGTTGGTCCCCTATTTTCCAAATCTTATTTTCTTATTATGCTTCTTGGTTTTTTATTTCTAGTGTGCATGTGGTTGAATGATAATTCATGTTATTCATTTTATTTTATGATGTTTTATTCAAACATCAAAGTGATAGGTTTATGAAGATGGATTTGATAGACCCCCTAGAGGGTGTTGGTTGGTGTTGTGATGTTTTTTACATGTGATACTAGTTCCTGAGGGACTAGTGTCTTAGTATAGAGATAATGATATTGTAACATCGTCTGCATTCCCTTTTTTTCTTTATGTGATGATTGTGTGATTTTGATAGATAGTATACTCATTGGGGTAGAGGGATCCTAATTCCTAGACACACTATGAGTGACATGGAACTAGCTAGATTGTTATGGGTGATACAAAGTCCTCATGTGTATAAATTTTACCATTACTTGACTAATATTGGGTTATGGTCTATACAATGTGATACGTTTGAGTCCTGATGTGATGCATGGTGTGAATGATGGACCCTACCTGGAGTGATCTAGTAGTGGGCTAGGATTTGGAAATTGGACCATGCCCTGTCCCTTTGGGAAGTGGGTTAAGATTTGAATAAACACCTACCCTGGGTCTTTATATATGGGTTGGGAATCAATAATTATGGCATAATATAATGAAATGATAAGATTACAACATGGCACAGAATCACATATGGTTCAGTATCATGGTGGACTAGTTAGAACACAATGACAAAATGTTTATGAGTAGGTTAGTGATGTGAGGTGATCACAGGATTTTAGAATAGTGTCAAATTAGGTATGGATAGGTGTCATGGTAACCTTGTTAGAACATGATAACATGAGTTGTATGAATGTATGTGCGTTGTGTGATATGTTTTTCAAGTGGGTGTATTTCACAAACATGGATTCACTCCTTATATATGTATTTCGGGAATATCTAATTGATCGGAATATTTTATAGTGTGGTTGAGGCATTAGATATTCCTAATGGGTTTTTGGACTCACCTCCTTCTTGAATACATGAAATTTGTTTCGATGTAAATAGGTAGAAATTAATGTTCTCTATAAGGTAATAGATACTACATGGAGTTGGATACATGTTTTAGTTAGCAGGTTGTGGGGGCCAATGATTCCTAAAGACAATTATATGAGTTGGACCAGAGGATGGTGAATTTTATTTTTGTTATTCTTCGGCATATACTTTCTAATGTACCATTATATTTGTAAATATATTTTTTATATTAAACCATTCTAACAAGTTTTGTTTTTATATTTTGTATCATATATATAGATTTACTTCCTTTTATTCTATATTTTGGGGGATTATTTGGCTACTGATTTTATGTCTATAAGATTTTGGGATGTCCATTATATGGATAGTTCATTCCAAATTTTTAGTAGTTTTGGGAAATAACCTTAGGATTTATTTTATAAGGAATAGTCTCACCATGACTGTGTTGGCCCTTTCCTCTATTTGGTAGCCTCTGTCTTATGGGGAGGAATGCCTAAGGTCTCGTGATATATTTTCTCAAGTGTTTCTAAAGAGATCCTTATATTGGAATTAAAAAATGATACTAGAGAAGTATTTTTGGATGGGTTAATGTTGTTAGAGGTGGATTTAGGTTTTCATGACTCCATAGGTATATCAAGCGCATGTCTAACCAGCATAATACCGATTGAAACCCAATTTGTCATGGGACATCTAGTGTTGGTAATAATAGTTCTATGATGATTGAGGGGTTGGAGTAGATCTAGAATTAAAATTTGATATGAATGATACTTGGGATACTTTATAGGTCATGGCTATGGTCTAATGACTTATTCATACATCATGATAGTTTCATGATTAGGGAATGATACCCATGCATATGGGAAGTTTTGTTTGAGATGATCACATCATTAGAATCTATTATTAATTTTAGATACCTATAATATAATATTTATTTTCTCGATTATATTGTAATGGGTGATTAGATTAATATGGTTTCGAGGTTCATGGTGGATTCACTAAAATATAATTGTTTGGATTTCATTGGAAAATGAATTTTTGGGTTATTTGGTTTTGAGAAAACTATATTTTGAAAATAAAACTTGTGAGGTTCCATGAAGTGTGAGTGACATGGTTTTATAAGTCAGATTTAATTGAAATGGCATGTGGAGTTAGTGATTTTGAAATGAATTGGGATATTTGGGTATTTTGAAAATCTGGGGAAAATGGATTTAATTTTTTTTTAGAAAATGGTTTGGTTTGGACAAAAATGACCAGTTATGTTAGGAATTTTGGGTGATTATTGTTTTTAGTAAAAATACATGGGTTCTAAAGGGGGTTCTTGAAATTTGGGTGATATTAGTGTGTGTAAAAATGATTTAAGTGGGTTTTTTGAACTGAATAAACTTATTCTTATAGAAACCAGATTGCTTGGTTTTTAGTGCTTTTAGGCTAGGAGTATCTGAGATTATTGACTTCTGTATTGATATTGCGTGTCTTGTTATTTATAACAAGCCAGGTGAGGTTGGAAGATGTTATTTGGATTATTATGGGTGTTAAAAATGAAATTTGTACTTATATAGACTAGTATTTAATAAGTTTTAGTGGTTAAATAGGAGATACCTAGTTGTTTTTCTTGTGCATTCGATGAGTATGTCAGGATTTTGTTTATGGATTTTTTTACACTGGGCTTGTGAGATAGATTTTTAATGTTGTTATTAAGTAGTAGAATGTATTTTTTGGTGGGTTTGTGGTTTTTGGAACTGGTTTTATTGGGGTTTTGATAGGTGTTTCCTATAGAGGTTAGCACCATTAGTCAGGATCATCCATTAGTAGCAGAGTATTATGGTAAGTAACACCCCGAGATTGGGATGGATTGGTTGTTGACACATTGATATTTTGGGATCGATAAGTGAGGTTTAGAAACATATTGGTGTTTATTGATCAATGTTCATTGGTGATTGGTTATAAACATGTTATTCACATCCATCCATTATGATTGGTAATGGATAAGACATGGGAGATGGAAATAGGGTTCTTTGGTTTAGCACTATAATAATAAGGGTACTCCTATAGTGGGGAGCATCTTATCAGTCATGGATGTAAAACCCTCATTTTAGAAGGTTTGTGGGTGTAATAGAACTAGTCATTGGATGGTTGAAGAATTAATATGATGATGGTAAGAAGATAGACTCAACTTGGGGATTTAGATTTGATGTCATCCAAATTCCATGTGTTGGCATGAGACTCAGGTATGAATTTGGGATTATTTGAGAGTGAGTTGGATCAGAAGTGTGTTGGTTCTCATGGTGAAGTGTAACAGAGGAGGTTTATGGTTGATGAAACAACTATGATAATTACAATGAGTGTCTTGTTAGGGATTTGGTTTGGAATTTTTTTTCATGCCTTTAGAGTAAAGTAATTGTGACTAGATTGGTTAATATGGTTGTGCATTGGTGGGTGAGGCTGAATATTTTTAATGAAAGTTGGCCAGAGATGGACCAAATTCTATTCTTATTTAGAATAGGATGTGTAAAAGTGGTAATTATGCAAGTAACATCATTCCTAATTTAATGGATGTGGTTAAATGATCAAACCATTGTTTTTAGAGAAAATATAGTGTGTTCAGGTTTTGATGGTTGGAATTTCATAGAAAAAGTGTGTCAAGATCTCATAGATGTAATATAGCTAGTTGGTATTGAATTGAAAATTGGGGTAGTCCAGGATTCATATTAGAAGTACTACTATGTCTTAATGAGGAAGAGAATCATTTTGGTGGGTATTTTTTAATGGCTCATTCCATTATAATTTTTGAGGTTGGGAGAAATTATTAATTTTTGTTCTAATTTATGGGTTATTCCTCAAATTATGACATAGCTTAGGAATATAAATGTTGGTAAATATCAAGGATATACTTTTAGACATGATACAAGGCCTAGTTAGAGGCTTGGGTTCTTGGTTAATCATTGTATAAAGTATGGGATAGCCCTTCGTCTGATATTATGTTGTGTAAAGGTCACTATGGTGCATCAGAGGGTGTTTTGGTGTAGTGGAATGTGGCCGAGAAAGGCTATAAAACGGCCTAAAAGGATTTTCCATGGAGGTTCTTATAGGGGAAACCCTGCACTATGGATTATGTTTTGTGTCATAGAGTTACCTAAGAGTTTGGATCTTCCAAATTTCCCCCCGATGTGGGTTATTCCATGGCACCCTACTCTATGCTATATATAGTGACCAGGGTGGTCCCTTATGTCTCAAACCAGGGGGTTGGCATAAAACATGGCACCATCCAATTTTTAAATAGGGGAAATTATGAAATTTACCTATCAATACCTTTATGTTTTTAGGGGAAAAGAGGCTTTCTGGGAGGGAAATTTGACCATCTCATCCCCATACTTCCCTTTCAAATTATCCCTCATTAAGAGGGGTGGATTCTTTGTTTTTCTTAACCTAAATTTGATGTAGGTTCCCCTCGTTCTCTCCCTTTTTATGTTTTCATAATTATCTCCAATTCATTACTATTTGGTTTGGATTTTAGATTTATTATTTCACTATATAATGGTGAAATCATCCTTGTTTATGTTTATTTCATGTATATGTTATTAATGAGGTCCCTAGAGGACATGTGCAAGCCATTTTCCATCATTCTTCTTGAGGTATATTGTCATTTTTATTTAATTAGGGTTTTGGGTGATTTTTCATAAAATTGTCTTTTGATATAGAGGTTTATTTTAGGCATTTTGTGTGGATTATGTATGGGGAGGTTCATGAGTGAATAGAACCATGTTGATCATGTTTTTGGTGTTGTTAGGTCACCTGATGAGTTTGGCGTTAATTATACTAATCTGGGAATTTGGTTTTAATTTTTATTTTATTAATTGTTTGGTTTTTTTGTTAATATTAGTGATCTTAAGCTTAGAGGAGCTTGGTATGAGCTTGTTATGGATTTATGGATCATCTATTGAGTTAGGTGTCCATGACTTTATTGGATTATTTTGGTCACTTGGTGGTTTTATGTTCATGTGTGGGAATTTGTATTATCTTCTTATATGTATCATGACTTTTGTGATTCCTCCATAGATTGGGATGGTCTTTCATTGACCTAATATTCAACATTGACCACATAGCTTTATAAATGGTTCAGTGGTCTTCTTTGGTCGAATGAGTTTTTATAGCCCTCTTTATGGTTTCATATAGTTGTGAGTTATATTTCAAAGAGTAATAGGTTTAATTTTAAAATGTGATTTAAAACGGGGGTTTACTAAAAAATGTTTTAGATGAATTTTTTCCAAGGTCCTTACATGAGTAATATGACAGGTGATATATTTAAATATAGTGTTAAAATATAAATTTTACTATATTTTCAAAGGAATGTAGATATTATTGGTTATGATATTTTGTTATATTTTACCTTTGGGTAGTGATTCCCAATTTTCCAATGAGTGAGTTCTTTTTTTATTCTTGGTTTCTTTCTCCTAGTGTACATGTTGTTGTATGATCATGCATGTTATGTGTGTTAGATGATGCCTTTTTATTCTAGTATAAATTTTATGGGTTGATTTAGATTGATGTGATAGAACCCTTAGAGGGTTGAGATGGTTTTTTGAATTTTTTTGAGATGTAGTAATATGTCTCAATGGACTAGTTCCCTGATGATGAGTTTGTGTGATTTTGATATGGGATATGAGACCTACTTATTCTTTCCTATGTGTATTGACTATGTTCTTGTAATAGATTATGTAGGTGAGAGTGATATTTAAACCTATACTTTTATGAGTGAGATGAATTTGGATGGAATATTGTGGGAGATACAAATTCATCATGTTTATGAATTGGATTATTCTTTAAGTAGGCTTGGGTTTTAGACCACCTCGAGTGTGAGAGATAGGTCATAATCTGATGTGATACATAGATTATGGACTCTACCTTGAGTTATTTGGTAGTGGTTAGATATTTTGATGTTAGACTATGCCATATCCTTATGGTAGTGGATCAAGGTTTAGATCATACCCCACCCTGAGTCTTCAGGTACAGGCTAGGCATTGAGTGTTGTACCATGAGATGAGGTAGCAATGGGATTCTATCATATCATCGAAGTAGGTGTGGTTGGGAATTATGGTTTCATGGTATCACACAGTGACTCAATTAATATAAGTGGGTTGGTAATGTGAGGTGATAACAAGATTATGGTATTGCACTAAAGAATGTTTGTTTGTGTTTCCTGGTGGCCTAGTTTACGCACAACGACCTGACTTGTTTGCGTGTATGTGAATTGTGTGATATGTTTTCAGGGTGGGATTATTTCATGGGCATGATTTCACTCCTTATATATGTGTTTCATTAAAATCCACTTGATTACAATATAACTTAGTATAGTTTAAGAATTTGGGATTCCTACTAGGATGTTGGACTCACCCCTACCCATGTACATGACATGGGTTTCAATTTACATGAGTAGGCCTCCATGTTTTCTCTCAGGGAAAATGTGCTTCATGGATGTAGATATGTTTTTTAATTATCAATTTTTGGGTGATGAGGATTTGATAGGGTGATTATTTTAGTTGTTCCATAGGCTAGTTTTTTCTATTTTTAGTTATTTTTCATCATTTACTAGCCCTTGTGTTATTTTATTCATATAATGCCCATTTTATTTTTATTCATTGATTTTTCTATATTTTTTGTGTTGAATAATATAGATATATTTACCACTTTATATTCTATAATTCAAGATATTAATTGGATATTTGTTTTATATCTATATATTCATTGGATTTTAATTATATAGGTGGGTCATGCTAAATTTTCAGTAGATTTGGGCATGACCCTCTATTTTTATTTTTGAGGGAATAGTATCTGTATGATTATTTTAGGAACTCACATCTATTTATAGGTTTATATAAAACATGTTAGAACACCTGAGGTCTCATGGTGTCTCATATCATCTATTTTTTGGGTGATATTGGTTGGGTCATTACACCACATGACCGTATGAACACCTCCCTATATGCTAGAGGATGCTGACCGGCAACAAGGATATATGAGTGACCATGGTAATACTATAACATCATTAAAAATTAAACAAGTAACAATGAAATAAACCAAGTAACATAACATAAACAACCAAATAAATAAAACTAACAACCCATGTTATACCAATGAAATAAAAAACATGCATATAAGAGGCTCACGAGAATTCATTTCCTAATATTTGAAAATCTCATTCATTAGACCACATATATAAATAAGTGGTGACCACATCACTAGACACTAAGTATCTACCTAGTTTTGTATAAAATATAATCCATGGAGGTATCCTATACCATAATCCATCACTAACATGATCCAACTCCATCCACAGGGCCACACACTATCCTAAAATAAAAAACATGAGAACTATACATGCACCAAGATGGACATGAAAGGTGTGAGTATAAAACATAGTTAGCCTCCATCAAAATTCCCCTAAATAGATTTATATTTATACATGTTCATGCATGACATAGAATGAAAGCCATAATAATATTATAACCTATCTAAAGATACCTGGAGCACTATACTATCTACCATATGCATTAGCCTACATACTTTAGATACTTCTAGTGTTGGATAATATACCAATAGTTTGAACGCACTAGAAGTCTCATACAACCCCCGAACATAACCTATCACTTCACCAATGACCTTGCATCACCACTATGTAGCGACCAATTGGGTATCACTGCTCCTTATAACAGTCCTAATAGCCCCAATTCATCCATTGTTGGCATGATACCTCGATCCATGGCCAGCATCTATTACATATACCTCCTTCAATATAATGATTGACATTAAAACCCTAAAACAAAATATATATAGAGGATATCAAAAATATTATAGGGGTTAACACCACCCCTCTATCATGTTAATATGACCAAACAACCTTAGTTCCAATATTTTTCAACAACACCAATATCCCGTGACCATAAAAATATAGAACCAAACATTCCACCACCTTTTTTTACCAAATTCATCCAAGTATCAAAGATGAGCCAACATCTCCCCATATCTAGTGAATAATCCACTCTAAAATCATGGTAACTCAAGTCATAAGACCCAGTGACCTCTATGTTTCCCTAATTATCACCTAATAACAACTCTAAAACCACAACCCAACAATTCTAGGTAAGTGTATTTACAACAGACAATACTTTCACATCAAACAAAAACTTCCCCTTCCATTACGCTAATACCTAGCCCACATTTTGACAACAACTCACATACCTTGGACTACGCATCCATTAAAGGCACCCATACCTCCATGTGTACACCTAGATTACTCAATTACCCATTTTATACATAATTATAACTAATTACCATGACTAACACACTTACATTCTGTGGTCAATGCCTCTAAATGATGGCCACCACTATCTCTCAATACACTCTAAGAATGTAAAAAGTTTATCCCATTATCACACAATTTAAAAACAATTTTACCCCTTTCACACACCCACTTCATATATAGTCTATTTCATACAGGGATACTCAATACCCCACACCAAATTACAAGGACAACTCCCACGACATGCATATAACAAACATGCTCTTTAATAGACACCTAAACATGGTTTATTACATAAACCATTCACTTGATACAAGATAGAATATAGAGAGGTATAGTGTCTTTGGGGATTATAAACACTACATAAAAACTTAAAACAATAAATACACATCTTTATTAAAAACTTCATTTACATGACCACACACATTCCTTTGTACTTAGCATTGTATGGGATAACCTGTGGACATGTAATAAGAAAAGGGTGAGCTATAAAGCTCAGTAAGGGAGTAAAAAATCATAACATTAATAATAAAATACATGTTACGAAATAGTCATATCAATGGAGCATAATAGAAACATGAACATAAAGGCATGATATAGCATGATTATCATAACATGGAAATGTGGAAACAACATTTAACATGATATTAGCATTATCCAAGGCTCATTGCACATGGATCATGAGTAAACCCTAATTGAACTTGAATTATCATAAGTAAACCCTAATTACACTTGATTTATCATGATACTATTATTTACCCAATTCATTGGAGCACTATCAGGGTGCACCCTTCTTAATCATTTCATTTCATGCATAAATGTTCCACATGGATCATATAACATGGATTCATTAAACATCATAATTTATTCCAGGATAAAGTAATATGGAATTTATACATGAAACTTTATAATAAATATGTAAATGTGCATAAATATAAAAACCCTTGATAGATAAATTGTCTTGGTATTCACTACACAATGACTTTGTCTTGAAAAAATCATGGTGCAATTTCAGTAGCATAATGGTGTGACATGAGAATTTATAAAAATGATTGATGAGAGATAAAGGGGTGTCTCATCATATGTACTTGAAATTTAAATTAAGGGGTTAATTTAGATACATCTTCCAATATATGTAATAGAATTTAGATTCATAATACAAAATAATTGCTTGAATGTAAATCAGAATAGAGAAATCCCTTACAAGAATTTTGGCATGGTAGCGGGTGTACATGGAGAAATTAATGAGAGATAAAGGGGTATATAATAATTAAAAAAATAAGTAGTGAATTATGGAATAGGTGATAAATCATACCCCAAAATGTTTAATTTAATATACAAGAGTATAACAACATAAAGAAACTTGGACAAAAAATGTAAGAGGGAGAAATACCTTACTTGGAAGTGTGAACCCAAAGGATTAGGGGAGGATTGAGAGAGGATTATTGGGATATTGAGGAAAATTTGGAGGACTCTAGAGAGAGGAAGGAATAGTTTTGTTGAGATCATAAGGCTTTGAGTGAAGAGGAACTCGGAGCTTGGGTGGGTTTATATAGAAAAAGAGAGGGAATTATTTATTATTTAGGTTTTGGAAACCACACATTAAACTAATAAAAACCACAATCCCATGTTTTGTTCCCATGTTTTTTTCAAAAGTGGATTAGAAAATAATTTTTTATAATTCCAATGTCCGAAATTATTAAAATATTAGGCTTTCTAATGTGGAGGTGAGTCACACTCTCAATGAAATCAATTTAAAAAGTTAGAATGTTTTATAAGTCTTGGAGGGTCCACTAAGGCACCATAATATTAAAAAAAAATCTAAAATCATATTATTTTAAATATAAAATATTAATTGGAAGCAAATTATCATTTTAGTATTTTATTACATCACTATTGGGTCATTATGATGTCATAAAACACATTATATAATTAAAAAGAATTTAATTTTTACCCAAAAATTCAACTGTCTCAGAATATTATGGAAAATTCACCATTGGATAATTTTGACACCCTGATTCGAAAAATAATATTAATTTTATCTAAATAATTTTATAAATATTTTAATTTTTACTTTTAAAATAAAAACCGACATTTATAAAAAATTCATGGGATTTGACAAAAACGGCTTTCAAGCCTTAATAAAAATCTCAATTGTATTCATAAAAATTATATGATCAATTATATTTAATAAAAATTAATTTATTAATAATATTTTATTAAAATATTATTTAATTCCAAAATCCATTAATTCATCAAAATTGATTTCTTAATTGAATATTAACTAAAAAACTATTTGTTCTTTAAAAAATATTTACAAAGTAACAATAATAAAATGAATGTATATTCTTTATTCTATAAAAAAATAATATACATAATCACAGTGCTAGGGTCTTGTAACATAACCCCTTATAACACCCGCATAAGACTGAAGGGTAAGGTGTGTGATGGTGATAGACTCTTGGGTGTATCAGATAACATCTCTTGGGTAATAATCTCTATCAACTTCCAATTCTCCTGTAGGCGGTTCAGTTTGAGTTTAATGTGTTGAAGATCGGATTGGGCTTGGTCAAGAGAGAATCCCAATGATGCCACCTCCTTTATGATCTTTGAAAATTGGGCTTTGTGTGGAGAAATTCTACTGGATGAGGTCATTGATTCATTTGTCTGATTAAATTGGATTTGTTAAAGCCCTATATTTATACTAATCATGTGATCACTATTCAATAGATATATTGGAAAAGGTAACAATTCTTAATGTTATTTTGAAATAAAAAATTATAAAACCAAAGAATTTAATATGTTATATAACTATTTAACATAGTAAGAAAATTAATTGGATCAAGAGATATTTTCATTAATAAAATTTTGGGTCATTACAATATTCCCCCTTAAGAAATTTTGCCCTAAAATTTTCCCTTTCCCGCACTAAAATAGATGACGCTAACTTTTATTCATCAATTCTTCTTATTCCCATGCTGCCTCTTCAAACTGGTGGTTTCTCCACAACACCTTGATGAGGGGCATTGTCTTATTTCGTAGAACTTTTCCCTACAATCAAAGATCTTCACAAGCTTCTCTTTATAGGATAGGTCATTATCCAATGGTACCACATCTGGATTGAGTACATGTGATGGGTCAGGTATGTACTTCCTCAATAGTGATACATGGAATACATCATGTACTTGAGATAGGTTCAATGGGAGTGCTATTCGATAGGCCACTGTTCAAATGCGATCAAGGATATCAAAAGGGCCAATGTACCTTGGACTATGCTTTACCTTCTTCCCAAATATCGCAACTCTCTTCCATAGTGATATGAAGAGGAATACCATGTATTCGACATCAAACTCTAGGTATTATCGATGATTATCAGCATAGCTCTTTTTTTGACTCTGAACATCTATAATATTCTACTGGATGGTCTTAACCTTCTCCACCATTTCATCAACCATTTTTGGACCTAAGAGTTTTTTCTCCCCAACATTATCCCAACATGTTGGTGTCCTTCACCTCTTCCCATAAAGGGCTTCATAAGGAGCCATTTGGATGCTTGAGTGGAAACTGTGGTTGTAAGAGAACTCAACTAGATGAAGATGTTGATCCCATCCCCATTTGAAGTATATTAAGAATGCTCTCAACATTTCTTATAGTGTCTGGATAGTCTGCTCATATTGGTCATTAGTTTGAGGATGATAATACATACTGAATTTTAGCTCAGTATTCAGAGTATCTTGGAGACTCTTCTAAAACTCATAGGTGAATCTTGGATCTCGATCGGATATAATTGATAGTGGTACTCCATTCAGTCTTACCACTTCCCTGATATATGTCAGTGCTTTTTGATCCAATGAGAAATCCTCCAAAATTACAATGAAGTGTGTAGTCTTTGTAAGATGATCCACAACAACCAAGATAACATTGTTTACTTTGGATGTATTCAGAAGTACAGTGACAAAGTCCATGGCGATGTTCTCTCATTTCCATGTTGGTATGGGTAATGGTTGCATCATCCCCTTATACTTCTGACTCTCAGCCTTCACTTGCTGACATACTGGGCACTTTGATGTATACTCAGTGATATCCTTATTCATGTTATCCCACCAATAATTCTCTCAGAGATCTCAATATGTATTTGTGTTTCCTGGGTGAATGAAGAAATTCTAACTATGCACATCTTCCAAAAGTTATTTCTTTAACACTGGATTTGATGGAACATATATTCATGTCCCAAATCTTACAATTCCTTCTTCATTAATATTAAACTCTAAGGATTTCCCTTTTCTGATAGTTTCCACTTTCTTCTGAATTCCCACATTATCCTTTTGATCGTTCTTTATTCATTCCAAAAGATACGGTTGAGCAATAATTTGTGAAAGAAGTGATGATGTTCCCTTATTTATGATTCCCATGTCCATCTTCATCAAATCTAAGAATATTGGATCCTTTCCAATTATCATAAATAATAGAATTGTTGGGTCCTTTCTACTTAGAGCATCTTCCACCTTGTTCACTTTCCCATGGTGGTAATGGATTGAGAAGTCATAGTATTTGATCAGATCTAACCATTTTCGCTGGCACATATTCAACTCATTCTGTGTGAATATATACTTGAGGCTTTTTTGGTCCATATATATTTCACACTTCTCCTCAAAGTGGTATTGTTTCCAAATTATTAAAGGGAAGATCACCACATCCAACTCCAGATCATGTGGTGTATAGTTCTGCTCATGAACATTCAATTTCATTGAAGAATAGGTAATTACTTTTTCATTTCTCATTAACACACAACCCAGGTCTTTCTTTGAAGCATCACTAAATACCACAAAATGTTATCCACCTATGGGTAATGTGGGCACAGGTGAAATGATAATCCACTTTTTAAACTCCTTTAATATCTCTTCTCATTCATCACTCCAAGAAAACTTGACTCCCATTTGAGTTATCTTGGTAATAGGGTTTTACAATCTTGAGAAATTTCTCACAAATCGGTGATAAAATCCAACTAAACCCAGGAATCTATAGATATCTGTTACTGATGTTGTCCTTGGAAATTTCTCAATTCCAGCTATCTTGGAGGGATCCATAGATATACCATTTTTTGTGATGATATGACCCAAGAATGAGACCTCCTTCAACCATAACACACACTTGATGTACTTTTTATAGGGCTTCTCATTTCACAAGGTCTCAAGTATAGTGCTCATATTCTCCTCATTCTCCTCCTTAGTTTTGTATTATATTATAATATTTCCTATAAGTACTACCACAAATTTGTTGAGGTAATCCCTAAAGACTCTATTCATAAATTCCATAAATATTTCTAGATCATTAGTGAGTTGAAAATGAATTACTATGAATTTATAGTGCTTGTATCTTGTACAAAAAAGCAGTCATGGGGATATCCTCCTTCTTGACCTTTACTTAGTAATATCATGGCCACAAATTCACCTTAGAGAAGTATTGTGCTCCACATAGTTGATCGAACAATTCATCAATTTGGGGCAGTGGATACTTTTTCTTTATAGTGATTTTTTAGCTCTCGATAATCAATGAAAATAGGTGCATTGACCCATCCTTCTCCTTGAAGAAGAGGACTGGTGCACCCCATGGTGAAGACCTTGTGTGTATAAACCCTTTATCCAGGTTCTCCTGTAGTTGTTTCTTCAGCTCCTTAAGATCCAAAATAGCCTTTCTATATGGAGTTTGGATATTGGCAATGCCCGAGGTATAATATCAATTGAGAATTCAAAATCACTTCTAAGAGGAAGACCAGGAAATTCCTTGGGAAAAACATTAGCGAATTCACTCACAATATTCATTTACTAAAGGATGGTTTCTCCCTTGGACTCAATCATCTGAGCCAGATACACTTTCTTATAGGGCAGTAATATCCATTCTTGGGATGATGGTGCTATGGAAGATTCATTCTCCTCTAAGAACTTGTACAGAATTGGGGGTCGATTCGCCATATGTAGAGTGATTTCCCTCTCACAACAATTTATGTTGGCTCTATATAGGGAAACCCAATCCATTCCAAGAATTGCATCAAATTACACCATAGGGAGTTTATTGAGGTTTTCTGGAAAGTTCAATACACAAATTGTGAGAGGGGAGGAGTTATATTCATGGGATGCAATGATTACTCCATTTTCCATTCTCACCGCCATCTTTACCACCATGATTTATGGTGGTGTTGGGATTATTCTACTAAACTTTTGGGATATAAAAGAATGTATAGAACTAGAATCAAAACTATGTTCTCTATTATTGAATGGATAAAAAGTGTACATATCACCACTTTTTTGGGGGGTTCACTTAGGTGGTAGTGATAGAAAAAGATCTCCCTTATTTCCTTAGAGGTCATTAGTTGCCTCCGAAAATCCCTGGCTTAGGGCACTAATTTGAAAAGTTTCCTAGTTCTTTTAAGTTGAAGAAATGAACAACGCATTAAGGGTCTAATGGAGCATTACTCTCCTTTATCACAACTATGGGTTTCTGTTGTCTATAGTTAATAGCCATATGCCCTTATATTCCACACCTAAAGCATTTCCTCTTCCCCTTCAAGAAATTTATAGGGTGCTTATTTCTGCACCTTTGGCAAGTGGGGTGATGGATTTTCTTAAAACCTTTGAATTTATCCATCAGACTACCAGAATTAAATTCCACATTATGATTCTTATCCCCATTATACCCATGAGATTTTAAGATCTTCATTTTGACTTTGTGGTCACATCATAAAATTTCTTCATAGCTATCTAAATCACAGGTCTCTAGGGATTTCCGTAGTCTAGGATTTAACCCACCAAAGAATCAGTCAACCTTTAATTTGGGGGTAATGACAAACCCAGAGGCATATCTTGAAAGCCTTGTGAATTTTTCCTCGTATGATCCAATGGATTCGTTGTCTTTTTTCTTGAGGGAATGGAACTCCCTTTCCATCTTAATTCAGAGGGTGCATGGAAAATATTGATCAAAAAACATTTTTTGTAAATCCTTCTATTCTAACACCTTGATCTCTTACTTAGGATTCATATTTTTTATCAATGTCCACCATTGATCATATTTACCCTCCATATGATAATCATCCAAAATAACCTTCTCTCACTCGTAACATTGAAGGATTGAGAAGATATTTTCAATCGAGTTGATCAAATTTTTGGCAATTGACGGATCAGATGTTCCATTAAAATTAGAAGGCCTTTGTCTCATGAAGCACTCGATTGAAACTTGTTCTTTCTTAGGGGGTTAAATGTTCCTTTTGAACCATGTTTATATTCAAAACGTTATTTAACTAAGAGGTTATCATGATAAAGTTTATGATTCCCACTCCCATTGGATTGTGCATCTCATAGAATTGTCATCACATTGATCTTTGCATCGGTTGTTAGCATGAGTCATCCTATTACCAACCATTTGCTGTAATAAAAGGAAAGTTATGGGTAACACATAAATAGTAATCCAAATACAAAAACAGATCACTTATAAATTACTTTTATTTCCTTAACTTATGAATTTATAGGCTTCAATCTATGTTATCCATGATCTACTTCCTAAAATATATTCTTAGGGGCATTTTTTTAATTCCATTAATGATGGTTCGGAATAAGCTTATGACTTTACCGAATCATAAACCCCTAGAGTATCGTAACCAAGATTATAGCAAGGGTTGTTTCCAAGCACCATTTTGCATATGAGTCTTTCTCAAAGTGGGGTTTTCGGGTTTTACCCCTAGATACATCTATGCCACAGCCACCTCTTCCTGCTTGTATCCATATAGGGATGTATTTTCATTATAAACCACTTACTCAATAATAAAAAAAATAGGGAAGTTTTTATTATACTTTGCTTAATCCTTAAGTTTTTCACTATGGTTTTCTAATCCTAATCCCAAAAATAACTAAAGTTATCCTCTGATACAAACTATAACAACCCTGTTCTTTATTACACAATTAAACATGATTTATTACATAAACTCTTCACTTGATACAATATAGAAGATCAATAGGTCTAGTGTATTTGGGGATTAGGAACATTTCATAACAACTTAAAACATGAAATACACATATTTATTGAAAACTTATTTTACATGACCACACACATTCCTTCGTACTTAGCATTACATAGGATAACCTAATGAAATGTAATAAGAAAAGGGTGAGCTATAAAGCCCAGTAATATAGTAAAAAGGTATAAAATGAAGAATAAAATACATGTTTGGAAATAGGCATATTAATGGATCATAATAGAAACATGAACATAAAGGAATGGTACATCCTGATTATCATAACATGGAAATGTGGCAACAACATTTAACATGAAATTAGCATGAGCCAAGGCTCATTTCAAATGAAGCATGAGTGAAAACTAATTTTACTTGAATTATCATGATTAAAACCTCATTTCACTTAACCTATCATCATACTATTCTTTACCCAATGCATTAGAGCTCTATCAGGGCACACCCTTCTTAATCATTTCATTTCATGCATAAATGTGCCACATGGATCATATAACATGGATTCATTAAACATAATAATTTATTCCACGATAAAGGAATGTGTAATTAATATATGAAACTATATAATAAATATTTAAATGTTCATAAAGTTGAATACCCTTGATAGATAAATGGGCTTGGTATTCACTACACAATGACTTTGGCTTGGAAAATAGTGGGGCAATTTTGGTAGCATAACAGCGTGACATAAGAATTCATAAAAATGGTTGATGAGAGAAAAATATGTGTCTCATAATATGTACATGAAATTTAATGTAATGGGGTCATATATATATATTTCCCAACATATGTAATGGAATTTAGACACATAATACAAAATAATTTCTTGAATGTAAATGAGAAGAGAGAAATCTCTTAAATAATTTTGGCATTGGTAATAGGTGTACATGGGAGGAATTAATGAGATAAAAGGGGTATCTAATCATTAAAACATAATTAGGTCTGTATATGGAAGGTTTAAAATCTAACCCCAAACATTTTTAATTTAATAGACAAGGTTATAGCGACATAAAGAAACTGGGAAAAAATGTGAGAGGAAGAAATCCCTTACTTGGAAGTGTTATCCCAAAGGCTTGGGAGAGGCTTTAGAGAGGCTTATTGGGAGATTAGGGAACCATGGTAGGATTATAGAGAGATTAGTTCAGATTTTGGTCGAGATCAAAAGGCTTTTACTATAGAGTAAGTGGTAGCTTAGGTGGGTTTATATAGGAAAAGAGAGAGAATTCTTCATTATATTGGTTTTAGACACCAGACATTAAACTAATCAAAAAAAACAAACACATGGTTTTTGCATGTGGTTTTTTCCAAATTTGAGTGGAAAACATTATTTTATAATTCCAATGTCCTAAATTATTAAAATATTATGCTTTATTATGTGGAGGTGAGTCACACTCTCAAGGAAATCAATTTAAAAAGTTAAAATATTTTATAAGTCTTGGAGTGTCCACTATGGCACCATAAAATTAAACAATGAAATATAAAATCACATTATTTTAAATATATAACTTATATTGGACGAAAAATATCATTTATAGTATTTTATTACATCACTATTGTGTCATTATGATGTCATAAAACACATTATATAATTAAACAGTATTTAATTTTTACCCAAAAATTCAACTGTCTCAGAAAATTATGAAAAATTAAACATTGGATAATATTTAAATCCTTATTCCATAAATATTAATAATTTTATCTAAATAATTTTATAAATATGTGAATTTTTACTTTTAAAATAAAAATATACATTTATAAAAAAATCATGGTATTTGAAAAAAACGGATTTCAAACCTTAATAAAAATCACAATTGTATTCATAAATATTATATGATAATTTATATTTAATAAAATGTAATTTAGTAATAATATTTTATTAAAATATTATTTATTTCAAAAATCCATTAATTCATCAAAATAGATTTATTAATTGAATATTAACTAAAAAATCTATTTGTGATTTAAAAACTATTTACAAAGTAAAAATAATAAAATGAATGTATATTATTTATTCTATAAAAAAAATACACATAATCATGGTGCTAGGGTCTTGTTACATAACACCTTATAACACCCGCATAAGACCGAAGGGTAAGGTGTGCAATGGTGACAGACTCTTGGGTGTGTTGGATACCATTGCTTGGGTGATAATCTCTATCAACTTCCACGTCTCCCGTAGGCGGTTCCATTTGAGATTAACATGTTGAAGCTCGTCTTGGGCTTGGTCAAGAGCGAATCCCAATGATTCCACCTCCTTTCTCAGATGTAACAAATGCACTTTATACAGATCAATTTTATTGGATGAGTCCATTGATTCCTTTGTCTGAGTAAATTGGATTTTTTTAAAGCACTATATTTATACTAATCATGTGATCATTGTTCAGCAGATATATTAGCAATGGTAACAATTCATAATGTAAATTTGAAATCCAAAATCATAAAACCAACGAAGTTCACATGTTATATAACTATTTTACATAATAAGAAATTTAATTAGATCAAGAGGGATTTTCATTAATAAAATTTTGGGTCATTATAATATTCCCCCCTTAAAATAAAATTCCCTCAAAATTCCTTTTCCAGCACTAAAATAGATGATGGTAACTTTTCTTCATCACTTCCTCTTATTCCCACATTTCTTCTTCAAACTTGTGGTTTCTCAACAACACCTTGACGAGGGGCATTGTCTTATTTTGTAAAACTTTTTCCCTACGATCTAAGATCTTTACTAGCTTCTATTTATAGGAGAGGTCATTCTCCAATGGTACCACCTCTGGATTGAGTACATGTGATGATTCAAGTATGTAATTCCTCAAGAGTGATACATGGTTTACATCATGTACTTGAGATAGGTTAATTGTGAGTGATATTCAATAGGCCACTGCTCAAATGTGATCAAGGATCTCAAAAGGGCCAATGTACCTTGGACTAAGCTTTCCCTTCTTCCAAAATCTCATAACTCTCTTCCATGGTGATATGAAGAGGAATACCATGTCTCTGACATCAAACTCTAGGTCTTGTCGATGATTATTAGCATAGCTCTTTTGTCGACACTGAGCATATTTAATATGTTGTTGGATGGTCTTAACCTTCTCCACTATTTCTTCGACCATTTCTGGACCTAAGAGTTTTTGCTCCGCAACTTCATCCTAACAAGCTGGTGTCCTGCACCTATTCCCATAAAGGGATTCATAAGAAGCCATTTGGATGCTTGAGTGGAAACTATTATTGTAAGAGAACTCAAGTAGAGGATGATTTTGATCCCATCCCACTTTTAATTCCATTTAGAATGATCTCAAAATTTCCTATAGTGTCTGGAAAGTCCACTCATATTGGCCATCAGTTTGAGGATTATAAGTCGTACTGAAGTTCAGCTCAGTATTCAGAGCGTTTTGGAGACTCTTCCAAAATTCATAAGTGAATCTTGGATCTCGATCGGATATAATCGATAATGGTACTCCATTCAGCCTTACCACTTCCCTGATATATATCAGTTCTAGTTGATCCAATGAAAAATCCTCCCGAATTGAAATGAAGTGTGTAGTCTTTTAAAGATGATCCACAAAAACCCAGATAGCATTATTTACTATGGATGTCTTCAGAAGTCTGGTGACAAATTCCATGGTAATGTTCTCCCATTTCCATGTTGCTATGGGTAATGGTTGCATCATCCCCTTAGACTTATGCCCCTCAACTTTCACTAACTAACATACTAGGAACTTTGATGTATACTCAATGATATCCTTATTCATGTTATCCCACCAATAATTCTTTTAGATATCTCGATACATATTTGTGTTTCCTAGGTGAACGAATAAATTTGAACTATGTGCATCATCCAAAAGTTCTTTCTTTAGCTCTGGATTTGATAGAACATAGAGTCTTGTCCCAAATCTCGCAATTCCTTCTTCATTAATATTAAACTCTGAGGATTTCCCTTTTCTGATAGTTCCCACTTTTTTCATAATTCCCACATCATCATTTTGATCATTCTTTAACCTTTACAAAATATATAGTTGAGAAATAATTTGTGAAATGGGTAATGATGTTCCCTTATTTATGATTCCCATGTTCATATTCATCAAATCTAAGAATATTGGATCCTTTTCAATTATCATAAATGATAGAATTGTTGGTTCCTTTCTACCTAGAGAATATTCCACCTTATTCACTTTCCCAAGGTGGTAATGGATTGAGAAGTCGTAGTCCTTAATCAACTCAAACCATTTTCATTAGTGCATATTCAACTCTTTCTATGTGAATATATACTTGAGGATTTTATGGTCCGTATATATTTCACACTTCTCCTCAAAGAAGTAAAGTTGCAAAATTTTTAAAGCGAAGATCACCGCAGCCAACTCCAGATCATGTGGTGTATATTTCCACTCATGAACAATCAATTTCCTTGAAGAATAGGCAATGAATTTGTCATTTTTCATCAACACAAAACCCAGTACCTTCTTCAAATCATCACTAAATACAACAAAAAAGGTATCCACTTGTGGGTAATGTTAGCATGAGTTCAATGATAATCCTCCTTTTCAACTCCTTGAATCTCTCTTCCCATTCATCACTCCAAGAAAACTTGACTCCCATCTGAGTTATCTTGGTAAGAGGGTTTGACAATCTTGAGAAATTTCTCACAAATCGGCAATAAAATCCAACTAAACCTATGAATCTACAGATATTCGTTGTTGATGTTGGACTTGGAAATCTCTCAATTCCTATTATCCTGGATAGATCCACATATGTCCCATTTCTTGTGATGATATGACCCAAGAATGAGACCTCCTTTAACTAGAAATCACACTTGATGTACTTTGTATAGATCTTCTCCTTTCACAAGGTCTCAAGTATAGTTATTATATTCTCCTCATTCTCCTCCTTGGTTTTGGATTATACTATAATATTGTCTATAAAGACAACCACAAATTTGTCGAGGTAATCCCTAAAGACTCTATTCATCAATCCCATTAAGATTTCTAGAGAATTAGTGAGTCGAAAAGGAATTACTATGAATATATAGTTCCTGTATCTTTTACAAAAATAGTCATGGGGATATCCTCCTTCTTCAACCTTACTTGGTAATATCCTGGCCACAAATCCACCTTAGAGAAGTATTGTGCTCCATGTAGTTGATTGAACAATTCATCAGTTCGGGGCATAAGATACTTTTTCTTTATCGAGATTTTGTTGAGCTCATGATAATCAATGAAAAGGGGAATTAATCCATCCTTCTTCTTGATGAAATGAACTGGTGCACCCCAGGGTGAAGCACTTGGGTGTATAAATCCTTTATCCAAGTTCTCTTGTAGTTGTTTCTTCTAATCCTCAAGATCCACAATAGCCATTCTATACAGAGTCTTGGATATTGGAAATTCCCTAGGTATAAGATCAATTGAGAATTCAACATCTCTTCTAGGATGAATACCATGAAATTCCTCGGAAAACACTTTAGTGAATTCCCTCACAATATGCATGTCTTCAAGGATGGTTTCTTCCTTGGACTCAATCATTTGAGCCAAATATGTATTCTCCTAGGGCAGTAATATCCACACTTGAGATGATGGTGCTAAGGATGACGCATTCTCCTCCTTGCACTTTTACAGAATTGGTGGTCAATTCTCCATATGGATAGTGATTTCCCTCTCAAGACAATTTATGTTGGCTTTATATAGATAAATCCAATATATGCCAAGAATTGCATCAAATACCACCAGAGGGGGTATGATGAGGTTCTTCAGGGAGTTCAATACACAAATTATGACATGGGAGGAGTTATATTCATGGGATGCAATGATTGCCCCATTTTTTATTCTCACCGACATCTTTACCTCCATGATTTATGGTGGTGTTGGGATTGTTATACTAAACTTTTGGGATATAAAATAATGCGTAGAACCAGAATAAAAAACTATGTTCTCTATTATTGAATGAATAACTAGTGTACCTGTCACCACTTTGTTTTCGGGTTTCACATTGGTAGTAGTGATGGAAAAAGATCTCCCTTACTGCCTTGGAGGATGTTGGTTGCCTCTAAAAACCCTTGTCTTCGGGAACTAGTTTGAAAAGTTCCATAGTTCTTTGAAGTTGAAGCAATGAACAATGCGGTGAGGGTCTAATGGATCATTCCTCTCCTTTTTCACAGTTGTGGGTTTCTCTTATCGATAGTAAATATCCATGTGCCCTTCTATTCCACACCTAAAGCATTTCCTCTTCCCCTTCAAGAAATTTATGGCGTGCTTCTTTCCGTACCTTTTGCAAGTGGGGTGATGGATTTTCTTAACATCTTTTAATTTATCCATCGGACCGACAGAATTAAATTCCACCTTATGCTTCTTATCCCCATGATACCCCTGAGATTTTACGATCTCCATTTTTTACTTTGAGGTCACATCAGGAAATTTCTTCATATCTCTCTAAGTCACGGACCGCTAGGGCTTTCCATAGGCTAGGTTTTAACCCACTAATGAATTGGTCAACCGTGTATTTGGGGGTAATGAAAAATCTAGAGGTTTATCATGCAAGCCTTGTGAAGTTTTTCTTGTACACTCCAATGGATACGTCATCGTTTTTCTTGAGGGAAAGGAAATCTCTTTCCATATTAATTCAAATGGTGCGTGGAAAATATTTATCGAAAATCAATTTCTGTAAATCCTTCTATTATAACGCCTCGATCTATTCCTCATTCTTCATATTTTTGATCAATGTACACCATTTTTCAGCTTCACCCTCCATACGATAAGTAGCCAGAATAACCTTCTCATTCTCATAAAAGTGGAGGATGGAGAAGATCTATAAGAACCTGGTTCTTATTCTTGAGGTGCGGGTTTCTTCTTTTCCCTTTTCCTTAAGTGTTTTTCAGAAAATCAGGAAAATGGGGGAAAATCCAAAATTTTTTGGATACATTCCATGTACCTATCCACACACCATGTACTTTGGCTGTGTGGGATGAGTAAATAGGGCGTGTAGGCATGTCGGCGATGAAGGGTGTAAAAACTGACTACACACCGTGTATGTGGTATTTACACACCATGTAATCAGTCAGCAGGTGAATAGTAAGGTGGTGGAAGCAGCCACCAGCTGGGCAATAGTACACATCATGTACTCAGGAATACACGTTGTGTACTAATGTAAACAATGAACAGTTTGGTAGTGAAAAGGGGGCTGATAGAGAAACTGTTAAATGAGAAAACTACACGTCGTGTACTTGAGAGTACATGCTGTGTAGTTTTTTTCTCTTAAAACAGGTATTATCCTCCTCTTTTAATATAGTAAGCCTAGAATGTCAGAGGAACTCGAGAGGAGAGGCTGGAGCTTTGAGGAGTTCTCGATCGCATGCCGGGAATCAGATTCTTCTGCTGTCGGTCTCGATTGAACCACACGAGTAAGCCCTTCCTTCTCCTGGAGACGTTCTTTCCAATTCTTTCCCGAGGGGAAGTTATTTACGTTTTTTTGGAAAAATGTTTACCCCAGATCTACATCATTCACAAGCATTTTGGGAGACGTCGTTCGTGTATATCAATCAGTGGAGATCGAGGAAGGTGGTCTGATTTTTATTTTCAAATGTGGTGTTGAAAATGTGTACTGTTGTGCTACGCACCCATGGTTGGAGTGTTGTATGGCTAAGGCCTTTGCTGAAAATATATCTATAATTGTATAGATAATCTAATTATAATTTTAAACTGTTGTTTGGGATCACTGCTTAGATCCAGTACCACCCTGGGGGTGAGTTCCTCTGATTAGCCATTTGGCCAGGATACCCGAGGGTATGCCATGATTATATGGTGCATTTCATTTTCTTGAGAGAAAGTTTATATAAATTATTATTTATGCTTGGGGATCATTCTAGTTACTTTAGCGTGAGGTCAGTGTTTATTAGCCTAAGGGCAATGTTCTATTTAGCCTGAGGGCAGGGTTCTATTTAGCCTGAGGAGAGTGTTTATTAGCTTGAGGGCAGTGATCTATTTAGCTTGAGGGAAGTGGTTATATTAGCCTGAGGGCATGGTTATATTAGCCCGAGGGCGTGGTTATATTATCCTGAGGGAATGGTTATATTTTCCTGAGGGTGTGGTTATATTACCCTAAGGGAGTGATTATATTAGCCTGAGGGCATGGTTACATTTAGCCTGAGGGCATGGTTATGATTAGCTCAGAAGTAAATTATGTTGAATGGTTAAAAGAATATAAAAATGGAAATGAAACTAGTAGTGATATTTACTTGTGAGTACTTACTAGTTTACTTCATTTACTTTTTCACACTATTGTTACACATTTTCACTGTCAGTTGAGCACGAGCATTTGGTGGGTGCCTACTGGGATTTATTTCTCACACCCTGTTTGGGTCATGTATTCGGCCCAAACAGTTTACGTTTCTGCAAGTGTTGATAGGGGAAAGAGTCCCCATACAGGTACATGATTTTAGTATAGGTGTAGGAGATCAAGGGACTGAGCTTAGGCTTGTGATGATTCTACGTTCTATTCATTCTGTTTTGCTCTGTTTTGTTGTACCTTGTACTTTTGAGTTGTATTGTGTGGTATTGTAGTGTATCCTGTTCTGGCTACTTTCATAGAATTAGTGACATGCTCGATCTTTATATATATATGACTGTTGGTTCTCTTTTACTTCAGTTATCCATTTTAGTTGTATATTGTTTACTGCTTCCACTGTTGTATGTTATGTTTCTTTTCCGTTGTGCTACACTTTGACAAATTAGGGCATAGTTTCCCCACTATTAGAACTAGGCCCTCGCTGCTAGTCGGCAGCCTCTCGCATTTGGGGAAATGCGCTTGAGGTCATGTGACCAACCGGGTTTGGGGCACCCGTTGAGTGGCACCCAGATCTGGGATGTTACAAGGTGGTATCAAAGGAGTTTATTCTCTTTGATTTACTATTTGGATCCGTAGTTAGGGATAGGATGGAAATGGTAGTTGGTAATAAGTTGTTCCCAGGAGTAGTTAACCCGTGTATAGGGAAAATCCAATCTACCTCGAATTGCAATTTGTCTGGTTTTGCGATTTTACAGTTGATTTGATTTTCATCATTGGGTGATGCACTTTTGGTGTGCTGTTTATATTTTATGCTTGGGTTATATTTAGTTACAACCTAATGAGATGAGGGTATTCCATCTCATGCATCATTTAGGCACATGCTAGAAATCACATGTCATGCATTCTTCCATGCCATGTAGGTGCATTAGAAATTGCATGTTGTTGTGATAGTTGTTGTGCTAGAAATGTATGTTTTTGTGAAATCTGCTTTGATAAATACCTACTATTTGATAGGGTATTTTTATGTGAGGTGTTAATGGAATGAACACCAAACTATGGTTTTTAGGGAGTATGGGCCTCCAATGACCGAAATCTAGTGGATCATTGATGATTTTACTTGTTATAACATGTATAAGATGCCAAGATTTTATTCGCAGGGAGTATGGGCCACCACAGATCAGAATTTGGAACTTAGGTGTTTGTTTCAGTGTTTTTCTGGGTTCCGAAGTAGTTTCTGAGGCTTACTATCCGGAAAACCCAGGATACACGTTGTGTAGTTCTATGGACACACGCCGTGTGTTATTCTATTTGGGAAGAAATGAAAACTTTTTAAGTACACATCGTGTAGTCTCTTACCATGTCAAAGGTCATGTGGGTGGGGACACGGGATAAGGAATGACTTAGATAAACATGACGTGTACCAGTTTTACATGTCGTTTAGTGTTGACCTAGTGTCCGCCCATGTAACTAACAACACGGACAGAGGAATCCTTAAGACATATATGTCGTGTCTACCTTGAACACGCTGTGTAGTCTGACCCAGGTACCCAGTCGTGTCATGAACAACATGGGTCAGTGATATATTTCCTAGTACATGTCGTGTCTACCTAGAACACACCGTGTAGTTTCATCCATATAGTCGGCCGTGTAGCGAGCATCATGGGTTGGTATGGGGCTTCTTTGAATAAGCCATCTCGTTTTGAAACATGTCGTGTAGTGTGACCAGGTTACACAAGTCATGTGACAAACAACACAGGCTGGTGAAGGATTATAGAGTACACTTCGTGTAACTGTGGGACACGCCGTGTAGTTTTGTTTTGGGAAGAGTCGTGTGGCTTAGTCGTGTAGAAGGACTTGGGCAGGAAAGAAGGATTCAAGTACACGTTGTGTAGTTAGAAATACATGTTGTGTATTTGGGGTGTTACACGACCAGTTATAGCTAGAGTACATGCCCATGTGAATGACCTATGAGAACACGCCGTGTAGTATTTATACACGCAGTGTAGTAAATTTTTGTAAATCTTGAATGCTTTCCTTCTCATGTTCCCTTCTTGGTCTCCTCTTTTTTCAGTCTTTGATGATCTTGACTTAAGGTGTGAATTTGACCTTGTAGGTTCATGCCACCAAGACGACTGCCAGTTGTTCACCAAGAGAGCGGTGACGATTATAATCTAGAGATGGTAGGCCATGGGCTACCAATGGATCCTCCAACAGAGCCAGATACAACGCCAGCAATTATACCGGACATAGGCGTGGATGCGCAGTTCCGTGAAGGCTTCATGCGGTTCATGCATACCTTTCAGCGAGCACCACCAGTTGCCACATCTATGGTAGAGCTGACTCGTATCTTCTAGCAGTAGCATCCGCCTACGTTTTTAGGGGATGGCATACCATAGGTTGTGAAGTCATGGCTGGATTCGATGCAGATGATATTTGAGCATCTAGAGACGCCTCCTAGGTGGATGGTCAAGATCTCTATATACATGTCGTGTGATTCTACCAAAAGGTGGTGGGATGTTACCACCCAGGAAGAGCATCACCGAGACATGGTGTGGGAAGATTTTTAGGCAGCCTTCTATGACTTCTTCTTTCTAGAGACACTACGGGCAGATCAAGCTCGAGAGTTCATGAATCTGTAGCAGGGAACCATGTTAGTGATGGATTATTATACTTGTTTCACCGAGCTTCAGTGTTTTGTACCCGTTCTGGTGGGTGACGAGATGTTGAGGGATAGACTCTTTAGAGATGGTCTTTGATATGACATCCGAGTGCTGGTGAATGTTTTTAGGCTGCCTATAGTGCATGCTATTGTGAAAAAGGCACGAATTACAGAGCGGAACTTGCGGGAAGCTAGTGGTGTTGGTCAGGGCAGTTTGACACTAGTTTATGGTACTATTTCTACCATTAAGAAGTAGAGGCAGATGGAATTCTCTCACGGTTACAGTACTATCCAGAATAGTTCTTCAGGTGGGCCGATAATTTGCTACCAGTGTGGTAGAGAGGGGCACAAGTGACCTTAGTGTCCCCGAGACCCAGTGGAGTTCCAAGCTTGCAGAAAGGTGGTTCATCTACAGTGCTTTTGTAGGGCATTTCCACCAGTGGCTAGTGAGAGGTGTTATGTGCAGACTCCGTGTGTGGGAGCAGGGCCAGCAGCTTCTTACCAGTCGGGAAACTGGAATACGTCAAGGTATCCAGGCAAAGATGGTGGTCATCGATGTGGTATCCAGACACCAGGATCTTAGAGGCCGTAGGGAAGGACAGCTCAGCGTAGCCAGGCTGTGTCGTAGGGCCATGGCACTGGGCAGGCATATGCAGTGCAATAGACTCAACATGAGCAAGATCCCAGACCTTTTACTATCAGAGGTACTATTCTAGTTGCTTCTGTTTTATCTTTTTCACTTTTTGATACTGGAGCTATACATAGATTTATATATGTGGACATTATGGAGAGCCTTGTGATTTTTTTTTCTTATTCTTATGATATCATGATGCTAGACACTCTGTTAGGGATGAGAACGATAGGTGTGCGTCAGTGCGATGAGTGCCCCCTTGAGGTTGGTGGGTGTCACTTTTTATGGGACCTCTATGTCTTGGAGATGGCAGATTATGATGTCATTCTTGGGATGGACTGGTTGGTTCCCTTTCGAGCATTTGTGGACTGCTATCATCACAGGGTGAGTTTCACGTCACCAGAGGGTGGAAAGTTTCTATATAAGGGAGAATGGGATGTCCAGGTGAGCCGAACTGGACCAGAGCATCGTGGGCGAGGCAGAGTCACAACCCAGATTGCAAGTTTATATCTAGATGACTAGGGAACTTGTTATAAGGATTTACCTCATGTGGTTGATCATTTCAGGGAGGTATTCTCGGATGACGTTTCAGGTCTTCCTCTGGAGCGATAGGTAGACTTCTCAATTGAGCTAGTACCAGGAACGGCATCAGTGTCCATTTCTCCTTATAGGATGGCTACACCTGAGCTGCAAGAGCTCAAGAGGAATTTAGGGGAGTTACAGGAAAATGGTTTTATCCAACCCAGTACTTCAACATGGGGTTCGTCGGTCCTCTTTACAAAGAAGGTAGACGGTACCCTCAGACTTTGTGTGGATTATCGAAAGCTGAACCAGTTGACGGTCAAGAACCGATATCCCTTACCAAGGATTAATGATCTTTTTGATCAACTTTGAGGAGCACGAGTGTTCTCGAAGATTGACTTGAGATCCGGATATCATCAGTTACACGTTAGACCATCAGATATACCGCTTACATCTTTTCGGAGTAGGTATGGTCTATACGAGTACTTGGTTTTGCCGTTTGGACTCACATACATGCCAGCAGTTTTCATGGATCTAATGAATCGTGTCTTTTATACTTATTTGGATTCTTTTGCGGTAGTCTTTGTGTATGATATCATGGTGTAATCTCACACTTGACACGACTATGCCACCCATCTTGAGATCATACTGAGTACACTGAGAGAGAATCGGCTATATGCTAAACTCTCAAAGTGCCACTTTTGGATGGACCAGATACACTTCCTGGGTCATATCATATCATAGGTAGGAGTTGTAGTAGACCTAGAGAAAGTGAGGGTAGTAGTTTCCTGGGAGCAGCCTAAGAACGTGTTTGAGATATGGAGTTTCTTGGGGATATCTGGTTACTATAGCCGTTTTATACAGGACTTCTCCCTCTTAGCAGCGCTGTTGACAGGTTTGACTAACAAGGGTGTGAAGTTTGATTGGTCTGAAGCTTTCAAGACAGCCTTTCCAGAGGTTAAGGGAAGGTTGACATCAGTACCAATCCTGATACTTCCAAAGTAGGGGAGGATCTATACAGTTTACTATGATGCATCAGGTATTGAGCTTGGATTAGTGTTGATGCAGGGTGATCATGTTATTGCGTACGGGTCTCGGCACTTGAGGTCACATCAGAAAAATTACCCGACGCATGATCTCAAGTTGACTGCATTTGTTCATGCATTGCGCTGTTGGAGACATTATCTCTTGGGATAGCATTTTGTGGTTTTCACCAACCACAAAATTCTCAAGTACATTTTCACCCATTGTGGCTTAAATTTCAGACAGTGAAGGTGGGTTGAATACCTATAGTCCTTCAACATTGTGCTTGCCTATACACTTGGTAAGGGTAACGTAGTTGCTGATGCACTAAGCAGGAAAACTCATACACATGTAGTGCAGGAGGCCAGTGGTGAGTGGCAGCTTATGGATTTGTTCTCTTAGCTGCATTTGGAGGTGCATGATAGTCAGGGGAAAACCTATCTTTCATCCTTAGCAATGAATTCTACCCTCTTGGATAGAGTGAGGATGAGACAGCTATCAGATTCGGAAGGCCTAGTTATATGGGATTCGGTGGCAGGTGAGGACCCTCCTCTTGGTTGGGAGATAGGCGATGATGAGGTGCTGAATTTCCATGGACGATTGTGGGTTACAGGGGATATATGTGAGGAGATGATGCAGGAGTTTCATGATTCAGCTTGGGTAGTTCATCTCGGAGTTACCAAAATGTACCGTGATTTGAGATGTCAATATTGGTGGCCGGGTAAGAAAAGTGAGATAGTTGGTTTTGTTGCGAGATGTTCCACCTATCAGTAGGTGAAGGTGGAGCATCAGAGGCCAGTCAGACTGTTATAGCAGTTACCCATTCTGGAGTGGAAATGGGATGATGTCGCGGTGGACTTCATGATCGGGTTTCCGAGTTCACCTCGAGGTAGCGATGACGTGTGGGTTGTTATGGATAGACTCACGAAGGTGGCTCACTTTTTTCTGATCAAGGAGACCTTCAGTGTTGACGAGCTCAAGAAATTGTATATCCGAGAGGTAGTACATATTCATGGGGTCCCTTGTTTAATCGTTTCTGATAGGGATGCCCATTTTACATCTCTTTTCTGGTAGAGTTTTTAGAGGGTACTGGGTACACATGTGCTTATGAGCACATCTTACCACCCTCAGACTGATGGCCAGTCAGAGCGTATCATACAGGTGATGTAGGACATGCTACGTTCATGCGTCCTTGACCTTGGGGGCTCTTGGGAGAGGCACATACCCCTGGCCGATTTTTCCTACAATAATAGTTTTCAGGAAACTATTCCGATGGAACCTTACGAGGATTTATATGGTAGGTCGTGTCGATCACCCTTGTGCTGGATAGAGGCAGGTGAGGCAGCTTTACTGGGACCACGTCTCATGCATGAGACTTTAGAGCAGGTCCAGTTGATACAGAAGCGGATGGCTACTGCGTAGTCTCATCATAAATCTTATGTTAATCACCACAGACGACCCTTGGAGTTCATGGTCGGGGTCAGGTTTTCTTACATGTTTCATCGAGGTTGGGACACAGGATGATCAGGAGATAGGGTAAACTTTCACCGAGGTATGTGAGGTTGTTTGAGATTTTGGAGAGAGTCGGGTCGGTTACCTACCGGTTTCAGTTACCACAGAGGTACCGGGCCATGCACAACGTCTTCCATGTATCTCAGTTGCATCACTATCATTCAGACTCGTCTCACGTCTTTCAGCCCAATGAGGTTGAGCTTCAAGTTGATGCATCCTTTGAGGAGCATCTGATTCGTATTGTTAATAGGAGCATGAAGGTTCTCTGAAACCAGTTAGTTCATCTCATATGAGTGATATGGCATCATGGCCGAGTGCAGGATAAAACCTAGGAGCGGGAGACCAACGTACGTACTAAGTGGCCTGATTGTTCACGGCTTAATCTTCACCACCTTTGGAAGGGAAATTTAGGGACGAATTTCTTTAAGGGTGAAGTTTGTAAGAACCCGGTTCTTATTATTGAGGTACGAGTTTCTTATTTTCCCTTTTCCTTAAGTGTTTTTGAGTAAATCAGGAAAATAGGTAAAATTCCAAAATTTTGTGGGTACACGTCGTGTACTTATCCACACACCACATGTACTTTGGTCATGTGGGATGAGTACACAGGGCGGGTAGGCCTGTCGGTGATGAAGTGTGTAAAAAATGAATACATGCTGTGTATGTGGTATTCACACGCTGTGTAATAAATCGGAAGGTGAATAGTAAGGCGGTGGAAGATTCCACTAGCTGGGTGATAGTACATGTCGTGTACTCAGGAATACACATTGTGTACTGATGTCGACGGTGAATTGTTCGTCGGTGAAAAGGGAGCCGCCAGAGGAATAGTTAAATGAGAAAATTACACACCGTGTACTTGAGCGGACACGCCGTGTAGTTTGTTTTTTTTGCTTAAAACAGGAAAAAGCCTCTTCTTTGAATAGAGGAAGCTTATAATACTGGAGGATCTTAGGAGGAGAGGTCAGAGCTTTGAGGAGTTCTCAATCTCATGCCGAGAATCGGATTCTTCCATCGTCGGTCTCGATTGAACCGCACGGGTAAGCCCTTCCTTATACTGGAGCTGTTCTTTCTAATTGTTTTTCTAGGGGAAGTTATTTATGTTTGTTTGGAAAAATGTTTATCCTAGATCTACGTCATTCATAGGTGTTTTGGGATATGTCGTTCCAGTATATCGATCAGTGGAGATCGAGGTAGGTGGTCTGATGTTTATTTTCAACTGTGGTGTTGAAATTGTGTACTGTTGTGCTACACACCCATGGTTGGGGTGTCTTATAGCTGAGGCCTTTGCTTAAAAGATATCTAGAATTGTATAGATAATCTTATGATAAGTTTAAACTGCTGTTGGGGATCACTGCTTTGATCCAGGACCACCCCGGGGGTGAGTTCCTCTGATTAGTCGTTTGGCCAGGATACCCGAGGGTATTCCATGATTATATAGCGCATTGAATTTTCTTGAGAGAAAGTTTATATAAATTGTTTGTTTACGCTTGGGGATCATCCCGGTTCCTTTATCCTGAGGGCAGTGTTTATTAGCTTGAGGGTAGTGATCTATTTAGCCTGAGGGCAGGGTTCTATTTAGACCGAGGGCAGTGTTTATTATCCTGAGGGCAGTGATCTATTTATCCTGAGGGAAGTGGTTATATTAGCCTGAGGGCATGGTTATATTAGCCAGAGGACATGGTTATATTAGCCTGAGGGCGTGGTTACATTTAGCCTGAGGGCATGGTTCTGATTAGCTCAGATGTAAATTATGTTGAATGGTTAAAAGAATATTAAAATGGAAATGAAACTGGTAGTGATAGTTACTTGTGAGTACTTAATGGTTTACTGAATTTACTTTTGCACACTATTGTTGCAAATTTTCACTGTCAGTTGAGCACGGGCCATTGGTGGGTTCCTATTGGGATTTATTTCTCACACCATATTTTTGTCATGTCTTCGACCCAAACAGATTACATTTCTTCAGGTGTTGATAGGGGAAAGAGTCCCTATATAGGTACATAATTGTAGCAGAGGAGTAGGAGAGCATGAGACTGAGCTTAGGCTTGTGAAGCTGCTTCATTCTATTCACTCTGTTTTGTTCTATTTTGTTTTACATTGTACTTTTGAGTTGTATTCTGTTGTATTTCAGTGTATCATGTTCTGGATGCTTTCATAGAATTAGTGACATGCTGCATCTTTATATATATATGACTGCTGGTTCTCTTTTACTTAAGTTATCCATTTCAGTTGTATATTATTTACTGCTTCCACTGTTGTATGTTATATTTCTTTTCCACTACGCTACAATTTGACAAATGAGGTCATAGTTTCCCCACTATCAGACCTGAGCCCTCACTGCTAGTCGGAAGCCTTTGGCATTTGGGGAAATGCGCTTTAGTTCATGTAACCAACTGGGTTCGGGGAACCCATTGAGTGGCACCCAGATCTGGGACGTTACATGATCTTTTCAATAGAGTTGATCCATTGTTCAGTAATTGAGGGATCATATGATCCATTAAAAGTAGGAGGCCTTTGTCACATGAAGCTCTCGATTTCAACTTGTTCTTTCTTAGGGGGGTTAAATTTTCTTCTTAACCCATATTTTTATTCAAAAATTCATTTAACTGAGATAGTATCATGATAATGTTCACGATTCCTACTCCCATTGGATTGGGCATCTCATTAGAATAGTCATCACATAGATCTTCGAATCAGTTGTTAGAATTAGTACTCCTATTACCATCCATTGGCTGGAATAAAAGGAAAGATAGGGGTAACACATAATGGGTAATCCAATGACAAAAACAGATCACTTATAAATTACTTTTATTTCCTTAACTTATGAAATTATAGGCTTCAATCTATGTTATCCATTATCTACTTCCAAACATATATTCTTAGGGGAATTTTTTTAATTCCTTTAATGATGGTTCAGACTAAGCTTATGATTTTACTAAAGCATATCCCCCTGGAGTGTCGTAACAAATATTACAGAAAGGGTTGTTGTCGTTCACCATTTCTCATTTGATTCTTGCTAAAGGTTGTGTTTTCAAGTTTTACCCCTAGATAAATCTATGCCAGAGCCACATCTACCTGCTCATATCCAGACAGGGATGTATTTTATTTATAAACCACTTACTCAATTATCAAAAAAAATTAGGGATGTTTTTATTATACGTAGCCTTATCCCTAAGTCTTTCACATGGGTTTTCAAATCCTAATCCCAAAAATAACTAAACATGTCTTCTAATACCAACTATAACAACTCTTCTCTTTATTACACAATTAAACATGATTTATTACATAAACTCTTCACTTGATAAAACATAGAAGATTGAGAGGTCTAGTGTCTTTGGGGATTAGTAACATTACATAACAACTTAAAATATGAAATACACATCTTTATTGAAAACTTCTTTTACATGACTACACACATTGCTTCGTACTTCGCATTGCATGGGATAACTTGAGAACATGTAACAAGAAAAGGGTGAGCTATAAATACTAATAAGGGAGTAAAAAGGTATAAAATGAAAAATAAAATACATGTTAGGAAATAGTCATATTAATGGATCATAAGAGAAACATGAACATAAAGGAATGATATATCATGATTATCATAACATGGAAATGTGGCAACAACATTTAACATGATATTAGCATGATACAAGGCTCATTTCACCTGGATCATGACTAAACCCTCATTAAAATTGAATTATCATGATTAAACCCTCATTGCACTTAACGTATCATGATACTATTCTTTACCCAATTCATTGGAGTGCTATTAGGGCGCACCCTTCTTAATCATTTTATTTCATGCATAAATGTGCCACATGGATCATATAACATGGATTCATTAAACATCATAATTTATTCCAAGATAAAGGAATGTCGAATTAATATATGGAAATATATAATAAATATGTAAATTTTAATAAATGTGAATACCCTTGATAGAGAAATGGTCTTTGTATTCACTATACAATGACTTTGGCTTGGAAAAATCATGGTGCAATTTTGGCAGCATAACAACATGACATAAGAATTCATAAAAATGGTTGTGAGAGAGAAAGGGTATGTACATGAAATTTAAATTAATGGGTAATATAAATAAATTTCCCAACAATTGTAATGGAATTTAGATTCATAATACAAAAGAATTTCTTGAATGTAAATGAGAAGGGATGAATCCCTTACATAATTTTGACATGGTAACAGGTGTACATGGGAGGAATTAATGAGAAAAAAGGGGTATATCATTATTAAAACATTAATAGGTAAGTATGGGTAAGGTATAAAATCATACCCCCAAAATTAATAATTTAATAGACAATTTTATAGCAACATAAAGAAACTTGGACGAAAAAATGAGAGAGGAAGAAATCCCTTACTTGGAAGTGTTATCCCAAAGGCTTGGGAGAGGTTTCAGAGAGGATTGTTGGAAGATTGGGGAACCTTATGAGGATTATAGAGAGAGGAGGTCAGAGGTTGGTGGATCTCATAAGGCTTTTAGTGAAGAGTAAGTGAGAGCTTGGGTGGGTTTATATAGGAAAAGAGAGATAATTCTTCATTAAATAGGTTTTGGACACCACACATTAAACTAATCAAAACCACAAACCAACCCATGGTTTTGACCATAGTTTCTTCCAAAGTGGAGTGAAAAACATTATTTTATAGTGTCAATGTCCTAACTTATTAAAATATTAGGCTTGATTATGTGGAGGTGAGTCACACTCTTAAGAAAATAAATTTAAAAAGTTAAAATGTTTTATAAGTCTTGGAGGGTCCACTAAGGCACCATAAAATTAATAAAACAAATAAAAAATTAATTTATTTTAAATAAAAAACATATATTTTCTGAAAATATCATATATATTATTTTATTAAATCACTATTGGGTCATTATGATGTCATAAACCACATTATATAATTAAACGGTATTTAATTTTTACCCCAAAAATAGATTGTCTCAGAAAATTATGAAAAATTAACCATTAGATAATTTTGATTTCATGATTAAAAAAATAATATTTATTTTATCTAAATAATTTTCTAAATATGTAAATTTTTACTTTTAAAATAAAAACCGACATTTGTAGAGTATTCATGGGTTTTGACAAAAAATGGCTTTGAAGCCTTAATAAAAATCACAATTGTATTCATAAAACATATATGATCACTTAAATTTAATAAAAAGTAATTTAATAATAATATTTTATTAAAATATTATTTAATTAAAAAATCCAGTAATTCATCAAAATATATTTCTTAATTGAATATTAACTAAAAATATTATTTGTGCTTTAAAATTTATTTACAAAGTAATAATAATAAAATGAATGTATATTATTTATTTTATACAAAAATAATGCACATAATCATAGTTATAGGGTCTTGTTACATAACACCTTATAACACCCGCATAAGACTAAAGGGTAAGGTGTTCGATTGTGATAGACTCATGGGGTGGCTCAGATAACATCGATCAGGTGGTAATCTATATCAACATAAACTTCTCCTGTAGGCGGTTCCATTTGAGCTTAATGTGTTAAAGCTCAGTTTGGGATTGGTCAAGAGAGAAGCCCAATAAAGCCACATCCTTTTTCAGCTCCAAAAAATGGGCTTCTTACAGAGAAATTCCACTGGATGAAGCCATCGCATCCTCTGTCTGAGTAAATTGGATTTGTTAAAGCCCTATATTTATACTAATCATGTGATCATTGTTAAATGGATATATTAGAAAAGGTAAAAATTGATAATTGTATTTTGAAATCCAAAATCATGAAACCAAATAATTTAATATTTTATATAACCATTTTACATAATAAGACATTTAATTATATCAAGAGGGATTTTCATTAATAAAAGTTTGGGTCGATACGATACAACACCTTAGACCACAAATGATGAATAAAAACTGATACTGGTTTTATTCAATCATTATCACACAAAGCTAACTATCCACACCAAAATAATTCATATAAATAGAAATATACTTTTTAAATTCATGTTAAGGGATTTTATGTGGGAGCAGGTTGAGGCATGTTATTATTTTATTATTTTGATTTATTTTGTCGTCTTGTATACAAATGTTTACATAATTCAATATGTTTCTTTAAAAATAAATTTTGTGCTTGATTATTTTAATATAAAGTGTTTAATTTATGTTTTTTAATATTCATTACATTTTTTTCATATTTATTTGTGAAAAAATATATTAAAAGGATGGGTGAAAATGTTGGTTTTGATGTTGTTAGCTTGATTAGCCTAATCTTCCAATAAAAAGTTTGTGTTTTTTATATTTCCACATGATGTGAGAAAAATAATATAGAATCAATAATTATTATTTTATTAATGAATCATAAAAAATTTACATACACAAATCCATTAAATTTATTATTTTTTAATGATTATTATAAATTATTTTGGAATTATTCTTAAAAAATATATAGATTTACAAAACATAGATTAGGATATTCATGTATTGAGAAGTATTCGGTATATTAAAACATTAAAAAACCTTATATTCAATATTTAATTTTAAATATTGTATAATATTAATGTTTTTTCTCTTTTATAAAAAAAATTTATCAAGAAGGAAGGATTAAATAGTGGTATCATACAATGCTCTAAATTATTCATTGGGACCCAAATCAATTGAGAGATAAAAATTATCTATTCACATGTCAAGGAGATAAATAATTAATGTGTGTAAGTAATATATTTTATTTTTATTAATTCTATATCAATGTAATTTTTTATCTTTTTTCTAGAGAATGACATAATATTTTGACACGATGTAAGAGGTCAAAATTTAATATATATTTTCAAAAGTTTACTATAAATATGATTTTGATACCTTGATTTTAATGTTGGGTAATTACTATAATCCTATAATCCTAATAATATTAGGATGTATGAAAACTATATTGTTTACTCATCTAAACTAGCTTTTTTATAGTGGATGTATAAAAACTATATGAAATCATTTCTCAATTTATATTGATATAGTGTAAGAGGAATGGATTATTTAATTTTATCCCTAATAAGAGGAATAAATTCACTATGCTTTAGCCTTCCCATAACCATATCCTAGATATTATATTGGTTTTTTTAGTTATAATTATTTGAAAGGTAATTCCATTTTAAATTGAGTTAACTTTTTTATTTTGGGTAAATTTTATTTTTGATTTATTTATATGAAGCCTAAATCATCATAGGGTTTTCTCTAGTCAATTTAGTAATTAAATAAGTTAAAATACACAAAATGATCCATTTTCAAGTGGTCAATCAAGCCGAAGTATTGAAATATCCAAGGATAATTATGAATTTATTATTTCAACTAATGACTCCAAGAGAATATTAGACATTTTAAGAAGTTTATAACATTATATTCTGATAATATTTCTATTTTTTAGTAAAACCCATTTACTATAGTATCATAATAAATTATTTATGTAATCATTCAAGGTTTATAAATAAATATAAAAAATGACATCCCAATAAGCTAGTAAAGGAATCAATGGTTACTAAATATATAATAGGAAAGGGAAATAATGAATAAATATGTATTCCCCAATCATTATAAAGGTTTTGATATGAATATAACACATATGTGGGGATTTATATTGATAAATAGACTATATAAATAGTAAATCATTCATTGATATTTATCAGAGAGTGATCATGGACATTATTATGATTATTTAATTTGAGTATGTCCTTAAATGTGATTTAGAATCATGACCACAAAAAAATTCTATATGATATATTTAATTTTTAATATAGTTTAACTATTTATTATTTCTAATACTTACTTTTTGAGATTGATTTTTTAATATTTTATCTTCATATATGATACTTATATTATCTCTCTCATATTTTAATCAATGTATTCATTAACTTATCCATATTAAAATTCCACATTTTATAACATATTTTCATTTGTGTGGATCAATAATTACATGATAAATTCAAGAGGAGTGCTAAAATATAGTACTTATTCCTAATACAATATATCAAAGGACATGTTCTCTTTATTATTTTGATAATTTAAAAAATATTATTAAAAATTTTTATAGATATTTTATAGGGAACATTGGATATTATTCACATTAATCTATATGACTTAATAAAAATTTTCACATCCTACTTGGAATTAGAAGGTAGGGAACCCAAATATTTCCATTATTTATTGGGATTAGTAAATAACTATACTTAAATAATTTAATATATATTTATATCTAATTATTGTTTTACATTAATATTATATTCTAAATTTTTTAGGGTTATGTAATTATATCATACATAAATAAAATAATTAATCCCACACATCATAGAGTACAAAAGGTCTCACACAAGGATCATCATTCGAATAAAAAATAGTAATCTCTGTATATATCATTTATAACTAGTCAGTTTATGAAAATAAAAAGTCTTTATGGATGTATAAATTTTAAAAAAGTCATCATTAACTTGGATACTATGTGATGAAATATATTAAATATATTATCATGCATGGATATACTGCAACATCTAAAAAGGTATATGCTGATATTTATATCTAAATTTATAGATTTTTAAAAAAATATCAGATATTAATTATAGTACAATGGAGACACTTGTTGGATAAATATTGATATGATAAAGTTATTGAAGTTTTAAAAGAATAGTATCAACATATCTTCAAATAGTATGCCTCTAACTAAATGGTACATTTACTAGAAATTGATTTCCATGGTATTTCAAGTAGCTAACTCATATCATAGGATATGTTTTTATGGGGATTTAATTCCTTGCATTGTGTTTCACAGTGAAGGATGTCATCGACTTTATATGTAGTAGGTTTAATACATCCTTGATTTTAGAGATCCATAAGCTGTAGTAATATTAATTATTTATACTATTACAACCATATTTTTCATACTAGAAACTATTTTATTTTGTGTGCAGCTACTGGTGGAATTGTTTTTGTTAGTGACACTAAACTCAATTCTATGATATATTCTATTAATTATATTATTTACTATGATCTTATCAATGTGAAATATTTAAAAATACTCAGAATAAAATATATATATACACACACACTAATAAATAATCACACATTATCAGTGTTCAAAATGTGCTTTGTCAGTGCTATAAAAGTGTTGATGTGTTAGGTGCCATTGAAAGTTTGTCATTTTTACCAATGATATATAAGTGATGATAAAGTCACCATTTATCATATCTAAAAATAACTTATAAAGGGGGAATTTATTAGTTCTTTTTTAGAACTCATAGATCTTGAATTTATCAACACTAAAAAATAATTTATAAAACTATGAAAATTCAAATATTTAAGTATTCTTCTCATACCCTCCCCCACATCAGTGCTTCCCCAGTCAACACTCACCTTCCAGTACCCACTCCTTCTCATGGATGATGTTATCCAACCACCACATTTTCAGTTATCACCCCTTACCTCCCCACTTTTTTAGTAATTTATAGCTACCCATACCTTACTCACTCATGTGATTATAGATTTGAACATGAGACCTTCATATGAAAATTGAATTTCATTACCACTACTCTATATTGTTTTCTTATATATAATATGATATTTAAATATATTTAGTTATATTTAAATTCTTTTTTATCCATATATTTATATAATTTTATATAATTTTTTTAAATAAATTTATAAAATATATTTTTGTATGTGTGTGTTTATGTGTGTGTTTATATATATATGCACACATATGTTTGTGTGTGTGTGTGTAATACAAATTTATATTTATTTAAATATATTATATATTAATGTTCTTTCAAATATATTAGTATATATATTTATATGTTTATTTATTAATACACATATTTATATTTAAATATGAACATTATATATACAATTTTATAAGTATATATATATTTTTCATTTTTATGAGGAAAATAAAATGGATAAATTTTTATTTTTAAAAAAATCAACCATAAATTTTAATTTCCATATGGTATATATATTTAAAAATATATTTTGCATGTAAAAATGTTTAAATATTCATTTATACAGTTAAATTTTTATATGTAAATATACACAAATATATATATAATAATTTATAAATAATACTAAAATATGAAAAGAATTAATATTTCAAGAGAATAATATTCATATGAATGTAATACAAGGAAATAAATTAAGTACCCACTAAAAAAAGATAATAAGGCCCTCTTAAATAATGCTGAAATTCCTTCGAATGTTCACAAATTAGGTTATCCTAACTAAAAACTTAGTTTTATAGGCCTTCTATATATTTTTTAATAGATAAAAAATAGGAATCAAGTGAACCCACAATTAAAATGGTGTATAAGTTTTCACAATATTTTATTTGACATCTCATGGAGCCCAAACAGACACTATAATCGAAATTTATGGTCATTTGATGTTAAATTATTTTTTTCAACTAATCTAAAGAGATTAATTAATTTATTATTTTTTTATCATGAAATTTTTGTTAAATTTTAATTAATCAATACTACATAGAAAGAAATTAATTAATATTAATTTTTAATTATTTTATAAACTAGATTCACTAAATATATTATATATTATGTGTAAAAACATATTTAGTATTATATAAATCATAGTTATGTAAATATTATATATATATATATTAATATAAATATATTTTTATATTAAAATATTATTTTTCATAATATTTAATTTTTTTATTTTATCAGTGCTAAAAAAAGAGAAGATACAGGTCTCCCTTTAATAGTGCATAAAAAAGTACTAACAATGGTAACCCTTTATCAACACTTTTTTTTAAAGTGATCATAAATGGAGGTCTTTATCAATGCTAAAAAATGTTTATAAATTTCATCCTTTATCAGTAATTTAAAAATAGCATAGATAAAGAGTGGATTTTATTAGTGCTAAAAATCACTAATAAATGCGGCCTTTTATCTGTGATTTTTTTAGCCCTGATAAAGGTACCCTTTATCAATTCTTTGAGAAAGAATTGATAAAATTGTATCTCTAAATAAGTATGATACATACATACATATATATATATATATATAATTGTTATATATAGCTAGTGATTATAACATATATGATGATTATTTTTTATAACTATTGAATATATTACCCATATAGATGGATATTTTTTACTATTATAATAAATAACCATTATATATGTCAAATTTTCAATGATGATTTCTAAAAATTAAAATGTTTTGTTTTTTAATTTGTTTATGTCATGAATAATCACTTATTTCATGTTTATTTCATCCTTGTTTATGTTTTATTTTTCTTATAATTTTTTTGGAATATTCTGGCTTATTTTATTTACCCTTACATAAGGTTCATGTTAACCTTACATGATGTGGTTATAATATTATGTGAGGGTATGTTACCCTTATGTGTTTTTGATTTTGTAGGGATAACCCTTATGTAAGTTATTTTTTACCCTTACGTAGTCATTGCTTTTGTAGGGTTACCTTTACATAGAGATCAGTGTACCATCACGTGAGTTATAAGATACCTTTACGTGGTAGAGGAATGGAGCACGCTTCCCTTATGTGAGTTTTGTGGTACCTTTACAAGAGGAATGTAGTACCATTATGTGTCTATGGTTTTGGTTCAGGGACCCTTATGTAGCAGATATAGTCCCTTATGTAGAGGGTGTCGACCCTTATGTAGCAACGGTCTACCCTTACATAGTGGTTGAGAGAACCTTATTTAGAAAGTGAAGGGTCTTTGTGTGGCATGACAAATTGTCCTTTCCATTGAGTATATGATAAAGTATTGGATATTTGGGAATTGTTGTAACAACTTCTTTAGGATACTCCAATACTGAACATGAGTTCTAATTCTTTTGATTTTTTTGAGGGATTTGTTTCTTTGGTTTTAAGTGAATGAGGTCCCTGCTTGTTCTGAGAGAGATGGAATCAAAATCATAGATAGGTGATTTTGAGATAGATTGAGAGAGGGGAAGAAGATGATCTAGAGTGAGGAGAGTTCATTCAAGGCCTTGTTCGCGACAATACTTATGATTGACTCTAGATAGATTGTTCTATTGGAGAGTTCACTTTCATGTTAGTTCTGAGGAGGATGAATGTGGATTCATTGGTTTATAGGGACTTCAACATGTGAGGTCAAACCCTGATAAGGGGGTTTCAACCTACCATTCTTCTTCTTGTTTATTGTTTTACCCCGGTGTGTTGTTTAATATTTTTGTATTCCTACCTATTCATGTGTCAATTCATAATTATCTAGTTTATTCTGTTCTTTTTGTTATGTTTTCACTTTCTTGTATCCCTATTTTTAAGTGGTTATTGTTTTCTTTTTATAAATAAAAGGGTACTAGGTCTATTACATATGCCATCATGGAACACAACGCAAAGAAATTGTAGGAAATCACAATCCTGGGGACTTGACCCTGCGATCTACCCCTTAATAAAATGGTGTTAGGTAGTGTTCTTTCCATGTAGTACAACCAAAATTGGTCTGAAACATGTAAATTCCCTCTGTTTTTTTCTTTGATGTATTTTTGTATTATTATCACTGTGGTTTTTTTGTATACTTTGGTTTCCATCATTTCACTTCTATTTTTTTCATCTCTTGTTTTTGTGAATTATTTTTTGGCTCAAATCCTATCTTTTTCTTTTTGTGGTGGTTTGTGCGATACTACCTCCTTCCTTGGGCGATTTGTGTGTCGTTAAGGCTTCCCTCCCATAAAATATTGGTATTAGAGCGATATTAATTAAGGATAAATATGTCTTAGGATAATTTAAAGGTTTATAAGTTTGATAGAGAGAATGATTTAAATTTTTGTAATGTAAATATTTGTGCTCTTATTGTCCAAAATAGAATTGAAGATGCTCTATATGGTTCCAAAAATAAAATTACCATTTTCTCTACCATTGGGTATAATTTTGTTTTTTTTTTGAGTATGTTTACCCTAATATATTAATGAAATCACATTACCTATTATTGTTGACCCTAGGTGATAAGGTTTTGTGAGAAGTGGTCCATGAGACTTCTTCTAGAGTAATCTAGTGGAAGATAGATCATCATTACAAAACCAGATCCATTTTATGAAGGTTAAAAAATAAAATGATTCTTTATAATTTCAAAATAGATTTATAAACCTTAATGAATACTCATTTAGATAAATTTAATAAGATGGTATTAGATTTAACAAATATAGATATGGATATTAATGACGAGGGAAATTCTTATTTGTTATTGAATTCCATTGATGAATCATTTTATCCTATTAGATATTCCATGATGTATGGACGGGATTCCACCACTTTAGAGGAAGTGAAATTAGATATCTTGTTTAAGGAACTTCAAATTCATTATTTGAATATGGAGGGTACACAACAAAAAAAATGGTCAGTAGTAGTGGCTAGTTTGTAAACTAGTGAAGGCTTCAACCATCAATTAATAATGTAGCAGTGGTTATTAAAATTTCTATGTTTTCCACGGTGCTAGTCATTTAAAGGAGGTTCTATTAATTTTGTGGTGGTTTTGTTACGTGTCATTTTTGGATCATTTAGTGGTGGTTACTTGTTTATTTAGTGACGGTGTTTTTATAAAAAAATATCTCGGAGAAATATAAATAAAATAAAATAAACATCCACAGAACATATTTGCGGCGGTTTATTTTAGCGGTGGTTAAGCTGAACTACCACTAAACATATTATTTAAAATGTATTTATCAGCGGTTACTTAAAACTGCTTCTAAATCAGATTTAATTTTAAAAATAATAATAATAAAATATAAATATAAAAAAACTATCATATAATAAACTAAAACATAATATATGATAAACCCACCATACATGTATCATACATCCAAAGTTATATAAAAACATTCAGTCATCATAGCCTCAATCTAAGTCAACCAATACATCTATCAATATACATATACAGTATGTCCAATAATAACCCATGCCCAATATACATTCATGTCACAACATACACCATATCTTTCTGCCTCCACATCATGTCATCAACTAAAACCGACCACATCATCTTACTAACTGTAACAAAAAAGAAAACAAAAATTAAATCTAAATATAATAAATTAGAATTACAGTACAATAATTGATGTAATTTTAACATACCACAGAAAATAAGAACCATCATGGATATCTTCTAAATAATGTCATGTATCAAAATGGTCAACCTCCTACCTACTACTGGCATCTTCCACATACAATGGAAACCAAAACATTTAAGAAAATAAATGCAAAATATAAAAGACACAGAATATATTAAGAATGATGCACATAAAATTTTTTATTTTGTAAATCAAATAGAAAAATTTTAACATAAAAAATAATATATAATGAAAAAAACTTTGAAAACATAAACATAAATATTTAAGATAAGATTCAACAGTTTAAACTAAAAAGGAATGAGTAAATATTCTAATTTACTTTTAAAGTGACGTATGGCGTGACTAAAATTTACTTAATAAAAACAATTTAATGTTTTTTATATCACAACATGTCATATATTTCAGAAACAACTCAATAGTGATTATCTCATAATTTCACATCAATATGAGGTCTTTTTTTATATTTTTTACCATTCTATGCACATTTTAGTGTTTTAAAACACTAAAAACGTGTTTAAGGTCGTAATGGGAAAATCATAATTCATAATAATGTTTCATAAATTTTAAAATTTTACAATTATATATATGGTTGGTTTCCCATGATTTCAGGCCAATCTGACCTCATTTTACTAGTTTTGACCTCCAAATACTTATTATTAAATGTTATTGTACCTTACATAAGGTTATACCAATTAATTCTTACCACACCATACTTTAGATTTATATTTTGTATGCACATACACATCAAAAAAAACTCAACGATGGTTTTTCCATGATTTCACAACAATTTGAGGTTGTTTTATATGGTTTTGACCATTACACACACATTTTAGTGTTTTCAAACACAAAAAAATGATTTTTCAACCATAATGGGAAAACAATAATTTTGAATGATTTGTCGTCATTTCTTACATTTCAAAATTAAATCTAGAGTCTTTTTCCCATGATTTCATGCAAATATGGCATCATTTTCCTGGTGTTGACCCCCTACCATTTGTTTTTAAAGGCTTTTATACCTTTCAGAAGTGTATACTGAGTAATTCCGACCACACCACATGTCAAATTGAAAGTTTTCTAGTTTTACACATAAAAAACAACTCATATGTGGTTGTACTGTGAATTCATGTCAATATGAGGTCATTTTCTATGGTTTTGACTGTTCTACGCACGTTTTAGTGTTCTAAAACACTAAAAATGCATTTACAACCATAACGAGGAAACTATAATTTATAGTGATGTGCTATCAGTTCCTACATTTTTTTTATTACATCTATAGTCATTTACCCATGATTTTAGGGTAATCCAACATCGTTTTTCTAGTTTTCACCCGCCTAATACATGTTTTTAAAGGCTTTGGCACCTTTCAGAAGTTTATACTGAGTAATTCTGACCACACCACATGTTATCTATATGTACACGCCAAAAACAATTCATAAGTGGTTTTCCCATGATTGAACATAAATAAAAGGTCATTTTCTATGGTTTTGACCATTCCATGCACATTTTAGTGTTTTATAACACTAAAACCGTGTTTATGACCATAACGAGAAACCCGTAATTTGGAATGATGTGTCATCAATTACTACATTTAAAAATTAAATATAAAGTTGTTTTCCTATGTTTTTAGGGAAATGTGACATCTTTTTCATGGTTTTGACCCCCCCCCCCAAAACTTGTTTTTAAAGGCTTTTGTACCTTTCAGAAGTATATACTGAGTATTTTTTACCACACTACATGTCAGATTGACATGTTGTTTGTGTGTACATGTCAAAAACAACATAGGGGGGTTTTACCATTATTTTACATCAATATTAGGTTGTTTTATATTGTTTTAATCATTCCGCGTACATTTTAGTATTTTATAACACTAAAAATAGGTTTACAGCCATAACAAGCAAGCCATAATTTAGAATTATTTTCCTCCTATTCCTACAATTCATAATTAAATCTATGATTGTTGTCCCATGATTTTTGGGCAATGTGACATCATTTTTCAGGCTTTGACCCCTCAACACTAGTTTTTAAAGGCTTTTGAACCTTTTAGAAGAGTATACCAAGTAATTTTGACCACACTACACACCAGATTGACATGTTGTCTATGTGTACATGTCAAAAACAACCCAGTGGTGTTTTACCATGATTTCACATCAATATGATGTCATTTTCTATGGTTTTTACTATTCCACACATGCTTTAATATTTTAAAACAATAAAAACATGTTAAAGGCCATAATAGGAAAACCGTAATTTGGAATGACGTGTCTTCGGTTACTAAATTTCACAATTAAATCTATGGTCATTTTCCTGTAATTTCAAGAAAATATGATTTCATTTTCATGATTTTACCCCCCCCCCAACATGTTATTAAAGGATTTTGTACCTTTCAAAAGTGTATACCGAGTAATTCTAACCACACCACACATCATAATGATGTTTTGTCTATGCATAAAAGAGAAAAATAGCTCATAGTTTGTTGTACCATGATTTGACATCAATATTGGGTCGTTTTATATGGTTTTTACCACTCCATGCATAGTTTGGTTTTTAAAACACTAAAAACATGTTTTCATCCATAAAAAACAGTAACTCAGAATAATGTGTTGTCAGTTCCTATAATTCACAATTAAATCTACGGTTATTTTCCCATGATTTTAGGGCAATCAAATGTCATTTCCATGATTTTGACCCCCTAACACTTTTTTAAGGCTTTTGTACCTTTCAGAAGTGTTTACCAAGTCAAAACCAAGAAAAAACTCATATTATTTTAAAACTTATGGATAATGATCTATAATTCATTTTTGATGTATAGGAATCAATCACATGTTAATATGGAAGAATATGTGGTCAGTATGATTTGAAATGCATGTTTTCTATATAAAAATGTCCTTTTCATTTTATATATGGATGTTGTATGTGTTCTTTGAAAATGTGTGAGTGATTTATGAAATTTAGAATTTACCTTGATGGGATGAGATATAAGGTTGTAAATCTTATTAGGGATAATGTCAATAATCCATTTAAATATAGAAACTAAATCATTTTCTATTTTCGACCACCGATGATCCTATTTTTTTTTATAAGAGTCTTTTTCTTTCACTTTTTCTTTTAATCTTTCAAATTCTCTTTGTGATTCTCGATCAACGTAACTACTTGATCCCCCACTACATGTATCAGAAGAGGATGAAACCGCCCTACCAAGGACAGATGATAGAGTAGACCCAGAACCCATCCCCCACACACGTCCGTGATTCTCCTTCCCTAAAATTATTCCAACTTCATTGTTTTGGGAAACCGATACTGATTATGAAGGGTTTGCATCCCAGAATTCTTGAATTTTAACCTGTTAATACAAAAATATTAAAAATGATTTTTTAAAATATATAAAACTTCATAATGTTATCAAATTAATAAATTTTTCATTAGTATTTATTATTATTTCAAAACTATAAAAACATAATATGAAAAATTATATTATAACAATAAACAAGACTTAAAACCAATTAATTAGGGATCGTTAGATGTATCAAACGATGCCAAATTAGTATCATTTTATCCATGTATTTTCCCCCATTTAACTAGGGTAAAGGATTGTTATTTTTTATAATATATTTTTCATTATAATATTTTTATGGTAATGAAATAATATGAAATGATAATGAAAAGTACTTACTCCAACGTCTTTAGTAGGGTCATTTGAAAAAATATCATCAAGTTTCTTATGCACTTTAAACCACATCTCTATTTGGCCAACATAGTGAGCTAATTCATTATCATTTATAAAAAATTTAAACAATTTAGGAAAAAAAACGTAAGTTATTATAAAATGATATAACTAATAATGAATAAAATTCAAACCAAAATAGTTCTTTTTCTTGAAAAACTCTGAGACCCTGTAATGTAAGGAATTACTTGTTTCTCGCGATTTACATATATTTTTTTAGATAATTCCTACAAAAAATAGAAACATTAATAAAAAATATAATTTTATTATGTTTATTTTATTAAGATACTATAAAATATGAAATTACCTCATGATATGCATCTCTATTGATATCGACAAAGAGCTTCCATTGCTCACAAGAAATTCCTTCAAGCACTTTCTCATATATTTTTCATGAGATCGAAGAAGATTCTTTAAACTCATGCCATAATATCTATTTAAATTTTCTCTTTTTTTCATAAATCTTTGAAATTATATGGTTATGAAATGGAGTTAGGGAAATCAAAATTAAATAACATCTAGAGATAGAAAATATAACAATTTATCAGTATATTACAAAATTTTACTCATGCCTTTTAAATTATTTTTCAAGGAATATTAAATTAATATTACCTTTACTTGACTATCAAAGACAAAAAAAAATCAAGCTTTAGTAATATGCCTCTAATCTTTATAATTAAGGGGAAAGCTCACTATATCACAAGAAAACTACCTAAGAATCTACCGATAGATTCTTGTAGCGTCACCGGTAGGCACCCCGAACTCATCAAATGGAATGATAATCTTGTATTTCTTTAGGTACCATAAATATATCATGTTCATATTTTTATCCCTTATATAGAAGTATTTATCTATTTGAAAATTCATTAATCAATTAATAAAATATAAAGTTTTTTTAAAAAAATAACATACATACTAGTAATGGTAACTCACCAATATCCCCTAGATGGAGGGGTGATGAACTACTCCATCATTGGAGGTGAATCATATGGTGGGATACCAATGAAATAAGTTGAAACAGATGGATCTCTAGTAGTCTCGGATACAACAGAGTCACCAGGATCCATAGAATATGATAGCAGTTGTGGCGTGATTCGAGATACTGATCGACTAGGGTCCTGAAAAAAAATATCAAAAATACTTCATTTCAAATGGTTAAGGTATATTAAATGTAAAAAAAAATCAAAACTAAAATATTTTTAAAAAATAATTATAAAAAATTATAATAATGTATATATGTAGGAAATACTTATCAATGATAAATTTTAATATATTTTCATTAACAATTTATACATTAAATTATCTTTATCTTCATTATCATCATTATTATCAACCTCCATTGTGACGAGTTCTTTATTTCCACCCTATATTGCTAGTTATACTATTTTGATATTGTTAGGAAATAATTGTTCAATGTTTTTTGGTTTAGGAGGTTCACTATCACAACGAACCAATTGATCTTCTTCACCCATATCATATAAGTCCCTCTTATTTAAGTGTACAACAACAATCCAACCTTAATGTATTTTTTCATCCATATAATAAACCATCTTCTCTTTTGAATCCATGATAAATGGATCATTTTCTGCATGCTCACTGATATCTATCAAGAGAGAGAATTTTAATGAAGTAAAAAAGTAATTAATCATTAATTATACCCCAATCAATGTTGACCCACTTTAATTTGAATAAGAAAATTGAAAAATTCCCATAATAGTTTAATTCAATTATATCATTCAGTTTCCCATAGTATCACACCACTTAAAATGTAAATACACCACTATTCTGAGTTTTCAAGTCTTCTTCATGATAAATTATACAAAACCTAAAGCCATGAATATTGTAGGAATTGAATATCTTATCCTTCCTTAGTGGAACTCAATCCAAAAACATCAAATCATTTGATATTTCATCTCGATTGTCAATATTAATTATCTAGACAAAAATATATAAGTTTTCACTTTTAACATAGACAAGAAAACTACACATCAATAATATGAATATGATTATATACTTACACAATGGGAGAACCACTTGAAAATATCCTTATTAATAGATTTTGTTAATTCCATCTCATTTCAAGATCAACACATTTGTCACCTCTTTGTATTTTTTTAATTAAATATCCCAAGATTTCTGAACTAGATAACATCTTTGGTGACTTTCTCATTCCAATATCTTCATTCAATTGTGTCTTGTTAAACATGAATTTATGAGATGCATCAAGAAAGTGACAATGACATATAAAACACCATTTTCTTCTATGAGGTAATAGTTTAGGATCAAAATCAAAATTATAAAATGGACAATACAAACTAGTATGAGAATTACAACTAGATAAATTTCCTAGTTTAGGAAAGTCACTAACTGTACACATTAAAGTAGCATGCATTTTAAATATTTGTCTCGTTGAATCGTCATATGTTTCCATGTCATCATCCCATAATTCTCATAATTCTTTGATTAGTGGTTGAAGGTATACATCAATATAATTTCTAGAATTTTCTTTCTAGGAATAATCACCGAAATAATGAAATAATTCTTCTTCATATACAACCATGGAGATATATTATTTGGGATCAAAAAAACTATCCAAATTATATAATTAGTTCTCAAAGTACCAAAAGGGTTAAAACCATCAGAAGCCAATCCCAAACGTGTATTCTTGGGATTTGAATAAAAAGATAGATATAGAGAATCAAACATATTCCATGATGTTGAATCTTTTGGATGTATCATTAAGCCATCATTACTATCCTGAATATGTCACTTCATGTCATATGTAGTCTTAGATGACATGAATAATCTTTACAAGCATTTTTTCATAGTAAAGTAGTGCAATACCTTTACAGGATTTTTCTTGTTCTTTTTTCTTCCTCAGGTTGCATTGATTTATAATGTCATTATTGTTCATTGACTTCTATATGCTTGTATGAAATCTTATTCATTCTTCTTTATCGTACTCTTATCCCTAATAAAGAATGAAATCATTAGGGAATTCATCTATCTTTGTATAATCAAGTCCAAGTTTTTTGATCATTTTCTTCAACTCATATAATGTTGCAGGGATCATAGATTCACTAAATGCATCATAAAGAAACTCTAAAATCATGGACATTGATTTTTTAGTAATTTCAAAGAGACAATTAATATGATAAAATTTAAGTAGAAAATAAAACTTCAAATACTTAACACACCCTTCATACATTTATTGTTGTCTTCCCTCAACTAATTCATAAAAATAATTTTTTTGTCATTGATGTTCTGAGAAATATTAAGCTTCTTAGGATCAACTAACAATTCTTTTGGTCTATTAAAATCTTGTACACTATATTCTGAAAAAAAAATTCATCATTTAACAGATTTTGAACAGAATCCTCCTCTACCGGATCACCTTCTATTTTTTGATAGTATTGTCATTGTTTTTACTTTCCATAACATTTGATTCACCATGCCAAATCCAATATACAAATCAATAATGAAACTATTTCAATATAAAATTCTCATATATTTCATTTCTTTTCAACCATCGCTTGAATTTAAAATAAAAAAATGGACATTTTATTCTATCATCCACTGATTGTTTTGAAATTGAAAAATGTAAAAATTATTCCAAACCCTTAGCATATCGAGGTGTTTTTTGAGGTAAATTAATCCAAATTTTATCCCTAGGTATTGGATTTTTTCTCCCTGTATATTCAGATATAAATATATAAATGTTTAATCAAAAAAGTAAAATCAAAATTAAATATCACTCAACATTACCATTGAATCTTTCATAACAACTATAAAGGAACATGGGATGAATCAAATAATGAACATTTTCTTACTAAAATTCTAATATAAAAACATTAATCAAATAAATTATTATTTCTCCCAAATATAGATGAATAATTAGATAAATTGGATGAACATCACATTTTAGCACAAAGGTAACCCATGAATGTTCTAAAATATATCAAATATGTCTTTTTAAATTGAGAGTTAGAAGTTGAAGTTTCATTCTTTGTAAATATTAAATTAATTTTTTTAGGTTAAATAAGGATCTATACAATTTAGGATAAGACTCAATAGTATGGTATTTGAAGTTAGATACATGCTTGAAACAATTAATTTTTAATGATGGAAGTGTAAAAAATAGCCTCTACATTAAAGATGATAAATATATATCAATTTCTAATATTATATATGTATATGATATTATTTTTCTAGGAGAAAAATATAATGGTGTATTCTACCCTAGTGTTGTAACTAAGGAGGGTTCGTTCCATTGAAAAGTTAGCTACATTGAGAAATTTCTGAACCATTTCCCATGATCTAACTAAGCCTAAGAACACCCCTTTAAAAATATGAATGCAAATTATAATTTATTTGGAATCACGATATGTCAAGCATGCCCAAAATTTTCAAATATATATGTCGATATTCTATTTAATGTGTTTAGTGTGACTTCATGTTGTTCCATGAATTATATAAATCAACTTTTTTTACATAACATTGAATCAGATGTTCCTTCAATTTGAGATAAATATAAAAAACATGATGTTAACATATATTTGAATAACTTGTATTGTGATTTTCAAATTAAATGATAAAAAATTATTCATTTGACTCAAAAAAACAAACTACACACAAAAATTAGTTCTCTTAAAAATCATGTTAGTTAAAATAAAATCAATGAAACTATGTTGGTTATTCCAATTACCATAACCAATAATTGATTATCATGCATGTTCTAATCTATCAGTATTCTATATATTTAATTAAACTAAATTATTTCTCATATAAGAATAAAATATGAATCATTCTAATAAATTTTAAAGGGTCTAATACCTCATTTTCAAGGCTTTTATCCTTATAGACCCTTCCAGGGTTAGTGATTAAATCATGCGTAACCCCAAACCCTACCACCAACTAGTCATGAGTTTGAAAATAGTCTCAATTATGTATATTCCAAAAAAAATTAGGCATTAACATATATAGATAAAATTCTAATTCATTAATATAAAATATGAAATATGAAATTAAGAACGATCTGGATTCCATAACCAACTTATGTCATAAATGGATTTATTTTTGAAATTTAATAAAACATAACCAAAATTAATTATTATTATTATACCTCCAAAAAATAACTAAAAAATCTAAATAACACATTATAAACAAAAATTACATATATAAAATACTATTAAATGAATGAAAAAAAATTGTACTCTTTTTATCACCCATGATTTTCCATATAATGGTACTCAATAATATATTTAGGTTGATAATGATTCAACCTTTAAGGTGGTCTACATTAACACAAATGAAAGGATCTGATCTAGGGAGAGGGAGGTCATAGTGGGGTCTGCGTCACCGCTAAGGAGGGGAATCGTGCCAGGGAGAGGGAGGTTGGAGGGGTGGTCTGTATTTCTAGTGAGGAGGGGAACCGTAATATGGTAGAGGAAGGTCGGTAGGGGGCAGGAGTCGGGGTCGGAGGGGGTTGTCATGGGGGTTGGGGTATCAAGAAAGAAGGGAGGAGCTAGGTTAGAAGGGTGGGGTAATGGGGGTCGCGGGGTTGGGTTCTGCACTAGGGAAGGGAGAGGAGGTGGTTAGAGGAGATAGGGGTGGAAAGGGGTAGGATTTGCAAAGAGGGAGAAAGGGAGGGGGAGGAATTATGGTTTTTTTAAAACGTTTAGCGGAAGTTTAATTAAAACCACTTCTAATTATTAAAATAATAAAAATATAGTGTTGGTTTTATCAAGACGCCAATATATTATTATTTTTTAACTAGATTTAATTTGTGGTGGTTTCTAGAACCGCTGCTAATAAACCACCATTAAGAAGTGATTTTTTGTAGTGGTAACAGGGTTAGGTATGGGCCTAAGTTTCTCAGTGTGAAGGGTCAACCTAAATGTAATGAAATGAAAAGAAATGAGGTAATTGTTTAAATAATTATAATTTTTATCACTATGGAAATATTTTCCATGTTAATAAATACTACCCTAAGGATACGTCTAGGGATAGTATGGCCTAGAAAAATTTGGTATTCCTTGGTTTTGATAGTATCAAGGTTCTATGATTCTATCTATAAGCCCTTAGTATTTATTAGGTGTATCTCTATGTTTTATTACTTATGCATTCCTAGGAATGGATTTACATGTGATATATAGGGGAAGTTGGAAGAGTGGGTATGGGTATGGGTAGTTTTCTAAGCTATTTAGGATTAGATGGAGACTTATCTCCTATTATCTTGTTCTGTTTTCTTGATGTTTTTTATATTACCTTTACAACTTACATATATAACTATTTCAATCATGATATTATTATAATATTCATTCCTATTTTTCCATGTTTCAATTTTTTTGAGGAATTGGGTACTACTCTCATTTATTTGGGTGTCCTGTGGGCATGGTAGAGATGACTAATACCTCAGATGGCATGTGTGTTGCTGTTTTTAGGTATTTGATTTGGAAGCTTGGGTAAGTGAAATTAGGTGTTCTGTTAATGTTATTTCATATATTATTTTATTTTCTAAGAATATTATAGAATTTTTTAGTAGCATATGTGTTTGTATAGACAAACACTTTCCACTATGTTATATGCTAAGTGATGTTCATACTGGGATGATCATGAAATCTATTAGGGTTTTCATATTAGTGAAAACAATCTGAACCAATTGATATCTTATGCTTGTATAGTTCCACAAGAACGCCAGAGCTGTGTATTTTTACATTTTATTTTGTAAGGTGTAGATTTTTTAAATTTGGATTTTTTATTGTTACAAATTAGAATGATTTATTTTTTTTATTTTTTAATGTCATGAATAATATCATGTTTCATTATATTTCATCATTTTTTAAGTTTTATTTTTCTTAGAAATTTGTTTGATGATTATAGCTTGTTTTCTTTACCCGTATATAAGGTTTTTATTACCCTTAGGTAAGGCGGTTTACCCTTATATGAGGGTATTTTACCCTTTTGTGCCTTTTATTTTCTAGAGTTAACCCTTACATAATTGTTTTTTACCCTTACGTAAGCTTTGAGTTTGTTGGGTTACCTTTGTATAGGGATCATTGTACCTTTATATGACATATGAGCTACCTTTATATGTAAGAGGAATACAGTGAACCCTTATGAGACTAAGGTTTTGTCCAAGATATGCTTACATAGTGGGTTCTTACCTTTATGCAGCAAGTTTCAAAACTTTTGTAGCGTCTGTCTACCCTTATGTGGTTGTTGAACAACCCTAATTTAGTAGGTGAAGGACCATTACATAGTTCACTGTGTCTAACATTATATTTTGTAGTGTATGTTTACCCTTACATTGAACTATCCATTCAGGATTTATTGAAATGGAATCATTAGGATATTACTTGACTGAACACATGTTCTGATGTTATTGAAGGTTGTTCAAGGGATTTTGTACTTCAGTTTTAAGTGATCGGGGTCCCTATTTATGTCGAGTGACACAAAATAAAAAATCTCAGAAGTTGAAGCTGAGAGAAGTCAAAAGAGTGAAAGGATATGATCTAGAGTGAGGAGGGCTTATTCAAGGACTTATTAGTGAACACACCTATGATTAACTTTCTAGATATTGTTCTGGTGGAGAGATCACTATTTTTTGAGTTCTGTGGAGGAGGAAAGTGGTTGTAATGGTTTGGAGGGACTTAGATAGGTGAGTTTAAGCCCTATTAATAGGGTTTTGACCTGGTTTTCTTCTTCTTGACAATTTTTTTACCCTAGTATGTTGTTTGTTCTTATTTTATTCCTACCTACATGAGTTTCATTGAATCATTCCCTAGCTTGATCTATTATTCTTGTTTCATTTTCCTTTCATATAATCATGTTTTTATGTTATTTTGTATACTTTTCTAAATAAATGCATGTATGGTCGTTTTATTTCCATAGAGTATGAATAAAGTGGTATGAACCATATAAATTCTCTATGTTTTTTTCTTTCCTGTACTTTTGTAACATTATCACTATGGTTTTTTATACTTTTGTGCCCATTGTTTTGCTTTTATTTTTTTTATCTCTTATTTCTGTGAATTGATTCTTTCTATTGGATCCTATTTTGTTTTTTTGGGTCCAGTGATGATTCCTCCTACCATAGGATATTTTTATGTCACCATTGTTTCTCCCCCATAACAATATATATTTTCTTTGGTAGCTTTATATTTTAATGTTATATTTATAAAATTCATAGATATCCTCATTTTAAAAAAGTATATATATTATGGTTTTAAAAAAATTACATATGAAGAAACCTATAGTTTATGTATATTTATGAATTAGTAAATAATTAATATTTTATATGGTAATTATCATTAATGTTGTTAAAAGGTTATAACCATAATTTTATAGTATCATATTTTACTCTACTCTTAGTGTCATCCACAAAAATTACTCATGACCCCTCCCTCTCTATTATCCCCATCCTAAACCCCATCAGGTGACCCCCTTCCCAACCTAAATCCTATGATCCCCTCTCCCTTACCCCCACCTCCCTCCCATGACTACACCATCCCCAAATTAATTGCTTGTAACACCATCACCTTATCAGTACTTATGGTCACCCACTCCTCTAGATCTTTCTTCTAATCCCTTTACCTTGGGATCACGAAACTAATGTATGGTTTTTAGTTATAAAATAGTTCATTTTTTATATTTTTGGTTAATTATTGATGATGTTATTTGACTTGTTTCTATGAATTTGAATTGGTTATTTTGATAAATCATATTTATTTTTCACATGTAAAAATAATAAAAAATTATCATACTAATTTATATATCAAATTCACACAATTTTAATTACATTTTAGTTACTCGTTACTTCTCCCATAATTATTTTTTTCATATTAATAAATGGTGTCTCTAAAAAATGTTCTTATATGGAACATAGTTATTCAAAGATCAAGAATGACATGCATTGAAATTGATTGTTGAGACAAATATAATATCCAAATATTCTTAGACTCTAGAATAAGGGATTCATTACTACATAAATGAAATTTATAAGCACTAAAAATGGGCATTGTCAGTGCTAAAAAAGTGTAAAGGTGTTAAGAGATAATAAAGTTTTTCACTTTTATCAGTGATGATAAAGGAAACCTTTATTAATTCTAGTTTTAACAGTGCTGAAAAATAACTGGTAAAACTAGGAAAATATTTTTTCAAAATTAATTAGTTACATAACTCCCGCCCCTATATTACTCACCCCTATCATCGCCCACCCCCAACCACCCCCACATCACAAATGATTCACCCCATCCTATATCAGTGCTACTCCCCTCCCTACTCTACCCCATGCATGCTAGGATTCCAACTTGAGACTTATATGTGTAAATAGAAAACCCTTACCACTAATCAATCTGATATTCTTATATATATTACTATATATATTTACATACATTTTTTATCCATATATTTTGTAAGCTCTCATATTTTCTCAAGTATATTCCTCCTTGTGTTTTTGTTTGATCCCTTAAATAGGTAGGAGAACCCTTATTCATGATTATGTTTGTATTTTAGAGGTTTTTAGAGGAAAAAAGAGTAGGGAAGATGAAGTCTGGATAGAGGAACTAATTTACACCATGAATAGTTATTCATGAAGTAAATGTTTATGGGCAGACGCCATAAAATTAATTCAAGTATTCAATGGTTTTATATATAGAATCAGTTCACAATATGAGATTTCATTCATAATGTGAATTATTATTTTTTATATTAAGCCAAGATGAATTGTTTATCAGTGTATATGACAACTCAAATATTCATGATGTAAAACCTTGGTTTATGTAATGAATGTGGTTGAGTATAATATTTTTATTAATTCTCATGCCCTATGTTTATACCAATCTTCATTATCTTTTATCTCAAATTCTAGGCCTATCATAGGTGATTTTGGGATTTCTCTTTGATATAAAGGTATATTTTATTGGATCTTATTGTACTAAACCTAGAAATTGAATTTAAGCCTCTTGGTTATTCTTCCCCTTCTTGTTTCACTAGTTTTCCTTGATGGACCCCATATTAGGACCACTACACCCAGATCTATGATTGTTAACTTATGTTGATAGAGTTTCTTCAATATTCCTTAAATAAATTGAAGGATGAAATCATTTCCTCCTTGGTATTTGAGGATTTTTTATTCATATTCTAGGATTTTGAGGTGGGTGGTCTAGAAAAACTCCCTAAAACGTGTTCATCTTTTCAATTATGTGAATCAAGTTTGATCACGTTGTCATGACATACACATGTCTTAACCCAATTGGTAACCTACTATTTTATGAAACCATATGAATATACCTCACTCGGACCTATTTGGTCTATTTGTTTTGAAACCTAGACTTGTGGCCACCCGAATAGTGTTACAACCCTTTCCTCTTGGTTGGTATTTGAATGGAATGAACATAGAACCCCTTAAATAATTATAAAATAGTTATGATTTAAATCATCAATGTAAATTGGTTTATAATGTTATTTTTGAATTGTCTTAACTTATTAATTATGGTGATTTCCATAAGAATAAATTTCATGTATTAAAAGTGATAAATTGGTATATAATTAGAATTGGTATAAAGGATTGATGAAATAAGGATATGATGACATGTGTAATAGTAATTATGCTTAAATGATAAGTGAAATAGAAATTTTTACAATTATTTTGTTAATTTGTAACTTGTTTTAAATTTATAATGTCTTTATATTTGGTTATTAACATGAATTTGGTAAATAGAATAAATAGCATGGTAATTGAATAATTAATGAATTGACCAATAATGCTTTTAATGACATGTTTTTCATGTTTTTGTATGGTATTATAAATTTATTTCCTTTCCTTTTCTTTTATTATGACTCCTTGGTCACATAATGCATGTGGATGAGATTTTTGGTTGGACTTGGTGTTCCTTCAAAAATAAAATTAATGTTTGAATTTGGCATTCCATCTTGGAAGAAATTATCGGTTGTATATAGTGTTCTTCCTAGATTAAATTATTGGTTTGTCATGGCATTCCTTTCTATATAAAATTTTTAATTAGACATTGGTAGACTTCATGTATTTGGGTATGGAAAAAGGAAATAGACCCTATACTTGATTATTTTATTTTATAGATGGATTGAATAATAAATATGAGACCGGGGAATGAGTTGAGGACTTGGGTTTTTTAATTCATTATTTGGAGTCATTTTTTAGTTTACTTTTATGAATTTTAAACACGTAATTTAGAATATCAAACATTAAGGCATGATATGATTTATTATTATTATTTGGGTTGTTGATTGTGTTTAGATGTATGTTTTTTTATTCTATAATTTATTTATATTATTTCTGCTAATATATTAACTCTATTCCATAGGGTATAGTCTCCCCATGATATTCCTTACACCCTCACTGGTAGTCAAAATCCTCTTGTGTATGGGGCGTCACACCAGAGGTCTTTTAACTACCCATATCAGTCACATGAGGGGGTACTGGTCTAGATATATTATAAAAGTGGTATTATAGTATCATGTATTTTATATTTCATTACTATTGGGAAAGGAGGATGGGTTACTAGGATTTTTTGGGTCTTGGTAATGAGCTCATGAATGGGAGTAGTTAAACCATGTGTGGGGGAAAACTAAAGTGCCCAGTATGGGATTATTGTTCATGATGTTTACTTGTTGTGGATGTAATTCTATTTCACATTGGTTGATTGACTTTTTGTGTGATGTTACTATTTTAGAATATTTTACTCATTGGTCGGTATGATATGATGTGAGTATTTTTGAATTATGTAAGGCACATTGGGGTATATTTTTACATGCATTTTTATTTCTAGGGGCATATTTATCAAATATGATATATCTGCTCACCTAATTTGGGAAAGGTGATCCCTTGTTATATTATATAAAAAGTAATAAATGTAATTGTTTTGAAATTCCAAATCACTTGTTAAGAAAGGTTTTGAAGTAACCTTGTGTCTGTTATTATTTGTTCATATCTTGACCTTATGATATTGATCTTATTATGTATCAAATGATCTAAGGAGTGTATTTTACTTTCTATACGAAATGACTTCATGTCATCTTTTGGTTGATAATTAGGATTGATTTAATTAGCATACACCTAACACAGTTGATCCAAAACATCCAATTGATATGGTAAATTAGTTAGATGAGAAGATTCAATATATTTTCCTGATGTCATGTAGTCCATGGTAATGGAGGCCATTCGTATCATACCATTTATGTTTTTCATGATGAGATATTTTAAGCTATATAAACCCCCTACATTCACTAGGGAGGGAGGCCTCAACGTAGATGATTTCTAGATCAAGTTAGTCCAGATGATCTTTAATCGCCTTGAGACACCCATGGATGGGAGGGTGGAGCTTTCTGCTTATAATAAATTATGACCATCCATGTTCTGGTGAGACATACTAGAGTAATATGGGTAGCATGAGGATATAGCCTATAAGGACATATAGGTAGAGTTATTAATCCACTTCTATCTTGATATGATAAGGGATGAGAGGTCTTGGGATTTTATACACTTGATATAGGGAATCATGTCAGTGATGGACTATGCTAGATGCTTCACCAAAATGAAGTGTTTTGTTCTGTCCTTGGTAGTTGATGAGACCTCCTGGGTGAATTTTTTCTAATATGGGCTTCAGTATGAGTTAAAATCATAGGTAAGAATATTTCACCTGACAAAATTCAAAAACATGAATAATTGGACTCTCATCATGGAACGGGACCTAAAGGACGACCTAAGTGGATTATAGGAAGTCTCCACATGGAAATCATGGAGAAATTCTTTAGGAATCGAGAATCATTGATTTTAAGTTACCGCTAGGGTAGTGGTTGGTTGATCTGCCAAGGGAGCGGGTAGCCATCTCAATACAGTGGCCTGGTGCAATATTATCAATGTGACAGTGCTAGCTAAAAGTTCCCTCAGTGTCCTTATCCTATATTGGACATTCATGATTATGGTAGAGTGGAAACTCTGTATAGGTATTATATGATCTCTCAGTAGTATAGTGGTGATAGAGGATTGGGGTGGGCAGCAGAGTTAAGTAAGGGCTCAACTAACCCTCAGCAGATAGTTAGATGTAGTTTTTCTAGATGCTCAAGTCAAGGTAGGGATTGTGGTACCGTAACATAGGATCAGTAGTACCAGTTGGATAGATCATCATGAGGAAGTCAAATTGGATAGCAGAGTAGAGGATCGAGTCAGATCAATGTTATATAGTATACCCTGACTTTTCTAGATGTGTGACCATCCACCATCAAAGTTATGATTCTTATATCATCAACCCTTTACTATATTTTTGTTTGATAAAAGGGAAACAGGTTCCTTTATATATGATCAATTTTAAAATAGATTGGGGTTGTTTATGGAGAACTTGGATGGTTTTATGACCATCATCACACCACTAGGTGTGTGATTAGAGGATATAGGATTCTTCATGGGATTTTCTATTGAAATTTCTATCATTTATTTCGTTTGGGATATTTTCATACTTTAAATAAAAGGATTCAATTTTATTATGGGTATGGATTGGCTAGTTCTATACCAATCTCATATCAACTATTTTCAGAGGAGAGATACTTTTATAACTCTATAATGGGGTAGTTATAGCCATCAAGAATAAGGAGATCTTTAGGATGTTCATATATGAATAATTTAGTGAATATTATATTATATCATGGCTCAGATAATAGGACTTATTTCGGATGATGGTGGGATGTAGTAGGATACTTTTCCTCTTGTAGTGGACTATTTTCAGGATGTCTTTCCTGAAGAGTTTTCTAACTTACCAGAGATCGATTTCATTATCATATTGGTAACAGGATATAATCTAGTTTATATCCCTACTTATAGGATAAAACCAATGGTGCATCAGGATTTGAATGTTTAGTTGGATGGCCAATAAGAAAAGGGATTTATATGGCCTAGTACTTCCCCATTGGGTTCTCCCATTATTTTTTCTAAGAAGGTTAATGAGACTTTAATCTTATGTGTGGGTTATTGGATATTAAAACAAATTATGTTCAAGAACCAGTATTCACTATCATACATCGATGTTCTCATATATGAGTTGAGAAATGCTCGAATTTTTTATAATATTGAATTGAGGTCAGGGTACGATCATTTGAGGCTGATGTTGTCAAAAATAACCCATAAAGGTTTTAGGAGGATATATGGCATGTACAAGTTCATGGTGATGTCATTTTGTCTGATGAACACACCATTAATATCCATGGCCTTGCTAAATTGGATCTTTCATCCTTTTGTGGGCCACTTTGTGGTGGTTTTCATCAGTGAAATTTGGTGTAATCCCAGTCTGCAAACGATAATGCCCAACATCTTAACATCATCCTAAGTATAACGAGAGTGAATATTATTTACACGAAACTATAAATATACTTTCTAGATTGAAAAATTGAACTTATTAGGTCACTTTATCTCAGAGGATATCTTTTTAGTAGACCAAGAGATGGTTTTAGCCATGGTATGTTTGGAGAAGACCATGAATTTCTTTGAGATTCAGGTCTTTCTAGGTCTAATAGGATAATACAAACATTTCATTCAGGACTGATCACATCTATAAGAACTGATGTTTGGGATTATGAAGGAAGGGGTGAAATATCTTTGGTTAGATTCTTGCAAAAGGGCTTTACATGAGTTGAAGAGTGGGTTTACAGTAGGACCAAGTAGCACCAATCATCACCTTACCTAAGTCTGGTAAGGAATATACCGTGTACTATGATATATTCAGTGTCCAACTTGAAGTAGTTTTAATGAAGGGGGATTTAGTGGTTGTTTATGGATCTAGGTAGTTGAGACCACATGAGAGGATTTATCCTACTCATGGTTTGGATTTAGTTTTTATGCTGCATTCCATAAGATTATGGTAGAATTATCTTCTGGATGAGAGGTTTGTGATGCACACAGATCAGAAGTGACTCAAGTGTATCTTTTAACGGTGGGACCTAATCATTTGTTATAGGAGGTGTGTCCAGTATCTATATTATTTTGACTTTAAGTTGTTCTACACTCTAGGAAAGGAAAACATCATTTTCAATGTATTAATCCAGAATAAACAGATAGGGGAAGTTTGGGAGTCTTTTGATGAGTGGTGGAAAATAGTGCACTTTGTAGACATGCATCTAAATTTTCAGAAGTCCCAAGGATTACCATCTCAGACTTCAACAGATATTATACATGTTATCCTAGACTAGATGAACAGATAATATTCATCTGATCTGGAGGTTTTATCTTTGAGGTACATATTGTATCGTGGTGAGCTTCCATTAATATAGTCTATTAGAATTAATGATGTTCTTCTTATCCACGTCTGAGTGTGGGTTTCTCTAGGGTTACATTAGGAGCTAATGAGGTATCCCCATGCCTCTAAATGGGTGGTACATCCTAGTATGAAAAATATTTATCTTGATCTTAGTAGGATGTACTAGTGTCGAGGGATAAAGAATGAGGTAGTGGGATTTGTGGAGATATGTTTCACCTGTCGATAGGTTAATTGTGAGAACCAGAGTCCTACTAGGTTTCTACATAATTTTCCCATTCTAAAATGGAGTGGAATGATGTCACCATGAAATTTTTTATAGTATTACTTATAACACCTTGAAAAAATGATGTAGTTTGGGTGATCATGGATTGGCTGATAAAGGTATCCAACTTCTTTCCTATCAAAAATAATTTCTACATTGATGATTTGGGTAGTCACTATGTATGTTATATGGTTCAATTGAATGGTGTTCTAAGGAGTATCATTTTTAATCTAGATCCCCATTTTATGTCATGATTATGGGAGGGACTTCATAAGTCTTTGGGATCATAGTTTCTTCTGAGTACGACCAACCATACTTAGACTGATGACCAATCTATGTGGATAGTTCATATTATAGAGGATATGTTATGAGCCTGTGTTTTGGATTTTGGTGATACTTTGGTGTAACAATACTGACGGTGTAGATCACGATACATTTTTGTGGCACCAGGATGAACTGCCCAAATTGAGGAATGAAAGTCCCGCATCAGCTCCTCGTGTATGTCTGCTGGCACACATACATGCCCCTAGAAACGTAGGATCTAATCCTTGACTATGGTCCATCTAAGAATAGGGTCCTCTCATGACATGATTTCTCGTAGGACTAGGCCTTCAGAATATAACAACTACCTCATTCATACTCAATCAAGAAGGGTAGAGGTAAAAACTACAGAAGAAATAAAAGTCTTCCCCTATCTATCATGCACCTCCAAATGCATCTCAGTGAACAGTTCCATAAGCTATCACTTACTACTGGCCTCCTGAACTGCCTATATCTGGGTCCTTCTGGTCAACGCATTAGCCACTGTGTTGCCCTTCCCAGGTGTGTAGGCAAGCTCAAAGTCAAAATAATGAAGGTACTCAACCCACCTTCATTGTCTCAAATTCAGGTCATGCTAAGTGAAGATGTACTTGAGACTCTTGTGGTTGGTGAAAACTACAAAATGATCTCCTATAAGATAATGTCTCCAACAGCGTAAGGCGTAAACAAATGCCGCCAACTCGAGATCATGTGTCAGGTAATTCCTCTCATGTGGAATCAACTACCGAGACCCGTAAGCAACGACTCCTTCTCCCTGCATAAGCACAACTCCAAACCCGATACTTGAAGCATCACAGTACACAGTATAGCCCTTTCCCGGAACTAGCAACACTAGTATCGGTGCTGAATTAAACCTCCCTTTCAGCTCCAGAAAGGATGACACACAAGAATCTGACCATAAGAACTTCTCACCCTTCTTAGTCAGACCCATCAGTGGTGCTACTAAGTATGAAATGTCTTGTATGTAATATCTGTAGTATTCAGCCAGTCCTATAAAACTCCATACCACAAAGACGTTCTTTGGTTTCTCTCAGGAAACTACTACACTCACTTTCTCTAGGTCTACTGATACTCCTATCTCTGAGATAACATGACCCAAGAAGTGAATCTGATCCATCCAAAAGTGGCATTTTGAGAGCTTAGCGTATAACTGATGCTCTCTCAGTGTACTCAAAATGATCTCAAGATGTGTGGCATGGTCATGTTGAGTGTGATAGTATACCAAGATATCATCCATGAAGACCACCATGAAGGAATCTAAGTATGGATGGAACACTGGGTTCATCAGTTCCATGTAAACTGCAGGCGCGTTCGTGAGACTGAACGGTAGAACCATATACTCGTATAGAACATACCTGCTCTAGAAGGCTGTGAGAGGTATATTAGATGGTCTAACACACATCTGATGATAACTAGACCTCAAGTCAATCTTCGAGAACACCCGGGCCCCTCGAAGATGATCAAAGAGATCATCAATTATTGGAACGTGATATCGGTTCTTGATCATCAACTGCTTCAACTTCTGATAATCCACACAAAGCCTAAGGGTACCGTCCACCTTCATTGAAAAAAGGACAGGCGAAACCCAAGGAGAAGTATTGGGTCAGATGAAACCCTTGTCCTACAACTCCTCCAACTGATTCTTGAGCTCCTGTAACTCTAGTGGAGCTATCCTATAAGGAGGAATGGACACCGGGGCCGCTCCTGGCATGACCTCAATAGAAAATTCCACCTCTCGCTCCAATGTCAAACCTAAAAAGTCCTCTAGAAAGACATCTCTGAAACAATACACCATTATAGGAAATTCCATCTGTGAGGTCCCCTGGTCATCTAGATATAGACTAGCGATCTGGGTTGTAAGTCTTCTTAACCCATGATGCTCTAGACCCGCTCTGCTCGCTTGGACATCTCATTCACCCTTATGGAGAAACGATCCTCCCTCTGGTGATATGAAACTCACCCTAAGATGATAGAAATATAAAACAGCCTAAAAGGGGAATAACCAGTCAATTCTTAGAATGACATCATAGCCTTTCATCTCTAGGACATAGAGGTCCCATAGAAAGTGACACCCACCAACCTCTAGAGGGAACACCTTGCACTAATGTACACTAGTCGTTCTAGTCCCCAACGGAGTGTCTAGAGTCAAGATATCAGCAGAAGAAAAGATGCAGAGCATGAGGCTTTTCACAATAGAAACAGATATAAAGCTATGGGAAGACCCTGGGTCGAAAAGAGATGAAGATAAAATTGAGGCAACTAGGATCGTACCTTGAACTGTAGAGGGGTTGGTATCCTGCTCCTGCTGGGTCTGCTCTACTGCAAAAGTTTGGCCTACTCCACAGCCATGTGACCCTACCTGACCACTCTGAGATGACCCACCCTATTGTTGCTGGTATCCTTGTGACTGACCACCGCATCCACAACCTCCACCTCGGCCTGAATGGCCGGAAGAACTCCAGTTCCAAGATTGGGGAGAAACTAGTGGAGCTTCTCCTGTATGAGGAGTCATAGATGAACCCTTGTCACCAGATTCTGGTGAGAAAACCTGACAGAAAGGCTAGAGGTGACCCATATTTCCACAAGATCGGCACTCCACTAGGACTCTCTAGCACTGCGGACTTGTATGCCCGACCTTCCCATAATGATTGCATACTACCTGGCTTCTTGAAGGTGTCTCTTGCCTCCTCGGATCCCCAGACATAGACTCCATACGGCACTTACTGATGTCAGAATGAGGGACACTAGCTCCAGATGTAGAGTCTCCCTGGCTCACTACTCCAGAATCCATCAAATTTCACTTTGTGATCAGCACCTGGTTGATGATAGAAGGTATGGAAGTCGGCCTAAAGATATTCACCTTTGAGTAGATGTCCTGTCTGAGAACATCCTCAAACTTCCTTTCCATGAAAAACCCTTCTCTCCCTAGGAAGGGTGTAAAACGCTGAAGCTCGGTGAAACGAGAGGAATACTCCATAATCGAAATAGTACCCTGCTCCAGACTCAGGAACTTCTGGGATTGATCGGCCTGCAAGGTCTCCGGATAGAAGTAGTCATAGAAGATACACTGGAACTCCTCCCAATCCATACCCTGCTGATGTCCCGCCTATGAGATCACATCCCACCATCTCTTGGAGGAATCCTGTAGCATATACATATCTAGCTTGACCCTCCTCTTTGGAGGCATCTCTAGATGCTCAAAGATCGTCAGCATGGATTCTATCCATGACTCTGCATCCTGATATCGTCCTTCCCTTGAGAAGGAGGGAGGATGATGCTGCTGGAAAACCCGTGTCAAATCTGTCATAGTCGAGACAGGAGGCGGTGCTCCCTGGAAGGTCTGCATCATCCTCATAAAGCCTTCCCTGAACTCTGCATCAGCCCCTGTGTCTGGTATAATGGTTGGTGCCAAGACTGGCACAACGGGAGGATCTGTTGGAAGTCCTTGATCTTCCATGTCCAGTGTTTGATCACCACCATGCAACTGGCGTACAACAGGAGGACTTATCAGTGGCATGACTCTACAAGGTCAAGCGCACACCTTAGATCAAGATTATCAAAGACTGAAAACTAGAAGTACAATAAGGGAACATGAGAAAGGAAGCACTCAATTTTTTTAAAAGATGACTACACAGCATGTATAACCCCTACACAACATGTTTTTTAAGCCATTTACATGGGTGTGTACTACTTCCAACCCAGGTCATGTAACACCCCAAACACACGGTGTGTTGTCCTAACACACGACGTGTACATGAATCCTCTTCCCCTGCCCGAGTCCTATACATGGCTAGGCCACACAGTTCACCTTAGAATGAGACTACACAATGTGTTTGTACCAAATACGGCATGTACTAGACGAGCTTCACCAACCTGTGTTGTTAGTGACACGGCCGGATACACTGATCACACCATGCGGCGTGTTCCAGGTGGACACAACCTGTACCTGAAAAATTTCACTGGCTCGTGTTGTTAGTAACATGGCCGGATTCAAGGATAACTCTACACGGTGTGTTTAAATGGGACACAGCTTGTATAACTTGTGATTTATCCGTCCGTGTTGTTAGTCACACGGGCAGACAATATAATCTGTTTGGTCCCAAAAGTATGGACCAAATAGGGTGTGAGACTAAATTCCAGTAGGTAACCTCCACAAGATATGTGCCTAACAGTCAGTGAATATATGGCAGGTAACAAGTACAAAAAACAGTAACAAGGAAGTACTCAATGTAAACATCCAAACAGTTCCAATACATTCAATACCATATATCAAACAACAGATAAATCAAAGCAGGTAACCCTCTGGGAAATACACACAGCCTATCCCCCCTGGTTCAACACACAAGTAAGTACAAGCAACCCTCTGGGAATCACACACAGTCCAACCCCTCTGGTTCAACATAATTATAGACTCTCTGAGGAAGCACTCACCATCAATTCCCCCTATAGTCTCGTATTAGTACTAAAGGCACTCTAGGGAAGCACTCAATGTCAATTCCCCCTATAGCATGTATTGAGGAACTACAGACACTCTGAAGAAGCACTCAACATTAATTCGCCCTAGGGTCTCGCATCGTAATATAATAAAAGACACTCTAGGAAAGACCTTACATTAATTTCCCCTATGGTCTTACTACACTAGGTTCTCAAGGACATGGGTAAATCAAATGAGCAAATAAATGTATAACGACCAAAGTAAAACTTATGAACTACTTAGCTAATCAGTCTATAGCATATCGGCATATCAGAATAGATAAACACACCATCCTACAATACTAGGTATGGGAAACAAACTGCAGCCTAACAGGCAAGGCTAGACCAAAATGGTCATAAACAAACATGCATGGGAAAGAACATCCAAATCATAACAATTAACCCTATTCACATTCAATTAACCTCTATTCAAGCATACAAGCATAGCAGGCAATCAACAAGGGTAAAACAGTAAACACACAATACCCCATTCATGGGTATTGAGTGATTTTGCACATATAAGTCAGACTTTATACAGAAAGGCACAAACCACCTACCTCAGCATTGGGAGATCAATATAGATGAGTCTCGGGGCTTGAATCACCTTAGAACTCTAAAGATCTATGAAAACATCTAAAATGTTCAACAAAAAATAACTTGAGAAAGAGGAGGAATCATAAAACGAATCTCAAGCATAAGAGAGAGCTTACCGAGGCAATCTCAACGCAATCGGCGGCAGTCGAATCGGAGTTCGGATGCTCGGTCGGGGGATCGGAGGAAGATTGCGGCCATACGGGAGCTCTCGGCTGAACATAACATATAAGAAGTCGTTTTTTGGTGATTAGACGCGACCCTTGTACGTTTAAGGAAAAAAATACACGACATGTACTTTTAAAGTACACGGCGTGTACTTTCCATTTCTGTACTCCATTTTAAGCGGCCTCTAGGTCACCCACACATGGCAGTGTGCATGGCCACCACACGACCATCACACTGTTACCCGCGGTAACCGAGTACACGGCGTGTACTCATAAAGTACATGGAGTGTACTTCAGAAATTTCTAGAAATTCCTCTTTTTTCTCAAAAACAACCAGAAAAGGAAAACATACCTGAAAAGAAGATCTGGGTTCTTAAAAGTTTTATTTACATATTGTTTATATATTTAAAAATATATTTTATATGTGAAGATGTTTAAATAATTATTTATACAATTAAATATATATATATATATATGTGTGTTTGTTTATATTTAATTATAAATAAAATTAAAATATGAAAAATGATAAATTTTGAACGCCATAATATTTATATAAATGTAAGTGTAGAGAATAAATTAAGTATCCAAAAAACAAAAAGACAATAAGATCCACTTAAACAATGATAAAATTCCATCTAAAGTTCAAAATTAGGGTATTCCAACTAAAAACTCAGTTTTAGAAGCCTTTTGGGCCTTTCTTGACTACGAAAAATAAGGACAAGGGCCTCTTTAATATAATCCTCATAAACCTCTTCACATGCTTTGATTGGACATCTTGAAAAGCTTAAATGGACACCAAGATTAAAATTTATGGTCATTTAAAGTTCATTCCCTTTTTTCAACTTTTCATATGACCTTTATTTATTTATTAATTCTTTTTATGCTGAAATTTGTGTAAAATGCCTATTACTCGATACTAATTAGAAAATTATTAATTATTATTAATTATTAATTATTTTATAAATCATTTTTCACTAAATATATTATATATTAGGTGTAAATAAATATTTTTTATTATATAAATCATATTTAAGAAAATATATGATGTGTATATATATATATATAGAACCATATTTTTATAATACAATATGATTTTTTTTGTAATATCGAGTTTTTTTATTAAGGTCACTTTTAATAAGCACAAAAAAAATCGATAAAGGGAATATTTTTTTATGATAAAAAAGCATTGATAAATGTGACCTTTTATGGGTGTTCTTTTTTGCGTTGATAAAAGTATCCATTATGAGTGCTTTTAACTAGTGTTGAAAATAGGGTAGTGTTGAATTAGCATGATTCTGTAGTGGTGATTCATGTTGCAAAATATTTAGTGTTGAACCACTCCACAACAACCCATGTGTCAAATGTGTTCGCACCTACTGTACAAAGTTTTTATAGAAGGTGTAATTGCAGTTCATGCCTCTATAATATTCAATTTTTTTTACTTTTCACGATATTAATTAATAAGCTATATTTATAAAAATTTTTATAAACCTTTGTGAAATTTTTTGTGATATAATTATTATTAATATATTAAAAGGTAATTTATTTATTAATTATCAAATTTATAATTAATTATTAATTAATATTATATTATTATGTTATTAATATAATTAACAGTACTATAACTAATATTTATTTCTTAATAATATAAATAAAATAATTAGTATTGAAAAAAATATTTAATAGTCAATAATTATATTATTTTTTATATATTATGGTTTATTATTAATTATTTATTTATAAAATTAATAATATGTTATTTATTATTAATATTAATAATAATTATAAAATTCCAAATGATAATACTATTAATATTTAATAATAAAAATGGTTATTTATTGTACATAATATGGATAATAATACAAAGAAGTATTAATATAATTAATAAATAAATATTATTATTATTACCAATGTAATTATAAAAATTAACATTTTTTAATTGTAATACTTATAAATTTTTGTGAAATTTTTGTTCATATAAATATTAGTAATTTAATAATAATTAATATAATTATTAATAATCAATTGTATTATTTTTTTTGATTAATATTTAATTATTATTATACTAATTAAATTATTGGTTGGTCATGGCATTCCTTTCTATATGAAATTATTAATTAGACTTTGGTAGACTTCATGTATTTGGGTATGGAAAAGTGAAAGAGACCCTATACTTGATTATTTTATTTTATAGATGGATTGAATAATAAATATGAGACCAAGGAATGAGTTGAGGACTTGGGTTTTTTAATTCATTTTTTGGAGTCATTGTTTAGTTTACTTGTATGAATTTTAATCACGTAATTTAGAATATCAAACATTAAGGCATGATATGATTTATTATTATTATTTGGGTTGTTGATTGTGTTTAGATGTATGTTTTTTTAATCTATAATTTATTTATATTATTTCTGCTAATATATTAACTCTATTCCATAGGGTATTGTCTCCCCATGATATTCCTTACACCCTCACTAGTAGTCAAAAGCCTCTTGTGTATGGGGCGTCACACCAGAGGTTTTGTAACTACCCACATCAGTCACATGAGGGGGTATTGGGCTAGAGATATTATAAAAGTGGTATTATAGGCTCATGTATTTTATATTTCTATAATATTGGGAAAGGTGGATGGGTGACTAGGATTTGTTGGGTCTTGGTAATGAGCTCATGAATGGGATTAGTTAAACCATGTGTGGGGGAAAACTAAAGTGCCCAGTATGGGATTATTGTTCATGATGTTTACTTGTTGTGGATGTAATTCTATTTCACATTGGATGATTCACTTGTTGTGTGATGTTACTATTTTGGAATATTTTACTCATGGGTTGGTATGATATGATGTGAGTATTTTTGAATTATGTAAGGCACATTGGGATATATTTTGACATGCATTTTTATTTCTAGGGACATATTTATCACATTTGATATATCTGCTCACTTGATTTGGGAAAGGTGATCCCTTGTTATATTAGATAAAAAGTAATAAATGGAATTGTTTTGAAATTCCAAATCACTTGTTAAGAAAAGTTTTGAAGTAACCTTGTGTTGGTTATTCTTTGTCCATATCTTGATAATATGATATTGATCTTATTATGTATTAAATGATCTAAGGAGTGTAATTTACTTTTTATAGGTAATAAATTCATGTCATCTTTTGGTTGAGAATCAGGAGAGATTTAATTAGCATACACCTAACACAGCTGATCCAAAACATCCAATAGATATAGTAAATCAGATAGATGAGAAGATTCAAGATATTTTCCTGATCTTCATGCGGTTCATGGTAAGGGAGTCCATTCGTATCATACCATTAATGTTTATCCTGATGAGATATTTTAAGCTATATAACCCGCCTACATTCACTAGGGAGGGAGGCCCCAGGGTAGATGAGTTCTAGATCAAGTTAGTCCAGATGATCTTTTCACCTTGAGACACCCATGGATGGGAGGGTGGAGATTTCTTCTTATAATAAATTAAGACCATCCATGTTCTGGTGAGACATCCTAGAGTAATATGAGTAGAAATTGGATATAACCTATAAGGAATTAGAGGTAGAGTTCTTAATCCACTTCTATCTTGAGATGATAAAGGATGAGTGGTCTTTGGATTTTATACACTTGATATAAGAAATCATGTCAGTGGTGGACTATGCTTGATGCATCACCAAAATAAAGTGTTTTGTTCTGTCCTTTGTAGTTGATGAGACCTCCTGGGTGAATTTTTTCCAATATGGGCTTCATTATGAGATAAAATCATAGGTAAGAATCTTTCGCCTGACCAAATTCACAAACATGAATAATTGGACTCTCATCATGGAGTAAAACCTTAAGGAGGACCTAAGTGGATTATAGAAAGTCTCCACATGGAAATCATGGTGAAATTCTTTAGGAATCGAGAATCATTGATTTTAAGTTACCGCTAGGGTAGTGGTTGGTTGATCTGCCAAGGGAGCGGGTAGCCATCTCAAGACCATGGACAGGTGCAATGTTATCAATGTGAAAGTGCTATCTACAAGTTCCCTCAGTGTCCTTATCCTATATTGGACTTTTATGATTATGGTAGAGTGGAAAATCTATATTGGTATTATATGATCCCTCAGTAGCAGAGTGGTGACAGAGGATTGGGGTAGGCAGCAGAGTTAAGGAAGGGCTCAACTAACCCTTAGCAGATTGTTATATGTAGTTTTTCTAGATTCTCAAGTCAATGTAGGGATTGTCGTACCCTAACATAGGAGCAATAGTAACAGTTGGATAGATCATCATGGAGATGTCAAACTGGATACTAGAGTAGAGGATTGAGTCAGATCAATGTTATATAGTCTACCCTGACTTTTCTATAAGTGTGACCATCCACCATCAAAGTTATGATTCTTATATCATCAACCCTTTACTATATTTTGTTTGATACGAGGGAATCAAAATCCTTTATATATGATCAATTTTAAAATGGATTGTGGTTGGTTATGGAGAACTTGGTTGGATTTATGACCATCATCACACTGATAGGTGTGTGATCAGACGGTATAGAATTCTTCAAGGGATTTTCTCTTGAAATTTCTATCTTTTATTTCGTTTGGGATCTTTTTATACATTAAATAAAAGGATTCAATTTTATTATGGGTAAGGATTGGTTAGTTCTATACCAATCTCATATCAACTATTATCGGAGGAGAGTTACTTTTATAACTCTACAAGGGGTAGTTATAGCCATCAAGAATAATGAGATCTTCAGGATGGTCATATAGGAATAATTTAGTGAATATTAGATTATATCATGGCTCAGATAGTAGGACTTATTTTGGATGATGGTGGGATGTAGTAGTATACTTTTCCTCTAGTAGTGGACCATTTTAGGATGTCTTTCCTGAAGAGTTTTCTAAATTACCACCCAAGTGGGAGTTCGATTTCATTATCATGTTGGTAACAGGATCTAATCTAGTTTCTATCCCTCTTTATAGGATAAAACCAATGGTGAATCGGGATTTTAATGTTTAGTTGTATGGTCTATAAGCAAAGGGATTCATATGGCCTAGTACTTCCCCATTGGGTTCTCCTATTCTTTTTTCCAATAAGGCTAATGAGACGTTACTCTTATGTGTGAGTTATTGGATATTAAAACAAATGATGGTCAAGAACCAGTATTCACTTTCATACATCGATGTTCTCATATATGAGTTGAGAGATGCTCGAAATTTCTATAATATTGAATTGAGGTCACGGTACCATCATTTGAGGCTGATGTTGTCAAACATAACCCATAAAGGTTTTAGAAAAATATATGGCATGTTCAAGTTCATGGTGATGTCGTTTGGTCTAATGAACACACCATTAATATCCATGGCCATGCTAAATTAGATCTTTCATCCATTTGTGGGCCAGTTTGTGGTGGTTTTCATCAGTGAAATTTGTTGTACTCCCAGTCTGCAAACGATCATCCCCAACATCTTAACATCATACTAAGTATAATGAGAGTGAATCTTATTTACACCAAACTATATAAATATAGTTTCTAGATTGAATAATTGAACTTATTAAGTCACGTTATCTCAGAGGATATCATTTTAGTAGACCAAGATATGGTTTTAGCCATGGTATGTTTGGAGAAGACCATGAATTTCTTTGAGATTTAGGTCTTTCTAGGTCTAATAGGATAATACCAACATTTCATTCAGGACATAACACACATATAAGCACTGATGTTTGGGATGATGAAGGAAGGTGTGAAATTTCTTTGGTTATATTCTTTCAAGAGGTATTTACATTAGTTGAAGAGTGGTTTTACAGTAGCACCAAGTAGCACCAATCATCACCTTACCTAAGTCGGGTAAGGAATATACCGTGTACTATGATATATTCGGTGTTAGACTTGATGTAGTTTTAATGAAGGGGGATTGAGTGGTTGTTTATGGCTCTAGGTAGTTGAGACCACATGAGAGGATTTATCCTACTCATGGTTTGGATTTAGTTTTTATGCTTCATTCCATAAGATTATGGTAGAATTATTTTCTGGGTGAGGGGTTTGTGATGTACACAGATCACAAGTGTATCAAGTGTATCTTTTAACGGTGGGACCTAATCCTTTGTTATAGGAGGTTGTTCTAGTATCTATATTATTTTGAATGTAAGTTTTTCTACACTCCAAGAAAGGAAAACATCATTTTCAATGTATTAATACAGAATAAACAGATAGGGGAAGTTTGAGAGTCTTTTGATGAGTGGTGGGAAATAGTGCAGTTTGTAGACATGCATCTAAATTTTCAGAAGTCCCAAGGATGACCATATCAGTCTTCAACATATATTATACATGTTATCCTAGACTATATCAATAGATAATATTCATCTGATCTGATGGTTTTACCTTTGAGGTACATATTTTATGGTGGTGAGCTTCCATCAATATAGTCTATTAAAAGTAATGATGTTCTTCTTATCAACGTCTAACTATGGGTTTCTCTAAGATTACATTAGGAGCTAATGAGGTATCCCCATGCCTCTAAATGGGTGGTACATCCTAGTATGAAAAATATGAATCTTGATCTTAGTAGGTAGTACTGGTTTCTAGGGATGAAGAATGAGGTAGTGGGATTTTTGGAGAGACGTTTCACCTATCGATAGGATAATTCTGAGAACCAGAGTCCTACTAGGTTTCTACATAATTCTCCCATTCTAAAATGGAGTGGAATGATGTCACCATGAAATTTTTTATAGTATTACTTATAACACATTGAAAAAATGATGTAGTTTGGGTGATCATGGATTGACTGATAAAGGTATCCACCTTCTTGCCTATCAAAAATACCTTCTACTTTGATGATTTGGGTAGTCACTTTGTATGGAATATGGTTTGATTGAATGGTGTTATAAGGAGTATCATTTTAATCTAGATCCCTATTTCATGTCAGGATTCTGGGAGGGACTTCATAAGTCTTTGGGACCATAGGTTCTTCTGAGTACGACCAACCATCCTTAGACTGATGACCAATCTATGTGGATAGTTCATATTATAGAGGATATGTTATGAGCCTGTGTTTTGGATTTTGGTGACACTTTGGTGGGGCAATACTAACGGTGTAGATCACGATACATTTTGGTGACACCAGGATGAACTTCCCAAATTGAAGAATGAAATTCCCGCATCAGATCCTCACGTATGACTGTTGGCACCCATACGTGCCCCTGGAAACGTAGGATCTCATCCTCACCTATGGTCCATCCAGGAATAGGGTCATCTCCTGACACGCTTTCCCGTAGGACTAGGCCTTCAGAATCTTATAGCTTCCTCATTCATACTTGATCAATAAGGGTAGAGGTCAAAACTACAGAAGAAAGAAAAGTATGTCTCTGTCTGTCGTGCACCTCAAAATGCATCTCAGTGAATAGAGCCATAAGCCGCCACTCACTACTGGCCTCTTGAACTGCCTGTATCTGGGTCCTCCTACTCAACGCATCAGCCACTGCATTGCCCTTTCCAGGCATGTAGGCAAGCTCAAAGTCAAAAGACTGAGGTACTCAACCCACCTTCATTGTATCAAATTCAGGTCACTTAAGTGAAGATGTACTTGAGACTCTTGTGGTCAGTGAAAACCACAAAATGATCTCCCAAAAGATAATGTCTCCAATAGCATAAGGCTTGAACAAATGCCACCAACTCGAGATCGTGTGTCAGGTAATTCCTCTCATGTGGCCTCAACTACTGAGACCTATAAGCAACAACTCCTTCTCCCTGCATAAGCACATCTCCCAACCCGATACCTGAAACATCATAGTAAATAGTATAGCCCTTTCTTAGAACTAGCAACACTAGTATCGGTGTTAAATTCAACCACTCTTTCAGCTCCTAAAAGGATGAATCATAAGAATCGGACCATAAGAACTTTTCACCCTTCTTAGTCAGGCCCGTCAGTGGTACTACTAAGCCTGAAAAGTCCTGTATAAAATTTCTATAGTATCCAGACAGTCCTAGAAAACCCCATACCTCAAAGACATTCTTCGGTTGCTCCCAGGAAACTACTGGTCTCACTTTCTCTGGGTCTACTGATGCTCATGTCTCTGAAATAACATGACCCAAGAAGTGAATCTGATCCATCCAAAAGTGGCATTTTGAGAGCTTAGCATATAACTGATGCTCTCTCAGTGTTCTCAAAACGATCTCAATATGTGTGGAATGGTCGTGTTGAGTGTGAGAGTATACCAAGATATCATCCATGAAGACCACCACGAAGGAATCAAAGTATGGATGGAACACTCGATTCATCAGTTCCATAAAAACTGTAGGCGCGTTCATGAGACCGAACGGCATAACCATATACTCGTATAGAACATACCTTCTCCGAAAGGCTGTGAGAAGTATATCAGATGGTCTAACGCACAGTTGATGATAACTGGACCTCAACTCAATCTTCGAGAACACCCGGGCCCCTCGAAGCTGATCAAAGTGATCATCAATTCTTGGAAAGGGATATCGGTTCTTGATCATCAACTGGTTCAACTTCCGATAATCCACACAAAGCCTAAGGGTACCGTCCACCTTCTTTGCAAAAAGGACAGGAGAACCCCAAGGAGAAGTATGAGGTTGGATGAAACCATTTTCCTACAACTCCTCCAACTGCTTCTTGAGATCATGTAACTCTGGTGCAGCCATCCTATAAGGAGGAATGGACACTGGTGTCGTTCCTGTCATGAGCTCAATAGAAAAGTCCAACTCTCGCTCTAGAGGCAAACCTGAAAAGTCCTCTGGAAAGACATCTATGAAACGATCTACCATTGGAGGAAAGTCCATCTGTGAGGTCCCTTGGTCATCCAGATATAGACTAACAATCTGGGTTGTAACTCTTCTTAAACCATGATGCTCTGGACCCGCTCTGCTCTCCTGGACATCCCATTCACCCTTATGAATAAATGATCCTCCCTCTGGTGATATGAAACTCACCCTACAGCGATAGCAATTGAAAACAGCCAAAAAGGGGACTAACCAGTCCATTCCAAGAATGACATCATAGCCTTTCATCTCTAGGACATAGAGGTTCTGTAGAAAGTGACACCCACCAACCTCAAGAGGGAACACCTTGCACTGACGTACACTAGCCGTTCTAGTCCCCAGCGGAGTGTCTAGAGTCGAGATATCAGTAGAAGAAAATATGCAGAGCCCGAGGTTCTCCACAATAGCAACAGATATAAAGCTATGGGAAGACCTTGTGTCGAAAAGAGATGAAGATAAAACTGAGGCAACTAGGATCGTACCTCGAACTGTAGAGGGGTTGGGATCCTGCTCTTGCTGGGTCTGCTCCACTGCAAAAGTCTGGACTACTCCACAGCCCTGTGACCCTGCCTAACCACTTTGAGCTGATCCACCCTGCTGTCGCTGGTAGCCTGGTGACTGATCACCGCGTCCATGACCTCCACCTTGGCCTGAACAGCTGAAAGAACTCCAGTTCCCAGAATGGTGAGAAACTGGTGGAGCTTCTCGTATACAAGGAGTCATAGATGAACCCTTGTCACCAGATGATGGTGAGAAAACCTGATATAATGGCTGGAGGTAACCCATCTTGCCGCAAGATCAGCACTCCACTAGGTCTCTATGGCACTGCGGACTTGTTTTCCCGAACTTCCCACAATGATAGCATACTACCTGGTTGCCTGAAGGTGTCTCTATCCTCCTCGGATCCCCATGCATAGACTCCCTATGTCACTTACGGATGTTAGAAGGAGGGACACTATCTCCAGATGTCGATCCACCCTAGCTCACTACTCCATAATCCATCAAATTTCACTCCGTGATCAACACCTGGTTGACGATAAAAGGTATGGAAGTTAGCCTGAAGATATTCACCTATGAGCAGATGTCCTGTCTGAGACCATCCTCAAATTTCCTTGCCATGAACAACCCTTCTTCCCCTAGGAATGGTGTAAAACATTGAAGCTCGGTGAAACGAGAGGAATACTCCATAACAGAAAGAGTACCCTGCTCTAGACTCACGAACTCCTAGGCTCGATCAGCCCTCAAGGTCTCCGGATATAAGTAGTCATAGAAGATACACTGGAACTCCTCCCAAGACATACCCTGCTGATGTCCCGCCTATGAGATCACATCCCACCATATCTTGGAGGAATCTTGTAGCATATACGTAGCTAGATTGACCCTCCTCTCTAGAGGCATCTCCAGATGCTCAAAGATCATCAGCATAGCTTCTATCCATGACTCTACAGCCTGAGATCCTCCTTCCCCTGAGAAGGTGGGAGGATACTGCTTCTGGAAAACCCATGTCAAATCTTCCATAATCGAGGCAGGAGGCTGTGCTCCCTGGAAGGTCTGTACCATCCTCATGAAGCCTTCCCTGAACTGTGCATCAGCACCTGTGTCTGGTATAACGGTTGGTGCCAAGACTAGCACAACGGGAGGATCTGCTAGAAGTCCTTGATCTGCCATGTCCGGTGTCTGATCACCACCATGCAACTAGCGTACAACCAGAGGACTTCTCGGTGCCATGACTCTACAAGGTCATGCACACACCTTAGATCATGATTATCAAATACTGAAAACTAGAAGTACAAGAAGGGAACAGGAGAAAGGAATCACTCATGTTTTTTAAAAGAAGACTACACAGCATGTATAGCCCTACACGACATATTTCCTTATGCCATTTACATGGGCATGTACTACTGCCAACCTAGGTCATGTAACACCCCAAACACACGACGTGTTGTCCTAACACACGGCGTGTACTTGAATCCTCTTCCCCTGCTTAAGTCCTCTACATGGCTAGGCCACACAGTTCACCTTAGAATGAGACTACACAGCGTGTTTGTGCCAAACACAGTGTGTACTAGACGAGCTTCACTGACCCGTGTTGTTAGTGACACGACCGGATACACGGATCACACCACGTGGCGTGTTCTAGGTGGACACGGTGTGTACCTGAAAAATTTCACCGGCCTGTGTTGTTAGTTACACGGCCTGATTCTAGGATAACTCTACACGGCGTGTTTAAATAGGACACAGCGTGTATAACTTATGATTTATCTGTCCGTGTTGTTAGTCACATGGGCGGACACAGGGTCAACACCACACAGCATGTATAACCAGTACACAGCGTGTTCCCACAAGAGTTTCCCTATCTTGTGTCTCTACGCACACGGCCTACGACACGGTTAGAGACTACACATCATGTACATATGATACACGGCAAGTACTTTAGAAAAATAGTATTTTCCCGAACAGAAGAACACATGGAATGTAGTCAAAACTACACGGTGTGTATTCTGGGTTTTTCCAGACAGTAAGTCTTAGAAACTTATCCATAACCCAGAAAAAAACACTAAAACAAACCTCAAAGTGCCAAATTCCGATCTTTGAGGTCCCATACTCCCCAAGAATCAAATCTTGACATCTTATACATGTTATAAACAAGGTAAACAAGTCAATGATCCACCAAATTTTGGTTCATGAGGGCCCATAACACCTCAAGAACCAAATTTTGGCATTCATTCAAACAAAACCTTACACAAACAATACCCTATCAAACAACATGTATTTTATCAAGGCATCTATCACAATAATATGCATATTCTACACAACATCTATCATAACAACATGCAATTGCTAATTCACCCTAAATGGCATGGTAAGAATGCATGAAATGTGATTTCTAGCAAGTGTCTATATGATGGATGAGATGGCATACCCTCATCTCATCGAGTTTCAAGAGAAATGGAACCTCAATAACATCAACAATAACAGCACAATACATGTGAGTCACCCAACGGTGAAAATCAAATCAACTGTAAAATTACAAAATCAGAAAATTGCATTAAAAAGGTAGATTGGCTTTTCCTTGTACACGAGTTAGCTACTCCCGGGCACAGCTTATTACCAAGTACCTATTCCATCTTGTCCCTGACTATAGGCTCCAAACAGTAAGTCAAGAAGAAAAGAATTCCTTTGATACTACTTTGTAACGTCCCGGTTCTGAAAGCCACCCGGAGGCGCCTTGTACTCGGTTGGTCACATGGCCTCAAACGCATTTTCCTGAACACCAGAGGGTACCGACTAGTAGCGAGGAACTTGGGTGTGATAGTGGGAAAACTATGCCCCCATTGGTAGAGTACACAACAGAAGTAAACAAATATACAAGAGCGGAAGAAGTAATAATATCATACAAAAATATACAGCGGAAGACTGATAGAATAAATTGGAGTGTATATATGTATAATGATGCAAGGTACATATTTCTAGAAAAGCAGCTAAACAAATCACAATGTTGGGATAAAAAATAGTACTAAACCAAAGTACAAAATAAAAATAGATAAAGAACTTCTCAGCATCGCAAGCCTAAGCTTGGTCTCATGCTCTCCAACTCCACAGCATGTCACGTACCTGAAGTAGACGGGTGCTTGCCCATATCTATACCTACAACAATATAATTTTTTTGGGCCCAAAATCATGGCCCAAACATGGTGTGAGACTAAATCACAGTAGGTAACCACCACAAGATCTGTTCCTAACAGTCGGTGGATATATGGTAGGTAACAAGGTCAGAAAACAGTAACAAAGAAGTACTCAAAGTAAACATCCAAACAGTTCCAATGCATTCAATTCTAGATATCAAACAACAGCTAAATCAAAGCAGGTAACCCTCTGGGAAGTACACACAACCTATCCCCCCTGGTTCAACACACAAGTAAGTACAAGCAACCCTATAGGAATCACACACAGTCCAACCCCTCTGGTTCAGCTTAATTATAGACTCTCTAAGGAAGCACTCACCGTCAATTCCCTCTATAGTCTTATATCAGTACTAAAGGCACTCTAGGGAAGCACTCAACGTCAATTCCCACTATGGCCCGCGTCGAGGAACTACAGACACTCTGAAGAAGCACTCAACGTTAATTCCCCCTATGGTCTCGCATCGTAATATAATAAAAGACACTCTGGGAAAGCCCTTACGTCAACTTCCTCTATGGTCTTACTACACCAGGTTCTGACGGGCCTGGGTAAATCAAATGAGCATAGCAATACGTAACGGCCAAAGTAAACCTTATGAACTACTTAGCTAATCAGTCTATAGCATATCAACATATCAGAATAGATAAACACACCATCCTACAATACTAGGTATGGGAAACAAACTGCAGCCTAACAGGCAAGGCTAGACCAAAACAGTCATAAACAAACATGCATGGGCAAGAACATCCAAAGCATAACAATTAACCCTGTTCACATTCAATTAACCTCTATTCAAGCATACAAGCATAGTAGGCAATCAACAAGGGTAAAACAGTAAACACACAATACCCCATTCATCGGTATTGAGTGATTTTGCACATATAACTCAGACTTTCTACAGAAAGGCACAAACCACCTACCTCAGCGTTGGGAGATCAATATACATGAGTCTCGAGGCTTGAATCACCTTAGAATATCTAAGATCTATAAAAACGTCTAAAACGTTCAACAGAGGATAACTTGAGAAAGATGAGGAATCATGAAACGAAGCTCAAGCATAAGAGAGATCTTACTGAGGTGATCTCAACGCAATCAGCGGCGGTCGAATCGGAGTTTGGATGCTCGGTCGGGGTTTCGGAGGAAGATCGTGGTCGTACGAGAGCTCTTTTCCGAACAAAACCTAAAAGAAGTCGTTTTTGGTGATTAGATGCGACCCCGGTACGTTTATTGAAAAAAAATACACGACATGTACTTTTCAAGTACACGGTGTGTACTTGCCATTTCTGTACTCCATTTTAAGCAGCCTCCAGGTCACCCCCACATGCCGTTTGCATGGCCGCTACACGGCCAGCACACTGCTACCCGCGGTAACCGAGTACACGGCGTGTACTTCCGAAATTTCCAGAAATTCCTCTTTTTTATCAAAAACAACCAGAGAATGAAAAACATATCTGAAAAGAAGATTCAGGTTCTTACAATTTTTATTTACATATTTTTTATATATTTAAAAAATATTTTATATGTGAAGATGTTTAAATAATTATTTATGAAATTAAATATATATATGTGTGTGTTTATATTTAATTATAAATAAAATTAAAATATGAAAAATGATAAATTTTGAATGCCATAATATTTATATAAATGTAAGTGTAGAGAATAAATTGAGTCTCCAAAAAACAAAAAGACAATAAGATCCACTTAAATGAAGATAAAATTCCATCGAAAGTTTAAAATTAGGGTATTAAAACTAAAAACTCAGTTTTAGAAGCCTTTTGATCCTTTCTTGACTGAGAAAAATAAGGAGAGGGGCCTCTTTAATATAATCCTCATAAACCTCTTCACAAGCATGGATTGGACATCTTGAAAAGCTTAAATGGACACCAAGATTAAAATTTATGGTTGTTTGAAGTTCATGCCCTTTTTTCAACATTTCATATGACCTTTATTTATTTATTTAGTCTTTTTATGCTGAAATTTGTGTTAAATGTCTATTACTCGATACTAATTAGAAAATTATTAATTAATATTAAATGTTAATTATTTTATAAATCATTTTTCACTAAATATATTATATATTAGGTGTAAATAAATATTTTTTATTATATAAATCATATTTAAGAAAATATATGATGTGTATATATATATCTATATAACCATATTTTTATAATACAATATGATTTTTTTATAATATCTTGTTTTTTATGAAGGTCACTTTTAATAAGCACTAAAAAAGAATCGATAAAGGGAATATTTTTTTATGATAAAAAAATCATTGCTAAATGTGACCTTTATCAATAGGGTAGTGTTGAAAATATGGTAGTGTTAAATTAGTGTGATTCTGTAGTGGTGATTCGTGTTTCAAAATATTCTAGTGTTGAACCACTCCACAACAACCCATGTGTCATTCATCATTAGTGTTTGAGTTTCACTACCTTTGTTTATTTTATTCTTTAACCTTTAATTGTCATGTTAGATGTTGAATAAGTTAATGTATATCCTTAAATTTTATATGGAGTTTTATTAACATATGTGTTTTAATTGTATTTCTAGTTATTAAAAGGTTATGTTTTCATTATTGTTCTATTTTAAATCCAATAGTGTTATGTGGAAGCAATTTTTTTAAAAATCATATTTCATTTCTTTTTTAAATAATTTTTAAAAATGATATATCAATATTTTTCATATTTGATTTTTGAAAATGCTCTCGTTTAAATATAATCAAAAGGACCATGAGCGAGTCAGACTCACTCCTACCAAACTTTATTAATAAAAATAAAAGATGAGGTCAAGACATCACAAGGAATATTTACAAAGCCTAGTAACAAAAGTGTCACGCGCATCTGCCTCAACTAAATGAAAACAACTTTCAGGAACAGAAACGACCACTCCAAACATGACTCCGCAATAGCCTTATTTGACAACGCATCACCCACCTGATTAGCCTCCCTATAGATATGAGTCACATCAAGCATGAGACCATCAAGAACTCGCAGACATGCAATCCAAAAAGACAACATCACCCAAGGGACATTCCAGGAGCGTCTCCGAAGAATGTCAACTACCACCATTGAATCCGATTCCAACCAAAGAAAGCACCAACCATGATGAACCGCGTAGGTGTTGGCTTTGATCATAACCCACAGCTCAGCCTCAATGGTAGAACCCTGTCCAATATAATGATAAAAACAACCCTTAATGAAGCCCCGATAGGTACGGAATATACCGACATAGCTTGAAGGCTCGGGTCCACCTAAAACCACCCCATCAAGATTAACTTTCATCCAAGAAGGAATAGGAGGAATCCACCTAATTGACATTGTCACCAAAGGTTTTTTGTCCCGCCAGAGACACCAAAATTCCTCAAGATAATAAGGTCACTAAGCTCATTGTTCATACAGGCAACTTGTACTCTAAAGGCATTACGTACTGCCCTATTAGTTATATAAATCATTTTTAATTATATTTGTAGCATAAACATGTTTTTAGAATTTATTTTTTATTTTAATATTTTTTTATTATTTATTAATATATATATATATGTGCATATACATACATACATATATATATACATATATATTTAACATAGAACATAGGTTTTTCATTTAAAATATTTTTACTAGGTTTTTAAAATGTTTCTTGATAAATTATAAACCTCTAAACATATAGTATTTTTAAAATGGGCTTTACATAATTAAAAAAACAAAAAAGGGAAAGGGTTCCATATATTTTCAAAAGTAGGTCGAGTGATTCGTGAACCATATCCACGCTTCTCCATTTGGCAAAGATGTGTAAATGAGGTTCACCCTTCTTAGCCACGACTAGAGATGTGTCAATCGTTTTCGCACCTACTGTACATAGTTTTTACAGAAGGTGTAAATGAAGTTCATGCCTCTATAATATTTAATTTTTTTTACTTTTCGCGATATTAGTTAATAAGTTATATTTATAATTTTCTTTATAAATCTTTGTGAAATTTGTTGTGATATAATTATTAGTAATTTATTAAAAGGTAATTTATTTATTAATTATCAAATGTACAATTTATTATTAATTAATATTATATTTTTATGTTATTAATATAACTACTGGTACTATAACTAATATTTATTTCTTAATAATATAAATTAAATAATTAGTATTGAAAAATATATTTAATTCAATAATTATATTATTTTTTATATATTATGGTGTATTATTAATTATTTATTTATAAAATTAATAATATGTTATTTATTATTAATATTAATAATAATTATAAAATTCAAAATGATAATACTATTAATATTTAGTAATAAAAATGGTTATTTATTGTAAATAATATGGATAATAATACAAATAAGTATTAATATAATTAATAAATAATTATTATTATTATTACCAATGTAATTATTAAAATTAACTTTTTTTAATGGTAATATTTATAAATTTTTCTAAAATTTTTGTTGATATAAATATTAGTAATTTAATAATAATTAATACATTTATTAATAATCAATTGTATTATTTATTATTGATTAATAATATATTATTATGATACTAATTAATTAATAGTATAACAACTAAAGTTTAAAAAATTTTATTTATAAATCTTTGTGAAATTTTTGTTGCTATAATTATTAGTAATTTATTAATAGGAAATATATTTATTAATTATCAATTCTATTATCTATTATTAATTAAGAATATATTATTATGTTATTAATATAATTAATAGTATTATATATAATATTTATTGTTTAACAATATAAATAAAATAGTTTGTATTGATGTTTGTCCTCTCATCGCTGAGTGGTGGGTTCCAGGGGTTTTCCTGGGTGACGCGTCAGGGCATCCTTGTGCCGGTGGAGTTTGTTTATGATCACTTGATTGACTTTGTCATATCTTCTTATTGGGATGATCTGTGATTTTCCTTTTCAGATCTTCTTTCCTCCTCATCACCGTTATGGATGATAACTTGTTCAATCAATGGGATATGTTCTCACTAAGCCCTCATTTGGCAGCGCTGATTTGGGAAGAAAATAGATGATACAGGCAGATTGAAACGGATTTCTTCAGTTAGTAATGTCAAAAAGATAGAGAGAAACGAGACATATGGAAATGGGGAGAAATCGATTTCTCCCCTGTCAATGATTCTGGCGATTTTGGAATAGTCCCAAAATCGGAACGATTCTGACGAAAACATCCTCATTCCAGCATTTTTTAAAATTTCCAAAATTATCCCTAATATCTATACTGAATAATTTATAAATAAATAAATAAACATTCCATGAATAATTCAATGGTTCATGCATAAATAATTTATAAATAAATGAATAAATTTTGTTCAATGTAATTTATAAATAATGATTTTTCTAAGTTCAACATAATTTATAAGTAATAATAACAATCAAAATATAATTTTTGTTATGATGTTATATAAATAATTTTGATTATGACTAATTTTGTGTATATAAATAATCATAAATAATTTATAAATAATTTTGATTATAGATAATTTTGATTATAATTAATTATGATTATCCTGAATTAATAGTTTATATAAATATATTATAAATAATTTTTAATTAATAAATATTTTGAATTAATAACTTTGAATTAATAACTATTTTGAATTAGTAATTATTTTGAAATAATAATTATTTTGAATTTAAAATTTTGAAATTATTATTTTGATTACCTTGAATTAATAATTTTGAATTAATAATTATTTATTATTTTTATTATTTTTATTACCTTGAATTAATATTGTGTGTATGTGTTATTTTTTAACAAAGGTTATTTGTGTCATTTGTATCAAAACAATTTCTTTTCTTTTCTTTTAAAAATTGTCACCAAACATGATGGAAAGAAATCCAAATCAATTCTTTTATTTTACTAAGTTGTTGATCCAAACACAAGGATATAAATCACAATCTTTTCTTTTCTTTTCTTTTCTTTTATAAACTATCAAATCATTTCTTTTCTTTTACTAAAATATCACCAAACGCAGTGTAACCGACTGGGAGAAATCCACAATCGAAGTTATCGATGCGGAGGATTCAGAGCTCCGTAAACGCTTCTCCCTTCTCTTGGTGGGAAGAATCACATCTAGTAGACACTATAACATGAACGCTTTGAGAAATACATTGCGGTCGATCTGGATATTGGAAGAGGGATTAGCTATCAGGGAAATCGAACCCGGGATACTTGTATTTGAATTTTTTAGGGAATCTGATAAGATATGTGTTTTGAACGAATGTTCCAGGTATTTTAACAACTATCTTATTGTGATCAAGGACATGGTTAACGGGCTTAACATTTCCACAATAGAATTCTGTCATTCCCCTTTCTAGATCCGAGTGAAAGGTTAGACTTTTATGGGTTGGAACAATCAAGTTATGCATACGATTGGTAATACTATTGGGGAGTTTATGGAATGGGATGTTTCAGTTCCCATTTAGTGGGGTCCTACGGTGCATAATGACTTGGCGCTCTAGAAAACAAGATCTACCCCAAATTACTGGTTGTTTAACCATGGATCAGAAGCACTGGAGGAAATGATGGTTTCCCCACCCTAGGGTTATATGGTGTCACCTGAGGTGGGAGGTCTGGCTATTAGTTTTCCACGTGACAGGGCACCACCAGGATTCCCTTCCTCAAGTCTTGTTATTGCAAACCTAGAAGAAGATCCTCTCGGTGTGGTCCTAGATAAACATAAATGTCAGATGACTTGGAAGAGAAGGACTAAGAGTGACACTAATATAGAGATTATCAAAAATAAAATTTGTAGCAATAAAAGGATTCATGGTGGGTTGGAGGATGATGCTCTTCCAGGTTCTCAAAAATGCTCAAAGCTATCATAGAGTGATTTGGTGAATTACCTAATAGAGGCAGATTCTGGTTTGGACCAGCCCCTCCCAGCACCATGAAACTTTTCTGCAGGAACTTTGATGGGATTGGAAAACAATGATCAGTTTTTATGCACCATCAATGGGGCTCCAAGTATAGCCTTGATATGGTCTTTCTATCTAAGACCATGTTGAAAAGCAAGGGCATGAGAGGGGTCATGTTGAAAGCTAGTTTTCATAACTATTTATTGGTTGGATAGAAATACCATGTAGGTAGACTTTGCATCATGTGGAGAGAGGTATTTGATGCTTCAGTGGTCAGTTTATCCCAAAACCACATTGCCATTTCGATTTTCCATCCCCAGGAACCTGAATGGAACTTCATGGGGGTTTTATAGCTAATCAAGTTCAAGCATCAAGTGTAGATCCTATGAGTTGATTAGATATACTGTAAATACACTTCATGGACCCATTATATTTGGTGGTAGTTTTAACAAGATCCTATACCACCATGAGAATCAAGGCGCCCTAGGGAGTAATATTTCTTATATGCTTCAATTTTGAGACTGCTTACTTCACTTGGGCCTCTCAGGACTGGGCTTCTTGGGTAGTCTGTTTACTTGGTTTCATGGACATGACTTGGCCTCCAGATTATCTAAATATCTCAACATATTCATGGATTTAAGAAACCCGAAATCTGTATTCCATAGGTATGAGGTCTCCCACTTACCTCTGATTTCATCTGATCACTACCCTATTTTCCTCCAATCTCTGGTGGTGTCCTAGTGCAAAAGGCCACAACAGGGCTTTAGATTTGAAAGCATGTGGATTCCGAATAACAAATTTAAGGAAGTGGTCAAATCTATCTGGTCCTCTTCTCAAGTCCATGTCTGGGACAAGACCAATTTGGTGGATTCTCAATTTTAGTTTTTCAGTCATCATAGCTAAAGAAATTTTGATCAAAGTATTTCCAGGCACGAGAAAACACTTGGGAGATGTTATGAGGAACCCACGTCTGATATTTCCCTACAGGAGGCAGTAAATAAATATAAGTGGTTGGATGAGGCCTTGAGAGACAAAGAAATCTACTAGTTTATCGGATCAAGGGAGGCTTTCATCAAACAAAGTGACCATAATACCGACTACTTTCATCAAAAGGATTTGAACAGGAAAAGAAATAACTTCATTTCAAAATCAATTTTTGGGGATGGAAGCAACACTTTTGATGGAGTTGCGATTCGGGAGTTTATCGTGTCCTATTATAGATATATTTTTAGCTCTGAGAGTGTTACCCCCCAGGGGACCTTCTAAGATGTGTTGAGAAAAATGTTATTGAGGTTATGACATTGGAACTTGAGTCATACATTTCTATAGAGGAAATTTAATTAGCTATAAAGAGCACTCATTCAACAAAGGTGCCCCGTCTGGATGGTTTTCATGCCTTATTATTTAAGAAGTTTTGGCATATTATGGGTCCTAACATTGTCACACTGGTGTGGGGTTTATGGGTTGGATCCATAGGCATGTAAAAGATCAATTCATAGTTTTGATCCCAAAAATTTATGGCCCTGAGAATTTTTTTGATTTTAGGCCCATTAGCTTGTGTAATGTGGTTTAAAAGATATTCTTAAAAGTCCTCTCTCATCATTTGGGTAAGTTCCTACCCTCTATTATCTATGAGAATCAAAGCTCCTTTTTACCCAAAAGACTTATTGCATACAACACTATTTTTTCTCATAAAATCTTTCACTATATGAAAACTTACTCCTCCTTTAAGAGAGGGACTTTAGAGATGAAATTGGATATGAAAATAAATCTTATGATAGGGTGAAATGTTCTATCATGGAAGGTCATAAGGAAACTAGGCTTTGGCCTAAAATAGATGAGTGTGATCATGAGCCACATTAGGCCAGTTTCCTTCAATATCAAGGTCAATGGATTTCTCACAAAGATCTTCAAACTGACTAGAGGATTACGGTAGGGAGACCCTCTTTCCCCACACTTATTTATCCTTGTTGATGTTTTCTCTCATCTCTTATAAAAGGAAGCAATGGATGGTCTCATTAATGGGGTTAAGGTTTCTAAGTGCAGTATTCCCATTACTCATTTTATTTTTCACTAACGATTGCCTACTTTTTTCAATAGAAACTCCTTGGGGGTGCAAGGAGGTTCTAAAAATTATTGATGCTTTTACCAAGGCTTCGGGCCAACGTGTCATTTAGATGGGGTTTTAAAGAAGGGATTAGGGACACCATTTGTGAGTTGTGTGGGATCAAGATTATAGAGAAACATAAAAAATATTTGGGTCAACCGATTGTCTTTGGGCGCTCTATAAGAGAAGTTTTCTCATTCATCTTGAATAACTTTCATAGTAAAATTTAGGGATGGTACATGAAGAAACTCTCTAGGGATAGGAAGTAGGTTCTTATTAAAGTAGTAGCTCACACTATTCCATCTTACATGATATCTCTTTTCAAGCTCCCAGATTTCTTTGTTCACCAACTCTATTCAGATTTTTCTAATTTTTGGTGGGGTTGTGCTAATGAGAAAAATAACCTACATTGGCTATCCTTGGAGAAGCTTTGTGAAACCAACGATTACGGTGACATGGTCTTCGAGGACTTGAAACTATTTATCAATGCCTTCCTATCCAAGCAATGTTGGTGTTTATTGCATGAACCAAGTAGTTTGTGTATAAAGGTTGTGAAAGCCAAGTATTTCTCCCATAATGACTTTGTTTCCTCCAGTTTGGGCCCTTAGTTGAGCTTTTTCTAGAGGATTGTTGGGGATCCAAATATTTCTTTAAATTTAGTTTTTATTGGATAATTTATAATAGCGATGTGATTAAAATATGGAGTGATCCATGGCTACCTAATTTTGAAAGTATGAATCCCACTTCTAAGCCATTGCCCAATCTGGAGTAAGATTTAGTGAGGGGTCTTCTGTTTGATGACCTTGGCAGATGGGATTTTGGGAAGCTAGATCTATCGTTTATGGAGAATTAATGGAAGGATATTTTTTTAGTTCTAGTAGAAAATGGGGCAGAACCATACAATATGTGTTGGAAATTTGAGAGTACGGGTTGTCACTCCGTTCGCTCAAGTTTTAAGAACGGCTTTGCATAGAGAGATGCTATAGGGTTTCCACAGTGGAAGCACCTATGGAACTTAAAATCCCCACATAAGGCCAAAATTTTATATTGGAAAATGTGTAAAGGTATCCTCCCCACCCATCCTCGCCTTTCTGATCAGCACCTCTCAGAGAACAACTTATGCCCACTTTGTGGGACTACTATGGAAACTGAGTTTCATGAAATCTGCTCATGCACATGGGTTGCCAAGTTGTGGTCATGGTGTGATGATTAGGATCATGTGCAGTAGATAAGTATCAAGGATGTGAAGATTGTTTTTAAGGATTGGTTCATATCACTTCTAGTTCAGACTATCACGGGGTTGTGCATCTGCACATTGATTGTATGGTTTCACCAAAACACCTTTGTGTTTGAGTAAATTTTCTAAGATGAATGGGTATGTCTTGATAGGATATATAGTTGGATTTCTTAGTGGAGTGGTGAAAGGTGGGATTTTATTCCTTCTCCAATTCACCCCCCCTTTGGGGGTCCTTAAAATTGACACTAACATGGTACTTCCTGGAGATGGTATGGTTGGCCTCGGGGTTGTTACCCCTGATCATGTGAGCTATTTAATCATGGATCGACGACATACCACATTTTTTTCATGTTAGGATCTCTCTATTTCCAAAGATATGGCTATTTGGGATGGTTTGGAGTTTTCCTCTTCTCATAGAAGATGAAATATTGTGGTCAAATCCAACTATTAAGTTATTATCAATGCTTTGGAGGATGGTGAAGGTGATTATAAAATTTTTGGGTCGATTATTGATATCATTAGGTATTTGGAACCTTTTTGATCTTCTTGTATTTTATACTTTGTTGGGAGAGAGGGTAATCATGTGGCCCATTTCATGGTTGCTTTTAAGAGAAGTTGGCGATATTTATGTTGGCTTTATTCATTTCCGCTAGAGTTGTGTAATTTGGATTATGTTGATATTTAAGGTGATAATTGCACTTAAAAAAATTGTATTGAAAATTATATTTACTAGTTAATAATTAAATTATTTTTAATATATTATGGTTTATTTTTTACGAAGAAGATCTATCCATAATAAAAGCTCTTGTCCTTTTCTTAATGATAAAAGAAAACAAGAAAACAGGAGAGTGGATGGGGCCAAACAATGCGACAATCCCTCATCTGGAAAACTAGTTTTAAGAGTCATAAAATGGAACTTCATTTCCATAGCCATAATCAGAGTCATAAGTAGTTTCTCACTCCAACTATGAGTTAGCTTGATTAAGAATCCTAAGTATCATTTCCTTGGACCTTTCTTGCTCCAGAGCGGGCTTGATCTTTAATGATTAAGAGGATGACATGGTAGAAACATTCCTTGGTATAGTGGAATAATCCTTCCATGGACTTCTTTTTGGAGGAGCCATATTTTACCCTTCATAGCCACTCATCTTCCCCTACCATTTATGACAACATCCTTAAAGGAAATAGGTCCACCACTGCCTATAGGTCGAGTGGTGTCCAATAATATAATATTCTACTCTATCATTTCCATCATCTGAGATGTTACCCCATTTATCATTTTTTATGAACTCGAATTTTCCCAGGTATCCTAGATAGCATTTTGGAAATACACAACCTCATTCTCAAGCTGTAAGTCCTCACCTGGCCTAGCATTCTGAGAGTTCAAGGTAGTACTAAAATCCATATCGACAGGATAAGCCATATAAATAAGTCCCTGATCCTGACTAATTCTAGTCCTCACATGTGCAACCTTTCCCAGGATGACTAGGATAGCAGAAGAAGCATCAACCCTATCAGATACAAAAAAACTAACTACACCTTCAGACATACTAGCTAGAGAACCAGATCCATCCTAAACAACCCCACCAGGAGATGATGTAGAATTGAGACCACCCGGCTCCAAAATAGCTCACTGCTCAACAATATTTTCTAGAATAATAATATTCATATCCTCTACCATTTTAGATCCCACGAGATTAATCTGCATCTCAACTTCAGCTTCATCCAATCCTATAGAAGTAGTGCATGGCCATTATTTGATGTACCTACTCCACAGGGTCTGTTTGAGCAGCAGAGGGTCCACTGTTAACTCTTGCCGGAGACTACTCATCCAACAACTTCCCCTTTCCCTTCAAATTAGGCACCTAAAAATTGCATTTATTAAAGACCGACACATCAACCCCATTTGACAATGGATTTCTCGGAACATTTCCATCATGAGCAAGGGATTTTGACATAGAAACATCATTCATTTTTTGTCTTATAACATATGGTATCTGGATGACCCTTCATTCCACACCGCTCATAGGAGAATTTTCTCCGACATAACAGCAACGAGTGGCCAAAATCCATAAAATCATTACAAAAGAGGGTTTCTTTAATAATCAACATCAATTTGGATATCATTAGTGGGAGTGGAAAGAGTTACCTTATCAATAATGGTGTAATTAAGATCAATCTGCACTAACATCCTAGAAAAATTGTCAAACTGCACATACTCAATTTCCATATCAAGAAGTATAGGAGTCCCAATTTCCGCGTCGATATCATGCAGAATCCTCAGATGCTAAAGGACCTAATTAATTCCATGAAAATATACCCAAACGTAAGATAAGGAATTTTTTCCCACGAGACAATGAAATACAAAGACCATTAATGTAGGTGAAAGCCATCTGGGCTTCAACAATAGAGAACCAAAACTCCACGCATGAAGCTTAGAATCATTTGAAGAGAAAAGGCAGTGAAAAAACTACGTCCAAGGGAGATGCACCTCCAGTCAGGGAAACACTAGAAAAACGAAATCTGACAAACTAATTCATATAACTTCCAATGATTCTCACCTTTAGGTGAAACAATATGCGCAATCATGGAGTTTTTCACAATTTTATGTCTCTTAGAAAATGATTTAGAGTTTGCTTCAACATGAGATGTTGATCTCTTTTGAAGGATTCTTCCCATACAAGAATCCTTGAATGAATCCAAAGTCATCTGGATGCCATCCAATTTCAGACCTAATTCTGGACATCCAGTCACACCCAAACATCGATTTGGAACCAGCAAAGCACCAAGAAAATGAAATATTGTGGTCTAATCCAACTGTTATGTTATTATCAATGCTTTGGAGGATGTTGAAGGTGATTATAAAATTTTTGGGTCGATTATTGATATCATTAGGAATTTGGAACCTTTTTGATCTTCTTGTATTTTATACTTTGTTGGGAGAGAGGGTAATCATGTGGCCCGTTTCATGGTTGCTTTTAAGAGAAGTTGACAATATTTATGTTGGCTTTCTTCATTTCCCCTAGAGTTGTGTAATTTTGATTATGTTGATATTTAATGTGAGAATTGTACATAAAAAAATTGTATTGAAAAATATATTTACTAGTTAATAATTTAATTATTTTTAATATATTATGGTTTATTTTTTAAGAAGAAGGTCTATCCATAAGCAAAGATCATGTCCTTTTATTAATGATAAAAGAAAAAAAGAAAACAGGAGAGTAGATGGGGACAAACAATGCGACAATCCCTCATCCGGAAAATTAGTTTAATAATCATAAAATGAAACATCATTTCCATAGCCATAATCAGAGTCATAAGTATTTTCCCACTCCAACTATGAGTTAGCTTGATTAAGAATCCTAAGTATCATTGCCTTGGACCTTTCCTGCTCCAGAGAGGGCTTTATCTTTAAAGATTAAGAGGATGATATGGTAGAAACATTCCTTAGTATAGTGGAATAATCCTTCCATGAACTTCTTTTTGGAGGAGTCATATTTGACCCTTAATAGCCACTCATCTTCCCCTACCATTTATGACAACATATTTAAAGGAAGCAGGTCCACCACTGCCTATAGGTCGAGTGGTGTCAAATAAAATAATATTCTACTCTATCATTTCTATCATCTGAGATGTTACCCCATTTATCATTTTTTATGAACTCGAATTTTCCCAGGTATCCTAGATAGCTTTTTGGAAATACACAACCTTAGTCTCAAGCTTGTAAGTCCTCACCCGGCCAAGCATTCCAAGAGTTCAAGGCAGTACTAAAATCCATATCGACAGGATAAGCCGTATAAATAAGGCCCTGATCCTGAATAATTCTAGTCCTCACATGTGCAACCTTGCCCAGGATGACTAGGATAATAGAAGAAGCATCAACCCTGTCAGATACAACAAAACTAACTACACCTTCAGACATACTAACTAGAGAACCAGATCCATTCTAAACAATCCCACCAGGAGATGTTGTAGAAGTGAGACCACCCGGCTCCAAAATAGCTCACTGCTCAACACTATTTTCTAGAATAATAATATTCCTATCCTCTACCATTTTAGATCCCACGAGCTTAATCTGCATCTCAACTTCAACTTCATCCAACCCTATAGAAGTAGTACATGGTCATTATTTGATGTTACCTCCTCCGCAGGGTCTGTTTGAGCATCAGAGGGTCCACTGTTAACTCTTTTCGGAGACTACTCATCCAACAACTGCCCCTTTCCCTTCAAAATAGGCACCTAATAATTGCATTTCTTAAAGACCGACACATCAACCCCATTTGACAATGGATTTCTAGGAACATTTCCATCATGAGCAAGGGATTCTGACAAAGAAACATCCTTCATTTTTGTCTTATAACAGATGGTATCTGGATGACCCTTCATTCCACACCGCTCATAGGAGACCTTTCTCCGACATAACACCAATGAGTGGCCAAAATCCATAAAATCATCACAAAAAAGAGGTTTTCTTTAATAATCAACATCAATTTGGATATAATCAGTGGGAGTGGAAAGAGTTACCTTCTCAATAATGGTTTAATTAAGATCAATCTGCACTAACATCCTAGAAAAAATTGTCAAACTGCACATACTCAATTTCCATATCAAGGTGTATATGAGTCCCAATTTTCGTGTCGATATCATGAAAAATCCTCAGATGCTAAAGGACCTAATTAATTCCATGAAAATATACCCAAACGTAAGATAAGGCATTTTTCCCACGAGACAATGAAATTCATAGACCATTCATGTAGGTGAAAGCCATCCGGGCTTTAACAATAGAGAACCAAAACTCCACGCATGAAGCTTAGAATCATCTGAAGAGAAAAGGCAGTGAAAAAAACTACGACCAAGGGAAACGCACCTCCAGTCAGGAAAACACTAGAAAAATGAAATCTGACAAACCAATTCATATAACGTCTAATGATTCTCACCATTAGGTGAAACAATATGCGCAATCATGGAGTTTTTCACAATTGTAAGTCTCTTAGAAAATGCTTTAGAGTTTGCTTCAACATGAGATGTTGATCTCTTTTGAAGGATTCTTCGCATACAAGAATCATTGAATGAATCCAACGTCATCCGGACACCATCCAATTTCAGACCTAATTCTGGACATCCAGTCACACCCAAACATCGATTCAGAACCAGCAAAGCACCAAGAAAATTAATTATACATGCCTTAGCTTCTTCATTAACCATGTCAGCATCTGTTTTAATATTAGTTCTATGCACGTCCCACACACCAGTCGGCATCAGATCCTTCCAAGAATCCAGCAGATCCGATCTACACTAAACATCCTCTCGATTCACCATCGTTGCAACTGAAATCTCCATAGATCAATGCACTCTGCCTTCAGTCATGCATGCAACATCTTTTCGAGCAGCTTTCTCGCCGCCATCCAAAATCATGGATCCAAGGTAGTGAGTAAATGACACAGAGAAACACTAAATCCAAGATGCAGAATCACTATTGGAGCGGTGCTCCCAAACCCATGCCTCCTCCAACTATTATGGTCTATTATTAAATAATTACTTATATAATAAATAATATAATATTTATTATTAATATTAATAATAACTATAAAATTAAAAATGATAATATTATTAATATTTAATAATAAATTTAATATGATTATTTATTATACAAAATATGGATAATGATACTAATAAGTTTCAATATAATTAAAAATTATTAATTATTATTATTACCAGTGTAGATATTAATATTAGTATTTCTTAATCGTTCAAAAATATTTGTATGAATTTTCCAATTGTAGCAAAATTTTGTTTTACATAACAATATATAATATATTAGTAGGTTTTTAAATATTGTACAAGTGATGATTTGAAAAACATATAACATGTATTAGTCCAATCTACATCAGTGTCATGGGTACTCCTATGAGTCATAGCCAAGTGTATAGATAATGCGTCAACATCGTGTCTGTTAATGTCTATGATATAGCATATGCACCTCTTTTGTCGCATCTTTGGTCCCTGCCTCCACATCATCGTATGTGAGAGGCGGTGTATCTATAGTCCCCCTGCCTGTACCCTATCCTAACTATAAGGATAGTGGTTGCTGACTGGAACTCTCTACAATATGTGAAGAAGTTGTATGATGTGTATCATATATCCGTGGATCGAAAGAAAATAAATACTACAACGCTGATCAATTAGTCTCTATCGTTGTAGAAAAATACAACACACTAATAGATTTTGATGTGTCGAGGCCATCTGGGAAAATAACCAATGGTTGTGGCTATGACTATGGATGTGTCTATTCGTTTGGTTATGGATATGGTTGTGGCTTTCATGAAATAGGATGTGAGGGATCATCTTGAAGTTCTAAAGGATCGAATAACAACTGAGGGGGGGGGGGTGAATCAGTTGTTCACTTTTATAAGTTTCAATAATTTTTAAAAACATAAAACTTGAAACTTGTTAAGATATATTTCCTTATCATCTTTATTTATAAATACTCACACATGTACAATTAGGAAAGAATGTAAAACAAACAAGATTTACAAGGTTTGGCCTCAATGTGAGAACATACATCCTTTCCATAGCCACTACTGTGGGTCTATAGAAATTCAATATTACGAATAAGTGAATATAACTTTTACTAAATCCAATTATATATCTTCTATATCCTAATAGGAAAGATTATATGAAAGCCCATTAGATTACAATGTTTTGTTTTAAAACAATTGATCCAAAAATAATAATAAAGACTTTATTGAAACTACTCTATAATTGCTCAGTCTGAATCCTTAGTTCGATTTGGCTGGATCTGATTTTCTCAATCCTATTAGTCTGGGTCTGATGAACTCAGTATGATCAAATAAATATGATTTACCCTTTCTCAAACTCTTCTCATAAACTCGGTATGATCTTTCTTAGTCTGATCGAATCAATACGATCTTCTCAATATGATCTTTCTTAATCCGATAAACAAACTTTCAGGTGTATAATCCTCCTCACAAGATCTCTATTCGAAAATAGCATTCACTTGATTTCTTAAGTGCTCCACCTTTTCTGCTTGCGTAAAATTTAACAATGAACAAATGATATGAGCATGTATTTATAGGTGACTTAGAAAACTTAAGTGGGAAACTTGAAAAATTTACACACTTCCTCAAATTTCAAAACTCTAAAAATATCTCAAATTTAAACTTCAACTTTGACTTCTTCAATCCTCCGTATATATCTTATAGATTTATGGATAATTTAATCTCAAGTTTGACCTCTTCAACTCTTCATAAAACTTCGGTAATATTATTTTTGTGTCTTCTTCATAATATGCTCATTACGATTTATCTTTCTTTCTCATTTAATTACGATATATTCCCTTCTTAACTCATTATGAATCTGTTTCCATCTCAAATAATTAAAAATATCTTTTCTTATTAGATCATTATGAATCTCTTTCCTCTGCAGCTCATTACAAATCTGTTTCCTTCTTATCTCATTACGAGTCTATTTCCTTCACATCTCATTAGGAATCTGTTTCCTTCTCGGCTCATTATGAATTATGTTTCTTTCTCATCTCATTGTGATTTATGTTTATTTCTTAGGTCATTAAGATTTCTATTTCTATCTCAGCTCATTATGATAGAATTCCCATTATGATGTTAATCCCATTATGATGAGTCTTCCATAATGATGGAAAGAATTCAATGACGAATCATCTTTGAAACTTTGAACTTCTTCAAACCTCATTAGCTTCATACATTCTTCGTATTTCTTAAATATTCAACCTCTCAAGGATATTTCATAATGATACAATCCTCATTATGATGTATTCCTCATTACTATCAAGTGTATCCAATGATAACTCCACTCAGAAATATTGACACATCTTAAATTTCTTCAACTATTACTCATTGACAAACTTTGCCTTGATTTATAGAATCGATACAACCATTAAAATTCCTCTATTTCATAAAAAGCATTTATCATGATAGTTTTCATGATATTTTAGAACATCATGACTAGTAAAGAATCATCTGATTTAGTTTATAAAGTATGAAAACTTTCTAACTCTTGACTTCATAATATTCTATCAAAACTCTTCAGAAACAATAAAAATTCTTCAAATAGTAATATCTGACTTTCTAACAAACACCAAGTCTGAGGAATCTCCATTATGATGGATCATAATCTTATAAATCATCTGATCAAAAACATCATCTTTCTGACTGATTTTGATTCTAGTGCTGCTTAGTCTAAAAATGTATGTCCGAAAACCTATTTCTAGAAAATAACTTTTTTTAAGACAAAAACTTTTCTCACACTTTATGTTTGTATTTGAACATTCAGTAACTTTAAACTTTATTATAGAACTCATTATGATGAACTGGATCTGATTCCTAAAAAACAAAAGCATTCTTATAGAGAATGGTTAATGTTGGACTCATCATGTATTAATCATGTTTTAAATATCACAAAGCTTATTCAACCTAGTTAACTCCTATAAATTTTATCCAATCATGTGTATTTATGTTTAAAGTCTTCTCGTGCTTTAAGAAGACCCATTCAAGATCTTAATTGTTCTATATTCAGTTTACTTACTTTATACTATCCTTGATCTACTTTCATAATACCTTCTTTGACAAATGGTTAAGGTTAATCCAATATATTTTCATCATTACTTAAGTCTGAACATAGTTACTTCGAAAAGTCTGAGACACTGTGAGTCTTCCACTGGCTATGTCTTTCTGACACCGTGAAGCAAGACACCGTGAAGCCAGACACCGTGAAGCCAAACACCATGAAGCAGACACCGTGAAACAGACACCGTGAAGCAAGACACCGTGATCGCGAGACACTGTGACCGCGAGACACCGTGATCACGAGACACCGTGACCATGAGACGCCGTGACCAATCTAGACACTATGTGAAGGACACACCGTTTCCATGACTTACTGTAACACTGTTTCCAAAACTATTTTGTCGTCTTTCAAATTAATTTCTAAAGGTCATATTTGACACTTTTAATGCACTAATATAATTGATGTTTCTTTGTAGACATATCATCTGACAATACGAGCTACGAGGTGTAGAATACATGCAACCTTTCAGGTCCAACACGTGCATTCGAAGATAAAAGCGAAGGGTGTCCAAGAATCAACGTGCGTGAGAATAAGAACGAAAAACAAGGTTGTGAGCACAATAACGAAGAACACTGCAAGAATATCAAAAGGAAGGATTGTCACATGCATGCAAACCGACTCTGCTGAAGAACACATGAAGTAAACTAGGATCCAGAGAACATCTTTACACTTTCAAATCTCACGAAGAACACAAGATCTTGCGACACTCTGTTTTACCGATGAGGACTCAAACTTTGCATCTGCTTCATCTCAGAAGTCCAAAGCTACAAAGACAAACACTCAGAGCATCTCTAAACCCATATCCATATTTCTGCTCTATTGTGTATTTGTTTATTACCTTTTGAGAAGAGTGTGTACTTATAGAACAACACAATCTGTCTACTAAGTTAAACTGAAGGATACAAGATATCCTTACTCAACCATTCTATTACTCTTATGTATACCCACGAAAACTGTGGAAGAGGTCCCTGTGTGGCCTGGTATTTTTGTCCCCACGAAACTGTGGAAGAGGTCCCTGTGTGACCTGGACAATTTGTTTACTATTGTTAACCCCAATCGAGGGTTTAGATTAAAGTTTATTTATATAAAATTCTTGGTGACAGGTGATCACCAAGTGGAGTGGATTAGGTCTTAGCTTGAGACTGAACCACTTGTTTCATATCCGCTGCGCTGCTAACTTTAGTTTTCTATGTTTTATTTCTTTACTGTATAATCCAGAAATATCTAATTTCACTTTGATAGTTATTCTTGTAAAGAAGTTATAACTGGCTTGTCTTAGTAGAATAACTTTAAAATCAATATTAATAACACAAATTAATATTACTGAGAATTAATCAATCTTATAAGAAGTTACTTAAACAGTCAAACTTTTATAACAATATAACCTTGATTAACTGGGCTGTATTTAATATGTGGGGAAACTTTTTAGAAATATTTCTGAACAGAAATTTTTATTGTTACTCAATTCACCCATCCCCTCTTGAGTAATCTACTCCGACCAACATTTGGTATCAGATGTTGTTTGTTAAGACTCTGTGTAATCTTATTCAACTATGATTGTAGTTGTACTTTAAAGATCTGTAAATTTCCCTTATTTCTAAATTTTTAGCTCTTTTAAAGTAATATTTGACTATGGATAATAGATTGGAAGGTGATGCAACCCACAGACCACCATTCTTCAATGGAACCAACTATGCTCAATGGAAAATCAAAATGAAAATGCATTTAGAGAGTATGAATTTTGAAATTTGGTCATCCATTATAGATGAATACAAAATTTCTTCTGCTGATAAAATCACATGGGATGAACCTACTAAAAATACCTACAATAGCATTTGAAAAGCTATGAATGCCTTATAATACTCAATAGGAGATGAGGAATTCAACAGCATTTCTGCTTGTAAAACTGCTCATGAAATTTGGGATACTCTATCTGTCTCACATGAAGGAAAATCTAGTGTAAAAGAGATGAGACTTAATACTTATACTATTAAATATGATAATTTTAAGATGAAACCTGATGAGCCTATTTCTAACATGTATCTTAGGTTCAATGAAATCGTTAACACAATGGTTTCTCTTGGAAGAGAAGTCGCTGCCATGGAACAGATCATGAGAATCCTTAGATGTCTACCTGACAGATGGAGAGGAACCTCTGTCTCTATTAGAGAATCGTGTGACACCAGAAAACTTCCTGTAAAAGAACTCATTGGGAAACTGATGATGTATGAGGAAGAGCTGAAAGTCAACAAGGAAGAAGGGGATGAACCAAAGAGGAAATCTGTTTCATTCAAGACCACCACCTCTAAGCACAAAGAAAAATAAAAACTGGAAGCTTCTGTATAAAGCTCCACCAGTGAACAATCATTACTCAACAGTGATGAGGAAATGGCTCAACTATCCAGACGATTCAAGAGATTTTACAAAAAAAACTTTTTCAGAAATCCTAACTTCAAGGGAAAATATGACCAAAGAGGAAATTGGAAGAAGGATTGAAAAAGAAGTGACAAAACTGATGAAATTGTCTGCTATGAGTGTAAGCGCAAAGGACATATAAATTCTGTCTGTCCAAAGCTCAAGTAAATGAAGAAATATGAGGATAAGAATAGAAAGTATAAGAAGGCAATGAAAGCAACCTAGAGTGCTTCTGAGGATAGTTCAAGCGACTCAGAAACATCACATGATGAATGGGCTAACAAACCAATATGTGTTTTATGACAAAAACATATGAGTTAACACTGGACTCCTCTGTACATAATTCATAATATTCTAATGATGGAAGTGACTCTGAAAACATGACTAATGAAGAAATGTTTGAATACTGTAACATGCTTGAAGAAACATGCAATGAACTAAAATACAAATATAAATCATTGAAGAAACAAAATTCTCTTACTGTGACTATTAAATCCTAACTTACAATTGAAAAGGAGAAAAATGCTCAACTTCTCAAAGAAAACAATGAATTAAAAATGTCTAATGAGCAATTAAAGAGTGACTTAGAAAAGTTCACCAATGGAAAAAATACCCTTACCCATATGCTAGGAAAACAAATTGCCCCTAAATACAACATTGGCATTGGTTATCAACCTGGTAAAAGAAACATTGGTAGAACAAATTTTGTTTCAAAATCTAGGACATACATTTTTACTCCCAGTTTTGGACACAAAACAACTAGTTCAAGTTATGATACATATTCTACTATTACGAGTCTTGCTGGACCAAATAAAGTTTACTTTTCAAATACTTTATATAATGCTTATAGGAAACCTATGAGGCAAGTATGGGTTCCTAAAGCACTTATTACTAATATTACTGGACCCAAACATGTGTGAGTACCAAAATCTGTTTTTGCATGATCAATCTGTAGGAAAGCTGCTTAAAGAGCTCCTGCAAGAGTCTATGGTACTTGGACAGTAGATTTTCAAGGCATATGACAGGGTACTACTCATGCTTTAAGAGCTTAATCAAAGTTGATGGAGGACATGTCACTGTTGGGGATAACTCAAAAGGAAAAATCATCATCCTAGGCCAAATAAGTAACTCTATCTCAGTTTTAATTTCTAAAGTATTATTTGTTGATGGATTAAAATACAACCTGCTAAGTATTTCTCAGTTGTGTGATGATGGTTTCAATGTAAAATTTAAAAATGTTTCATGTAATGTTTTTAATTATAAAAATGTTTTTGTATTTTCTACATTAAGAAATGAAAATGTTTATTCTATTAATTTAGATTCTTTAGTTAAACAAAATATTAATTGTTTAAATGATTTTCATAAATAATCTTGGATATGGCACAGAAGGCTAGGACACTGTAATGCTCACTCCCTTAGAAAGCTATCTAGAAAAAAGCCTAGTTAAAGACTTACCCAAACTTGAGTTTCCAAATGAAAAAGTGTGTAATCCCTGTCAAAAGGGAAAACAACAGAAATTTTCTTTCAAACCAAAGAAATAAGTGTCAACTTCTCAACCTCTCGAACTGATTCACATGGATTTTTTTTGGACCATCTAGAGTTTCTAGTTTAAATGGGAAGCACTATGTTTATGTTCTTATAGATGAATTTTCTATATATACTTGGACATTCTTTATGTCTCACAAAAGTGAATCCTGCTCGTATTTTACTAAATATGCCAAGTCTATAGAAAATCTTAGTGGATTCAGAATTAAATCATCAAGAAGTGATCATGACCGTGAGTTTGAAAATCAAGATTTTGAATCATTTTTTCTCACAAAATGGTTATAGTCACAATTTCTATGACCCTAGAACACCTAAAAAAATGGAGTTGCAGAGAGGAGAAATAGAACCCTACAAGAAAGTTCTAGAAAAATGCTTAGTGAATATGACCTACCTATTTATTTTTGGGTTGATGCTATCAATACAGCCTGCTACATAATCAATAGAGTACTGATCAGACCTATTCTTAAGAGGAATCCTTACGAATTATGGAACAATAGAAAACTCAAGGTTAGCTACTTCAAAGTTTTTGGTTGTAGAGTCTGTATTCTTAATACCATAGACAATATTGACAAATTTGCATCAAAAAGTGATGAAGGTATCTTTTTAGGATATTCCATGACTAGTAAATCCTATAAAGTGTTTAATAAAATAACTAAATGTGTGGAAGGATCTGTTCATGTCAAATTTGATGAAATGGACCCACATGAGCCTAAATCCTTCCTAGAGAATCTGGAGGATGATGTATCAAATATGAACATCAATTCAAAATCCTCAAACCCTTCTATGAATGAATCTGTGAAAACTTCCAGTTCTGGAAATTCATTAGAATCAAGTCACAATAAACCTGAATTGGTTGATGAACCTGAAATCCCTAGTCCCTCTTTTTCTAGAGCTGTTAGAACCCTTAAAAACCATCCCATAAATGTTGTTTTAGGAGACCTGGACAAAGGAACTCAAACTAGAGCTTCTCTTAGAAATCAGGTTGAACACCAAGTCTTCTTGTCACAACTTGATCCTAGAAACATTAATGATGCTATCAATGATGAATTTTGGGTGATGACCATGCAAGAATAACTTAATTAGTTTGAAAAGAACAAAGGTTGGAAACTTGTTGAAAGACCCAAGGACACCTTCACCATAGGCACTAAATGGGTGTTTAGAAATAAGGTAGATGAAGCTGGTAACATAGTTAGAAACAAGGCTAGATTAGTTGCACAAGGCTATAGTCAAGAATATGGAATTGACTATGAGGAGACCTTTTCACCAGTAGCCAGACATGAAGCCATCAGAATCCTGCTTGCCTATACTGCACATTTGAATTTCTAACTATATCAAGTGGATGTTAAGAGTGCATTCTTAAATGGGTATATAACTGAGGATGTTTTTGTTGAACAACCCCCCTGTATTTACAAACCCTCAGTTTCCAAATCATATTTTTAAACTATCAAAATATTTATATGGTTTAAAGCAAGCTCCAAGAGCATGGTATGATATACTGAGCACTTTTCTTATTTCCAATGGTTTTAAAAAAGGAATAGCTGACCCTACCCTTTTTATAAAATGAATTTCTAATGATGTTTTATTTGTTCAAAACTATGTAGATGATATTTTTTTAGATCTTCAAGAAATTCTTTATGTATTGATTTTTCTAAAATGATGAAAAACGAATTTGAAATGAGTTTAATGGGTGAACTAAAATTCTTTATTGGATTTCAAATATTTCAAAATAATGATGGAATTGCTTTAACTCAAAGTAAATATACTAGAGATCTACTAAAATGGATTGGATTGGATAGAACAAAAGGTAGTGACACTCCCATGAGTACCACCTGTAAGTTGGATCTTGATGAAGATGGAAAATTTGTTGATCAAACCACTTATAGAGGAATGATTGGAAGTTTACTCTACCTAACTGCTAGTCATATAGAAATTATGTTTAGTGTGTGTATGTGTGCTCATTTTCAATCGAATCCCAAGGAATCTCACTTAAATGCTGTAAAAATAATTTTCAAATACCTCAAGAATACACCCAATCTAGGACCGTTTTATCCTAAAGGATAATCGTTTGAATTAGTTAGTTATTCTGATGTTGACTTTGGTGGATGTATGTTATATAGAAAAAGAACCTCTAAAACATGTCACCTTTTAGGTAAGTCACTAGTATCATGGTGTAGTAAGAAACAAAATTCTGTTGCATTATCTACTGCAAAAGTTGAATATATATCTGCTGGTAGTTGTTGTGCCAAAATTTTGTGGATGAAACACTCATTACTAGATTATGGATATCAATTAAGACATGTACCTATAAATTTTGAGAACACAAGTGCTATTGACATCTCAAAAAATTCTGTTTCACATTCTAGGACAAAGCACATTGATGTAATACATCACTTTTTGAGATATCATTATCAAAAAGGTGATATCACTTTGGATTTCATTGGTACTGAATATCAACTTGCTAATATATTCACTAAACCATTAAATTCTGAGAGAATGGAGTATATCATACATGAACTAGGCATGATAAATCTCAAATAGATATCTTACTTGTTACTGTTTGATATCTTACTGTGAGATACTTTACTGTTTCATGTTTGTAGTTTCTCAATTACTGTCTCTCATGTATACTGTCTCACCATAAAGTTTTATGTTCACAGTCTTACAGTTAGTACTGTGTACTTACTGTCTGACGTTTACTATCTCACCGTAATGACCTGTTACTGTCTCACCATAACGCACACTGAGAAGTTAGTTCATGGCCTCACCGTGAAGCTCGGTTACTGTCTCACCATAATGACCAGACACGGTCTCACCGTAAAAATTCTTCTTTTCTTTTTTTTAACCCTTATCATGGTAATTATCCTTTTCACCTTTTTTTAATTTCTTGCGTTTTTGTTTTTGAGACATTTGGTTTTCCTAAATGATAAAATAAAGGAAGTTTCACTCGGTTCTTCACTCGGGCTTTCTCCTATTCACTATTTTCGAACCCTTTCAATCTTGGAACCCTTTATCTCTCTCAAACATTCAGTGAATGCCCAGGATGAAACGTCCTTCATCTTTGACACCCGAGAAGCACAGCTCGAAGAAGAAGATGATTGCACCTAAGCTAGCCCTAGAATGAACTTTAAATCCGAATTTGGTAAATCACATAGTTGTACCTGAGAAAGAGATCTGCACCAAGGGGCTTCTATCTAGTAAATCTCTGGTTTTTAAAGCTTTGGAACAACAAGGCTAGTTAGAATGGTTCACGAAGGAAGATAGACCTATCTATCCTAGGTTAGTGGCTCAGTTTTACCAGTACGTACAGTTCTCATTCGATTCTGGTGATAGTTATTTGGTAAGAAGCTGGTTCAATGGCCAGAGATGCTCATTCTCTTCGAGGTTATGGGCTTCATGCCTTAGAATACCTCATGAATGCATATGTGAGGATTACTAGAGAGTACCTCCACCTTCAACCGACATCTTTGATTTAGAAGATGCTCTGAAAACCCTAATTAGAAATGGCACCCAGAGGAGGGCCATTGCTGGTGAATTAGATGGAGAAACAAGGATTCTGTCAAAGTTTATACAAAATTTGTTTTGTCCAAGAAAAGGTGATTTTGCTGTTTTAAAATATCAAGATGTATTTCTGATTCACCTCATGAAAAATGGTCATAAGGTCAACCTGTGCAAGTACATCATTCACCATATGTGTGAGCTAATTAAAGCCACATCCAAGTCAACCTCATTCTTTTACTCTTGTCTTATCTCAACCATTCTTGATGAAAAAATTTTGGTGGGAACTAATGAGGAAGTTTTAAAGGACTATGAGTTCTACTTCTCAAAAGTAACTATCAAAAGAATGAACATAAACTGGAATCCTTAAAAAAAGGAATGGGTAGAAGACAATGATAGAATTTATGAAAAATTCAATCTTGTGGATTATCCCTCAAGACCGAAAGACATATCCGATCCTGGTTTGGAACCAGATGAGATTGTTGAGTATTCTGAAGAAGAGGAAGAAGAAGCTGGAGTGTCCCCTAAGGAAGCTGTTTTTGAAGATTGGACTACTGTTCATCATGACATTCTTGAAGAAGAAGTTCATGTTCCTAAAGAAACTATTCCCGAGGCTGACACAAAGTCAGTTTCCAAAGAATTTGAGAAGCATTCAATGAAAGATCCTATAGAGGAAGAGCTACCTGCTATGCAAGAAGCCATTCCAGAGGAACTCCTAATGTAACAATCAGTTCATGAGATAACCCCTTCGGCTGAAGAACAAATGGAGCTAGTTTTTAAAATGGCTAGAAAGGAAATGGATGAGAATCCAAGAGATGATTATTTTGAATTAGACTGAGATCCTGAGATTCTATGTTCTGAGAAGGAATCACCTGTTGAGGGGGAGCAAACCCCAAATCTTGAGCTTATTAAAGCTTCACATCCAACTGAGTCAAGTCCTGTAGACACTCAGTATAAGTTCCCCAGTTTTTATGATGTGGGTGACTCTCAGAAGGTTTCAACAACTGGCCTTGATCTTTCTACCATGTTCTGATTGAAAACTATTTCTACCCAACAAGAACATATTTCCTTGGTAAATAAGGATGACCAAAAATAATTTGGTGCTACTCCCTTATCTAGAGTTGAGAAACTAATGAATACCCAACCTCTTCCAATAAGAAACTTAACTGAGAGAGATGCCTCGCTTTTAGTGAAAAATTTATTTGGAACATCCATCCAAAAATGGTTCATGAGATTCAAGAGGTAATAGTTGAAAATAAACAGCTCAGTGATGTAGTGAAGATTCTGAGAAGTATAGTTGAAGACATGCAGAGAGATTTGCATTCGAGATCTGAGCCTGTTGCTCCTCCTATAGAAACTGCTACTCCTCAAACCTTAGAGGCTGTTGTGTCTCAGATTCAACCCCATCTAGCTTCCCTAGATAAAAAGATTTCTGAAAGAAACAAACAAATTGTGAAGGAAATGAAAGGGCTTGTTGCAAATCTTAATAAACTCACTGTTGAGTATACTGGCTGGCTGTCTTCAAAAAGTGCTCAACCAACTAAAATCTCTTACCACAGTGGTCAATGCTTCTAATGCCTCTGTTCAATCCTCTACACCTTCTTTTGACAATGATCTTCTCAGAACTATAGTCAAAGAGGAACTTCAGAATGTATTCAGTGGCTTCAATGTGGCTTCTCTATCTAAAGTTGTCAAGAATAGTGATAGAGTTCTTGACCTAGTTCAAATTCACTCCAAAATTGCTAATGATGCTTAGCAAGAGATTACCAAGAATGTGGATTTCTATTTCAACAGAATCTTATCCAAGACTGATCTGACAAATCACTTCAAGTATCTTGTAGAAAATCTGTAGATTCCTCCTATGACTCAATCCTTCAAGAACCAAGTCCAGAAGCTCACTGAGATTACTCGATTGTTAGACAAATTTATGGATAATAAGAACGATTTTGAGAATGCCATGAAGTATGGTGTTGAGGTTATTATATACTTCATCAAACTCCTGAGGACCTACCTTCATGTGTAGAGTACAACTAATGTTGCTCGAGCGACTTCCATTCTCAGACCTAGGCTGCCTACCTTCACCTCTACCTCAACCACTATGTCTGTTGGCCAAGCACTGAGTCATATCAGGCCCGTGATTATTGATCAACATCTGCCTAGATCTTATACTACTCCTACTTTGGCTCCCTCAGTCTTTAAAGGCCATCCTTTACCCTCTTTCACCACCACCTCACTGCCTTCTTCTACTTCGACCTCTACCCCTATGGCTTCCTCTTCCACCACTACAGCTAAAGGCAAAGAGAAGGCCAGCCCATGAAGGTGAACAATGCTTATTTTTCTTTTTGATAGGAATGCTATTGATTTTTTATTAGTCTTTTTTTGTACTATCTCTTATTTTCTCTTAATGGAATATGCTTTTATGACCTCTCTTATTCTATCTTTTTTATAATCCCAAAAGGGGGAGACTATATGTTAGTTATACTTTCTATACGATAGCCATTAATCACTCTAATTGAATCCAATATACACCTTAACTTTACATGATTTGTGACCATCAAAAAGGGGGAGATTGTTGGACTCCTCATGTATTAATCATGTTTTAATGATCACAAATCTTATTCAACCTAGTTAACTCCTATAAATTTTATCCAATCATGTGTATTTAGGTTTAAAGTCTTCTCATGATTTAAGAAGACCCATTCAAGATCTTAATTGTTCTATATTCAGTTTACTTAATTTATACTATCCTTGATCTACTCTCATAATACCTTCTTTGACAAATGGTTAAGGTTAATCCAATATATTTTCATCATTAATTAAGTCTAAACACAGTTACATTGAAAAGTATGAGACACCGTGAGTCTGCCACTGGCTATGTCTATGAAGCAAGACACCGTGAAGCCAGACACCATGAAGCCAGACATCGTGAAGCAGACATTGTGAAGCAGACACTGTGAAGCAAGACACTGTGACCGCGATACACCGTGACCATGAGACACCGTGACCGCGATACACTATGACCATGAGACACTATGAAAATTAGACACCATGATCAATCTAGACACCATGTGAAGGAGACACTATTTCCATGACTTACTGTGACACTTTTTCCTAAACTATTTTGTTGTCTTTCAAATTAATTTCTAACGGTCATATTTGACGCTTTTAATGCACTGATATAATTGATGTTTCTTTGTAGACATATCATATGGCAGTATGAGGTACGAGGTGTAGAATACATGCAACCTGTCGGGTCCATCACGTGCATTCAAAGATAAAGGCGAAGGGTGGAAAAGACTCAATGTGCGTGAGAATACGAACGAAAAACAAGGCTTTGAGCATGATAACGAAGAACACTGCAGGAATTTCAAAAGGAAGGATTGTCACATGCATGCAAACCGAATCTGCTGAAGAACACACTAAGTATACTAGGATCCAGAGAACATCTTTACACTGTCAAATCTCATGAAGGATACAAGCTCTTGCGACACTCTGTTTTACCGATGAGGACTCGAACTATGCATCTGCTTCATCTCAGAAGTCCAAAGCTGCAAAGACAAACACTTAGACCATCTCTAAACCCATCTCCATATTTCTGATCTGTTGTGTATCTATTTATTACGTTTCGAGAAGAGTGTGTACTTATAGAACAACACACTCTGTCTCCTGCGTTAAACATAAGGATACAAGATATCCTTACTCAACCATTAATTTACTCTTGTGTATAACCATGAAAACTGTGGAAGAGGTCCCTGTGTGGCCTGGTATTTTTGTCTCTATGAAACTGTGGAAGAGGTCCCTGTGTGACCTGGAAAATCTGTGTACTGTTGTTAACCCTAATCCAGGGTGTGGATGAATGTTTATTTATATAAACTGCTTGGTGGCAGGTGATCACCAAGTAGAGTGGATTAGGTCTTATCTTGAGAATGAACCACTTGTTTTATATCCGTTGTGCTGCTAACTTTAGTTTTTTCTATTTTATTTCATTACTGTATAATCTGGAAATCTCTAATTTCACTTTGATAGTTAGTCTTGGAAAGAAGTTATAACCGGCTTGTATTAGTAGAATAACTTCAAAAGCAATATTAATAGACAAATTAATATTACTGAGAATTAATCAATCTTCTAAGAAGTTAATTAAATAGTCAAAATTTTATAACAGTATAACCTAGATTAATTGGGCTATATTCAATCTTTGGGGAAACCTTTTAGAAATATTTTTGAACATAAATTTTTATAGTTACTCAATTCACCCCTCCCCTCTTGAGTAATCTACCCTGACCAACAGTTAATTTTATAAAAATAAAAAAACACTTTGTTAAAAAAATTATCACAATGGTTCTTCAATCTCCCCCTTTGGATTTGTTGATAACCCTTTTTAACAACTTTTCCAAAGCTTAGAATATTTTTATAACTCAACGTTTTTAAACAAATCAAGTTTTTTTTTTTACTTTTATCATAACATATCCATTCTCAAAAGAGAGTTTCCTAACACCACCCTACTGGATAAAGTATTTTTTGAACGAATTTCCATCCTTTGGTGGTAAGAATTTTTTTTGGCCATGTAAAGATAAACTCCCACCTCACTTTTATCTTTTCCTCTCACCCTTTCTTTTTCTCTCCCCTAATTTATGATAACCGCAACTTCAGATTCATAAAATAAGTATAAGTAAAAACTTATTACAAAGTATAAATTTGTTACTTTCTCTCCCTCTTTATCAATATAATCCAAATCATGGCGAGGGTTCTTCCTTATGAGGTTTATAAAGATATGGGAGGAGCTGGACATGATGTTACAACCTCAATTCCACAAACCATTATTTCAACATTCCTTTTGTAAAGATATCAACAATATGATACATTGTTGAAATGTTTTCCTGTAAAACATATCCAACAGTAACTTTCTATTTTATAAAGTGAAACTTCATATCAATGTGTATTGATATTGTCATGACCCATACCCCGGGGCCAATGTCGTGAGTACCCCAATCCCACCTCCCATAGGCCAGAGGTTAGAGACTAGTATCAAGTAGGCATTTCCAAAAAAATGGAAGACATTTTCCTAAGTACATGTACACACACACTCACAACTCCAAGACACATATAATGGAAGGCGAATACACTAAGTAAACAAACACAAGGTATGACACTAGAAAATTGAAGGTAAACGGGTCTAGAATACGAGGCCAAATGAAACAGAAATTTAAAATTAAATGTCTCTGGAACTCCTCTGCAGAAAATCCTACCTGAAGGGTAGGTACAAATAACTTTCTGAAGCCGTAGAAGCGCATCCCGTCTGTCGGGTAACTCTAAGCACCACCATACCCCAGTCAACCAAAGAATCCATCAAAGCATCGATCTTCTGCATAAGAAACGACATGTGTGGATGAATCCCTTACTAGGGTGAGTGAAACAATACTTAGTAGGGACTCCAAACCAAAAATGTATACCACAAATCAATACACAAAGCAAACTACCAACGAGGTACATAAAGTGTAGCCTCTAAGAAGTACGGTCAAGAGAGTCACTATAGTCAGCTCGAATAGGTATAATCTAATGTATGAAAGGTAATACTATTAGTTATAAACATTGAAAACCTTGTACTGCTAAGGTACTCATCACTGATGAGTCACTTAGGCATGTTGGGTCACCTAGACCCTCTCATCACATAGGCCTTCTGGGTCACCAAGACCTACTCGTCACTGTGGCTTATTGGGTCACATAGACCTACTCGTTACTTAGGCATACTGGGTCACCTAGAACCACTCGTCACTTTGGCTTGTTGGTTCACCTACACCTTCTCACCACTTAGGTTTGCTGGGTCACCTAAACTAGCTTGTCATAGCGAGCTGCATGATTCCCACTCGTAGTGCGCTTGATTACAAGAGAATCTATACCTCAAGAAATCAGTAGTATATCAAATTCCATAAAACCCCACTTAGAGTATATTAAAAGGAACACCTCTTTGTGAGGGTCCCAACGCCATAAACATCTTGTCAATAGGACGTAAATTTTGGAAGATATGATCCTTTTAGTGAAAAGGGACCTGTTGGGTTCTGGTCCGGCCCGACCTGGCCATACCCACCCAACCTGACCTAGCTCGGGGTCCTCTGACCCGACCCACTGGGTAAAAACTGACTGGGCCTAGCCTGAAATGACTGGGCTCAACCTAGTCCACCGCACCAACTCGTCTCGCAGAAGCGGGAAGGTTTGTTCCGTCCAGGATGCGGCGGGCGCCGTGTCTCTGAACCACCCTGCGGGTTGTTGCGGGGTCTTGCCACCGTGATCCAGATGGACCACGTCTCTCCAGCTGCGTGATGTGGATCACTTCTACATCCGTTGAAGCCACCACCTTCTGGCGGTCTTTTCTCTCCACTCATGGCCGATGCCGTGGGCTTTTTCCACTGTAGCGGCATGCCGTCTCCCACACACAGCCACCGACGGTTTCTTCCATGAGCCACTAGACTCACCTCAATGGTCTGTTTTACGATCCATCAGCACCTACGGGATCCTTGGTTCATCTTTACCCCTTATGCATGCTCCAAAGCATCTTTTTCTTTCTGCTCTAGTGGTCTGACCACATTCAGGAATTCAAAACCTTCCGGAAAAAACTGACGTGACCGTAGGGGTCCATCGACAAAGAATGTAAGAACGGGGGGGGGGGTAGGAGAGAATACCAGGAACAAAAAAATGATCCAATACTTTTTTCACGTCGGCCTTATACCGTTCTTGTTATAATGATTACAACGAATGTAAATAAAGTTTATAATCACAAATATCTACTTCCAGTTATATTCCTGCAAAACAATTCCCAAACCTGCAAGAATGATTGACCTGTGGATCAACTTTTTAGTGATTTGATCTGCATTCTTCATTTAGAAGGGAAGAATGGTGAAATGTAATCACTTAGAAATAAACCCTTACCTGGTTTTGTATCGATCATTGACGAAGGGTGAGTCCTGAATTCGTCATTCGTCAATCCACTGATATCTGATCTGAATCTGTTCGTTGACCCATTGTTATTCTTCGTTCATCCTTCATCATCGATCATCGTTCACCAATGAATTCCCTCCAAAGATTTACAGAAAACTCTAAGATCCTCCCCTGATCCTGTATCTCAATTATTCAACTCAATGGAGGAAATGTGTTTCAGTGTTTCAGTTACATTGAGTCGCCACATCATTACATTGTTTCATTTATGAAATGAAACCGTGTTTCTGTTACGCTTGAGTTGCAGTGTCATTATGCTGTTTCATTATGAAATGAAATAGCTGGCTCAATATTTCATTCCAGTTATTTTTTTAATAAAATAAACTTTCTTATGTTTCATTTATTTTTATTCAAAACACCCAAAAATTAACTTTTACCCTCGAACCGTGTCAGTCGTGGTTAGGCCCCGCCTAAGGAAAGAACACCCTCACTAGCTCAACGGTACTCTCGGATTTCCAATCCGAGTTACCATTTATGAGTTATAAGATTTGAAAATAAAATATTCTTTATTTAATTATTTTATTTATGGTCACGTTCCAAAAACTACATTCCATTGTTGACCCGTGTCATGACTACCCCAAGCCCACCTCCCATAGGCCAGGGGTGGCGACTAGCGCCGATTAAAAATATCCCAAAAAAATGAGATAAATTTTCTTAAGTAACTATACACATGAACACAACTCCAAGCCACAGATGTTGGAAGGTGAACACACTAAGTAAATAAACACAAGGTATGATAGAAGAAAACTAAAGGTAAATGGGGTCAAGAATACAAGCCCAAATGAAAAAGAAAAGTAAAAGTAAAAGTATCTGGAACTCCTCCGTAGAAAACCCTACTTGAAGGGTAGGTACCAAAACAACTGTCTGAAGCTGCAGAAGCACATCTCGTCTGTCGGGTCACTCTAAGAACCAGCTGGCCCTGATCCACTAAGGACTCCATCAAAGAGTCGATCGTCTGCACAAGACACGGCACATGCAGGAAAATCCCATGCAGGGGTGAGTAAAACAATACTCATTAGGGACCCCAAACCACAAAGGTATACCAGAAATCAATTAAAAAACTATACTACCAAATAGGAACACGAATTATAGCCTTTACGAAGTACATTCTAGAGAGTCACTAGAGTCAGATCACACAGGTATAATCTAAAGTATCAAAAAATACTATCATTTGTAAACACTAAACACCTTGTACTGCTAAGTCAGTCATCCTTGATGAGTCACTTAAGCCCATTGGGTCACCTAGACCCTCTCCTTAATTAGGCCTGCTGGGTCACCCAGACCAGCTCGTAACCTTAGCCTGTTGGGTCACCTAGAACTGCCTGTCACATAGGTCTGTTGGTTCACCTAGACCCGCTCGTCACTTTGGCCTACTGGGTTACCTAGACCCGCTCGTCACTTAGGCCTGCTAGGTCACCTAGACTCACTCGTGAGAACCAGCAGCAGGATTCCCGCTCGTAGCGTGCTTGAATCCGAGAGAATATACTCATCAATCCATTATAAATATCTCAAATTCAATTAAAACCCACTTATATTATATCGAAACGACACCATCGTCGTAAGGATCCCAACACCGTAAAATGATCGTCAATCGAATATATGGTTTGGAAGATATAATCCTTTTAGTGAAAAGGGGTTGATTGGGTTCTGGTCCGGTCTGACCCGACCGGACCGACCAGACCTGGCTCGGGGTCGGCCAACCTGACCCAGTGGGTTGAACCATCCCTCTGGGCCCATCCTAACTCGGATGGGCCTGGCCCACTACACCGGCCTAGCCCGACCCACATAAGTATGCCAGTTTGTTCTGCCTGGGATGCAGCGGGCACCGCGTATCCAAACCACCCTGAGGGTCGCTACATGATCCTACCGCCACAGTCTAGATGTATCACATCTCTCCGGATACATGACGTAGCTCTCTTTTATGCCCACCAAATCCATTATCGGCGTGCGCCGCCTATCGTATGTGGCTGCCATTAGGTATTTCCGTGGGCCACCGGACTCTCCCTTGTGGTCCATTTTCTGATCCGTGAGCACCTTTGGGATCCTTGGGTCATCACCGTCACTATCACATGCTACAAAGAGTCTTTTCATCACTCCAGAGGTCCAGCCACATTTGGGACCTCCCAAAAAATCCCGATGCGACCACAAGGGTCCGTCTATGAAGAACGCAAGAACGGGGGGTAGGAGAGAATATCAGGAACACACAAAGAACGATCCAAGACTTTGTTCAAGTCATCCCTAGATATTTCTTTTTGGAAGGATTACAAAGAACATACATAAAAGGTAGAAATCAAAATGATCTACCTCCTATTAAATTCCTACAAAACAATTCCCAAACCCACAAGAATGATCAACCCACAGATCAACTTGTTAGTGAGTTGATCCGCATTCTTAATTTAGAAGGGAAGAATAGGGAAATATAATCACTTAAAAATAAACCCCTACCTAGGGTTGGGTCGATCGAATCCTACATTCTTTGTTCGTCAATCCACCAACATCTGATCCAAATCTGTTCATTGATCCATCGTCGTTCATCGTTCGTCATCACTCGTCATTCATCAACAAATTTCCTCTAGGGATTCTGAGAAAACTCCAGGATCCTCCCCTGATCCTTTTTCTCTGTTAATCAACCTAATGGAGGAAAAACGTTTCAACATTTCCATTACACTAAGTCACCATATCCTTATGCGTTTTCATTTATGAAATGAAACAGTGTTTATGTTACACTTGAGTTTCAGTATTGTTACGCTATTTAATTTATGAAATGAAAAATCTGGATCGATGTTGCATTGCAGAGAAACATTTTTGAAAAAAATAAAATTTCTTAAGTTTATTTTATTTTTCTTAAAAATGCCCAAAAATTAACTTTTACCCTCGACCCGCATCGGTCGAGGTTAGTCCCCACCTAAAGAAAGAACACCCTCATGAGCTCAACGATACTATCAGATTTCTAATCCGAGTTACCATTTATGAGTTATAGGATTTGAAAATAAAATAATCTTTATTTAATTATTTTATTTACGGTCACGTCCCAAAAACTAATTTTTGCAGTTGACCCGCGCTGGCCACTATTAGACTTCACCTAAGGAAAAAACCCCATTACGAACTTAATGGGGCTATCTGATTTTTAATCCAAGTCACCATTCATTAGTTATAAGGAATTGAAAAATAAAATAATTTTATTTAATAATTTTATTTACGGTTATTCCATTTTTGGGTTTTCTCACTGGAGGCTCATGACAGCTAAAGTTAAGTCGTGCCTAGCGTATAACCACCATCCTAGATGCAATGGTTCCCTATGATTTTTGATCTGGGAATCCATTTAAGAGTTATAAAACTTTTTCAGGAAAACCACTCATGCACTCTATTTAAAAACTTAACATTTTTAACGGTCCATTCCGGGCACACCATGCCTCAAAATCGTCCACCGTATCAGTACCTGGTCTTAGAATTTTTCCAAAAAGTTTCTAAAAATAAAACTAAGAAAATATGAGTCATTACATTATCTCAACCGTAAGGCTTTATTTCCCTGAAATCCAAACTAAGGGATTCCCAAACAGATGAGGGTATGAGCACAAACATGAGCCTCCCGCTCCCACGTGATCTCCTGGAGATTATTATGTTTCCAAAAATAACACACTAGAGAAATATATCTCCCATGGAGGTTCATCTCCTGTCAACCCTCAATCTCCACTAGAAACTCCACAAAATTTTCTTCGTCATCAACGTCCAACTCTCCCTAGTCAATGACATGTTATGGGTCATGTATTTATCTCTTCAGTTGGGATACATGGAAGGCATCGTGCACCATATATAAATGTGGTAGTAGATCTAAGAGGTATGCCACCTCACCCACTCTACGCAGTATCATAAAAGGTCTGATGAACCTCAGAGATAACTTACCACCCCAGCCAAATCTTTGTATCCCACATCGAAGAGAGACCCGAAGAAACACATGGTATCCCTACTCAAACATCAAGGGTCTTCATCACCTATCGACATATTAATTATGAAGGATCTGTGCAGTCTTCATCTACTCCTAGATGACCTATACCTTCTCTATAATATCATACCCTAAATTTGGGCCTATGAAAACTGACTCTCTAGGGTATGTCCATCAAAGTGGCGACCTACAGGGTCACTCATAAAAGGCCTCAAACGGTGACATACCGATGGTGGAGTGGTATCTATTGTTGTACACATACTCTACCATAGGTACGTGATCCTCCAAACTGCAGCCAAAATTGAGGATGTAAGCATGTAGAATATCCTCTAGGACCGGAATGGTCTACTCCATCTGGCCAACTTTCTGCAGTTGGAAAGCTGTGATCAAGTGCAGTTGAGTCCCAAAATCATCCTAGAATCCCTTCCAAAACTATGATAAAAAGTGTGCACCTTGATCTGAGAATATCATTGATTGGAATCATTGGAGTTGAACTATATACTTCATGCAGAGTCATCCTAATCTATCTATGTAACTATGTCCCCAAAAAGATAAGAAGTTACCAACATGGTGGGTTGGTCAATGATCACCCAGATGGTACCGTGTCCCCTGGACTCACATGATAAACCCGTCATTATGTCTATTGATATCCTTTATCACTTAATTCTTAGAACCCCAAGGAAGAAAAGATCAACCCATTATATGTATAGGGGCTTGACACGGTGTGTTGACAAATCAAAAAATTGATTAAACAAGTGCTCAGCTTTTATATCAATAGGTAATCCTAGCTTCAACCTATTTCCTCATCCCTGGTGTCTGCCTTGACACCCACATGCATATACTGATGCATATCATCACTCTAGGCATCCACTGCTACTACTGTACATCCTCTAAAAGGAATGAGGTGATCTCTACCTTTAGAATATCCATCAAAGGTATTCCATGTGGACAACTGAGCACTTAAATAGTCACAGTGGGTATCATTGATATGTGCCTCAACTACTAGAAATTTAGGCTACAGCTAAGGTTTGGAACCGTGGCTATAAGCCCAAAAAATGTGGCGATAGTTTATAGACATGGTTCATTGAACCATGGATGGTATTGGTGTGGAAATAGGGTTCAACCTATATCCACGCCAATGCTATCCACGGTTTGAAACAGTGGCTATATCCCTTTCCATTTCATAAAAAACCCACCCCCATACAGACCCCCCTGCACCCCTAGACAGCCCCCCTGTGCACCCCTGGATAAACCCCTTGCACCCTAGGCAAACCCCCCTGCACCCCTATAAAACCCCCTTGAACACCCCCATGCAGCCCTGGATAGACCCTCTGTGGACCCCTGGACAGACCCCACTTGCACCCTGGACAGACCCCACTTACACCCCTACAGAACCCCCTTGCACCCCTAGAGAGACCCCCCTTACACCTCGGGAAAGACCCCCTCCCCCCTGCACCCAGGACATACCCCCCCTGCACCCCTGGACAGACCCCCCATGCACCCCTGGACAGACCCCGTTGCACACTGGACATACCCCCTTGCACCCCTATAGAATCCCCTTGCACCCCTGGACAACCCCCCCCCCCCCTTTCACCCCGGACAGACCCCCCTTTCATCCCCTGCACACTCATTCCCCCTTTCACCCCTACAAATCCCCCCTTTAACCCCCCTTACACACCCCTTGAACCCCCCTACATACACCCCAATGTCCCCTTGCAGACCTGCACACCCCTTCTGGACACCCCCACTGCACCCCCCCTCCTAGACACCCCCCTGGACAGACCCCCCCTAGACAGACACCCTCCCTAAACAGTATCCCCCCACATCCTTGGGCAGACACCTCCCTTATACAGCCCCCACCCCCTAGACAGACACCTCCACATCCTTTGCACCCCCTGGTCTCCTTGCACACACCCCCACTGTACACCACTTGCCCCTGCTAGACACCCACTTGCACCCCCATGGATAGGCTCCCCTACACATCCCTTTCACCCCCGGTCCCCTTTCACACACCCCCTTTCACACCCTTGCACAACCCCAATGCACACCCCTTGTCCCCCTGGACACCCCCTACTGGACACCCCCCACCTTGAACCCCCCGGACAACACCCCCCCTGGACAGACACCCCCCACACCCCCACACCCCCCTGGTCCTCTTACACACCCCACTACACACCCCCACTTCACACCCCCACTGCACACCCCTTGCCCCATGCTGGACCCCCTTGCACCACCCCTGCTAAACACCCCCATGAACCCCCTAGACAACACCCCATACACATCCCTTGCACCCCCACACATCCCTTTCACCCCCGGTCCCACTTCACACCCCTTTCCCCCTTGCTAGACCCCCTTGCACCACCCCTGCTGGACCCCCACCCCCCTGGACAGCACCCCCCAAACAATAGCCCCCCTGGATAGAAGCCCCCCAACATATCCCTTGCACCTCCCAGTCCCCTTACACACCCCCACTGCACACCCCTTGCCCCCTAGACCCCCCTTGAACCACCCATGCTGGACACCCCCAACCTTGCACCCCATGGACAACAGCCCCCGCTACACATCCCCTACACCCCCGACCCCCTTGCACACACCCCCTTGCACACCCCTTGCCCCCTAGACCCCCTTGCACCACCCCTGCTGGACAACCCCCTTGCATACCCCCACTGCACACTTATGTTTTAGGGGTATTGGTGTGTACCCATAAAATAAAACAAAACCCTCTTAATATCTCAAAACCACAAGTAGCACCACAAAACAAAAAACAACGTTGGATACATAATGAATACAAGCAATTAGTTACATTATCTTATCCCCCAGGAGAAAGTTTTTTAGAAATTCAGGACCCGTACACTAATAATGATGTTTTTCACCAACAAGGTACCAGGTAATGAAAATTTTCTTCACTGAATTAACTAAAAATACATGAAGGTCACCATTGTTAGCCACATTAGATTCCACTTGATTAACTATATCAAGAAAAAAGGTCATCAAATAAATTTTCATCTTGATTTTAAATTTTACAAATCATGTGTGATGGGATATCTCCCATTTCATTAATTTCAGTTTTCATTCATAAAAACACAATATTCAAAGATAAATGATCAAAAGATCAATGGAATTACCAGAAGTTTGCTCCACAAACTTGATCAACTAAATTATTTCATCCTGTAAAATTGTACTTGAGATGTTTTATGAAATATCTCCAACGACCATTAATAAAGAATACATAGAATATAAGAACACGCATAATATTTGAATGATGTTTTTCTATAAAACATGTTGCAATGATGGAAGAACTAGCATAGCTGCAACACCTGGGCTTTTGAAACCTGCTAGCCCTCCACAAGTTCAGTTGAAGAAGCAGTTCTTAGGACCCTAAATTGAAGGTGAAAATGACAATGGTTATAAAGACATTACCTAAAAGATAAATTATTAAGCTACAAGTAACATAATGACACGTGATCTATAAATGGACACTGCTATATCAATAGAATAAAATGCTAAGATGGGCTATCGATAAATTCCCATTTTCTATATGAGAGTATACAAATCTGGTTATATGGTTAGATAAAAAGCTCCCAATGATCAAAGTTTGTAAAACTAACATTAAGTGATTGTGTGACCCTAGATGTCAAATATACTTAAAATTTATGAAAATAAATCAAATGTGTTGAACAATAAGGTTGGACCCTGAGCCAGAGCCATTTATATATTTGATTTATGAATCTCACATTGATTTTCTACTATGATGGAATTTTAAAAATACCTCTCTCTCTCTGTCTCGAGTCTAGCCATCCACTAAACCTAACCTGTCATGCTTCATGATGCCTTTGGCCACCAAACCCCAATTTCAGCCTCCGAGGCCACAACCTAGTCCAGTGACCACTTCCTCCTCACCCCCTCCTATATTCATGAAGCCTCTTCGAGGCACGCCCCTTCACCTAACCCCTGCACCATCCCACCAAACCACACCCCTGCACCAGCCCCCCTAACCCCCCTAAACTACCACCCCACCTCCCCCTGTACTAGCCTCCCCCCTAAACCCGTCCCCTCCCCCACAACCATTCCCTAACCCCCTCCCCCTACACCCCCAGCCCCCTAACTTGCACAAACCCCCCACCCCTCCCCCACCCCTTCCCCTGTACTAGCCTCCCCCATGAAACCAGTCCCCTCCCCCCAAAACCAGTCCCCTCCCCCCTACACCACCCCAGCCCCCTAACATGCACAACCCCATAACCCCCAAGCCTGAACCAACTCCCAACCCCCTACAACATCCCAACCTGTCCCCTGTACTAGCCTCCCCCCAAAACCAGCCCCTCCCCCACAACCATCCCCTAACCCCCCCTGAAACACCCCCAACCCCCTAGCAAACACCACCCCCCTAAATTTTTCAAAACAACAGTTCAACACATGTATTCTTATGTAAATACAATATAGAATAATGAATACTTGAATAATACCAATCCTGAAATGTATTACAATAAAATGAAATCTATACATATTGATTAAAAAATACAAACTCACAAGAACAAGACATTACATGGAATAGATTCAGATAAAAATTATAGCATCTTAACATGCTGAACAGAAACTAATATAACCATTTTGATTGACCCCAAATCAAAAATCATGATTAGTATGAGAAAAAAGATCAAATATAAGTGATCTCCAACAAAAACAATCAATATATAGCAGTAAAGAAATCATAAAAAGGACACTGATATTTTTATGTTCTTCACAGGATTGGAAAGAAAGAATAACCATAACTAGGTTTCTCTAAAAATAGTAGAAGAAAAGATGTTAACCTCATAGACCCTCAGTGGTGTTTCAATTCCACTTATTCACCTATTTATCATCATCAGTAACTCATATTTTTCCATCAAACCAGGTTTAGGTTTAACAACATATCAATTAAAAAGTTGAACTTGTACATACAGACAATCAAAAGTTGAAATTCCCCTTTTGAAGTCAGCAATAAAAACTATAGACCACAGGCTGCACAACACCCATTTTAAGCTCACTATTCTTGATAGGTAAATATTCAATTCAAAACAAATGAACTAAAATAGTGAAAAAATGAATGAGTTTGTTTTTCAACCCATACCTTGAGAAAAAAATTGAAGGTTCAAGATACAGTGAAAATATGAGGTGCAATGAGCATGCACCATCAAGTAATTGAAAGAGGATATAAACATGACTTATAATAAAACTTCATATAATTTGGAAAAGGAGTCACCATATGATCTATAAAGTGAAACAATACTCCATATAAAAAATCATTTTTCAACATCCTCTTTTTCCTCTCTTCCATAATTTAATGTGTTTCACTTCATCAACAAAAAAGTCTTCATATTCCTCTTGAACCAACCTAACAATCAAGTAAATAATCATTGTCCATCCCTCTGTCCTTGTTAATCAAATGAATATTCAACTAAGCATGATTATATGAAACAGAAATTTAAATCATTCTATCAGATAAGCATTAATAGATATTCTTCAATAATAATGTCCTTAAAAAAAGAATGAGTCCAAATGGATGATCAAAGTGCAGTATGAAAAACACCAGTGATTTTTAATTCAATAGGTAGATCTGATTAAGAACTCAAAACATGATTTCCACTAATTGTAAATCTAATCTGAAAATGGAATACAATAGAAAATTAAAAATACTACATTTTATGGTGAAAAGAGATAGGGAACCACAAGTTCATGGAAGGATATAATCATTCATTCTCCTCACACCTACACTAATATAACACTATTAATTTTAAAATAATGAAATAATAAAGAAGTGGAACCAAAAGTTCATGGAATAAATAAAATAAAAGTGAAAAATGATGAATATAATAAAGGGTTCCCTTATATAATTCTCTCATTAATTATATAATAATCTCTTATAAAATAAATTCACCCCCTAAATAATACCCTCGAATGACCCAAGATCTCAATACATTCACTCTCTCTTTAGTTTGTTAGGTTGGGTGGTGAAAAAAATAATTTTTGATACACTACTTTTACCTACCCATGGTAATTGAGAATGCTTAATCACTCCTTTATCTCCCCTCACACCCCTGCATCATATTATAAATGAATGAAAATTGTGGTAGTATTATGTTTAAACCAAATTAATAGATAAAACCATGATAAAATTTAAAGGCGCATGGATAATAATCTACTACTCATATGTAAACAACCTAATTTCATGAAAATCATACTAGAGAAATGAAAATACAAATTCATTTAAATCCATGGATTTTTGTGGGGGATGTCTCCTCAACCACACCATATTAGTCTAAACATCGTCACCACATAAAACAATTAACTAATCAAAAACCATTATGAAATATTATAATTTTGGTCAAGATAAATCTATTAATAAGTGGTAATGAGGTTATTTATCTAATGGCCACATCAAGGCTATCTTCCACCTATTATTTCAGTGGAGATAGATCAATCTCATTATTCATTGGATGGGTTACATGTGTCTATCTTTGAGGGGTTTTATGTCTTTATCTAAAATCTTGAATCTCCTATATTTTCTTGACACTCTCCCATAAACAATACAATAATATTTTGTAAAATCTTTCAAAGATGTCAATTTTATCTCTTTTGAATAGAGAAAATCATTGTTCTCCAGATTTTAACACCCTTAAAAAATTTCCCCATGTTCCTCTTATTGAATTTTAACTTCCCCTAACCAATTCACTCATTATCCATCTATGATTTTTCAGTTTCTAATATTGGTTATTTGGATTTTTCCTATGATTTTTAATACTCTAATGGTTTAAGAATCAATGGTTTATGTTTTAAAATAGTTTTCCCAGTCTTGGGAACAGGTAAAACATTGAGTTGTTCATGAGAGGTTTGTGAGTAACAAGATTCTTCTAAGATATTGATAAATGGTAAACCTAAGTTGGAATGGGTTTCATAGCCATTTAAATGTTTTATATATCTAATCTCAATGATGAAAATTGATAATTCATTTTCAATAATTTTTTTTAAAATTATTATAATAATTTATATGGAAAATATTGGATTTGATGTAGACACAAGGATGCCTACTATACCACTAGGGTACAATGAGAGGTGACTCATAAGACCCATAAATGGGGATATCAGTAGCTTAAAAAATCTTTCAACACATATATTTTTTTTTTAGTTTTTCATGATGAAAGGGAGTGTTCTAAACAAAAAGATCCTCATAAGTATCAAACATCAGAATAATTTCCTCAATGGTCATAGAAGAAGATAAAATGGTATGAGAATAAAAATGTATCTAATGATTCTTTGAATGATATATACATTCCCAATTTTTGGTTTTTGGGTAGAAGATGTACCTCACACAAGAAGTGAAATAAAAATATTATTATAGATATCAAATATGATAAAGGTGGATTTCTTATGTTTTCCAGTGATAAATGAATCGTGATCCAAAAACTATTTTTTAAAATAAATCAAAGAGTTATGAGAATGTAAAAACCAAGTTCAGAAAAGAATCAAATAAAGGGGAAGACAAAAAACTCCCACACCTGGATTTATGTCAGCCTGTAATAGTGAATATCGGGAGAATCTGCGATGACCAGCTTTCCCCCCTCACCTGGAAGTGATCTGAGACCTGTGAACAAATTAACCTCTTATTCATAATTCACCTTTGAACATAGATAGTCCGCCACTGTTTTCCTTTCATTCCAAGTATGAAGAACCTCCAGGTTGTTTTTCATAAACATTTTTCTTCTGAGTATGATGTATTTAGTAGTCCATGGTGTGAGACTGCATCCGATAAGGGAATTTAAGACCATTAGAGAATCTGTCTCAATGGAATTAAGAGCGATATGCTTCTACCTTCAAATAGTGAGACTGCTGTGCAGAGCATTAGCCTTGGCATGTAGCAAATCTAGAGTTCCTAAATGAATTGAGAATGAAAACATAACTGATCCTCAAGAATTCTTGACAACACCCCCTCTCATGTAACCCAAAATACAAGAACTATATGTGTTTATATTCAAACTCAAATTGTGCAGAAGATGTTGGATCCATCTTCCCATATTTTCACTGCCTGCACTAATGGGTCTATGAGTGACTTTGATAAATGGTCTCATAGGAAGGGAAGTGGTGTTTTCCTTACATAATCATATCATATCGATCAAAATGATCCTCTTGTAAGGATACATTCATTTTTTAAAACCTATGTTTCCCTTTAAAGCACCGGGGATGAGGGATCCGCGGTGATAGAGGTCGTTGGGGAGGAGGACGCCACAGCGAGAGAGGTCTTCGGGGAGGAGGGCGCCACTGTGAGAGAGTTCGTCGGGGAGGAGGGAACCATTGTGAGAGAGTTCGTCAGGGAGGAGGGCACCGCTGTGGGAGACCGCTATATGGTGAGATCGTCGGGGAGATCGTCGGGAGGAGGAGACGTCGTCAGGGAGGAGGGCTGCACGGTGATAGGGTTATAGATCAGGGGAGGAGGAGGAGCCAAATACATATTTAAAAAACAACACCCACGATGTAAAATTGATTTAGCCATGGAGTTTGAATTAAACCATGGAAATAAAAAAGCTATAGCCACAAACCTATAAAAATGTGGATATAGTTCTCTGGCTATAGGTCTGTGTCTATAACTTACATTTATAGTAGTGCTCCCTAACACACATTAAGAGTGGAGGGGTAACAGCCACCAATTTTAGGTAAGCTGCATCATCTCTTACCAAGAAGGGTAACTGTAATGAGGCTAAATGCTCTGTTTCCTTATTCAATAACTACGAACTTGATCTCCTGCTGAGGGAATCCACTACCATGTTTCCCTTACTAGGAGTATAGACTACTTCTAAGTTATAGTCCTGGAATAAATCCAACCATTTCCTCTGTCTCATGTTCAAATCCTTATGATAGAAGATATAATTGAGACTCTTATTGTTAGAGTAGACAAAAAAATGTTTTCCCATAAGGTAGTGTCACCACATCTTCAATGCAAAGACTACCACAGCCAAATCAAGGTTGTGGCTCAAATATTTCTTCACATGTGGTCTCAAATACTGAGAACCATATCTCCCCTTAAGATGATTGAAGTGATCATATATCCTTGGTAGTGGATAATTTTTCTTCACGGTCACCTGATTCAAGTGCCAAAAGTCCACAAATAACCTCAAGCACTCGTCTTCCTTCTTGGAAAACAATACTGGGGCTACCTATAGTGAAACACTAGGTCTCATGAATCCCTTCCTATGCATGTCATCCAACTGTACCCTCAATTCACGAAGCTCTACGGGATCCATCCGATATGTCTATATTGATATCAGCGTCATCCTAGGGTACAAGTCAATACAGAAGTCTTCCTTCCTGTGAAGAGGTAGTCCTGGAACATCTTCTAGAAGGATTTCTTCATTCTCATCTACCACTATAGGAAACTAAGTACTCATATCATCCATTTCATCAAGGGTCATACTAGCCAACTAAAGAGTGATTGGTTGCACCCTCATATACATGATTATATCCCATGCTTCCTGGGTTTCATTTTTCACCATCTAAGGAAAACCCAATTCCCTTGCTATGGAAATACAGTATCCTTTTTCCAAAAATAGTAAATTTGAGCATGAACTGTGGATGACCAGTCCATACCCAAACTAATTTCATAAGGTCTCGACACTGCTACCAAGAGTTTCCAACTAAAACTCTCAACTCAAGGGTCAGATCACACCATTGGCGTAAGTGTGATTATCGAGTCACCTCCTATAGGTATCTCCATATGTAAGGGTCAAGTTAACGGTTTAATAGGAAACTCTAGGTCTTTAAATAGATCCGTGACAATAAGGAATGATTAAAAACTATGTATATTAATACGAAAACTAAGAGTATACATAGACCGTAACTCAAATAATTCCTGGAGCCCTTGGGTCATATGCCTTGACCGCATGTAGCTACCCCCTTCTCTTGTACTCCAGCTCACTGAGCTTGGTCTAGACCACATTGGGGTTGGGGTTGTGGCATTTCAAAATGTATACCACCTCCTATTGATCCCCTGAGTGCTTTTCCATGTTTTCCACCCTATAAATCCATATATTCCTATCACTATCTCTGCCTCGATGGACCAACCACCATTTCCATGTCGTCACCCCGATGAGATGGAAAATATCTAGCAAGAGTCCATCAACTATCTCATGAAAAGAATTTCCTCTCTCTAGGACAATTGGAATCACCCTATAAACTATAGATCCTCTATCCTGGGACCTACTCTTGGAATGTCTCACACACCTAAGTCTCTAAGACTGACGTCGACTTCTTGATTCTGATTTCTCTACTCCTTCTTTCCCACTACTGACATCCACTAGCTGTATCTTCTCATCCACGGTACTTTCAACCACAAAGGTTCACTCTAGCACCTTAGAATAAGTAAGAGTGCATAGAGTAATAGCACTGGCTCGGATATCCCTTAACACAACTCGCTCAGAGGTTCGATCCCTTAATAAATGGTCGAATCATATTCATCAAGTACCTGGAAAAGCCATTATGCCTCGATGAATACTCATCTACCAACACATTGTCCTGCCGAAGATGTAGAAGATCTTGGGCACACATAAACCTTAGATTTTTTGGAGAGATACCCTTCCTTGAGAAAGGTTCTAAAGATCAGTCCATGGATGAGTCACCTCATCGTAATATAGGTTAATCTAAAACTCGCCATCGACTTTCTGAGCCACATAGAAGTCTCACTTACAGGATGACTATATGATCCAATAGTGTTCTGACTAGATGTAAAACTTGATCACCACCTTAAGCCATTCCTTATCCTCCTATGAGTCAGGATCACATCGAAACCTGAGCGGTCTCTATCACTAAAACTCGTGAAGTGTGATCAGCCTACGCATCTCATCCATTGGTACTATGAGTACCATGTGCTACTCCACAGGTGGTGGTATATATGGTACACCACCTGGTGGTACTGTCTCTAGTACAAACCCCCATACCCATCTCGTCACCCCACATATCATCCTCCTGATCATGTGGTGGAATCCTGGCTGGCTATCTACGTGGAAGCATCGTAAAAAAACAATATGTACCACAATCAATAGAGTATACCTAGGGAGATAACTCGACAAGGACATGGAAAACTCAACCCATTCCTCTATGATTCATGTACCATAATTTTTTCCTACAACTAGTGTTTTCACATACCAATTTGAAAAGTAGAATTCAGGGTTCTAATGTATGGATATGTCGGCCGCCGCACCAACACTGGATTCCCTATCCTGAAATAAAAACTTTCTTAACACTATTTACCCAAACCCAACTCATAGACTTTGGGTTCTTAGGGTAGAAAAAACCTCCTATGATACCACTATATCATGACCCATCCCCCAGGGCCCATACTGTGACTACCCCAAGCTCGCCTCCCAAAGGCCAAGGGCTAGAGAATAGCACCATGTAGGCATATCCCAAACAAATGGGAGGCATTTCCCTGAGTACCTATACACACACTCACAACTCCAAGATATAGAATCTAGAAGGTTAATACAATAATTAAAAAAAACCCAAGGTACGATAGTAGAAAATTAAAGGTAAAAAAATCCATAATACAAGACCAAATGAAGCAGAAAAGTAAAAGTACAAGTCTCTAGAACTCCTCCATATAAATCCTTACCTGAAGGGTTGGTACAGAAATAGTTTTCTGAAACCATAGAAGAACATATCATCTATCGTGTCACTATAAGAACCACCTAGCCTCGGTCCACTAAGGACTCCATCAAAGCGTCAATCGTCTGGATAAGACACGACACATGCAGATGAAGCCCGTGCAGGGGTGAGTAAAACAATACTAATCTAGGAACCCAAACCACAAATGTAAACACAAATAAATACACAAAGAAGAATACCAAAGAGGTATATGAAGTGTATTGTACAGTCAAGAGAGTCACTAGAGTCATCTCACATAGGTTTAGTCTAAAGTATGAAAAGCAAGGATATCGGTCATAAAGAGTGAACACGTTGTACTACTGTGGCACTAATCATTGATGAGGCCCGCTGGGTCACCTAGACCCACTCATCACTTAGGTCGGCTGGGTCACCTAGACCTGCTCGTCACTTTGTTCTGCTGGGTCACCTAGACTCCCTAGTCACATATACATGCTGGCTCACCTAGACCCACCTGTCACTTTGTCTTGCTGGGTCACCTAGACCCACCCATCACCTAGGCCTCCTAGGTCACCTAGACCCGCTCCTCACAACTAGCTGCAAGATTCCCTCTTAGAGCTCACTTGATTCTAGGAGAATCTAATATTCAAGCCACCAGTCGTATATCAGCTTACATTAAAAACCACATAGAGTATATCAAACGGACCACCTCATCGCGAGGGTCGCAATGCTGCAAACAACTTTTCAATTGGACGTACAATTTAAAAGATATGAGCCTTTTAGTGAAAAGCGGTCGGTTGGGTCCGGGTCCGATCCGACCCGGCTTAGGGTCCGCCGACTCGACCCGTAGGGTTGACTCAGCCCATTAGGCAGGTCCCGAACTAGCTGGGCCTAGCCCACTATGCAGACCCACCCTGAACCAGCTGGGCTCGGCCTGGTCCACCACATCGGCCCAGCCTACAGCCACACCATGGGTCACCACGGTGTCCTGCCACCATGGTCTAGCTAGACCGCCGCTCTCCAACCGCGTGACACGGCTCACTACCTCATCCACTTAAGCCACTGCTGGCCGCTTATCAACAGCCTCTGCTCGTCGCCCACGGCCGATACTGCAGGCTTCTTCCACCACCACGGCATGCCACCAGCGGGTTCTTCTGTGGGCCACTGGACTCGTCCTTATGGTCCTTTTTATGAACTGTGATCACTTTTAGGATCCTAGGGGCGTCATCATCACTACTGCATGCTCCAAAGCATCTTGTTTTTGTTTTGGGGGTTCTTCCACATTCCAGACCTCCAAAAAAATCCCGACGTGACCACTGGGGTCTATCGGTGAACAACACAAGAACATGGAGTAGGATAGAGTACTAGGAACACCCAAAGAATGACACAAGCCTTTGTTCCTATCGACCTTAGATCATTATTGTTAGAAGGATTATAGAGAACGTAAATAAATGTAGTAATCATAAAGATCTATTTTACATTAAATTCCTACAAAACAATTCCCAACCCCACAAGAATTATTGACCTACAGATCAACTTATTAGTGAGTTGATCTACATTATTTTTTTAGAAGGGAAGAATAGAGAAAAATAATCACTTAGAAATAAAACCCTACCTGGGTTTGGATATATCTTCAACAAAGGCTGAGTCCTATGTTCATTGTTCGTCAATATGCCAACGTTTGATTAGAATCTGTCCATTGATCTATCGTCAATAGTGATTCATCACTACTCATTGTTTGCCAATGAATTTCCTCCAAGGATTCAGATTAATCTTCAGGATCCTCCCCTGATCCTGTATCTATGTCAATCAAATTAATGGATGAAATGAATTTCATAATTTCTGTTACGCTGAGTCACTACATCATTACACTGTTTCATTTTTGAAATGAAGTAGAGTTTCTATTATGATTGAGTTGCAGTATCATTATGTAGTTTCATCTATGAAATGAAACAACTGGCTTGAATTTTCACTATAGTGAAATATTTTTGAATAAAATAAACATTATTAATTTTATTTTATTAAAACTCACAAAAATTAACTTTTACCCTCAACCCATGTCGGTCGAGGTTAGGCCCCACCAAAGGAAAGCACACCATAACGAGCTCAACGGTACTATAAAATTTCAATTTTGATTTACCATTTATGATTTATAGGATTTAAAAATAAAATAATATTTATTTAATTATTTTATTTATGGTCACGTCCCAAAAACTACTTTCCATAGCTGACCTGCGTCGACCAATGTTAGGATCCGCCTAAGGAAAAAACCCCATTATGAACTCAACGATTGTATCAAATTTTCAATCAGAGTCACCATTCATTAGTTATAAATATTTGAAAAATAAAATAATTTTATTTAATAATTTTATTTATAGTTATGCAATTTTCAGGTTTTATCACTAGAGTCCCTCACCGACTAAAGTAAAGTCGTGCCTCGGGTGAACCCACTTCCCTTAACACAATGGTGCGCTCATATTTATTGTATGTGTACCCGTTTAAGAGTTATAACAATTTCTCAAGAAAAACACTTGTGCATGTTATTTAAAAACATAACATTTTTTTGATGGTCCATTCTGGGAACACCGGACCATGGAATAACACGCCATCTCAGCGCCTATCCTTGGAATTTTCCCAAAAAATTTCTAAAAACAAAAATGGGAAAATTCGAGTCATTACAGATCTTGAATGTTGTACAGGATACTTAGAAAATCTATTGCAATATTATTGTCATGAAATATCTTCAATGGTTCAGAAACATTTACTTTCAAATATTACAGTTAAACTTTAATCCACAATATTTGAGTACAATCCTGAGTAGATACAATATATTCGGATTCAGATATGCTCAAAGTTACTGAATTTTGTTTCTTACTATGAAAACTCACACAAAATTCACCTGAGAAGAATGTTCCTCCTGAGGTAGATTTTCTATCATTATAATCTCTAGCCCAATCGGCATTAGTATAACCCTAAAACTTAATCTCAAAATTTCTTTTGTATAACAACCCATGTAAATTTTTTCCTTTAACATATCCCAAAATTAACTTTGTTTCTAGCATATGTGATTCTTTTGGATTACTTTGATACCTATCAAAAAAATTAATATCATAAACAATATTATACATTGAGGATATAAGGTAAAGTATACTTCCTATAAGCTTCTGAAAATATTTCCAATTCAAACTTTTTCCAGACTCATCTTTACTCAACTTTGTACTCACAGATATAGGATTAGTAACTTCTTGGAATTCTTCCATACAAAACTTCTTTAAAAATTACCTGGAATACTTTTCTTGAGATAAGAAAATGTATTTTTATTTTTGTTGAACATGTAAGCTAAGGAAGAATGTTAATTCTCCGAACATTGACATTTCAAAATTCTTCTTCATTTATTCAAAAAAAGTTTTACAAATATCTTCTCTATCACCAAAATAAATTATATTATCTATATAAACAATTACAATTAGAGATCCAAAGAAATCATCTTTCACATATAAGTTTCTATCACCTTTTACTTTAGAAAAATTTATCATTCTCAAAAAATTGTAAAGTTTTTAATACTAAGAACGTGGCTCTTGTTTCAACCCATACAATTTTTTTAGTTTACAAACTTCATTTTCAATCTCATAAAGTAGAAAACCACAAGGTTGTTTAATTTAAACTTCTTCCTCAATATCACCATTTAAAAAAGATGAAATTACATCCATCACTTTATAATTCTAATGTGTTTCCACTGAAATAAAAATTCTAATAGTTTATAATCTTGAAAATGGGGCAAAAGTTTCTTTAAAATCCACACCTTCCACCAGTTCGTAGCCTTTAAAAATAAGCATGGATTTGTTTCCTAAAACTTCTCCATGTTCATTTAACCTATTTTTGTAAACCCACTTAGTTCCAATAAATTTTTTATTTTTTGGCTGTGAAACAAGTTCCAATGTTTCATTTGTCTCAATCTAATCCAACTCTTAATTAATAGCATCCACCCATTTTTTGTGTTTAATATATTATGAAAATGATTCTGGTTCAACTTTTAATATAAGTGAAGTCTGATTATCTAATCTTAACATTCTTCTTGTCTGAACTGAAGCCTTCTGATTTCCATTAATTTTTTCTGGATTAACATGTCTTTGTAAAGTATTAAATTTCAAAGTTTATTTCCCAACTAAACTTTCCTTATCATACGAATTTTCTGAATCTTAAAAAAGATATTTTGACATACATTCACTATTATTGGAAATCTCCAATTTATACTCCTTAGTATTATCAATAAATTTTATTAAGGAAATTTAGTTTTCAATAAATTTCACATCATACGAGTCCATTAACTTTTGTAAATGTTTTTTATAACATTTGAAACTTCTTTCATTTGGTGAATAACCCATAAAAGTTCCTTCCTTAGCTTTATCATTAATCTTTCACAGATTTAGATTTTTTATTCTGTGTAAAAGTCGACTTCTAAAAAATTTAATGTATTTAAATGATGGTTTTTTATTATACCATATTTCATAAAGAGACATGTTGGTTTATAGTCTCAACAATAATCTATTTTGAACATGTACAATAGTACAAACAACTTCTCTCCAATAGAATTTTGAATGTTTTTATTTTTCTAACATACATCTTCCCATTTCCACCAAGCTTCTATTATTTCATTCTACTACTCTATTTTTTTATGGAATATAGGGATAACTATACTGGTGTTTGATACCATTATTTCTTAGATGATTTTCAAAAGTATTACTTGTGAATTCGGTACCTCATATGTTTCCCAATTGGTTTATGGAAACCCCCATTTCTTTCTCAACGTATTTTCAGAAGAATTTAAAATTTTCAATAGACTTTAACTCATTCTTCATAAAAATGATGTTTTTCATCTGATTTAAATCATCAATAAAAGTGATAAAGTATAAATATTTTTTTATTGATGTCTCATCAGATCACATAAATCATAATGAATAAGCTCAAGTGTTCTGGTAGATTGAATCTCAACTATTTTAGGAATTTTGTTAGTCATCTCACCTTTTGGAAAGTTACACAAACATCTTCTTCTCTTCTTTCCAATTTTGGAAAGTTTTGAATTAAATCAACTTTAGAAAGTTTGTTCATACTTTTCTATTCAAGGTTCCCAAGTATTCAGTGCCACAATTTTATTTCATCTTTAACACTCAAGTAACATGAGTTGTTGAATTATTCTATTTGAAAGAGATTTCCACTGGTTCTTTGTCCTTTTGTAATAACTCTTCCATATTTCACACTTTTTATGATATAAAAGTATTTTCTAAGAAAATTTATTTTCCATAATCACAAATTTGACTTAAACTAATAAAGTTATGTTTTAGCCCATCAACAAATAAAAATACTTAGATTTCAACTTTTCTGCTTAAATCTCATCCATTTCGATTCCTCTATTTTTTAAGGAACTGTCATTTCCAAATATAAATACTCATCCATCAGGAATTTAAAAGTGTTTCAATATTTTTATATCACCTATCATATGTGAAAAACAACCACTATCAAGTACCCATGGTTTGTTCCTTTTGCTTGATTTCAAATTGTCTCAAAAAAATCTATTTCCTTAACTTTCTTCTTTTTATTTTCTTTTTCTTTTCTACCATAAGAAACCTGTTCCGGAAGGAGTGTCATAAATATTTCATCACGATGGACATCCTGATCACATCTTCAATAAAATTCTTAAAAAAATTCAAATTGATTCTTTTTTGAAAGTTTCTAACATCTTGATAATTCACCTTTTCATGTTTTTGTATGTTAGAAAAGTTACTCACTCTATATTCACTATTTCATCCACTTTGCTCAAACCTTATTTCAAGTAGATATATGTTGTTCCAAAAAATATAATCTCTATTCCCATAGATTCCACAACACCAGAAATATCCATCAAATCTTGATTTTATATTCAAGAGAGATCTTTATCTATAGAAAATTTGTTAAGGTTGGTAACTTCTTTCAGCTCTAATATACTCAGGACATATACCATCTTTTATTTTTAGTGAATTTTATACTTTTATAGATTTGATATGTTTCTCACAAGATTTATCCACCCAATATTTCCTAATAATTTTTCCAAAAAATTATATGTTTGAAGAATCAAATGAAACACTATTTTTGGTGGGTGGGAATTTTTCCTGATTCTTGATTTGAGATTTCTCAGCAACTTTAAAAGTCTCAACTATTACTTCTGAGGTTTTTTTGAAGTTTTAATTTATATTCCTCAAGGTATTTTTTGAATTAAGATGTTTTGATTGAAACTTGTTAACTTATTCTTACTTATCTTCCATCTTCTTACTAAGATCTTTAATCATATTTTCCTGTTCATCAATTCTTAGTTCGTAACTTAAGATCTCCTGAATGTATTTATCTTCCTACTTGATGACATCATTTCTTCCATTAGAAACTTCTTCACAATATTTCTTCATTACTCTAAATTATTTTTTGAGGGTTTTGTTTTTCTCAAGACTTGCAACAAGTTGTGTTCTGAGTTGATACTCTCTATAATATTCTTCAACACCTTCTTCACTATTTGATGAATATTTTTTTTTCTCAACTTTTATAATGAAGGTTATAAAATTTTCTAAGCTTTCATCTTCAGAAGAATTGTTATTAGTTGATTATAATCTGACTTTCTTACTCAAAACACTTTTTTTATATCCAATAACCTTATTCTATTATTTTTTGGATGACTTTTATTATTTAACATTTTTGTTCCACTTCTTCCATCATGGTTTTTCATCAGAATCATATTAATATCCACCACTTTTCTTTTTGGGGGAATTCATAGAAAAGAGTCCAATTCCACAACACTCAAAAACATTTGAGATGAATTTTACCTCCATACTTTCCTATTCCTCTTTGATAGTTCTTGGATATAAGGTACATAATTTTATCATTCAACTCATCATCCACATTACCTTTAGAGTCACAAGGATCAACATCTTCGACATCTTGAATTTTCAACTTTCTTATAGATTCAAAATCAATTTCATCTTTAATCTTCTTTTTAAACGTTGTATATTTTCTCATTTCATAAGAAATAATAAAGTTATGAAATTAATCAAGAGATAAATCACCCTTATCTTCTAAAGATGAAATTTTAGAATCAAACATATCTAGAAAGTTTCTCAAAAGTTTCTCCACAATTGTAGAATCTTACAAGAAATCTCTGAATCCTCTGATGTTGTAAACAATTTCATTTACTCTGGTGAAGTATTCATCAATAGTTTCTTCATATCTCATTCTGATGTCTTCATTCTTACTACAACATATTTGTAGATTTTCTTCCTTCACTTTAGTATTCTCTTCGAAAATACATTCCATCTTTTCTCACATACTTTTTGATGTATTGAGACCCATCACCTTCTGATAAACATTATATGATAAAGACACAAAGATCTCATTTCTATCATTTCAATCAACTTCTATATTTATATTATCAATAAATTGCATAGGATAATCTTTCTAAATAGGTGGAAAACCAATAGTTACAACATCAAAAACTTCCCAGACAAGAGATAAGAGATAAGGAATCATCAAAATTTTCACCCATAATATTTTTTTCCATCAAACACATGAATTCCTCTATTGATGATAGAATTAATATTATCCACGATACAGATTAAAGAAGGGAACTTATCTATGAAACAATTTGAAGTTCCAGAGTATCAAATAACAATTGATGGGGGGGTTGAATTAGTTGTTTACTTATATAAGTTTCAACACTTTTTAAAAAATTAACCCCTTCAACCTGTTAAGTTATATTTACTTATAATGTTTTTATAAATACTCATGCCTGAAAATTTAGTATATCAACTAAATAATAAAATATTTACATGGTTCGAACTTAGTTTGAGAACCTATATCCTTATCATATTCACTCTAGTGGGTTTATGGAAATTCACTATTATGAAGAAGTGAATACAACATATGCCAACTACCATTAGAGACCTTCTATATCCCAATAGGAAATATTATACTGACAATAATAAAGTTACAATGTTTTCTTATAAGATAATTGATCCAAACAAAAGAGTAGAGAGTTTATTGAAACTTCTCCATAATTGCTCAGTCCAAATTCTCAGTCTAATTTAGCTACATATGATTTTCTCAATCTTATAAGTCTAGGTCCGATGAAATATATCCAATAAAATCAATACAATTATCCCTTTCTCAAACTCTTCTTCTCAAAATCTATTCATAAAATCAATATGATCTTTCTTGGTCTGACTGAATCAATATGATCTTCTCAATATGATCTTTCTCAATCTAGTAAACAAAATTTTAGCTATCTGATCCTCCTCATGAGATCTCTGTTCTGAAATAATTTTAACTTGATTTATTCAGTGATCCACCTTTTCTTCTTAAGTGAAAGTTAAAAATAAACAAATTATCTGAAAAATTATTTATAGGAAACTCAGAAAACAAAAGTAGGAAACTTAAAAACTTTACCAGCTTCCTCAAATTTTAAAACTCTGAAAATCTCTTGCATTTAAGCGTCAACTTTCACTTTTAAAATCCTCTTTATATTTCTCTGATATTTATGAAAAATATAATTTCAACTTTCACCGCTTCAACTCTTCATAAAACTTATATAATCTTATTTTTTATTATTCTTTTTAATCATCTCATTATAGTTTGTATTTATTTCTTAGTTTATTATGATCTGTTTCCTTCTCAGATCATTACGAATTTATTTCCTTCTCGGATCATTAAAAATCTATTTCCTTATCATCTAATTATGAATCCATTTCCTCCTCAACTCATTATGAATCTATTTCTTTCTCAATTCATTATGAGTCTATTTCTTTATCAGCTCAGTAATAATATGTTTCCTTCTCAGCTCATTATGAATTTTTTTTCTTTCTCAGATCATTAAGATTTTTGTTTCTTTATCAGCTCATTATGCTTTTTGTTTATTTATTATCTCATTATGATGGAATCCCCATTATGATATAAATCTCATTATGATTATTTCTCCATAATTATGGAAATAATTCAATGACGAATCCACTTAGCAACTTTGAACTTCTTCAAACATTATCATCTTCATACATTATTCTTATTTATTAAAGATTCTTCCTCCGATGGATATTTCATAATGGTGGAATCCCCATTACGGTGGATTCATCATTACAATTAAGTGTATCTAATGATAAATCCACTCAACAACGTTGAAAATTCTCAAATTTCCTTAGCTATTACTCCTTAACAAAATTTGTCTTGATTTATGGAATTGATACAACATTACAATTCCTCCATTTAATCAAAAGTATTTTATCATGATAGTTTTAATGATTTGTTATAAATTCATGAATAGAAGAGCATCATTTGATTTAGTTTAAAAATTATTAAAACTTTATAACTGCTGAATTCACAATATTCTTTCAAAACTCTTCAATAATAATATGACTTCTTCAAACACCAATATCTAAATATCTAAAAAATTCAAAGTATGATGGATATCCATCATGATAGATTTTAATCTGATAAATCATTTGATCAAAAACTTCATCTTTATAACTGATTCTACTTTTAGTGTTTCTCAGTCCAAAAATGTTATTATGGAAACATGTGTCAGGAAATTAACTTTTTTAAAGACAAAAAGTTTTATCCCCCTTTATATTTAGATTTGAATATTCAGAAACATTCAACTTTCTTATAGAACTCATTATGATGGACTAGATCAAATTCCTGAAAAATAAAAACTTTATTATACAAAAATTTATGTTGTCAACAAATATTTTCTTTTAAAACAATTTAGCACAAATATTCTTCACATCTTACTGATCACGATGAATATACTCCTCTTATGCCACATTTTCAACCGTAACTAGCTCATTAGCCCCTATCAAAAATATATCAGGCTCATCACCCTCATCATCGCTTGAAACATCAAGGAAAATACCATGATAAATATAACCCATGGGAAGAAGTAGTCAATATGCTATGAAAATAATCTTGGTCAAATTTAACTCCCTTTATGGGATTAGATATGTGAATGAGATGAGTGGTATAAGCATCCTGCCAAAAAAATATGTAGTTAACTAAGGTTAATAAAAATATATTCAATACTGGAAGGAATAATTATTACTAACTCATGATATCCCCACCCATGTTGAATAAGATATGTCACTAAGGACATGTGGTACGAGGGACCATAATCCAACTGATCTGATAGATGCATACATATTATGATTTCCCCTTATAATTGGGACTCATGTCATCTATCCCACATCTCAATATTGTGTGCATGATATCAACTCTAGTTGAAGTCTCACTTCCCTGATATTTTTATGGAATGAAGTGAAGGAAACTAACTGGTCAGTGTGGGAATGGACTGATAGAAGTTGAACCATCTCATCACCCTATCAACATGACACCACTCAATAATTTGAAAATGAATCATAGATATGACGCATGAGTTGGAAACAATAATTTACATACAATAAGGTGGGAGACAATAGATACCAAGCTCAATATATGGAATCTATGAAACATGAAATATAAAAAAATGAATAAGAAATTAATAAATGAATTTATATTCTATATATAAAAATAATTTAACAAAATAATTAATGATCACATATGTGATACGATCAATGAATGTCCAACATAAATCTATAAGTGTGGACATCCTGTCTTGTGGTAATTCAATATTCATGTGCCTGGATCTATATATAGATAACATTTTAATACTTATATTTCAGAATAAAAAGTTATACATTTTATTATCACATAATAATTAAGGAAAAACAAATCATCATCTACGTGAGGGCTCCTGTAAAATATCAGAAGGCAATGACACACAAGCATGTGGATCTATGTGAGGGATGTACTCCAATATCCACATCTAGATAAGAATAACACATCCTATAATATACATATTTTCAATGTGTATTGCAATACATATCACTTTTTATATATAAGAAGTATATACAAATACCCATTTATACCTCCCTATCTGGTCAAAATACTCTAATAATGGTAAATACATAAAGTGAAAAAATGTTGTCAAATGATTAACAAATATCGTGTTTGCAATAATTCTTAGAATATATGAACATGAAAATCTCATCATGATGATCTTGTCATTATCGTCATCTGAATGGGTGAAGTGATCATATATCCCTGGCATGCATAATATAATACCTACAACAGACCTACCATTTTCTTAGACCTCATTTCCCAATAGTTTGTGAACTATATTAAACCAATATGCACTAACTCGTTCTATCACAATTGCACTTTCGATGGGGAGGCCCAACACAATGGACATAATCTCAAGATTAATAGTTATCTCTCCCTCTAGAAAATTAAATGCATGTGCCTTTGGAATCCATCTCTCTACTAGAACATAAATGAGATGATGATCGATGAATATGAAGTCACACATCTTTACGCCATATAACCCAACACAACAAAGATGAGGGATGATGGCAAGAGGTGGTGTGATGTGATGGAAATGATGAGACCTCTGTACACTCAAAGTAGAAACCTGAAATCCCTATACAAATATCCTTGAATCATGTCTATATAGTAATGTGAGAAATGGAGGGCCCCCCATCTCTACATATGATATAATCATTACTTTTTATAATATATTCAATATAATTTGTAAAAACCAACATGAAAAAATGAGTTAGACAATTAGAATTCATAATTAAGAATTAATGGTAAAAAATGAGGTAAAAATAGATTTAGTTGATGATTTTATCTTTTTCCATCAATTTTTTTATTTTCATGATCTCTAATAATTTTTAATTCATTTCTACATAAGTATTTGTATATCAACCATTATGAAAATATCACATAATACAAGTGAATACTTGATACATTCAACCAAACATGTGAATTCAAGGACAAATTTAAATACTATTTGTTTAGAGGATGGAATTCTCGTTACTTAGTTCCTCTATGAATTTAATTTCATAATAGATTAAATATCATAAAATTATTTCTGATTTAAACCAAAAATGAAAAATAAATAGATGAAACAATTATGAAATGAATCAAGTGAGAAATAAAAGAATCTAAAAATGAAAAATCCTGAATATGAAAAAATAAAAACAGTCATGCTAAAATACATAGACTCGGTCAAAGATGTTGTGAAGTGGATCCCCTTCCTACCACTTGGGGATTCCTTTTATGAGTATGTCCTTCTGTGTGAAAAATGTTTCATCATAGTCTCACTCTCTATTCTTGAGGCCAATCTATCTCATTTCTGATACGAGTAGACTATGTTCATCCTTGAGGGTAGAACTTGGTAATATTAGGTGCCGAAGTCAGCATATGAGTAGGAAATGTAAATGTATGAATTGCCACAAAATTATTTTTGATTCAAACATGGGATATGACAATACATAAATAAAAAAATCTAGAAATTAAAGAATCCATAAATTAAAAATCCAGAATACAGAACCTAGTAAAATCAGGGACCACAATTGGTTAATCAACAGACATGGTAATAATATGAAAATCACCAAAAGGAATCCAAAGTGCACTATAATAGTAAACTAGAGTACTCACATGATACACCAGGTCAACATGGGGTTATCATGATATGTTCATCAATGTAAAAGCTAAAACGACATGTGAACAAGGATATCACAATGCCTAGAAAGAACCACAATCACAGTACCAAATTTCCAATATGACCACTAGCACTCAACCACTATCTCTTGTGAGTAGGTTGTGGAACTCTATTACCTAAAATCATATCCCTACCTGGTCAAAGGTTTGAACATGAAATAATAATTCATCTTATAGTATATTATCAATATCTCTTTGGAAATTATGACTAAAACACAATCCATGTTGCATCCTCTAATATTCCCGTTGGGATAATTCAAAAAAGTACTTCACACATCTAGAAAATATCTCTTGTAATGAACCTATGATCATTAGTTTATTAATAACCTTAAATCTCACATTTATTCACTCCACAATATTAGTGGTCATATGGCCATATCACCTACCTCTATCATATGATAATGACCATTTTTCCTTTGAAATAGGCATTATATAATCATATACATCTTGAATATCCCTTTGAATTTCTTTAAGTCATTGACCGAACTTTCCTTGTTGGGGATCATATGATGAAACTAGGAGATAAAAATGTATCTAAAAGTATATTAATTTTTTCCCAAAAAATATAACTTTAAGAAAGCATACCCAACTTGATGATTGAATTCAATTTTTCCTCATATCTAAAATTATTATACAAATTACTAGAAATATGTCTAATTCAATATCAATGATAAGCATTCAGTTCTCACCATAAAACTCCGTCACTATTAATGATATCTATAATCACTCAATGGTGATCGGATATCAGACAACCTCCTTGGATTTATGTAACATGAATGTGTATATAGCCCAAAAAAATAACTACATGATTCAAAATTATCACTTTCAATAATGAAAAATGAAAGTGATATAGAGGAATTATTACCATCCTATATGGAGGAAATAAATATAACACCTATATAATTTCCATAAAGAAAAGTTAAATCAACATGAATGAATTGTTTACAATAAAGAAAACCTATGATACATGGCTTGAATTCCCAAAGCAACCCATGGAACTTCTCCTTTGGTTGATCAACTCGGTGATTTGGGGATACATACTTGAAAATGTATAAATGATAAATAAATTAATTTTTGAGAGACAATAATCCCATTAGCTATGAAAACATTGCATAAGATTCATCCCAATCACCATAGACTATCACAATTTCTTTTTGTTTTTAATTCCATGTTTATTTGTGTGATATCTTGTATTTTAAAAACTATTATATTCATTCCTAGACAAGGGAAACAAGAACAAATTGACACATTTTTATCATCTCTACAGTAATAGTTAATATAAATTGTACATCAAGTGGAGAGTAATCCAGCAAAATTCTTGGATATACACAGGTGTGTGGGCCTTCCAACTAATTTATCTTCTAACATGTAAAAAATTTATCATATATTTCCCAAATTTTAAATTTATATTTTGGCCCATATTTTCCACACAAAATAAAGTATTTTTCCTTTATAGACTCATCAACCAAAAATGAAAAATGTCACCCTGTGTTTTATTTCTTTAGCACATTTTTAATGAAATTTTAATTAAAAAATCCTATCCAATATATATGTTGTTATTAGTTGATACAAATGTGTAACCTATAATTTCAAGGAATTTAGTAGTCGGTGTAATGACATCCCAATAAAAATACCATGCACATGACATTCTATTGACTAAGGAAGTCAATAATGTAGGATGATTACCACTAACTGGTTGTTTCCTATCTATCAAAGGAACCTTAGAAGGTTCATTACCCCAATCATCCTCACCTAAATCATGACAAACTCCATTATTAGATACTTCCTCATCAGATAAAGTCTCATTCATTAAATCAGGAGAATCAACGAGTATTTCCCCTACTATTTTTTCCATATTCTGGTCATCTTTTTCATATTTTTTTCTATTACTTGAGTTATTTGAGAATATAATGAATGATAATGTTGTGAAGGACTGACCTCAATAGATTTCCCATATCATGGTTCTGTAGTAGTAGGTCATACCACATCAATATCATAAATAGGAACATATAATTCCATTAAAGCATTATTGCATTGTTTCCTAAACAATGATGATGTATCCACCCAATCCTCATCATCGATAAAAGGATACTCAATTTGGCATAGAATATAAGGATATTTAATATATTGATATTCAATTGAAGTATTTGATTGGTCGAGCCTATGTTTTAATCGACTAAGAATCTTTATTCGAACTTCATCCAATGTCATATACTCACGGAGATCTTCCACTATTACAGGTGATAAACATTAGCTAAAACCCTAATCAATATAAATTACCTCACCATTATAATATATTGACAGATACATGATTACCTATATTTTTTTAATAAAACCTTATAAACTACATCATCAAATGTTTAACATGTTTTAATTGGTTGTGATTAAATAACTGGGACTATATCTTGGGGATTTTTATATGGATTGGTTTATAATCATTTGATAAACTGACCAAAGACCTAGGGGGAACTAATGTTTCTCTATTATCTAAAATTTCAACAAATATTAGTCTCCTTTTAGTCATGGTGTAAAAATACAACTTGAAACAACAACGCCACTTGCTGAATTCCCTTTTATTAAAATTTTAATCATATGCAAGTGAGGGGGTATGGGGGTTTGGGATACATAACATTTTTACATGGACATGTAGGTCCTTACATAATTGAAGAGATGGATGACACACAGGTCATCAACAAGGACAAAAAAATGAAATTATTATAAATTATATAACCATATACTAAAAAATACGACATGCAATTTCAATCGTACATTAGTCGATCATCTCAATATCAGTCAATTATTAAAACTAAATAATGACATAAAAAAATACGACATGAAATTTCAATCATACATTGATCGATCATATGAAATCAATTATCATGATATACTAATAACAAGTTTTGTTGGGATGCTTATTATGTTCTATATAATGTAAATTTACTTGTAACTATATCCAATAAATAAAATATATATGTATAAATATATTTATATCTAGACTTTCATGAATATTTTTCACTCTTGCAGGTATAAAACTATAACTAAAATGTAGATTGATATAAATAACCTCACTATTAAAGTATATTGGCCCTAACATGATTACCTAGAATGAAAATTTAATAAAATGTTTTATATATTTATACTTCAACATCAATTGTTTAACATGTAATAATTAGTTATGATTAAATAACCATTACTTGATCTTGTTACCTTTTATATGGATTGGTTTATCATTATTTGATTAACCAAACAAAACCTAGGGGTAGCTCCTAGAGCCTCTATTATCTCAGATTTCAGCAACCATCAATCTCCTTTTAATCATGATGTGAAAATACATCTTCAAACAACAACTCCTCTTTTCAAACACCGTTTTATTACAATGTAACTCACATGAAATTGGGGGGTCTAGGGGTTTGGGATACATAACATTTCAACATGGACATGAAGGTCCTTACATAGAAAGTGAGATGACACACATGTCATTAATGAGGAAAATATAATGCAATTATTAAAAATTATATAACTACATACAAAAAAAGATGACATGAAATATCAATCATACATTGGTTAGTCATCTTAAGATCAATCATTACAAAATACTATTAACATGTTTTTTGGTGTATTTATTGTCTTCTACATATTGTAACTTTACTTATAACTATATCTAATAAATAATAAATATCTACATATATATTCATACATTTGTATTACATGTTTTTAAATCTCAATATGTATATATGTATGTGTGTGTGTGTGCATTTTTTGTATTTAATGATGTCTTTTAAAAATGCCTAATATTATTTTTGAGATATTATATTCCAATAATATAAGATGTATTATCTATGTAATGATGTGAATTTTTTCAATTAATTTACGATATATATGTTTGTATGTATTGATGATTACTGATATATAATTTTAAAAATAAATTACTATTTTACTTTTATTTATTTATGTATTCAATAATATTTTTAACATTTATTTAATTTTCAATCTATTATATATATACATTTAAATATATTCAAATCAATTTATTAATATTTTAAAATATAGTTATATATATATTTGTAAAATATTATAGTTTTATAAATAAAAATATTATTAATTTATACATAAGTACTCAAAATATTATTAATAGTAAATTATATTAAATTTTAGTAACAAAAGTGACATAATTTACAATTAAATAATCATTAAAATAGTGTAAATTTATGTTACATTCAATATAATAAAATTATGTAAGTATATATATATATACATCTTTTAAACTTTCCAAATTTTAAATAATTATATTTTATGCATAATTACTTGGAATAATAATGATTCAAAATTAATATAATTTAAAAAATATTATTAATAGTAATTTTTTTAGTTACACTAGAATATATATATATATATATATCAAATAATAGATTCTATATTTAAAGAAAAAATTAAATATGATACATAATATAACTATTATTTTTTATAAACAATTATTAATAGTATAATTTTTATAATAAAATTAGGTAGATTCACTTTATTTACCTATGTGTATCAAATATTATATTTTATATTTATCTTACATTAGATATACTATATAATATATTATATACATACAAATGAAGTTTCGGCCTTACTCGAGTGGTAAAAAGTACTCATAAAACTGTATCAGACCTGAGTTCAAATATGGATGGGTGCGAATTTCCGCAGGCATGCGGTGATGCATGCATGACGCATGGCGTAGGCATGAGATGACTTAGATAGTATAATCTAGGCATGTTTCACTGGCCCTTTGGGCCAGTTTTTGGGTTTGTGGGCCATGGAATGGGATTCATGCCCACTGGACCTTCGAGCCATGTTCTGAATAAATAAGGCTTGGTGGGCTATCCTTGGGGGACTATGACATGACTTTCCAGATTGTGTGTGTAGTGTGTGTGTTTAATGTAATTGTACCCTCAATCACCTAATATATATAATATATACATAAAAATATATTCAAATCTAATTATTCACAATTTAAATTAGTAATATATAAATTTTTTAAACAATAATATTTCCCTAAATATAAATTATATTTTATATATAAAATTTAAATTATGAAAATAAGATATTTCAATTTGCTAAATCATTCAATATAAATTAAATCATACAAAGAACAATAATTTATACATTCTTACAGTCATACAAATTAAATAAATAAATCATACAAACAAAATAAATAAAACAATTAGATAATTAAAATTTTTAAAGATAAATTTTACCATTGTAAAAGTTTGAAATATATGTTGAGAGTGAAATCCAACATAGTTTCTTAATAAAATATAAGGTGGGAAGAAATTAAATTGAGAGTTTAGATTCCCTATTTATATGTTTTTTCGATGGGACGTGTGAACCTTATTCAAGTGTCCATTGTAAATATTTTAAAGGATGTGATAACGAGATTCACACTTCCTTGGCCACGTAGAAAGAAATGTGAACCATGTTCATGATTATACATCAAATGGAGAAGCTTGAACAAGATTCACGTCTCCCTCAATCAAATTTTGAATATATAGAGAACCCTATTATTATTTTTTATTTTTTTTCATTTGTGGAAACCTATTATGAAAAAAATCTGGGAAGATATGTTCTGTACTATCACGACCTGTTCCCCGGGGCCCGTGTCGTGACTACCCCAAGACCGCCTTCCATAGGTCAAGGGATGGTGATTAGCACCAAAGGTGTAATTCCCTAAATCTGGGAAGGCATTGCCTTTATAACTGTAAACACACACAACAGAGCACACAGCTGGATAAAAAACACTAAGTAAAACTGTATAACAAGAGAGTGCTGAAAAGAAAAGGGGACGGAAATACAAGCCCAAATGTAAAGTACAAGGAACTGAATGTACAACTGAAGAAAGAAAAACAGCTGTTGGGTCGTCCATCGGGATTCCTACCTGAACGGTAGGAACAGATATCCCCCTCAGCACTCCACATCTGTCAGTCTCCTCCGGGTACTGACTCGTTGTGAGGTCTGCCTCTGGGTACCGTCCAGTCCTAATACTCTCAGCCTCGGTCAGCAATGTCCGTCGTCTGCAACCAACACAACGAGGTGCAGGTATAGCCCGTGTAGGGGTGAGTATAACAATACTCAGTAGGGACCCCGAGACCCTCAAGGTCTCTCAAAATCCAACAAGGATAACCACTATGTATGAAATCAACATATAAGCCCACTTAGGTATATGCCCATACATATACCTAAGTTATCAAGTAATCCATCTCAATTGTGAGGTAAACACAAAAGTTACTGAATCATCTCACACATGTATACAACTTATGTAGAGATATAGAGATGATTATATGTATCCAATGAATCATCTTCTATGTCGAACCCACGTAGGATCCCGATATTGTAAACAATGCTATCGAAACCACGTAGGATCCTGGAACAGTAGTCAAAGCTGTTGAACCCACGTAGGATCCTGAAATAGTAATCAGAGCTGTCGAACCCATGTAGGATCCTGGAACAGTAATCAGAGCTGTCGAACCCACGTAGGATCCTAGAACAGTATTCAGAGCTGTCGAACCCATGTAGGATCCCTTTATCTCAAACCAGCCAGCCACATGGTTTCCACACAAAGCACACTTGACTCCGAGAGGGTACGATCCTCAATCCAAGTGTCGATACATCAACTACCACGAAGTCCCACGAAGAATTATCCCAAAGGTCTGCCACGTCATAGGGGTCTCAACGCAACAGATGGCGCGTCAATCGGACGCCCGGTCTGTGAATTATTATCCTTTTAGTCCCAGGGCCTAGTTGGATTCATGCACGATCCAACCTGACCGTAACTCAACTATACCCCGAACTCTAGTTGGGTATACTCAAATGAACCATCATGCTCTAATATTACTAGAACTACTGACGGTTCGTCAAACGGACGTCCGGTGGCAAAGATATGACAAAAAGAAAGTAAAGGGTCGCAGTGGGCCCGGGTCTGGTTCGACCCAGTCGGACCGACCTGGACCGACTTAGTCTGGGCCGACCCATTGGGTTCAGCCCGATCTGTTGGGCCCAGCCCAGCAGGCCGTAAAGGCTGTGAGTTGTGCGAGGGTGCAGACAGGTTGCGAGGGCGCGGACCGGCCGTGGGTCGGTGTAGGGGCAGTTCGGCCCGGAGGCACCTCGAGGGGCGCGGAAGGCCGACTCCGCCTGGCGCGCATGGGGCTTGGCTCGGCGGCTCGACCCAGATGGCCGAGGCCGGTTCGGCCAGCGCCGCGAGGGGCGCGGCTCGGGTGGCTTGGCCAAGATGGCCAAGGCTGGTTCGGCCAGCGGTGGCACGGGGTGTGCAAGGCGTGCGGGTCGACGCAGTTCGGCCAGGCGCACGAGAGGCGTCCATGCAGGCTGAGAGGTGGTCGGGTAGGCTGGGAGGCGGCCGGGCAGGCCCATGAGGCACGGGCCGGCTTAGGGCAGTGGCTCGGCTTGGTGAGCGGTCCGGCTGGAGGGGGCTCGGTCGGGGCCAGTTCGGCCAGTGGCGGTGCAGGACGCCGTGAGGGCGGCCCGAGTCATGGAGGCCGCGGGTAGCGTAGACTTTGTCTTCGCCACCTTCGCCGCCTCGTTGTTTCATTTCCATGCCAAAGGATATCACAAAAGAGATCGACAGAGGGTGTCGGGCCATGTTAGTTTGGCCCGCACTCTCGACATTTAGGGTGATAGAAATCAGTCCTTTAGAACGAACCACAATAATCCACCCTAAAAAAGAAAGCATCCTCATTCTTCATTTTGAAAGAAAGGACGAACATGGAACTTAAATGAAATTAACCCCTACCTTTGTTCGTTGTTCGACGATGGAGTTGTGGGAAGAAGACGGAGTTGTTGTCGTTCGTCGCGTCCGCCGCACACTTCCAATCCCAAGCTCGCATGTCGGTTGTGGAAGATGTTCCATGCCGGTAGGAGTCCAGGGAAGAAGATAAAAGGAGATTGTTGCCGACATTCTTTGTTGGATGAACGCGTTCTTTATTCTTCGTTGGGAGATGATGTTCTTCGTTGGAGAACTCTATTTCTCCCAAGCTCTCCTCTCCCCAAAATTCCACCCAAAATACAAATTCCAACCAAAATAAGTGATTGTGTTTATCTATTATTTAATTGTTGGCACAAAATTCAAATGGGTTAATTAATTAGGTTTGCTCCAATTAATTAACTCAAGAGGTTGACACAAAATTAATGTAGAGGATTTGGCACCATAAATTCTTGTGCGTTGGGTCCATTAAGTTGGAGGGGTGGTGGCACCATTAAGTGGGGAGCTCAAGAGGTTTCTCCCCACTTAATGGGGAGTTCAAGAGGTTTTAACCTTGGGTGGTCCCCACCATATTAAACGTGAAGAGGAGGTTAGGTTTGGGTGGGCCCCAGCACCATAACCTCTCATGGGAGGTTAAGGTGTGGTGGTCCCCACCTCCAACTTCCACATGGACGCTTCAACCAACCAAAAATAAAAATAAAGCTAAAACTTTATTTTTATTTAATTGTTTCATTAAAAACCCAAAAACTATCTTTTATTTATGACCATCTTCCATCGAGGTGAAAGTCTTCTTAAGCGAATATCGACACTGCGAGTTCAACGGTACCCTCAGATTTCAATTCCGACCACTGGTTCAGAAGTTATAAAAAATCCACTTGTACGTTTACTAAACGTACCTGAACAAAACTTTAGAAGTTGATTCCGGTCACACCAGGCCTCGAAATCATGCGCCGTCAATTTTCACGGACTCGTAAAATTCCCATGTATTTAAGAAAAAAATTTCCATTGAAATTCTGGGTCTTTACATTTTCCCAACCTCAGGGATTTACATCCCTGTAACCTATAACTCGAACTAAGGGAACATGTGGGGGGTACTGAGCACACATCTGATCCTCCTTCTCCCATGTGCTCTCCTAGAGGTTCCCGTGCTGCCAGGGAATGCGCACCAGAGGTATCGACCATCCACATAGGACCTGCTCCTGTCGATCCTCAATCTCTACTGGAACCATCATAAAAGTCACCCCATCGTCGACGTCCAGCTCTCTATGGTCGATGATGTGAGAAGGGTCATGCACGTATCTCCTCATCTAAGATAAGTGGAAGACATTGTGCATCTGGTGAAAATGAGGTGGAAGAGGTAAGCGGTAAGCCACCTCGCCAACTTTGCTGAGGACATGGAAAGTTCCGATGGATCTCGGAGATAACATTCCATCTCAGTCACATTTACATAGACCTCATTGGGGTGAGACCCGTAGAAAGACGTGGTCACTATCCTCAAACTCCAGAGGTCTCCGTCTCCTATCGGCATACAACTTCTGTTTGCTCTGTGGAGTCTTCATCCGCTCCTAGATGATCTACACCTTCTCCATGGTAGCTCGTACCATCTCTGGTCCCACTAGTGCCGACTCCCCTGGATTAGTCCAGCACAGATTGATCTTCAAGGTCGCCCATATAACACCTCAACAGTGCCACCCCTATGGTGGAGTGATGGATGTTATTGTGGAAAAAATCTACTAAAGGTATGTGGTCCTCCTAGCTGCAACCAAAGTTGAGAACACATGCATGGATCATGTCCTCGAGAGTCTGATTGGTCCGCTCTGTCTGACCATTCATCTGATTATGGAAGGCGGTGCTCAAATGAAGCTGCATTCCGAAATCCTCCTGCAACCCCTTCCATAGCTGAGAAGTAAATTATGCATCACAATCGGAGACAATCATCGAGGGTATACCATGTAAACACACAATCTACTACACATAGAGGCGTCCTAATCTCTCTACTCTACCCTGCTCTCTGATCGATAGGAAATGGGCCGACTTGGTGAGTCGGTCAACGATCACCCAGATAGAGTCATGTCCCCTGGATGTACGTGGAAGTCTTGTCAATAAGTCCATGGATATTCCATCCCCCTTCCACTCTGGGACCTCTAAAGGCTGCACCAATCCTGCTGGTACCTGGTGCTCCGCCTTTACTTACAGACAAGTGAGGCATCGAGAGAAAAACTCCACTACTGCATTCTTCATACCTGGCAACCAGTGTTGTTTTCTGAGGTCCCGATACATCTTCTACACTCCTGGATGTACCTCCAGAGGGGAGTTGTGTAAATCCCTCAACACTTCCTCCTTAAGTGATATTGGTACCAATGTACATCCTCTGAAGAGGATGATGTGCTCCCCACCTTCAGAAAATCCATCAGGTGCCTGCCCTGTGGATATCTGAGCACGTCGTGTCTTGCAGTCAGCGTCTCCATGTTGTGCCTCCCTAACTCACTGAAGAAGTGGGGGAGTGACTATAAGAGACTGAAGGAAGGCTGCTCCATCTCTATCCACAAAGGATATCCATAAAGCAGCCAGCTACTATCTCGCCTCTCCTAAAAATTGTATACTAGATCTCCCGCTAAGTGCATCTGCTACAACATTCCCTTTCTCAGGAGTATAGACTATCTCGAAGTCATAGTCATGGAAGAACTCAAGCCATCCCCACTGTCTCAGGTTCATGTCCTTTTGAGAGAAGATATACCTGAGACTCTAGTGGTCAGAGTAGACTATGAAACGCTCACCCATCAGATTGCACCGCCACATATTTAAGGCGAAGACCACTACTGCTAACTCCAGGTCATGGGTGGAATATTTCTTCTCATGATGTATTAGCTGACAAAAACCATAAGAAATCACTGATCTCTCTTGCATCAGGACACATCTGAGTCTGGTCCCTGATGCGTTGCAGTAAACTATGTACCCTATGCCCTCCTCTGGAAGCCTCAAGATAGGGGATCTAGTCATCCTCTGCCTCAGCTTCCAAAATATCTGCTGGCATCTTTCCAACCACATAAAGGGTTTCTCCTTCTTCATCAAGGCTGATAATGGTGCTGCAACTCTAGAGAAGTATGGTATGAAACTTCGGTAGTATCCAGCCAAACCCAGAAAACATCGTACCTCCATGACACTCTTGGGTGGCTCACAAGCAAGTACCGCCTTAGTCTTCACCGGATCTACTACAAATCCAGCTTCCGAGATGACATGTCCCAGTAAGTGAACCTCTCAGATCCAAAACTGGCACTTTGAGAGCTTACCATAAAGCTAGTGCTCTCATAGTGTGTCTAGTACTACCTGCAAATGGTAGGCATGCTCCTCTTCAGTAGTCGAGTAGATCAGAATGTCGTCGATGTAGACTATAACAAAACAATCGAGGTATGGCTAGAAGATCCTATTCATGAGTCCCATGAACATTGCTGGACTGTTGGTTACTCTAAATGGCATAACCAATAACTCGTAGTGGCCATACCGACATCTGAAGGTTGTCTTCTGAACATCCTCGTTCCGAACATTGAGCTGGTGATAGGTTGATCTGAGGTCTATATTTGAGAACCACCATTCTCCCTTCAGTTGATCAAAGAGGTCGTCAATCCTCAAGAGTGGGTACTTTCTCTTCACGATTACCTGGTTTAGGCGATGCTGTAGACACAAAGCCTCAAGATTCCATCCGCCTTCTTGGCGAGCAGAATTAAGGCTGCCCAGGGAGAAACACTGGGCTGGATGAATCCCTTCCCCATGAAAGTCCTCCAGCTGTACCTGCTGCTCACGAAGATCATCGAGAGCTATCCGATATGCTGGTGTAGATATCGATGCCATCCCGGGGTATAGGTCAATGTAAAATTACACCTCTATGTGAGGTGGTAGTCCTGGGACATTGTCAGGGAAATTATCCGTGTACTGGTCCACCACTACAAGATTGCTCGGACTCTTCACATCAACCGCTCTGAGGATAAGGCTAGCCAACTGATGAGTAATCATCTACCCCCTCCTTTTGGTAAGTCCATCCTATGCTGCTAAGGCTCCCTTCTCACCGATGAAGGTAAACCTGGTCCCATCCATGCAGACACACCGCACTTTGTTCCTAATACAGTCAATATGATCATGGACTGTAGATAACTAGTCCATACCCAAGATGACGTCGTAAGGCCTCAACGCTGCTACGCGGAGATCCCAGCCGAAGATCTTGCCTCTTAGAGTAATCTCACATTGCCAGAACTAGTGCGTAATCATTGAGTCTGCTCCCGTAGGAGTCTCTAGCCATAAGGATCGATCAAACAACTCTATCGGAATCTTCGAGCTCTGAATGAGGGCAGTGGAAATGAAAGAGTGACTGGAACCTGTGTCTATAAGAACTGTAGCTAAGGTGGAGTAGACACAGATCATACCTCAAATCATCTCCGAAGTGCCATGATCGTAGGACTCAGCTTCCTAGAGCTGAGCTCTCACCTATCAACCTGCTCCCTGTAGTCGGGGTGGACCTCCTAGTGGTGGTGGTGGTAGGACATCGAAACATCATCTACCACCTGCTGCTCGATCAGCTCCTCTGCCACGTCCACCTGATCCCTACGGACCACCACGGTAAAACCTTTGACTCTTCCTGGAAGGTCCTTCAACTGTCAGCTGATCATCTTCACAAAGGTTCAGATAGTCTCAAGCTATGTGACCCATCCCATCACATGCGTAGCACCTCCTGTTCCTTGTATGACTAGCTCTATCTCGTGTTCCCCGCACAACTGACCCTGAGTCATGCGGTCGTCCACCTATAGGTATATTCCGCTTGGAACTCTATGACATCTGTCTGCTTCCAGCTGCAGAAGACTCCACTATGTGTCGACAGGTGGTGGATCTCACTACTGGAGACTGCTCAGCAAGGAAAATCTCCACCAAGAGGGCTCTCTCTAACACCCCCGCCTATGTCGGGATACTAAGGGAGATCATCGAAGCTCTGATCTCTCGCCTAAGACCCTGCTCAAAGGTCCGGGCCCTGAAGAAAGGGTCTCGCACCATATCTTTGGATTAGTGCGAGAGGTCGGTGACCCTCGTTGAGTACTATGCCACCATCATGCTGCCCTACTGTAGATAAAGTAGCTCCTATATCCGCACTTCACGTAGGGTGGCTGGGAAAAACTCCACCCGAAACAGACTCTAGAAGTCTACCAAGAGAAGTATTGCCTCGTCATGCACCTAGAGCATCAGGCTCCACCATCTATCTACTACTTCCTAAAGGAGACCCACGACAAGTATCACCATAAGTTCGTATGGTGTCCCTACTAGTCTGAAGACTCTCACCACAGCCGCCAGCCAATCCTCAGCTGCCTGAGGGTCTGTCTCACCCCTGAACCTGGACAACCTCTGGTGCTGGAACTCATGCAATGCGCTCAAGAAGCGTGCATCATCTGCTGCTGGGTCTGGTGGTATCGGTGGCCCAACGGGTAGTGGTACCGCTGGTGCATCCGCTGTGATAGGGTCCTGCACCAAGGCCTTGTCGCTCGGTGGGCTGCCATCTCGTACAAAGCCTGGAACCCTGGTTGGCTGTCTGCATGGGACCATCATGAAAAGAAACAGGTGCACCATGGTCAATAAGTTATACCTAGTGAGATGACTCAAAGAGATCACTAAGAAAACTCATGAAATATAAACACAATCTGTGTTTTCGTGTACTGAGTCAAAACTCAGAAGTCAGGGTCCTAGTGTATGGATATGTCGGCCGCCGCACCAATAATGAACTCCCTAAACTGAAAAACACACTAAATACCCTTAACACTATTGATTCATAGAAAATATCAGAGTCCTAAGTTCTGTGATATGACCAACTCCTTTGATACCAATTTTTCATGACCCGTTCCCGAGGGCCCATTCCTTGACTACCCCAAGCCCGCCTTCCATAGGACAGGGGTTGGCGACTAGCACCAAAGGTGTAATTCCCTAAATCTGGGGAAGCATTGCCTTTATAACTGTAAACACACACAATAGAGCACACAATTGGATACAAAACACTAAGTAAAACTGTATAACAAGAGAGTGCTAAAAAGTAAAGGTGCCGGAAATACAAGCCCAACTGTAAAGTACAAGGAACCGAAAGTACAAATGAAGAAATAAAAACAGCTGCTGGGTCGTCCACCGAGATTCCTACCTAAAGGGTAGGTATAGATAACCTCCTCATAACTCCACATCTGTCAGTCTCCTCCAGGTACGAACTCATTGTGAGGTCCACCTTTGGGTACCGTCCAGTCCTAATACTCTCAGCCTCAATCAGCGATGTCCGTTGTCTGCAACCAATACAATGAGGTGTGGGTATAACCCGTGTAGGGGTGAGTATAACAATACTCAATAGGGACCCCGAGACCCTCAAGGTCTCTCAAAATCCAACAAGGATAACTACAAAGTATGAAATCAACAGATAACCCCACTTAGGTATATGCCCATACATATACCGAAATTATTAACTAATCGATCTCAATCATGAGATAAACACAAAAGTTACTGACTCAGCTCACACAGGTATACAACTTATGTAGAGAGATAGAGATGATTATATGTATCCACTAAATCATATTCTCTGTCGAACCCACATAGGATCATGGTACAGTAAACAGTGTTGTCGAACACACGTAGGATCTTGGAATAGTAGTCAAAGCTGTCGAACCCACATAGGATCCTAGAAGAGTCATCAGAGTTTTCGAACCCACGTAGGATCCTAGAATAGTAGTCAGAGCTGTCAAACCCACGTAGGATCCCTTTTTCTCAAAGCAGCCAGCCACAGGGTTTCCATACAAAGCATTCTTGATTCCGGGAGGGTCTTCTCCTCAATCCAAGTGTCGATACATCAACTTCCACGAAGTCCTACGAAGAAGTATCCCAAAGGTTCTCCACGTCATAGGGGTCTCAACGCAATAGACGACGCACCAATTGGACACCCGATCTGTGAGTTATTATCCTTTTAGTCCCGGGGGCCTGGTTGGATTCGTGCACGATCCAACCTGACCGTAACTCAACTATACCCCAAACTCTAGGGGATTATACTCAAAGGGACCATCACGCTCCAAGATTACCAGCACCACTGATGGTTCTTCAAACGGACGTCCGATGCCAAAGATATGGACAAATAAAAGTAAAGGGTCATAGTGGGCCTGGGTCCGGTCGACCTGGTTAGACCGACCTGACCCGACTTAGTCTCGGCTGACCCGTTGGGTTTGGCCCGGTCTGTTGGGCCCGACCCAGTAGGCCGCGAAGGCCGCGAGTAGCGTGAGGATGTGGATCATCGCGAGGGCGCGGACCGGCCGCTGGTCAGTGTAGGGGCGGTTCAGATTGAAGGTGCCGCGAGGGGCGCAGAAGGCCGGCACAGCCAGGCGCGCGTGGGGCATGGATCGGTGGCTCGGCCCCGAAGGCTGAGGCCAGTTCGTCCAGAGCCGCGAGGGGCGTAGCTCTGGTGGCTCGGGCCGGATGACCGAGGCATGTTCGGCCAGCATCGGTGCGGGGCGCGCGAGCCAGCGCGGTTCGGCCAGGCGCACAGGAGGCGGCCGGGTAGGCTGGCGAGGCGCAAGCCGGCTTGGGGCGGTGGCTCGGCTCACTGAGCAGTGCGGACGGTGGGGGCTCGGCCGGGTCCGGTTCGGCTGGTGGTGGTGTCGGACGCCGCGGGGGTGGTGCGGGTCACAAAGGCCGCAGGTGGCATGGCCTTTGCCTTCGCCGCCTTCGTCGCCTCGTCGTTTCTTCGCCATGACGAAGGATATCACAAAATAGATCGACGGAGGGTGTCGGGCCATGATAGTTTGTCCCACACCCTCCGCGTTTAGGGTGATAACAATCGGTCCTTTAGAACGAACCACAAAAATCCACCCGCAAAAAGAAAGCATCCTCGTTGTTCATTTTGAAATATAGGAAGAACGTGGAACTTAAATGAAATTAACCCCCTACATTTGTTCATTTTTCGATGATGGGTTCACTGGAATAAGACATATTTGTCGTCATTCGTCGCATCCGCCGCACACTTCCAATCCCGAGCTCACACGTTGGTTGTGGAAGACGTTCCACGTTGGCAGGAGTCCCGGGAAGAAGATCGAAGGAGATCGTTTCCGGAGTACTTCGTTGGATGAACATGTTCTTTGTTCTTCATTGGGAGATGAGGTTCTTCATTGGAGAACTCTATTTCTCCCAAGTTCTCTTCTCCCCAAAATTCCACCCAAAAGACAAATACCAAGCTAAATAATATATTGTGTTTATCTATTATTTAATTGTTGGAAAAAAATTCAAATGGGTTAACTAATTAGGTTAGCTCCAATTAATTAATTTATGAGGTTGGAAAAAAATTAATGTGGAGGATTTGGCACCATAAATGCTTGTGCGTTGGCTCTATTAAGGTGGAGGGGTGGTGGCACCATTAAGTGGGGAGCTCAAGAGGTTTCTCCATACTTTATGGGGAGTTTAGGAGGTTTTAACCTCGGGTGGTCCCCACCATAATAAACATGAATAGGAGGTTAGGTTCGGGTGGGCCCCACCACCATAACCTCTCATGGGAGGTTAAGGTGTGGTGGTCCCCACCTCCAACTTCCACATGGAGGCTTCAACCAACCAAAAATAGAAATAAAGTTACAACTTTATTTTTATTTAATTCTTTCATTAAAAACCCAAAAACTATCTTTTATTTCCAACCATCTTTCATCGAGGTGAAAGTTTTATTAAGAGAATATCGGCATTGCTAGTTCAACGGTGCCCTCAGATTTCAATTCTGAGCACCGGTTTAGAAGTTATAAAAAACCAGCTCGTACATTTACTGAACGTACCGAAACAAAACTTCAGAAATTTATTTCGGGCACACCGGTCCTCGGAATCACGCGCCGTCAATTTTCGCGGACTCATAAAATTGCCATGTATTTTAGAAAAAATTTTCCATGGAAAATTGGGGTCTTTACATGTGCATTATTTTATTTACTTTTTCTATTTTTATTTTTTTTAGTTTTAAATTTTTAAATAATTTACTTATTTTCCTGTTTTATCGTCCCTCCACTGTGAGAGTCTCTCCATGGGTTATCCTTGTTTTACTCACCTTATGGTGGATTGGTTTCCATTATCATATTCTCTTCATTTGTTTTTGTTCATTGTAAATAGAGGACCTCCATTTTCATTTTCATTTTCAAAGGAGAAACAACATTTAGTGATTCATCATTTCAGTGAATCATTGGTTTATGGGAGTTGTTTTTCAATGAAAATATAAGTTCAATTTAATCATTTTTTGGTGAATCTATTGAATTCAAAGTTTTGGGTGAATCTGGTGAATCTGTTCATCTAGTAATTCTGGCGAATCGAATTTATTTTCTGGTGAATATGTACATCTTCATCGATGGATTTACATTTTTTATGTTGGAAACCGTTGGATCTGTTCTCCTCAAAAATGTATCCAAATATGGTGAATTAGTATCAGACTACGTTTTGTTCATTTTCATTTTTGGAATGGATCATCCGGGTGAATTTTTGTTCAATTGGAAATCTATATATTAAATATATCTATTGGGACCGAAAATGAGCTACCCACCAGTGCAACGATAATCACGAGATAAAATAAAGTGAAAAATGTGAAAAAACAGACACCAGATGTAATGTGGAAACCCCCCAAAAAAAAGGGGTAAAAACCACAGGTAAATAGAAGGATCACTATGGGTAAAAGTGGGTACACACTTCCTCACTATTATAAGAAGAAAACCTTCATAAAATCACTCTTTAATAAATGGGAAACTGCCTCACTAAACACTATAAATGAATAAAGAACTCATGAATGAGATGAGATACTGAAATGGGATGAGGATCTTGCCTTTTATAGGAAAGCCTCACCTTTTACCCTCTCCTCTCTTCTGGATCAGTTGGTCGGGTTTTCCATGCCCCAATCACCTGCCACACCTGCTCCCTTTAAAAAAAACAAGGGGGCGACACCATCCAAGGAATTTTTTTGACACATCTCCCACTTGGAGATTTTATTGAGAACCAATCACATCTCTATAAATCATTTCTATCTTTCAAACAAGTTTCTCATATATCTGCAAGGCCGCCTAAGGATCTGCACCATATGAACATATTAAAGTCAACTGCCTTTGTTAGGAAATCTTCCAGATTTTCTTTAGTGTGAATTTTCTACACTTCCTTCCTCCACCACATCTCAAAAAAAGTGATATTATACCCCAATGTGCGTTTTCCTGTCTGTGCCTGAGATCCTCCAACAACATTCTCTTCCAAATATCCTCCTTTTAATCCTATGTAGCTTCCATGTACTCTACCTCCATCGTGGATAAAGCTAAAACTAACTGTAACTTTGAAATCTAACTCACAGCTCCTCCTGTAAGAGTAAGCACATAACCAGTAGTAGATTTCCCCCGGTCAGAATCTCCTGTAAAATCTGAATCAAAAAAGCCTCTGATAGTGAAATATGATCCTCCATAACATAATGCAACATTTGAGGTCTCCTTAATGTATCTCAGGACCCTCTTCTCTGTGCTCTAATTCTCCCATACTCAATTCACCATGTACCGACTAACTGCTCCCACTACATGTGCAATGTCTAGTCTAGTAAAAACCATAGCAAAAATTATACTTCCCACTACTTATTCATACGGAACTCGAGACATTTCTATCCTTTCTTCTTTACTATTAGGATTCATCATTGAGGACAAATTGAAATTAACGAGAAGTGAGGTTGATATTAGATTATAGTCTTGCATGTTGAATCATTTTAGGACTCATAGTAAGTAATTCTTCTGTGATATCCAAATCTTCCCATTATTTCTGTCTCAGTTAAATCTATATCCCAATAATCTTGTTTGTTGGTCCCAAGTCCATCATATCAAAATCCCTAGACAACAATGCCTTTGTCTCCTAGATCTGATCATTGTTGGGGCCTGCAACCAACATGTCATCCACATACAACAGAATACTGATGAAATCATTAACTTCTAAAACCTTGAAATAAGTACAAGGATCTAAATGAAGTCTATTTTTTTCCAAGGATCATGATATAGGAATCAAATCTCTTATAACAACACCTCAGTGACTATTTGAGACCGTACAAAGATTTTTTCAACCTGTAAACCATGTTCTCTTTGCCTTATTCAAAAAAAATCATCCTATTGGAGCATATAGATATCTTAATCAAGATCACCATGGAGAAAATCAGTCTTCACATCCAGCTACTCTAGATGTATGTTGTATGTTGCAAACATCTTCATAACTATCTGAACAGTCGTTAGTCTAATAACACGAGAAAATATTTCATTTAAATCAATACCTTCCTTATGATCATATCCTTTGACCACTAGTCTTGTATTATATCTTTACACATGTTCCTTTTCATCCCTCTTGATCTTAAAGACCCATTCAGTGCCAATAGCCTTCCTTCCATGAGGTAATGAAACAAGATCCCAAGCCTTATTCTTGTGTAGGGCTTCAAGTTCCTCCAGCATCGCCGCCATCAATGAAGATACATATGGACTCTGGTTTTCCTCAACAAAAGAATATGGATCTCTATACTCCTTCAATGTTTATTATGTAATACTGATCTCAATGAAATATTCCAAGTACCATAATGGTTCTCTTTTCTCTTGAGTTGACCATCGTGGCCCAAACTGAACCAGTACTTGATCATCGTTCTTTGGTAATGCCTAAGAGGAAACTGGTTCTTCCTTATATTTTCCTCCACCTCGACTGTTGTATTTTATGTATTCTCCTTCTCCATGTCTTGATCAGTTTTCATTTTCACCTTCTCTTCTACAAAAATGAAATCTCTATTTATGAAAATTTTTCATGTAGTGGGGTCCCACAAACGATACCCCTTCACACCATCAGCGTACCCCAAAAGATACATTTCCTGGATCTCAAATACAAATTTGATCTTTCCTAGTCATTAAAAAATTCATATATAGGGCTTCCAAAGGTATGTAACTGATAATAGTCTGTGATTTTACCATTCCACATCTCCATCAGTGTCTTTAGATCAATCGCTATTGAAGGAGATCAGTTGATCACATAATAGGTGGTATTCACTGCTTCTACCCAAAACGTTTTGGAAATTCCTACAGTCTTAAAAATTAACTGTGTTCTATCCAACAAGGTTCTATTTATCCGCTCTACCACTCAATTATGCAGAGGAGTGTACGACAACATGAACTGTATCTTGATTCCTTCCTATTGACAAAAAGTATCAAACTCCTCGCTTGTATATTCTCCACCATTGTCCATCCTCAGACAATGATCTTCTTTCCAGATTCAAGATCCTTCTATGCTTTTAATGTTTTGAAGACTTACAAAACATCCACTTTCTTCTTTATTGGGTACACCAAAAATCTCCTGGAATAATCATCAATGAAGGATACAAAGTACCTTTCACATCTTAGGGATATAATCAGTGCTTTCCAAATGCCGGAATGGATCAATTATATGATCTATTTACTTTGTGATGTTTAAATTCATAACTTTAACCTATGTTTCTTTCTCAAAACACAATTCTCACAAAATGGTAAGGATACCTTTGTAATCCCAATAAACAACTTCTAATCTGCAAGAATCTTCATGCCTTTTTTATACATATGACCAAGCTTCCGATGCCAAAACGTTTTCAATACTTCCATCGAGGTAGTTGATGCGATAAATATCTCTACCTCCTTATACATTTCACCCATAATCACGTACAGGTTTTTTTTAGATCTTCTCCACCTACATTACCATAATCACTCCCTTCAAAACTCTCATCACTCCATTCTCAGTGTGAGTCTTTCATCCAGTATCATCAAATTGTTCGAAAGACAATATGTTCTTCTTCAGGCCCTTCACATGACGTACTCCTTATATGGTTCGAACAATACCACCATGCATCTTCAATTTTATGGTACAAAATCCAATGATCTTCAGGGTGTTATCATTCCCCATGTACATAAGTCTTTCTAGGATGGTTTTATACTGGTTGAAACATTCCCGTCGAGACTTCATGTGTCATGTTTCTCGAGAGTCAATAATTCATGCATCATTGAGATGTTGTCTTCTTCCAGTAGTCATCACCACTTCACTGACTAGTATATCTCTATTTCCAAAAGTACTCACCGCATTTCCATCCATGTAATGTTTCTAGCTCCCACTGGAACTATGCTCCATCATCACACCTTCCGGTCTTTCATCAATTGTCAGTCAAAAATTTTCCTTCCACAGCGCTGTGTGCATCTTCATTTTCCACAAAGAAAAATTATTCCTGTTGAATTTTTTGATCTCAAATTTCACCACCATCTGGACATATCATCACTTCAGAACCTCCTCCATTTCACAATAGTGTATTTAGTAATCTCAATAATTTTTTTTGATGTGACATATCAACTAGAGTTGCAATCACAGAGCATACTCAAATTTATGCGAATTATTAATACCTGAAAACGTGAACAATACTAGGCCATAACTTCCCTTTGATACAACTTTTTGGGACAGAAAATGAGTGACCCATTAGCATAGTGATAATCAAGAGATAAAATAAAGTTAAAAGTTGGAAAAAATGGACACTAGATGTAATGTGGAAAAAATACCAAAATAAAAGGGGTAAAAAAACACAAAAAAATAGAAGGATCACTATGGGTAAAAGTTAGTACACACTCCCTCACTATTATAAAGGGAAAACCCTCATAAAATTTATCCTGAATAAATGGGGAATCTTCCTCGCTAAACACCGTAAATAAATGAAGAACTCTTGAATGAGATGAGATACTAAAATAGGATGAGTCTCTTGTATTTTATAGGATAGCCTCACCCCTACCCTCTCATCTATGCTAGATTAGTTGGTGGGGTTGGCAAACAACCACTCACCAGCCACGCCTTCCCCCTTTGAAAAAAACAAGGGGGCGACACCGTCCAAGGAAAAATCTACTGAAAATATCTACATCAGTTTCTTACAATTAATTGGAAACTACTTTTTATTCTATTGGGTTTTTTGTTTTGGATTGGGTATTTTTCTTACTTGAGATTTATCTACAGCCGGTTCAGGTGATTTATTTTCAACTGGTTCATCTGTAACCTCTTCATTAGGTGAGGATTACTTGATTTAATTCTCTCTAAATATGGATTCCACCATACTTTTATCCAAATATTATGAGATTTTTTTTGATGGTCCCCAATAAGAATGGGATTAATGGAGAATACAAAAAATATTTTTCCCTTTAAAGAGGTGTTAGGAAAGGGGATCCCATATATCCTTATATATTTATCATCAGTGTTGATGTGTCATATAAATTTATTTCTAATGTAGTTTTGAAGGTATTTCTCCATGGTTTTATGGCTATTAGAAATGGACTTATCATCTCATATTTGTTTTTTGAAGATGATTTTTTTCTACTTTCTAGGGCCTCTTGTGAGGAGTTCCTTCAAATTTGTCATATCATTTGCTGATTTTATGATGATTTTATCCAAAATATTGCTTTCTATAAATCAGAGGCACTTATCATAAAAGGTGTTCTTCAAGAGTGGAAGAATGAATTATATGTAATTATCAATGTCAATAAGTTGTCCAAACATAATAAATATCTAGGGATCCATTGATAGGTCCTGAAAGAGGATTAATGGTTAGAGGGGAAAGGGTCTCTCAAAATATGGGAAGATTTTTTTGATAATATTTTTGGAACAAGTTATTTCTTCTTATATTATATCTATGTTCAAATTACTAGATAGTATTATTACTTAGCTTCACTCTTAATGCGGAGGGTGGTTTGGGGTTCAGGAACATGATACCTTTAAACTCTACACTACTTGATAAGAAGTGTTAAGAGGATTTTGAAGTGTTTGAGCTCCCTATATACTAATATTTTGAGTACCAAATACTTCCCGTGTACTAGTTTGCTTCAAGATCATCTTAGGCTGAGGCAGAGCTTCTTTTGGGTAGTATTTGGGGGATGAGGGTGGCCCTGTTGGAAGGTGTTTATTGGGGTATATCTAATTATAGGTATATGAATATTTAGAAGGATCCTTGGATGTGGGTGGATAACTTTCGATTCATTTCTTTATTTGTGCATTCTAGTATGAAAGATGTTCTTTTGCATGATATTATTGAAGAATATTTTTATGGTTGGTGTGTGGAGGGTTTTAATATACTATTCATTGAAAGAGATTGAAGATGGATCTTGAAAATATCTATTTGTATGAAGACATGTGATGAGGATATTTTCTAGAGATTTTCTTGGAATGGTATGTACACTGTGATATATGGTTGTAGGCTTGACATGCAAAGTCATGGGAATGGTGTTGAATCCATTTGTCTAATTATTTGACCCTCTAACTTGTTACCTGGGGGTCAAGTTTTTTGGTTTATGTCTGTGACTAACATGTCAATGGTTAGATAATTGTTGCAGAGGCTGCATGTTACCGCAGATGACTCTTTACCAGCTTGAAATTGTTTCCCTAAGACATGTACGCATTCCATTTTTCAATGTTTTGGTGTTAAATCTATTTGGGAGTGATGGGGGAAGGTGTTAGGATTCATGATCAACATACACAAAATATCAAAGGAAATAAATAAAAGTTCAATCCATATTTAATAAATGATTTATAGTTTTAAGAAACAACATCGAAAAAAATTAAGTAGGATCCTACTAGAGGAAACAAGGAAGAGACCACCTCCCTTACATACTACCACGTAGTTCTGAGAAACCAGAGGATATACCACCTCCTCATTGCATCTGCTACCAAGCAGTGTGCCCCCAACAGAATTCTCTCTAAGATACCCCTAACAGAAGTCATTACATATTATTTAGAAGGTATCATAGTCAAATAATTTAACTAAAAATATCAGAATTACCCTATTTACCCTTTATCCTTTGATAAGAAAATAAAAAAGGGGGTCAATAAACCACAAGTAAGAATGATGTCTATTGGATCTCATTTAGATTCTTTAGTTAGTTTTCCCTTCCGTTTTATTATCCACAAAATGAATGATTGGAAAAGAACCTTCTTGGTAGCCAAAACTGTAGCAAGATCAATCAGGTAAGCAGGAGAGTCATCCTAGTTTTTTGAAAAAATAGAGTGAACTAGAGCACTGTTGACAACATAATTAAGCTGGGAGTCATGGAATAATAGATGGAAAAATGTTGAGTCGGGTAAAATAAGATTATAAATAGTCTCTCCATAGCGAGAAAAAATGAATAATGATCCATAAAATCGAGTTGTTGTCTTGGAAACTACTTTTGGGATGCTGAATTTTTAATATTAGGTTGGATCTTGACAAAAATGATTCACCCACACCAAGAAATTTCTCTATGATGTATGTTAGAATAATGAACCATTAACTGCCGAGCCTAATGAATATTCTACTAGAGATACCTTAGTGTAGTATAATGATCCAAAATAGAAGGCTTAGTGTATTATCACGATCAAAAAGAGAAGTATCCATAGAGTCTATTGAAGTTGTCCCACCTTCAAAACACACAGGTGTAGGAGGTTTTCTGCTATAAACAACCTCAAAAAGTGTCATTTGGATGGACACATGAAAAGTTTTTTTATAATAGAATTCACCCTGAAAAATCCATCTGTCCCAAGTGTGAGATTTACAATATGTGAAAAAATTCATATAAGTCTCCGAAAATTTATTAACAATATTTTTTTGGTCATCCGTTTGAAGATGGTAAGTTGAACTCTTCTTAGGAGTGGTAACCACGAGTCAGAGAAGTTCTTTCCTGAAATTACTAATAATGATTTGATCCCTATAACTGATTATGGAGCTCTTAATTCCCTAAAAACAAACAATTTATCTAATGAAAACATATGTGATTGACTTGTTTGTATAAGGATGTTATAAAATAACAAAATGTACATACTTGAAAAAATGATCCACCACGAAAAGGATGACATCAAAGCTCATAGATTTTGGCAGACATGAGATAGAGTCCACAGATACTTGATCCCATACTAATTACAGTATTGGAAACGTTTTTAAAAAATTGGATGGGGACTTACGTAATACATTTTTCATTGAGAAGTGGCACACTTCTGAATCTTCTGCTTAACACAATGCGTCATTCCTTTCCAATATAATCTAGCGGAAATTTATTTATAGGTTTTGGGGAATAAGACACGTTCTTCAACCTAAGAAGAGTGATAACACTGAATAAACATCGGTAAAAGTGAGGATGTTTGGGACAAAACCAACTTCCCCCAATGAAACAACAATCCATCCTAAAGGATATAACGAGGTCATGCATTAGGACGCTGCTTAAGTAAAGACACAAGATCAGAAAGTTATGGATCAATAAGTAATTCATCATTAACAATGCTAGATTCCATCCAAAATGAGATTCAAAGTGTTGTCCCAAGTAGCTAAACATGAGAGTGAATTTCACTACCACTACCATCCAACTATGACAAGGCATTAGCCTCTTGATTGTGTTTCACGGGTCCATATATGACTTCAAAATCCAACCCTGAAAACTTAGCCTGCCAATTCTACTGATATGATATATGGAGATTCTGAATAATAAAATTATTTAAGTCTTGATGGTTTGTATAAATATAGAAAGAATTTCACAACAAATACGACCTCCATTGATTCATGGCCAGGACTAGAGCCATCACCTCTTTTTTCATAAACTAATTTTGACAGATGGGTGGTGGAAAGAGCTTTGTTGAAAAAGTTTATAGGATGATGAGACTACATAAGGACAACTACAACCCCTTTTCTATAAGCATCTCATTCTATAATAAAGGAAATTTTAAAATTAGGAAAAACCAAAAGTGGTGCAGACACCAAGAACTGTTTCGATTTGTCAAAGATAAGTTCAGCATCCAGATTCCAAAGGAAACCATCATTTTTTGGTCAATTAAGTTAGGAATTTTTCAATATTTCTATAACCACAAACATGTTTTCTGTAGTAATGTGTGAGTCTTGACACTAGTCTATCATGGGGGTTTGGAAATATCTATTTTAATTCACAAGGGTTGTAGTATTAGTAATAAACCAAAGTTTCCTCCAAGGAGAAGTTATTTAATATTTTGTCAAGGTGAATAATTAAATAATAAAGTCACTAATAATATCAAACAAAGAACAAAGATTTTTGAAAATAAGATTAGAGATCAGTGATTAAGATTAGTTTTGGCTTCCCCTATTGTAATTCTATCATGGTCTTTTCAAAATAGATTCTTTAATTTTTTTTATTTGATTAAATAAATGGTTCTACAACCGCTTCCCCATTTCCATCCGATTAAATTTGATGAAGAATGAAAATAATCCCCACAATTTTCTTTCTTGGAAAATCTCAGTATGATGTGATAAATCCACAATGATTCCTTTTTAAACAACTTAGGCATAACCTAATTAGTTATTGAGATCAACAAGTATCCAAATTAGATCACTTTTTCTTCCTCACGTGTTTAGTAGTCATTAAACATTCTCCACTTTATTCTAAACCACATGATCAATGTGATATAAAATCAAACAGAGGGAGAAAAGATTTATTAACAAAGGAAATAATCAAAATTAGAATTAATCACAAACAAAATTGCATTCAAATTCATTTATGAAATTATGTAATGAGAATCATTTAATAGAGAAAAGAAATCCATAATTTCAATAAAATTTCCTAGACTCAAACATTAAAATTTGGGAAACCTATCCTTCACCCAACAACTCAAGGATTCTACCCCCTCTATCAGAGAATAAGTAATTGGATTATGTATAACATCCCATGACCCACACTCCCGGATTCTTTGTTGAAATCCATAACTTTACATTACCATCTTTGATGCTGATAACCATGACCCAATTTTTTTCCATCAAACCATACAACATCAAAAGTAAAACTTTAATCACTTACATTATGGAGGACCTTTTATGTTTTAAGTTTTATATAATTATTACAAACTCCGAAATAAATAATTCACAAGTCATAAAATGAATATTTCTCCTATTTAACCCAAATTTTTCTTATTTCAAAACCGGTCATCAGTATCATCCTTGTGAAATTATTTATGAAAATAAATCAGTCAACATAATTCTTTAAAACCTAGGGAAATGAAACATAAGATGGGTGAGCTCAGATACTCAGTAAGAAAAAATGTAAGAATTAAAAAATGAATGTCATCAGTGAATATAAGAAGAGCATAAGGGTATGATGACATAATAAAATTTCATAGGTATAACATATGAATATTCATACCCATCAATAACTGGATCATCAAACATGAAAACATAGAAAAGGAAAGAATCTTTAGAATAAATAATCACATAACATGTGATATCAATCTCTATCATTAGAATCATTATAAACACATATCAAGTATAAATAAAACATATACGTACATGGGGCATCATTTTAATTTCACTCTTACAATCACTCTTACAAATGGAAAAACCATATGGTCAACTTCCATACCCAATGCATTGGAGGGATATCATATAGCCACCCATCATTTGATTATCACGGAACCACCCCATCATTGTTCTATCACATAACCACCTATCATTGATTTATAACATAACCACCCCTCAGATGTCCAAGTACCATGACAAAATAATAATACATAAAATCTTTTATTTCATCATAAACTCATAAGAACAACCATTATCCCTTTCATAACTTCATTATCTTGTGTAAAAGAAATGGGTTCCATAACAATATATTTGAAACACTATTAAACCATGGAAAATAAATGGGTTCCATAATAATATCTTTAAACATGAGTAACCCATGGTATAGAAATCGGTTCCATAACAATCTCTTTGAAAAATTATTAACCCATGTAAAAGAAATGGGTTCCATAACAATCTCATTGAAACATGATTAACCCATTGAAAAGAAAAGAGTTCGATAACAATATCTTTGAAAAAAATATTAACCTATGGAAAAGAAATCAGTTTCATAACAATATCTTTGAAACAAGATGAACCCATGGAAAATAAATGGGTTGCATATCAATCTCTTCGAAACAAGATTAACTCGTGGAAAAGAAATGGGTTCCTTAAAAATATCTTTGAAAAAATCATAATCCATCCAAAAAAATAATGATGGTATCAATAATAAATATCCCCAATTAATGATAGGTAACAACAAGGGTTATTGAAGTTGATTAAGGGAAATTTCCTTATAATATTATTAATAATTTTCTTGAGGAAAATAATCCATAAATGTTTAAAGTGTCCCATACCACTTTGAAATGATTGAATCATAATCCCCATAAAGGAATAACATTAAAAAAAATTATAACATCATGATATTAAGGATATTCATGATATATCCTATCAAAGGAGTATTATATCCACCTCATAAAGGAATACATGTGTATAATATAACAAATGTATCAAAGAAAGAAAATTGTGACAAAAATCCATTATCGCTTTGGTAAATTTCAAATTGTAAACCCCATGAAAGAGAGATCCTAAAATGGATATGTAAAAACCAAATTATTTAATGATAAGAATAATGAAATAAATTACTGATAATTATATATTCTACACAACAAAAATAAGTGGTGAATATGGAATATATCTCATAGAAATAAAATTGGGGTGATAAAAACCTGTACTACTTGAGTAACTTTTGAATTGTGAGATCCATGAAAGAATAAAATCAATTACAACTTTTAATATCATGAATTAAATGAAATTAATTATATAACATGTCATAGGAAAGTATATACACCATATAAAAGTAATTAGGTGCATAATAAAAAAGAAGTCTCATTCGATGAGGTTTTACCCTAGGGTAAATGTGTTAAGTATTTCATGGAACTTTTTCCCTCAAATATTGATAAAGTGTAGTGTGGTGATAACTATCTATGCTGGGAGCTAGGAAAATATAATGTTGGAACGTTCAGGGAATTGGTAACTCCTATATGGTTTAGATACTCTATCATTATAGGACAAAATTTTTTCTAGACATGGTTTTTGTGTCAAAAACATGTCAATATGAAAGGAAACATCTCTTTTTAAGTTAAAATTAGGTTTTAAAAATTGTTTCAGTGTGGAAAGGGCAGGCTAGGTTGGTGGTCTTGGTCTCTTGTGGAAAGAGAAATGTTGTTTCTTTGTTACAATAATCTCAGCACCAAATTGTTTCATCTATCTGGGGTGGTGATTCAAGAATGTGGTGTTATGTTAGTATTTATGGATGGATTTATAGGGAGGATAAGTTATTATCCTGGAAGATCTTCGTAAGGATTAATTGTGATTCTGTAACCCCCCTACTTTTTAGAGGGAATTTTAATGAAATTATTTATAATAAGGAGATGTGTGGTAGGGACAAAGAGAGTGTTAGTTGTATGAAGGCCCTTTAGAGTGCTTTAGATGACACAAATTTGTCTGATATATGTTTTAAGGGAGACCCCTTTACCTAGTTTAGGGGAATAATTATCAATACTCGCATTTTAGAATGGTTGGATTGGTTTGTTGCTTACTCTAAATGGATGGAGGTTTCCACCTCTTTTTAAAGTGATACACTTACCTCATGTTACCTCAGAACATAAACCCCTCATAGAGTCTATTTTTAGGGAAGTTTTTTCTATCCTAGGTAGAGGAGTTTTATGTTTGAAACTAAATGGATGAAAGATCAACACTATGAGGGAGTTATCTAAGCGGCATGAAATCATGGGGGTGAGCGATTTATGAATAAAATTATAAACGTGTCTTTTGAAGTGTTCCATCCAATGAATGTCAGATCCATGGATCAGAAAGGCTCCATGGGCTTAAGTTTGGATATAATGAAAGATTAAGACATGGTTAGGTGGTGATTCCCTATGTTAATTCTCTCTTAATATGGATTCCACCATACTTTTATTCAAATATTATGAGATGTGTTTCGATGGTTCTCAATAAGAACAAGATTAATGGAGAATCCACAAAATATTTCTCCCCTTCAAGAGGTGTTAGGAAAGGGGATATTATATAGCCATATATATTTATCATCATTGTTGATGTGTCATCTAAATTGATTTCTAATGTAGTTGTGGAGGTATTTCTTCATGGTTTTATGGCTATTAAAAATGGACTTATCACCTCACATCTGTTTTTTGAAGATTATTTTTTGTTACTTTCTAGGGCCACTTGTGAGGAGTGCCCTCATATTTGTCATCTCATTTTCTGATTCTATGAAGCTTTTATCCAAAATATTTCTTTCTCTAAATTAGAGGCCTCTATCATCAAATGTGCTCTTCAAGATTGGAATAATGAATTATCTGTAATTTTCAATGTCAAGAAGGTGGAAAAACATAATAAATATCTAGGGCTCCATTGATAGGGCCTTAAAGAGGATTAATGGTTGGAGGGGAAAGGGTCTCTTAAAATCTAGGAAGACTATTTTGATTAGATTTTTGGAACAAACTATTCCTTCTTATATTATATCTATGTTCAAATTAATAGATAGTCTTATTACTCAGATCAAATCTTAAAGAGGAGGGTGGTTTGGGGTTCAGAAACATGAGACATTTAAACTCTACACTCCTTTATAAGAATTGTTAAGAAAATGTTTATGTGCTTGAGCTCGCTATCTGCATATATTTTGAGTACCAAATACTTCCCGTGTGTTGGTTTTCTTCAATATTAGCTTAGGCTGAGGAAGAGATTCCTTTGGGGTAGTATTTGGGGGACGAGGGTGGCCCTGTTAGAAGGTGCTTATTGGCGTATATATAATTATAGGTATGTGAACATCTGGAAGGTTCCTTGGCCGTTGGGGTATGATTGTCGATTCATTTCTTTAGTTGTTCATTCTAGTATGAAAGATGTTTTTTTCATGATATTATTGAAGATGATTTCTCTGGTTGGTGTGTGGATGGTTTTAATGTACTATTCATTGAAAGGGATTGAAGTTGGATCTTGAAAATATCTATTTGTATGAAGACATGTGGTGAGGAAATTTTCTAGAGTTTTTCTTGGAATGGTATGTACACCATGAAATATGGTTGTTAGCTTGCCATGCAGAGTCATGGGAATGGTGTTGAATCCGTTTTTTCCAATGATTTTATCCTCTAACATGTTACCCGGGGGTCAATTTGTTTGGTTGATGTTTGTGGCTAACATGTTTTTGGATAGAGAAGTGTTTTAGAGGCTGCATGTTGCTGTGTTTGAATCTTTCCCAGCTTGAAATTGTTTCCCTAAGACATGTATACAAGCCAGTTTTCACTGTTCTGGTGTTAACTCTATTTGAGAGTGATGGGGGAAGGTGTTAGGACTCATGATCAATATACAAAAAATAGAAAAGGAACAAAATAGAAGTTCAATTCTTATTTGCTAAATGATTTATAGTTTTATAAAACAACTTGAAAAAAAGGTAAGTAGGATCCTACTAGATAAAACAAGGAAGAGACCACCTCCCTTACCAATTACCACGTAGTTCTGAGAAACCAGAGGAGAGACCACCTCCTCATAGCATCTACTATCAAGTAGTGCACCCCCATCCGAATTATCTCTAAGATAACCCTACCAGAAGTCATTGAATATTATTTATAAGGTCTCATAATCAAATAAATTAACTAAAAATCTCATAATTACCCTTTTTAACCTTTATCCTTTAATAAGTAAATAAAAAAGAGTGTCAAGAAACCATGAGTAAGAATGTTGTATTCTGGCTCTGAAGTAGAATCTTTACTTAGGTTTACCTTCCATTTGATTATCAACAAAATGAATGATTCGAAAAGAACATTCTTGATAGCCAAAACTGTAGCAGGATCAATTAGTTAAGCAAGTGATTCATCCCAGTTTTTTGGAAAAATAGACTGAACTGCAGCATTGTTGACAACATGATTGTGCTGGGAAACATGGAACACCAGATGAACCAATGTTGAATCGGGTAAAATAAGATTATAAGTAGTATCTCCAAAGCGAGAAAAAATGAATAATGAGCCATAAAATCGAGTTTTCAGCTTAGAAAACTACTTTTGGGATGCCGAATTTGGAATATTAGGTCGGATGTTGACAAAAATGAGTCACCCACAACAAGACATTTCTTTATGATGCATGTTAGAATAACGGACCATTAACTTCCAAGGATAATGAATATTATACTAGAGATGCCTTATTGTAGTATAATGATCCAATAGATAAGCCTTAGTGTATTATCATGATCGAAAATAGCAGTATACACATAGTCTATTGGAGTTGTCCCACCTTCAAAACGCACATGTGTAGGAGGTTTTATACTATAAACAACCTAAAAAAGTGTCATTTGATAGGACACATGAAAATTTGTGTAATAATAGAATTCACCATGAGGAATCCATCTGTCCCAAGTGTTAGATTTCTTAGATGAGAAACAATGCATATAAGTCTATGAACATTTATTAACAATCTCTGTTTGGTCATCCGTTTGAAGATGGTAAACTAAACTCATCTTAGGAGTGGTAACCTCGAGTCAGAGAAGTTCTTTCTAGAAATTACTAATAATGATTGGATCCCTATCACTGATTATGGAGCTTGGAATTCCATGAAAATGAATAATTTATCTAATGAAAACATATGCGATTGACTTGGTTGTATAAGGATGTTGTAAAAGAACAAAATGTTCATACTTGAAAAAACAATCCACCACAACAAGGATGATGTTAAATCTCATAGATTTTGGAAACCCTGTGATAAAATCCATAGATACTTGATCCCATACTAATTGCGATATTGGAAAAGTTTGTAATAAATTGGATGGGGACTTGAACTAATACTTTTTTCATTGATACGTGGCACACTACATAACGTACTGCTTAAAACAATGTGTCATTCCCTTCCAATATAATCTAGGGGAAATTCATTTATAGGTTTTGTGAAATAAGGCATGTTCTCCAAGCGAAGAAGAGTGATAATACTGAAGAAAAATCAGTAAAATTGAGGATGTATGGGACAAAAACAACATCCCCCAATGAAACAACAATCCATCCAAGAGGATATAATGAGGTCATGCATTATGATGCTGCTTAAGTAATGACACAAGCTCTGAAATTTATGGATCAATAAGTAATTCATATTGAACAATGTTAGATTCCATCAAAAATGGTTTTGAATGTGCTTTCCCAAGGGGCTAAACATGAAAGTGTCCTGCACTACCACTACCATCCAACCATGACAAAGAGTTATCCTCTTGATTGTGTTTCCCCAGTCTAGATATGACTTCAAAAATGTATCCCCAAAAACTTAGCCTTCCAATTCTACAGATCTGCTGTATGAAGATTCTGACTAATAAAATGATTTAAGGCTTGATGGTTTGTATAAATATAGAAACACTTTACCAGTAAATATGATCTCCATTGATTCACGACTAGGACTAGATCCATCACCTCCTTTTCATAAACTAATTTTGACAGATGGGTGGTGGAAAGAGCTTTGTTGAAAAAGGTTATAGGATGATGATACTGTATAAGGAAAACTCCAACCCCTTTTCTAGAAGCATCTCATTCTATAATGAAAGAAATTTTAAAATATGGAAAAACCAAAAGTGGCGTAGACACCAAGCACTGTTTTAATTTTTCAATGGTAAGTTCAGCTTCCGAATTCCAAAGGAAACCATCCTTTTTTGGTCATTTGAGTTAGGGATTTTTCAATATTTTTATAACAACAAACATATTTTCTATAGTAACATGTGAGTCTTGACACTATTTTATCTTGGGGTGTGGAAATAGCTATTTTAATTCCCTAGGGATTTAGTATTATTAGTAAACCAAAGTTGTCTCCAAGAATAAGTGCTTTAATCTTGTTGTCAAGTTGCAAAAGTAAATAATAAAGTCACTAGGAATATCAAAAAAAGAATAAGGATCTTTGAAAATCAGATTAGAGATCAGTGATTGGGATTAGTTTTGGCTTCCCCTATTGTAATGATATCATGGTATTTTCAAAATAGATTCTCTAATTTTGTTATTTTATTAAATAAATTTTTCTACAACCGCTTTCCCATTTCCACCCGATTAAAATTGATAAAGAATGAAAATAATCCCCACAATTTCCTTTCTTGGAAAATCCTCATTCTGATGTGCGAAAGCCACAATGATTACATTTTGAACTATTTAGAAAAAACCTAATTAGGTATTGATATCCACTAGTATATAAATTATATCAATTTTTCTTCATCACGTGTTTAGTAGTCACAAAACACTCCCCACTTGACTCTAAACCACCTGATCAATATGATATAAAATCAAATAGAGGGAGAAAAGATGTATTAAAAAAGAAAATAATCAAAATTAGAATTAATCACAAACACAATTGCATTCAAATTCATTTATGAAATTATATAATGAGAACCATTTAATAGAGAAAAGAAATCCATAATTTAAATAAAAGTTCCTAGACTCAAGATTTACAATTTGAGAAACCTACCCTTCACCCAACCACTCAAGGATTCTACCCCCTCTATTAGAGAATAAATAATGGGATTAAGTATAACATCCCATGACCCACACTCCCAGATCCTTTGTTGAAATCCATAACTTTACATTTCCAGCTTTGATGCTGATAATCGTGACCCAATTTTTTTCCCATCAAACCGTAAAACGTCAAAAGGAAAACTTGGACCTTTTAGGTTTTGATTTTTATAGAATTATGACAAACTTCTACATAAATAATTCACAAGTCATCAAAATAATATTTCTCCTATTTAACCAAACTTTTTCTTATTTCAAAATAGGTCATCAGCATCATCCTTATGAAATCATTTATAGAAATAAATTAATCAACATAATTCTTTAAAACCTAGGGAAATGAAACATAAGAAGGGTGAGCTTATATACTCAGTAAGAGAAAATCTAAGAATTAAAAAATGAATGTCATCAGTCAATATAAGAAGATTATAAGGGTATGATGATATAATAAAAATTCATAGGTATAACATATGAATATTCAAACCCATCAATACCTACATCATCAAACATGAAAACATAGAACATGAAAGAGTCTTTAGAATCAATAATCGCATGACATGTGATATCAATATCAATCATTAGAAACATTATAAACCCATATCAATTATAAATAAAACATGTACATACTTGGGGAATCATTTTAATTTCACTCTTTCAATCACTCTTACAAATGGAATAACCATACGGTCGACTTCTGTACCCAATGCTTTAGAGGGCTATCATAGACCCACTCATCATTTTTTATCATGGAACCACTCCGTCATTGGTTTATCACATAATCACCTTTCATTTATTTATAACATAACCACATTTCAGATGTCTAAGTACCATGAAAAAATAATAACACATAGATTCTTGCATTTCATCATAAACCCATAGGAAAAACTATTATCCCTTTCATAACTTAATTAACCCCTGTAAAATAAATGGGTTCCATAACAATATCTTTGAAACACCATTAACACATGGAAAATAAATGGGTTCCATAACAATCTCTTTGAAACATGAGTAACCCATGGTATAGAAATGGGTTCCATAACAATATCTTTGAAAAATGATTAACCCATGTAAAAGAAATGGGTTCCATAACAATCTAATTGAAACATGATTAACCCATAGAAGAGAAAAGAGTTCCATAAAAATCTGTTTGAAAAAATGATTAACCTATGTAAAAGAAATAAGTTTCATATCAATCTCTTTGAAACAGGATGAACCCATGGAAAATAAATGGGTTCCATATAAATCTCTTTGAAACAATATTAACTTGTGGAAAAGAAATATATTCCTTAACAATATCTTTGAAACAATCATAATCCATCCAAAGAAAAAATAATTGTGGTATCAATAATAAATATCCCCAGTGTATGATAAGTAACAACAAGTTTTGTTGAATTTTAGGAAGGGAAATTTCCTTATAAGATAATTAGTAATTTTGTTGAGGAAAATAATCCATAAACGTTTAAAGTGTCCCATATCACTTTGAAATGTTTGAATCATAATCCCCATAATGGAATAACATTAAATGAAAATTATAACATTATGATATTAAGTATATTCATGATATATCATTTCAAAGGATTAGTATATACACCTTATAAACGAATATAAGTGTATAATATAACAAACCTATCAAAGAAGGAAAATTGTAACAAAAATACATTATCGCTTTGGTAAATTTGAAATCGTAGACCCCATGAAAGAGATATCCTCAAATGGATATGTAAAAAACAAAAAAATTAATGATAATAATCATAAAATACATTCATGATAATTATATACACCACAAAACAAAAATAAGTGGTTAATGTGGAATATATCTCATAGAAATAAAAGTGAGGTGATAAAAACTCTTATTACTTGAGTAACATTTGAATACTGAGATCCGTGAAAGAATAACATCAATTGAAACTTTTAATATCATGAAGTAAATGAAATTAATTATTTATCATGTCATAGGAAAGTATATAATCTATATAAAAGTTATTAGATGCATAATAACAAATAAATCTCATTAGAATGTAAATTGATATGGAACCCCTTACAACTGTGGTAACATTTGAATCGGAAACTCATAAATTAATAATCATAAAATGAAACATTTAAATACGATGAATATAAAATAATTTATAATATAATATATCAAAAGGGGAATTATATTCACCACACAAAATAAGTAAATGGTGACTATGACATTTATCCCTCAGATGTAAAAGGTGAGATGAAAATCCCTTACCTTGAGCCTGCCTTGTCATGATTTTCCTCTATCTTCCTGAATAATAAACTTTTGTTAATTATTTATGTGCTTCAGAATATTTTCCAAGTTTATTATTAATTTTTTTTCACTTATAAACATTTTTTATAGAATTACTTAATCAATAACGTTTAAGTCGAATGTTTTGACCATATTCGGCTTATGTGTCAAAACTGACTTTGTTAGGTAGACTATGATCAATTAGGTCATTATTTAGAAATATCCAAAATAATAAACATGAAATAATTATAAAATTTTTAAAGAAATTTTACTTTTAAAATAATACATGAAATATGGTTATGAAAAATGAACCAATGTTATGATAATGGAGACGGTAATCCATATATACACATGAGTAACGTTCCCATTTTTCAATGATCCTTATGGAAAGATGGTAAGTAACATTTATCATTCCATAATGAAAATTATAAAATAAATACCATATTATTTAATTTTATATACTTATTTATATCATTCTTGTGATTTGTTTATGATAAATGAAGAATCACATTGCTTTGTGTAGGTGGTAGTCCACACGTCCTCGAACGACGTTATGACTTTTTCAGCATGTGAAGTGAAAATAATAAAATGATATGTTATAATTAAAAATGGATAATTATGTCATTAATATAAAAAATATTTAATTTATATCATATATGTTTTTTAAACCCATATTTAATACATTCTATGTAAAGTGTGAACGTATCACATCGCTTTGAGGAGGCGGTAGTCCACACGTCCACAAACGTTGTTATCATATTCCCAAAAAATATAAAGCATGAAGGTACATGTTATTTAGTAATTAAATAAGTAGGAATATATTTTAAATATATTATATAACATATAAAGATAGTATGTCCATCATAATCCTCAACCGTAAGAGGTGGTGATGGAAAAAAGTACGACATCATTTTTTGAGGTGGTAGTTCACATTACACACGAACGACGATTTCATTACCCATTAGATGGAAGTGTGTGTAGGTTTAGGAAGAAACCTTAACATAAAAATAATTTAGTATATTTAAGATACTTAGGTTATTATATAATCATGTAATAAGAATAATTTCAGGGGTTGGGAAAGAAATAATAAAAAAGTTCTCGTTGAAGAATGTTACCTCTTCTTCAGGTAACTCCCTTTGGTTTGCACCAAAGGACTTCCTTGGATTTATTTATTACTAAGGTGAGTATTATAAGATAATATGAGGTATTATGGGATATTATTTTGGTAGGTTTTGGATGATACAAATGGATTTAAAGGTGTGAATATAGGGGGAGAGTGAGTTCCTTTTTATAGTGGAGGAGGAGTGGTATTCTTGTAAATATAAAAAGGAAACACTATTGGGAGACATACCTTACATAACATGCCTCGAATAAAAGAAAAAATTTGATTCAATAGATTATATGGTCTAAATATGCACATATAATGGGTTTCAGACAACTTTCAAGGTCATTTGGTCCCTTATTATTATATTCTAACTATTAAGTAAACTCATTTTTACCTTTATCGTTGTAATTAATTTTAATTGTTTTCACTAATATTTTTAGTAAAAACAAAGTTGAAATTTCTAAAAATTATAAATTATGATGAATAAAAATATGGAATCCATTTTTAAAAATTGCAATCAGAGAAGTGGATGAAATTAATTTAAAATTAATCTCACAGGTGGCACGAGACAGCGGGTTTTTAAAGGGAAAAAGTTTAAAAGTTCATAATGTTTTTATATCAAATTTCAATACTAAATTGATTAAAATGGGAAAAATAAGATTTTTTAAAAACTGATATAATTATTATTTAAAACTAATTTAAAATATAATTTAACTATATAAATAAATTAGATGAAAATTTTGTTTTCAATTAAATTTTAGTATTTTATTCACAATTCATCAAAATACGAAAGTTCTCATAAAAATACCAAAACTTCACCCAAAGTAATTTTTGATATTATGATTTCAAAAATAATGTTTATTTTTTCATATAAAATTTATAAAAGTGTCAAAATTTAGTTTTGAAACAATTATTCCATTAAAAAGCGGTGAAACTTATTTTTAGAGAAATAAAATTTTTCTTCTTAAAATTGGATTTATTTTTATCTTAAGCCTAAAAAACACATTGGATGAATTTAAAAACATTTTAGAGAATATATAACATATAAATTTTATTAATAACTTTCAATAATAGTGATCAATTTAATTTATTAATATTAGATTCCATTATAGTAATAAAAATAGATTTTATCATAAAAGCACATCCTTTATATTAAATTGGTCTTTATTTTTATTTATAATTAATTAGTAACCAATGAATTCATTTTATAAACATTTTGAAACTATATTTTCATAATTTTTTAATCTCATTCATTCCTTCCATTCCAACAGCTAGATGATAGAATTAATATTAAATATGAACATTATATTGTTATCCTGTAAAACTTAGTCTTGCATGTAACACACATTATCGAAGAGATTTGATGTTGCATGAAACACAAGATAAACATGGAGTTGCATATAATGAAAGATAAATGGTTTATTTATTATAATTTAAGATATCGAATAATTTAAATTAATTTTAAAGAACATATTCCTTAAAATCTCTGGATGTTACATCCCACCCCCTTAAAAATAAATTTCACCCTCGAAATTAATCTTGGTTATCAAATGATTATTTTTCATGAATTACTTTATTGAAACCCACATCATAATTGAAGGTACTAGGGTAGTAATTTTTTTTAAGATCATTTTATTAGAGTTAAAGAATTATATTACCATCTAGACCAAGAAAAAAGGAAATATACTTTATTTATGAGTAGAATTTCAAATGTTAGTCAATTTCCAAAACAAATATCATCTTTTTCTCCAAATGATGGTATTAAATATGATTTTTTTATTCCCAAAACACTAAAATAAACTTTTAAAGACTACATAATAAAAAAAGGGTTAGTCAAGATATTACACCGGTCTTTAGATATTAACCAAAACCAAAATTGTTTGAACATAATAAGATAATTCAAAAAATGAGTAAACCTTAATATGGTACATTAATCTTCAAAATTAATAACAAAATTTGAAACTAAATTATTCCATAAATAACTATCCTTAAAATTCTTTAAAAATTTCCTACATAAGTTTAACACCTAGAGATTAGAAATATTTTATCATATGTTATTCCCAGATAAATCAACCATTATTCCTAAAAAAATCCCATATGTTTCTGAAATAATATTAATATTAACATGTTAAAATTTCATTGTAACATACCTAACCCAAAAACCACTGAACTAGTGCTTCGATATAGGTTACCACGTGACCTCAAGTTCGCCTCCCCGTATGTTAGAGGTTTCTGACTAGTAGCGAGGGTCTAATAAGTCACGTGGGGAGACTATACCCTCCTTGCTATAGTAATCCACAATAAATAACATATGAAATAAGGAAATAATAAACCAAAAATCCAAAAAATAAATTCCAACTAGTTTCCCAACATGGTACAAACCACAACCAAATGACTAAATATGTCATGTCCTACTAACAGTGTTAAAAATGAAGGAAAACCCAAAATAAATACCAACAATTGAATCAAAAAATGGGTCCTAACATCAAGTCTGAATCATTATCCATTTACTTCCTAGGCACAACTTAACTCCTTAGAATAATTACTTTGACCTTTTCCTGACATGAAACCACAAAATCTTCTTGGGTACCCAGTGAAATCCTGAGTAGGGTGCGAGTATAACTCAGTAGGACACCACCAACGGTGCCTACAAAAATATCCAGTCTAAAAATATTGTTCATGCAAGAACTAAATAAATAATAAAGTAAATAAGAAAACTCAGGTTCCATTAGGTAACAATGATTACTTTACCCATTCACCACATTAATTCAATGTTTCTCATTTAGTTCATCTTCATCACTTAATTCATTTCCATTACATGTTATATGGGATATGTGTTTACATTATTTACACAACAACATAATTCAATAAATTACTAATAATAATGTTATAAATGAAGTTTCCTATATCTGTAAGGATAAAAATTTCATAACATTAACTTCACTCTTTGGAGCCTCAGTCTAGGTTGTTTCATCAACTTCATCTGTTAGAGGTATAGAGCCTCAGTCCTCTTCACTAACCCGTGCATTATGGGGTGGGGTTTATAGCCCTAGTCTAACCTAATATGTGTGCATATATCCTCAATTACAATACCCCAAAACAAACAAGAAATTTTCACATGATTATTTATCCATTTACCACATATACCAAATCACAAACCTTACACAATAAATACTCATAACATAAAAATTTCACATTCTATTTAACACATAAATCATCCTTAAGATTTAACCAATTAACACATTTACCACATACTTAGCATAACCCATTTAACCTATTTACCTTGTCATGACTCAAACCATTTAGAATATTAAAAACTTTTCATATGTTAAATCATTTTACATATTAAAAAATTTCTATACATTAACCCATTTTGGCATGTTTAACAATTCCTATACATTATCCCCTAAAAATATTCATCTATTATATCATGTTAGCACATTCAACACATTTATAAACTCACATGAATTTAACCCTTTAACATATTCACTAATTCCCTTATGAAATACCATTTAACATATTCCTCAATTCCCAATTCATAACCCATTTAACAGGTTCAACATTTCATATTCTCTAACCCTCTTAGGAATTTCTAATATAATTCACAATCCATCTGAAACAATCACAATTAACCCAATTAACCCATCATCATGCCATCCCAAACAACCCCTTATGTCATTATCAATCCTATGAACAACTATAATTATTCAATTTTCACTTAAACAACCTTAATAACATGTTTTTTATAGGATCTATGTTATAACACATCAACTCTACACTAAGCATTACCAATTTATAGGTTTGGGAATGTTGACTCACCCCATGGGTGGCCCTAAATTGGTTAAATTATCCTTAATGTATCCCATGGTGATCATGAGTGGTTCAATTCATCATTTACATTAATTTTTTTTTACCAAATCTCACCAAAATATCCAAAAGAACAACAATAGATAACCAAGAACAAAACCAAACATGTATAAATAAACCCATTGACTATGAGATATAACTTGTATAAAACCTACCTCGAATCCATTTACAAACATACTCTTTATCATAGCCTTAGATTTGGATTCAAGAACCCCTTGAAGCTTCAAACTAGAATCCATTGGAAAGAGAGATGTTTTTATGGATTTAGAAGAAGATAACCCAATCTACAATCCCTAATTCAGAAATATGAGTAAGGGAAGGATTAGACTTACCTGAAGCATCAATCCACAACCAAAAACTCTCCAAATTTCCAAGAAACAAGGGAGATTGATACTTAGGAGCACTTGAGGGTTTTTTTTCATCATTAGGGATAGAGGTAGGAGAAAGGGGAGAAAAATTGAGTTGTAACTTAAAAATACTGAGATGGGAAAACTATAAATTCTTAAACTTTTAATGCGGTGCACAGTTTGTCTACAAAGTTTAACAAACTATGTGAAATACACTATATTAGGGGCTTTGGGTCACATAGTTGCCTGCGGAGGCTCTCATGGTCTAAAAACCTTGTTTCAAATGTGTAGAATTCCACTTTCTAAGTCCACACAAGTTGGATCTCCCCCTTGCATGGTTTACCTAACCATGCACCTACTCATTTTTGTTAGCACCATTTGGGTGAAAAGATTACACTAAACATGATCCAACAGTGAAACAAGTAAAAAATAGCCATTTCCCTTTTTTCTTTCATACCCTGAACCCCTAGAACACCCTAAAGATTCCCCATACACTCAGTGAACATTTAATTAACCAACTTCAAGGGATTGAAACCAAAATTTAAACAAGAACATAACACCACAAAAACTATGATCTTAAAACCTCCCCACCTTATAATAGGTCTCCCTTGAGCCACTTTTCCTAAGCATTACTGATCTTCTAAGGTAAATAGATCAGGCCACCGAGCTTACATATCCAACTCCCTTTCCCAAGTTTCTTCCAGAACATTACCATGCTGCCATAAAAATTAAACCAACAACACAGTCTTTCCCCACAATAATTTCTCACTACAATCCACAATACATACCAGATTCTCCTTAAAGGAAACATCGACTTCAAGTTCAACATATTCAGCATCGATTACTTGATATGGGTCAGGGTGACACTATAGAAGTTGGTACCCATGAAAAAATGCATGCATACCACTATACCACTATGGAAGAGCCAATTGGTATGCCACCAGTTGAATCCTCTCCATGGTTCCAAATGGCCCCATGTACCTGGGCACCTACTTAATCTGTTTACGAATTCCACGGTGACCCAACCTTGGAAACACCCGAAGGAACACATGGTCACCCAACCCAAACTAAATATGTTGATGAAGCCTATTTGTATAGAAATTTTTCCAGATTTGGGCCATTTCCATACATTTCAAAATCAACTAAAATTGTTTCGACGTCTCCTATATGAGACTCGATCCCAATAATTCTGATTCTATAGCTTCCACCCAACACAATGGATATCCACATGGCCTAACATAGAGCACCTAAAATAGTTCCATCTGAATCATAGCTCGGTAACTATTGTTGTAAGAAAACTAAAAAATCTACAAGGGTTTCTTCCACAATACAACAAATTGTAGGACATAATCCATCAACATGTCCTCTAGTACCTGAATGGAACACTGTTAATGCCCATCCGTCTACGGGTGAAAATCCATACTAAAAAACACCTCAGTAAGGGCTTTCTATAATCTCTGATAGAATAATGATATAAAATATAGATCATTATTTGAAACTGTAGTTAATTTAACCCCATGAAAACACAATATCTCTCAAACATACAACTCACCCAACTGATCCACGATGATGTTTTCTTGAATTAGTAATAAATGATCCACTTTAGTTAACTGATCCACAACTACCCATATCACATCATTATTTTGAAGTTTCCATAAAATAACCACAACAAAATCCATCGTTACATCATCTGATTTCCATTATTGGAATGTGAAACAACTGTAAGAAACCACATGGTCACTGATGCCTAGACTTAACCTGTTGACAGGTAAGGCATCATGCCATGAACCCAACCACCTCTTTCTTCATCTCTGGCCACTAATACTACCTATGAAGGTTTTGGTACATTTTGGTTAAACTAGAATGCACAAACCACTATGATGTATGAAACTAGTGCATAAAATCTTCTCACATACACAATGAAACAACAACATGACCACAAACATAAATAACCCCATCACCACCAATGGTCCTACGAGAAGGTGACTCCCTAACTTTAAGATTTTCCTTCAAATACAAACACTCTAAATCCTCACGTTGTTTCTCCTTGATCTATCTCAAAAGAGTGTACTTAACTACCAAGGATGAAAGGGGAATCTTCCCTAGGTTATCCCACATCTCGAGATGAATGTTAGAAAACAACGTCATCATCTTTCACTCTGAACATGATTCTTGAACCACCTGATTCCAATAATTCCAAATCAAGGAATATACAACACTATTTACCTTTCTTGGCATATAAACCAACCCAAAGTAAAAGGATTGCATATATTTAACCCATCTTTACTGATTAAGATTCAAACGACATTGAGAGAATATTTACATCAATATTTTATGATCGGTATACACCGTAAACCTTTATCCTATTAAATAATGTCACCAAAATTTCATGTCCTGAACCACCATGACCAACTCAAGATCATGCGTAGGGTAATTTAATTCATGAGGCCTTAACTACCAAGACCCATAAGCCACAACTCAAGCATCCTGCATCAACACTACTCCAATACCAACACCAAAACATCGCAAAACTGGGTATAATTCTTACCTAGATCCGGTAAGATCAGAATCCTTGTGTTTTTCAATTGCCTCATTAATTACTAAAAGGCACTCTCATGCTTCAGATAACTCAAACTTGATACCCTTCTTGGTCAAACTCAAAATTGGTGCTACAAAATGAGAAATATTTTTAACAAAATTTTAGTAATAACCAGCCAAACCCAAAAAGCACCAGACACCAGAAAAATTCTTGGCCTACTCCCAAGACACAACTTCATATACCTTCTATGGATACAAAGAGATACCTTCTAAGAAATGAACCTTATCAAAATAGAAGTAACATTTGGATGGATTGGTGTATATCATATTCTCTCTTATTTTACTAAATATGATGTTAAGATGTTTGGTATGATCTTCATGATTTTTGGAGTACACTATGATATCATCAAAAAATACCAATACAAACTAATATAGTTAAGGATGGAATATTTGGTTCATTAGGGTCATAAACACTATCGATTCATTAGTCATCCCAAATGACATCACAAAAAACTCATAAAACCCATACATGCTTCTAAAGTTAGTATATGGTATATCATAATGTCTCACCCTTAACTGATAATACCCCGATGTAGTTCAATCTTTGAAAACAAAAAACCACCTCTTAGCTGGTCAAAGAGATCATCGATTTGAAGAAGTGGGTATTGGTTCTTAACCATCATCTGATTTAACTTCCTGTAATTGACACACAACCACAATGACCCATCATGTTTCTTGGAAAATAGCTCCAGAGATCCCCAAGGTGACATATTAAGGAGTATAAACCCCTTATTCTCCAATTCCTCCAATTAATCCATAATCTCATGGAGTTCCGCCTGTTCCATTCCTTATGGTGGAATGGAAACTGGTTCTACTCCGGACAACAACTCTATCGTGAACTCAACATCCCTCTCGAGTGGAATCTCTGAGAAATCCTCAAGAAAAATGTACTGACACTAATCTACCATAGGAGGAAATAAAAACTATTATTCTTCCCCATCATCAAACATAAGACAAGACAATTAGGCTATGAGTTCACCCAACTGCTGACAAACTGGCCCTGAACGGCTCGCTTAGACATCCCATTCAATACGATGGATATACATGTCTCCCTCAAGAGATGTGAACATTACCATATAGCAGTAACTATAATTATGGGCTTGTTATAACCCTATCTGATCCATACCCAAAATCAGATCAAAAACCAATATCTCAAGCATGAATAAGTCCCATATGAAATGGTACCCACCGTTCTCGACCACACACCCCTTACATTGCTTGATATTTTCTTCTCGCACCCATAATGGTGTATCAATCGATATGAACCCACATGCATGTTTTAACGCTAGTCCTGACACAACCACAAAATGAGAAGAAATAAAATAATGTGAGGAACCTATGCTGAATATAGAACTAGAAATCGTGGAAGATACAAGGATTGTACCTAGAAATATCAATGTCTTAGACTCACCACCTCCAAGTGTAGACTAAACTGCGTGAAGATGACCTACCCCTCCTCCCTGGCCCCAATCCGAGTTCCTAGTATTTCACTATCCTGCTAGTATGGACGCTCTTTCCCTGGATTTCCACGTCCACCACCTCTACTATTACATCCAATCGAACTCCAACTTCCATCCTAATAAGGGGAAACTAATCCCCTATCTACACTCAGAACCAACCTCAATACTCCACCTGTGATTGGTTGTTGAGGGTTCCTACAAAACCTCTGCATATTCCCCATCCTGTCACATGCTTGACAATCAAATAGTGATTGGGGACACTAAACATGCATATGCCTCAACCTTCCACACTGAAAGAAAAACAACTAGTCACTACTCTAAGAGGATGGTCCTCTCTTCGGACCACTCTGTGCACTTCCACCTATATGAGAGTTTTAGAAACAATGCTTCCTACCATTGACGTTCACATCATTGGTTCTTGAAACTAGAGCCACAAACCCACTAACTAAATCCTCCTTTAAATTCACTTCTGAAATAAGGGCTTGATCCACCACTTCTGCAATCCTCTTTAAACAGAATATGTTTACCTCAGACTTAATATCATGTATAAGCCCATCTCATAAATGAATTTCCGTCATGACCTTATCTCCTTCCAACACCGGAACAAAGTGTTAAAATTCCGTGAAATGACCTACATAATCCATCATTAACATAATTCCCTAGATTAATATCATGAACTCTACAACCCGAACCTATCTCAATGTATCTAGATAGAAGTGTTTCTGAAATTTTCCTAGAATTTCTTCCAGAGCATACCATATTTCTGCTAGGTCTGAACCAAAATATCCCACAAGTGCTTCACCAGTCACCAAAACATGTACACTTATAACTTAACCCTCTTCTCAGATGGGGTCCCCAAGTGGTCTAAAATAGTCTGGATGGACTCTATTCAGAACTCTGCAGCCTCAGGCCCACCCTAGATAGAAAATGTTCGAGTGTGTTGAATTGAAACTCTCTATTCAGATCAAATAAGCTTAGAATAACACTCTCCGGGACTTGTTTTATTATATTCATAAAATGAGAAATGTTCTCCTAGAAATGATTCTCTCCCTAATTACCGTGAACTATCGGAACTTCCCGCCCTACTTATGGAGGAGAATGCTCAATGATGTACTCTTATCTCCCAACTGGAACACAACGATTTCGTGGCATGTTCCTATGATTCTAAGCATGAGTATTAGAACATATAACATAAATCTTCCATAATTTACATAAAATAAGGATATGAACTATCCATAACAACTCACCCCTCACATACTATTCCAATGAACATTTCCACACCTATGACACTACCCTCTATCATCTCTACCATGATTCATGGATAATGTCGGTAAACCAACATACTTAGACACAAATTTTTTATTAGTAACCCTTTTTTAAAATCATTCCCTCACTTACAATGAAAAAAATTATTCTTTAGTAACATTTTTATCATTAAATTTCATTACAAATAATGTTTTTAACTTATTCAAAACTCATTATAACAAACCTTTTAACTCATTTACACCCCTTAATTAAGAACAATCCTCTAACCATTCTATCACAATATTTTTTAGACATCATTTTCATAAATTTCTAGACACCATTTTCATCATCATTATTAGACACAATTTTCATCAAATTTTTAAGAAAGTGAAATTTATTCCACCCTTCATGTCTCACGCACCCAACCCTTGTGTGCCTATTATGATGCATGCCATCTATATCCCTAGGTTCCTACTATGATTTATGAATATACAACCTCTTTCCATTCCATCCATGAGAAAAATATTTTAAAATATCCAGATCACACAATAAGTGCATCACCCAATGGTGAAATATCATTCAACTGTAACAAAAAACATCAAGAACAACAATTACCACCCTAGGTACTTGGGTTTTACCTCATACATGGGTTAGATACTCCCATGCATGAGTTCATTATCAAGGTCCAATACTTCATAATCTCACATCTACCATCCAAAAATAGTTAGACAGAGAAAATAACTCATCTGATACCTCTTTGTAATTCCCCGGACCCAAAATCCACTGAACCGGTGCTCCGATCCGTGTCACCACATGACCTCAAAAATGTCTCCCCATATACTAGAAGATTCTGACTAGTGGTGAGGGTATGATAAGTCACACGGGAGACTAAAATCTCTTTACCAGAGTAAGAAATAATAGAAAACATATGGAATAAGGAAATAATAAGACACAAACCCAAAAAATGCATTAAAACTAGTTTCCCAACAAGGTAAAAACCACAAAAAAATGAGAAAATATGTCATGTCATACTAACAGTGTTAAAAATGAAAGAAGACAAAAAATAAATACCAACAAATGAATCCAAAAAAGGCTCTTGAAACCAAGTCCAGATCCTCATCCATGCACTTGGTAAGTCCAACTCTACTCCCTAACATATGTCCTTTCTAATTTTCCTGACCCAAAACCATGAAATCTACTCGGGTACCCAATAAAGGCCCAAGAAGTGTGTGAGTAAAACTCATTAGGACACCACCAGTGGTTTCTACAAAAAATATCCATTCCAACTAGATAGTTCATGTAAGAAATAAATAATTAATAAAGTAAATAAGATAACTCGGGTTCTATTAGGTAACAATGTTTACTTTTCCCAATTATCACATCAATTCCATGCTTCTCATTTATTTCATCTTTATAAACTAATTCATTTCCATTACATTTTCTATGGGATAAATATTTACATTATTTACAAAATGGAATAATCCAATCAAATACTAAGAATAAGGGTATAAATCATGTTTCCTATCTCTATGGGGATGGAAATTTCATAAAATTTTGTCACACTTACCTTGGAGCCCCTGTTAAAGTATTTTTAGAAAAGTCATCTATTAGAGGTATAGAGCCTCGGTCCCCTTTTCTAACCCATGCATTATAGGGTGGGGTTTTGGGCCTCAGGCTAACCCGTACCATGGGCGTAGATCCTCAAGTCCAATACCCTCACAACAACCAATCCACATGAAGATGCTTATTTATCCATTTACCACATATACCATATCATAAACCTTACACAATAAATATTAATAACATAAAATTTTCACATTCCATTTAACGCATAACTCATACTTATACATTAACCAATTAACACACTTACCACTTACTTAGAATAAACCATTTGACCCATTTCCATTGTTATTACTTAACCCATTTATCATATTCAACACTTTCCATATGTTAACTCATTTCACATATTCAATAATTTTTAAACATTAACCCATTTGAAATGTTTAACAATCCCTATACATTATCCCTTTAACATATTCATCAATTATCTCATGTTATCCCATATAACACATTTATCAACTCACAAACATTTACCCTTTTATTATATTCACCAACACCCTTTTGAAATCCCATTTTACATATTACTTAATTCCCAATCCGTTACCCATTTAAAAAGTTCACCATTTCATATGCACTAACCCTCTTAGGAATTTCTAACATAATTCATAATCCATTTGACACAATCTCAATTAACCCAATTAACCCATTATCATGCCATAAAAAACAACCCCTTATGTCATTATCAATCCTAGGCACAACTATCATTATTAATTTTCTCTTAACCATCCTTAATAGCATGTTATTTATGGGATCTATGTTATCACATGTAAACTATACACACCTTACCGATTTCTAGGTTTGGGAATATCAGCGCACCCCATGGGTGTCCCTAAATTGGTCAAATCATCCTCAACGCATCCCATAGAGACAATGAGGGGTTCAATTCGTTAATTAGATGATTTTTTTACAAAATATAACCAATAGAACCCAAATCAAAATAAGAGATAACCAAGAACAAAACCAAACATTCACAAATAATCCCAATGACTATGGGATATAACTTATATACCACATGCCTAAAATACATTGACGAACACACTCTTAATTGCAGCCTTAGATCCATATTCAAGAACCCCTTGAATCTTCAATCTATAATCCACTAGAATGAGAGGGGTTTAGGTATTCTGAAAAAGATAACCCAAGATATAAGCCCTAATCTAGAAAAGGGGAGTATGGAGGGATTAGAATTACCCAGATCTTTGATGCACAACCAATAATGCTCCAAATGGCCTAGAAATGAGGGATATCGATCTTTGGGAGTTCTTGAATGTTTTTTTTCATCACTAGGGCTATAGGTAGGAGAAATTAGAGAAAAACTAGGTGTGAACATAAAAATACCAAGATGAAAAAACTATAAACTTTTACACTTTTATTGGGGTGCATGGTTTGTCTGCACGGTTTATCAAACAATGTTCTAGCCACTATCTAAGAGAGGTTGGATTGCATGGTTACCTAGGGAGGCTTGCATGGTTTTAAAAACTGTATGCCAACAATGGGTAAAGTCACTATCCAAGGCTGCACAGTTTGACTCTCCCCATTGCATGTTTTACCTAACTATGCACCTCCTCCTGGTTAGCACCGTTTGGGCACACAATTTACACTAACCATGCGACAACTGTGTAACATTCACATAATGACCATTTTCCTTTTTCTTTTATGCTTTAGACCCCTAGAACACCCTCGATATTCCTCACACACTCGGTAGACATTTAATTAACCAACTTCAAGGAATTCCAACAAAAAATTAAACAAGGACATACCTCTATGAAATCCAGGATCATACATTCAAAATAACTAGGACATCACATAATCTAGTGGAAGGTACAAACCCTAATAATCATTTAGTCATGGGTTCAAGCCCACCACTTAGCTGGATTTGACGAGTTTTCACCCAATATATGAGTTGTCCACTTATTTTCTTTAACCTTGAAATGTAAGTAATCCCTAAAAAAAATTCAGGTTGATCCTAGGGGTTAAAATAACTCAATCCAAAAAAAGTCTCCAAAAATATCATTGATAACTTCAAAATTTTTAATACATAAAAACATAAAATAAAGTGTCTTAATAATTTTAATTTATAACCAAACATAAGATTATAGTCCTATGAATGTATATATAACTCTTAAGATAACCTCATATGAAAACATCATAATCTCCAATGTTATCTAAAGAAACCTTTGATATCAACTATAACAACCCATGGCCCGCATTCCAAAATACTTTATTGAAATCCATAACTTTATATTTCTATCTTTGATGCTGATAATTGTGACCCAAATTTTTTCCATTAAACCTTACAACATCAAAAGAAAAACTTGGATAACTTACATTTTGGAGGACATTTTAGGTTTAGAGTTTTAGTGAATTAAGAAAAACTCCTACATAAACAATTAATAAGTCATGAAAAGAACATTTCTCCCATTTAACCCAGCTTTCCTTATTTCAGAATAGGACATCAAAATCATCATTGTGAAATACATTATAAACATAAATCATTAAACACTATCCTTTAAAACCCGGGGAATGGAAACATAAGAAGGGTGAACTCAGATTCTCAGTAGGGGAAAACATAATCATTAAAAAAAGAATGTCATCAATGAACATAAGAAGATAATAAGGGTATGATTTCCTAATCAAAATGATTGGGAATAACATATGAATATTCACACACATCAATACCTAGATCATCAACATAAAAACATAGAAAAGTAAAGAATCATTAGAATAAATAATCATGATCCATGTGATACCAATTTTGATCATAAGAAACATTATAAACCCATTTAAAGCCTAAAGAAAACATATACATACTTGGGACATCATTTTAATTTCACTCTTACAATCACATACTCTTACAAATGGAATAACAATATGTTTGACTTCTATAACTAATGCATTGGAGGGATATCACCGACCAACCCATCATTGGTTTATCATGGAACAACCCGTCATTGGTTTATCACAAGGCTACCCATCATTGGTTTATAATGTAACCACCCATCAAATGTCTATGTACCATTACATAATTATAACACAAAAAATCTTTCATTTCATCATAAATGAATTGGAACAACCATTATTCCTTTCATAACTTGATTAACCCATGGAAAAGAAATTGGTTCCATAAAAATCTTTTTAAAACATGATTAACCCATGGAAAAGAAATGGTTTACATAAAAATCACTTTGAAAAATGAGTAATTCATGGAAGAGAAATGGGTTCCATAAAAATATCTTTGAAAAATTATTAACCCATAGAAAAGAAGTGGGTTCCATAAAAGTATCATTAAAACATGATTAACCCATGGAAAAAATGGGTTCTATAACAATATATTTGAAACAAGATTATCCCGTGGAAAAGAAATGAGTTCCATAATAATATCTTTGAATCAAGATTAACCCCTATAAAAGTAATTTGTTTTATAACACTATCTTTGAAACAATATCAACCCATGGAAAAGAAATGAGTTACTTAAAAATATATTCAAAACAATAATAATCCCTAAAAATAAATAATGATGATGGTATCAATAAAAAATATACCCAGTGAAGGATAATTAACAACAATATTTTTCGAATCTTATGAAGGGAAATTTCCTTATAAGATCATGAAAAAATTTCTTAAGGAAAAGAATCCCCGAACATTCAAAGTGTCCCCTATCACTTTGAAATATGTGAATCATAAGTCTCATGATGAAATAACATTAAATGAAACATAGAAAATCTTGTGAATAAGTATATTCAGGATATATCATGTCAAAGGATTTTTATATACACCTCATAAATGAATATAGGTGTATAATAAAACAAACATCTCAAACAAGAAAAATTATGACAAAAATCCATTACTGCTATGGTAACTTTGAAACCAAAAACTCATGAAAGAGAGATCCCAAAATGGATATGTAAAACCCAAAAAATTTAAGGATAAGAATCATAACATAAATTCATTGTAATTATATTCACCACACAACAAAAAAAGTGGTGATGATGGAATATATCTCATAGAAATAAAAGCGAGATGAGAAAAACCCATTCTACTTGAGTAATTTTTGAATCATGAGATTCGTGAAAGAATAACATCAATTAAAAATTTTAATATCATGAATTAAATTAAATTCATGATATAAAATTTCATAGGGAAGTATATACACCATAAAAAATTAAGTAGATTCATAATAACAAATAGGTATCAATCATATGTAAATTGTGACGAATCCCATTATAATTGTGGCAACATCTGAATCAGAAACCCAAAAAGTAATAATCATAAAATAAAACATTGAAATACCATGAAGATAAAATAATTAATTATATAATATATCAAAAGGGGGTTTGAATACACCACACAAAAGAAGTAAGTGGTGACTATGAAATTTATCTCCCATATTCAAAAAAGTGAGATGAAAATCCCTTACCATGTGTCCGATTTGTCATGATTGTCATCCATCTTCCCGAATAATAAACTTATGTTAATTATTTAATTGTTTCATAACATTTTAAAATTTTATTATAACTTTTATTTCTTTTAGAAACAAGTTTTATACAATTACATAATCAATAATCTTTAAGTCAAATATTTTGACTATATTCGACTTATGTGTCAAAACTGACTTTGATAGGTCAAATATGGTCAATGAGGTCATTAATTAAACATATATATAATAATAACCATGAAATAATTATAAAAATTTTACTTAAATTATTATTTTAAAATTATACTGGAAATATGGTCATGAAAAATGAACCAACGCTATAATCATGGAGATGGTAGTCCGTACATACGCTTGAGTAACGTTCTCATTTTGCAATGATCCTTATAGAAAAAAGGTAAGTAAAATTTATCTTTCCGAAATTACCATTATATCATAAATACCATGTTATTGAATTATATATACTTATATATATCATTATTATGATGTTTTTATGAAAAAGGAAGAATCACATCACTTCGAGGAGGCGGTAGTCCACACGTCCATGAACGACATTATCACTTTTTCAGTGTGTGAAATGGAAAGAAGTAAATGTTATTTTAAAAGTAAAGATAGATAATTTTTTCATTAATATAATAAAAATTTAATTTATATCATATATTTTTTAAACCCATCCTTAATACATTCTATGTAAAGTTTGAACATATCACATCGCTTTGAGGATACAGTAGTCCACCCATCCACAAACGATGTTATCGTATTCTCATAAAAAGGGATTCACAAAGGTGTGTGTTATATAATAATTTAAAAAGGATTAATAAATTAAAAATATCATATATATCATATAAAAACATTATTTACATTATAATTCCCAACCATATGAGGTGGTAAAGTAAAAAATGGATGATATCGTTTCGCAAGGTGGTAGTTCTCTGTACACAAGAACGATGCTTCGATTACCCATTTGATGGATGTGTGTGTAAGTGAAGTTAAAAAGATAATATAAAAACATATCAGTATATAAAGGATAACAAGGTTATTATATAATCCTAGAATAATAATACCTGAAGGGGTGGAGAACTAAATAACAAAAAATTACTTGTTGAAGAATGCTAAACCTTATCCGGGTAACTCCTTTTGGTTTTCACCAATGGACTTGATTTTATTTATGTCCATGTTGAAGAGTTTAGGATGAGATTAGGGATTCTAGTGGATTATTATTTCAGGTTTAGTATGATACAAAGGGATTTATATGTGTGAAGATAGGGGGAGAGTGAGTTCCCTTTTATAGTGGAGGAGGAGTGACATTCTTATAAATACAAAAAGGTAAACACTATTGGGAGGTCTCTCTTACATCATGTGCCTACAATAATAAAAACAAATATAATATATGGAGTATATGGTAAAAATATGTACATAAAATAGGTTTTTTTATAAATTTTAGGTCATTTTCCACTTAATATTGAAGTTTAACCACTAAGTAAACTCATTTTTACTGTAATTGTTGTAATTAATTTTAATTTCTTTTCACTAATATTTTTTTTCAAAAACTAAGTTGAACTTAATATAAATTATAAATTATGATGGTTATAAATATTTAATCCATTTTTACAAATTTAAATCACATAAGTGGTATAAATTAATTTAAAATTAACCCCGCAGGCGGGATGAGACAATGAGTTATCAAAGGGAAAAAGATCAAAAGTTTGAAATGTTTTTATATAAGTTTTCAATGTGAAATTGATTCCAATGAACTGAATTGGATTTATTTTTGTAAAATTTATCTAATTATAATTTAAAATTAATTTAAAATATAATTTAATTATGTAAATAAATCAAACAAAAATACAGTTTTTAATTAAATTTCAATATTATTCATTATTCATCAAAATATGAAGGGTCTCATAAAAATAACAAAAATTAACCCAAAGTAATTTTTTATAATAAAATTTTAAATAATAAGTTTATTTTTTCATATAAAATTTATTAATGTGTTGAAATTTATTTTTAAAACTAGTGCACCATTAAAAGGCAATGAAACTATTTTTTAGAAAAATATAGATTTTTATGCTTAAAATTTGATTTATTGTTATCATAAACCTATAAAAAATATTGGATAAATTTTAAAAAATTTTATAGAATATATAAAGTATAATTTTATTAATATTATTTAATAAGATTTATTAGTTTCATTTTTTAATATAAGATGGAATTCAAGTCATCGAATTTTTTTTTCATAAAAACACAACCTTTATATTAAATTGGTCTTTATTTCCATTTATAATTAATTATTTACTAATGAATTTATTTTATAAAAATTTCTCTACTATATTTTCATAATTTTTTTAATCTCATTCATTCCCTCCATTCCAATGATTAGGTGTTAACTATCATATTAAATATTAACATTATATTGTTGTTCTGTAAAACTCGGTCTTGCATGTAACACACGTTATCAAAGAGACTTGATGTTGTGTCCAATTCAAGATAAACATGGTGTTTCTTATAACTCAAGATAAACCATAAAATTCATGTAACATAAGCTATCAATGAATTTTAATTAATTTTAAAGAAAATATTTCTTGAAATATCATGATGTTTCATTAAGAGGGGTAGACGACATAGTAAAAACAAAAGATAAATAAAAATAGCAGAAAATAGAGAAACTATCAACAATGGTTGTTCACATGAACTTATATTCATCAAACCCTTTTCAATATTAACAATCCTTTTATTTATAGAGATAAGAGACCCATCCATCTCTATTGTTCTTATATCCTCTATCTTTCTTTATCTCGACACATGTTGAATGTATCTTTTTAAGATTCACTGCATTAAATATCCTATATCACATGTTTCTAAATTTTTATAATTGAATCATATTCCATAGTAATGGTATCAGCATCTACCATTGGGAATCTACCGACAATGTACCTCCATGGAAACAACATCTACCGTTCTTTAAGGGTGGATCATCATTGTAGTACCCACTACGGTAGTACATTAAGAGTATAATAGTTCCTTCTAATCATGCATATTTTCACCCTATATAGTGTAATGAAAAATTCCTTAGAAAAACTTCTTTAACCTCAGGATACCATAGAAATATAATAGTGAAAAAGTCACAAGTTATTCTTTACAATGATCCACTCTTCACAGTAGTAGTATATCACACATGGTGGCATCTACTAGAATTTACAATATATCTTCAAGTGATAACGGAAAAATGATGGTATCACCTCCGATTGAGTATTACCATGGTAAATAAAATAGTAAATCATTTGGTAGCTTGAATATTAGACTGAAGAGATGGTATCTCGAATTATAGTAGTGAACGGTAGCTCCGCTCCTTCCTTCAATGATGGTAGATAGACCGATAGCATCACTTATTCAAGATGGAACACCCATTCTTCCTGATGAACCCATAACACACCAATACTGCATAGTACATGGTAGCACATCCTAATTCACTATTGTCACTAAACATAATATCCGCTCTTCATCCATCATCTTCATGATCTACCATTGGTGATCAATGGTAATTTCTCTCCCCTCTTAGCGATTTAGCTCATATCCATGGCCCCATAACAACGTTTCTTCCTCATCCTCTCATAGTTGTTTTAGGTTCATATTATTCACATCATTGACTCTTCTATGGAATCACATATCTATATCTCTCTATATTTAACAAATCCAAGTGCCTTCCATGGATGTTTCTAGTGTTAACTTAGTGCAAAACTTCCTCCTCGTGCCTTCGGTGTAGTCGAGCTATCCTGGTTTGTCCAAAGCATAACCTTAGTGGAAACATGGTAGGTTTTCTACTTAAATCCATCCAACATTCACAGTGGTTGGATGGAATCCTGTTTTCATTAATGTCATGGTTATCCTTCAATAAGGGCTTCACCGAGGTTGTTTAAAAGGTCATAGGTGATCCATGGTGGTCTGATGCGTCAACATTGCTTCTCCAGCTAGAGCCTGAGCTCCCAGGTGGTCGCTCATTGAATTCTTGATGACTACATGTAGAGAAAGGTTAGTGTCAAGTAGTGGAAGAATATTATACAAGTGGTGAGGTGTGTCTGAGGTGCGGGGGTATAGAGTCTTTGCAGAATAATGTTTCTTCAGTTATGATGAAAAACACATGTACGAATACACATCCCACATCAGTTATTTATGAGAGATCAACACTTGTTTATAATTAAATAAATGGATTCAGTAGCTCAGAAGCCTACTATAGGGATGGTCTCCCATAGAACATTTACACAAAAACCATGGGGCACACCTCCTCACATGGACCGAGTGGGATTTAGTCCACACACTCCACAACTCCTCCCCATGCAACCTACTCACCCTGAAAACTGGTCGGGATATCCTAGTGGGTAGCTCGGCCAGTTGGAACCTTGTGGGAAAGATATGTGGATAACTATCCAACTAGTTTAGGTCTAGTCTGATTGGACCCTATTTTTTTCACCTAAAAGTATTAAAGACGTTAAAATCATCAATTAATTTCAAAAAAATATTCATAAGAAAATTAAAATTTTAAAACACCTCATTTAATTACATTTTAACCCATATTATTTATTCACATGTAATTCAAAATATTTTAGATAAACAATTAATTATTGGGAAAATTGGTTAATAGCCATAAAAATAATTAGATTTTTTTTATTATTCATAAAAATATGTGTACATCAAGTACACCCACACTTGAACCATGCTCATTGTAACGACCCAAACTATTATAAGTGAAATTTCCCTTTTTATTTAATGAAATGTCTTATTTTTAAAAATAGATATAGAAAACATATGAAATCTATTTGTTTTATTATATACAATTGGATTTAAAATATCATTAAGTATTATTACCATTGATAATATATCCGCTGAAAAATGATCACATGACTAGTATAAATATAAGGTTTTAACAAATCCTTTTGACACAGACAAAGGAGGTCATAACCTCAACAAGTATGAAAATTCCCTATGAAGCCCATTTATCAAGGCTTCTGAGGGAGATAACATTTCTGGGATTTTCCCTAGACCAATCCCAAGACGAGATCTAACAACTTAAGCATGAGTGAAACCATTTATGGGAGAAGTTAAAACTAATCGAGACCACGACCCAAACCATGTTCACAAAACAACCCCATGAAAGCCCCACCATCGCACACCTTATTCTTGGAGCGTATGCTAGTTTAATAAAGGTATATGTATCAAGACCTTATAATTAGATTATTTTTGGATAAAATAATGAGTATATTTTTATTTTATTATTTTTTAAAGCACAAATAACATTTTTGGTTAATATTCAAATTGAATTAAGAAATATATTTTGATAAATGAATAAATAATATTTTAATAAAATATTATTATTACATTAATTTTTTTAAATATAAATGATCATTTAAATTTTATGAGGGCAAATGATATTTTTATTAAGGTTTAAAAACTGTTTTTGTAAAAAACCGTCAATTTTCAATTAATGTCACTTTTTATTTTAAAAGTAAAAATTTGAAATATTTAGAAACTTATTTGTATAAAATGAATATTATTTTTGGAATGAGGATGTAAAAATTATACAATGATGAATGTTTCCTAATTTTCTGAGACAATTTAATTTTTGGTTAAAAATTAAATACCATATAAATATATAATACATTTTATGACATCATAATGACCAAATAGTGATGTAAGAAACACTATAAAAGGGATATTTGGCCAAATATAGGTTTTAACTTAAAAATAATTTAATTTTAGATTTTTTAGTTATTTTATAAATACTTATCTAATCCTCCAAAATGTATAATATATTTTATGATTTTAAGTTTATTTATTTAATAATGTGACTCACCTCCACATAATAAAGGATAATATTGTAATATATTCAGACCATGGAGTTATAAAACAATTTTTTACACTCCTATTTTTAAAAAACCATTGTATGGATTGTAGTTTTGAATATTTAGTTATATAGATTCCAAAACCCAAGTTTGTGAAATATTAAAGAATTCCCCTGTCATTTCCTATATAAATCCACCCAATCCCCCACTTCTCATTACTCAAAACACTTGAAGAACATCATTACTCTCTCATTCCCTATATATAATCCTCCCAAGGAGCCCCAAGTTCTCAATAAGCCCCTTTTCATTCTTTTGAAGTCACACACTCAAGTAAGGGTTCCTTCTATTTTCATTTTTATCCAAGATTACTTATATTATTACACCAAATTATTTTCATTAAAAAATGTTGGGGTGTGTTTTCAAACATCCCCCATAAATCCCTTATTATTTTTGGATGATGATATACCCCTTTATCTCTCATTAATACCTTCCACGTACACATGTTACCATGCCAAAATTTCATAAGAATTATTCCATTTCTCCCCTTTCTTCGTGTTTCTTTATCATGTTATGCCTTCTATTTCCAAATTCATTATATCGAGACATGTATTTATATGACCCTATTACTGTAAATTTCATTTATATATGAAAATATTACTCTCTCACTCTAATAAACACTTTTTATGAATTTTTATATCACACTTTTAGGTTTTCGAAATTACACCATGAATCTCCATTCCAAAACAATTGTGTAAGTGAATATCATACCCATTCTGTAACGACCCAAACTTTTATGAAAAAATATCTTGATCTAATAAAATATGTGAAATGGTGATACAACATATGTACTTATTTTTTTATGTTTTTTGATTTTAAAATACCATTAATAATTGTGACCATTTCTAAAATAGCTGTTGAATTGTGATCACATGATTAGTATAAATATAGGGCTATAACGAATCATTTTTACTCAGAAAAAAGAAGTGATGGCCTCATCTAGTAGACTTTCCCCGTATGAAGCCCATTTATCAGAGCTCGTAAAGGAGGTTGCGTCTTTAGGCTTCACTCTTGACCAATCCCAAGATGAGCTTGAATATGTTAAGCTCAAGCGAAACTTACTACGAGAGAAGTGGAAGTTGATAGAGATTACCACTTGAGTGATGTTATCCGAGCCACCCCCAGAGTCTGTCACCATCGCACACCATACCCTAAGGTCTTATGTAGGTTTTTAAGGGGTTATGTAACAATACCCTAGTAATATGATTATGTTTATTATTTTTGTATATAATAATGAGTGTACCCTCATTTTATTATTGTTACTTTGTAAATAGTTTTAAAGCACAAATAGTATTTTTTGTTAAATATTCTACTAAGAAATCTATTTTGATGAATTAATAGATTTTTGAATTAAATAATATTTTAATAAAATAATAATAATAATAATAATAATAAATTAATTTTTATTAAATATAAATTATTGTATAATTTTATGAATGAAAAAGTAATTTTTATGAAGGTTTGAAATCCATTTTTGTCAAAACCCATGAATTTTCGATAAATGTCAGTTTTTATTTTAAAAGTAAAAATTAAAAAATTTAGAAAATTATTTAGATAAAATTAATATTATTTTTGTAATTGGGACATCAAAATTATCCAATGGTGAATTTTTCAAAATTTTATGAGACAACCAAATTTTTGGGTAAAAATTAAATACCGTTTAAATATATAATATTTTTTATGACCTAATAATGTCCCAATAGTGATGTAATAAAATACTATAAACTTTATATTCTTTCAATATATGTTTTAACATTAAAATAATTTGATTTTGGGTTTGTTTGATTTATTTTACAAAGCTTCAGTGGACCCTCCAAGACTTATATAACATTTTGTCTTTTTAAATTGGTTTCCTTGAGAGTGTGACTCACCTCCACATAATAAAACCTATTATTTAAAGAAGTTTGGCCATTAAAATTATAAGATATTTATTTCCACTCCCCTTTTGCAGAAACCATGGGCAAAAACCATGGTCTGGTTTGTGGTGTTATTTAATTTAATGTGAGGTGTCCCAAACCTAAATAATAAACAATTCCCTCTCCTTTCCTATATAATCCCACCCAAGATTCCACTTCCTCTTCAAATAAATGACCTTATAGTTCATCCAAAATCTTCCCTAGTCTCTCTAGAATCCTCTCAAGGTGCCCTCTATCCTGCCAAGGTCCCTACCTTCAAGATTTCAAAGTTACTCTTCAAGCTAAGGGATCCTTTCACCCTCCTCTTTTAAGTCATGACTTCCTTTTTGTTATGTCTTATAGTTCCATTTTATTATGTGGGGGATTGTTATCATATATCTTTAATAATGTCCATTTCATGTCCAAATGATGATATACCATTTCTTCTCTCGTCAATTGTTTTTCTGAAATTTTAATCGACGCTGTTAGGATGCTGAATTTTCATAAAAGAAATCACATTTTATCTTTCCTTTCAAGTTTCCTTTTCTTGTGGTATGTCATCAAAATTTTCACACCATGATCTTATATATATTTTATTATGTCCCTATAATGTAAAATTATTCATTTATGTATGGGATACCCTTGTACCCTCTCTTTTTATTATTTTCTAAAACCATGTTATATAGCCATTATGTTGCATAAATTTCGTCTCAAAAGTCCTCTCTCTTTCCCTCAAGAAATTATCTTGTTTTATTTATGTGAATACCCAGACCTATTTAGTTTCTATGGGTGTTAATAAATATAAAAAAAGATATATTTTATTCTAGAATTGACATACATATAACCCTCACTATAACATCCCGCCTTTTCATCACATATACTTTCAATACATTATACAAAACTGAGGATCTTTAAGGTTTTGTGTCTTGGAAACCAGGAACTTAATACATGAAACAAAAAATACATTCTTCTTAAACACTTTAAAGGATTATCCTTATGTTCATCCTAGTTTCATTACTGCATCTCATAACCTGGGGACATACATCAAAAGAAAGGGTGAGCAGAAGGCCCAGTAAGGGAAACAAGAGGAACATTTTACATGTGAACTTGAGATACTTCAACAATGTCATGAAAAATAACTTTAAGGCATGAGAAAGAAATCATGTGGCATATCATAATAAAAATAACCTTTTTCATAACTTTAAGATGTGGCTACATTATTTAACATAGACAATTAGTAACATATCACTAAGGTCCATCCCCAAGGTGTCATTTGAAAATTTACCAAGGTTATTCACCAAGATATCGTGAAAATTGTAATCTCTAGTGGTTACATCATTACCCAATGCATTAGAGCGCTATCAGGGCGCACCCTTAAATTTTACTTTATTATCATGTGATCCACATATATCATCATCAAAAATTTCATAAATTACCCATATAGCATAAAATAAATGGGTTTCATTTCATAATCATAACGTTTTAAGAAAAACTGTTTTAAAGACATGATCTTTACGTCACTTTAAACCCACGGAAGGGGAGAGCGGGTCTCATGTATGTAAATCCCAGAATTTAAAACAGAACATTTTGATATATATGTGAATACCCCTGTATAAATAATATCTTTGAGTATTCACTTTATAACATAAAATAATTTTGAGAAAAGGGAGAGGTATTTTGAGACGAAAATTCTGCAGCATAACGGCTATGTTTCGGGTTTTTAGAAAACATTGGAAAGAGAGGGGACATGGGTCAATCATTCATAAATGACCTATAAAACAGTATAGGGACAGAATAAGATGGATATATGAACATTGTAATGAAATTTGAAGGACATACCATTTGAAATGAAAAACATGGAAGGAAGACAAAAATTAGATTTCTATTATGAAAGTTCGGCAGCCTAACGATGTTACTTAAACTTCAACAAAAATGATTTGAAAAGATCAAATAGGGTCTCTCATCATGTGAACATAATAGTTCATAATTATAGATATAGAGATCATGACCCAACATAATTAAAAAGGAACTTGAAAGACTTGACATGAAAGTAGAACTTTGAAAAGAATGAGAAGGGTGAAAGAATCCCCTTAAAAATTCAGCAGCCTAACGACACCACTTAAAACTTCAAAATACTGAATTGAAAAGATCAAATGGGTTCTCTCATAATATGATCATAAAATATCAGTATGATAGATATAGAGATCATACCCCAACATAATAAAAATGAACTTGAAAGACTTGACAAGAAAATAGAACTTGAAAATGGGAAGGGTGAAAGAATCTGTTACAAAAATTTCGGCAGTCTAACGGTGCCACTTAAACATTGATAAAATGAAATGATAAGAGTAAGAGGGGGTCTCTAATCATATGAACATAAAAAGGACAGTATAATTAATATAAAATAACATCCACCAACATAAAAACATGGAGCATAAACGAAATTACAGAAAGGAGATCACTTGAAAAGAAAGAGAGGGGTCAGATCCCTTACCTTAAAACATAACTCTTAAAACTCAAAGGTTGGGACCTTGAGGGCTTGGGGGAAACTTGGGATGACTCCTTGGGAGGTACTGAGACCAGAGCTTCGTTGGGGTAGAGTTGGGAGTCGAATGGATGAGAGGATGGCTTGGTATTTATAGGGAAAGTGAGAGGACAATGCATTAATGGCCAAGGGACACCTCATTAGTGGTTTTGGCAAAACCATGGGCTTGCCCATGGTATTTTCCCATGGTATTGGCCACTTGGGACACCTCATACATTATCTTACTATTAATAAGTCGACCATATTGATTACATACTTAATATATCATTTAATGATGTCATTAAACACCCGTAACTTAAAAACTGTATTTTCACTATTCATCAAAAATTCAACTTTCTCAGAAAAATCCCAAAATTTCACCTTAACCAAATATCGATGCTCTGATTTAAAAAATGAAATCCATTTTATAAAAATAATTTTCTAAATATTTTTAATTAATTTTTTAAATAAATACACTATTCATCAAAAATTCATTTTTTTCAGAAAAATCCCCAAAAATTACCTTAACATAATATTGATGCTCTGAGTTCAAAAATGAAATCCATTTTATAAAAATAACTTTCTAAATATTTTTAATTAAATTTTTAATTAAAAAACACTACTCAACCAAAAAAACTAATACTTGACTAATAATTTATGAAACCGTTATTTAACCATTTTATTGAATCACATTGCTTAATCAAGGTGCCTAGATTATATTAATGCTTTATTTAAGTGAGATTACTAATCCATTTGGTCACATTACTAATCCTAAGCATAAAATCACTATTCATAATTTACTATTCATCAAAAATTATGTTGATCTTATTAGACTCTAAATTTTGTACTGAACATAATTGTAGAGGACTATTTTTTGAAAATCATTACACATTTTTTGATTATTTAAGGTTTACATAAACATTTTTAAAATATCCTTTATCTAAAATTCACCAAAAAAATGCATACTATATTTATCCAGACATTTGAAAATTCATAAACTTCATCATAAGAATAAATCAAAATTTTTATTTAAAACAAAGGATTACACAAGGCAGTTACGGTCTCCTTACATAGCCCCTTATCACACCAGCATAGGACCTAAGTGTAAGGTGTGCTAAGGTGAGAGAATCTGAGGGAGGCTCGGCCAACATCGCACGTGTAGTAATTTCTATTAGTTTGAACTTCTCGCAAAGGAGATTCCGTTCTAGCTTCACACGATGAAGTTCAGCTTGGGTTTGGTCCAGAGCAAAGCCCAGTAGGGCTACCTTTTTCCCAAGTTCTGTTAGATGAGCTTCGATCGGTCCAAGACTACTGGGTGAGGCCATCAAATCTTCTTTCTATATTAATTAACCAAGATCACTTGTATTTAGAGACAAAAGAAAACGAAACGTTTAGTTTCCAATGGTCATATTGACCAATGGGCATATAACAGTCAAAACCCAAAAGTCTCATTTTAATTATACTCATGTTATCCAATGAAACAGTTTTGTTGAGTATAAAAATAAAATAACACACAAAATTAGGAAACAAGATTTATTCAAAATTTCGGGTCGTTACAATCTTCCCCCCTTCAGAAATTGCATCCTCGCAATTTTTTAAAATTGGGTTTTGAAATTTCATTGAAAGTCCCACACCGAAAAAGGAGTCAGTAAAACTATTACTTTAAAAGAAAGAAAGGGAAGTAAAAAGGTCACCCGAGTTAACCCATACTAGGATCCCATGTAGGAAAAACATGGACATGGAGGAAAAAAACCAAAGGTCACATTCTAAGGTAGAGTGATAGAAAACATGATTAGGATAAAGTTAACCACGAGAAAATCCCAAACTTATGATGTGTGTAAACGGTCATTGATTACCTAGTAGTAAACGTAAACCAACAGAGTTTTTGTTTTACGTTCCTTTTCATAATTTTGAGGAATTCATTTACTACATAGAACAAAAACATAAGGAAATATACCTATCTTCCAGTAGAGTTTCATCCTTTAATAAGTTTCTACCAAAACTAATCTTCTCTCCAAACGATGAGCATTCAAAACTACTTGGTCTCATCAAAGCATAAGAATAATCTTCTAGAGATTCGCGTATTCCACAAAAGAAAAACTATCTATCTTTAAACATTTATCCCAAAAACAGAAAGGGTAAGATAAAACAAATATTCAAAAAGAAACAATACCATAGGAAGTGAAACTAATATAAAATCTTCAAAGTTCCACAGTACTACCCAGAGTTCATCATAGACCATTCCGTAAATAACGGTCCTTAGAATTCGTCAAAATAAACCAAACTCAGATTGAAACCCAAATACAAAAAGATTTGATAACATAGTCTTCCAAAATAAACTTCATTGTTCATATCCAAACAACATCAACCACTCCTAACATCTTATAACAAAAGTAGCTAACCTAAACATACTTTACCCAAGATAGGTCAATCATTTCCATAAGTAACCTAAAATACCATAAGTTCACCTTAAATTCGTCGATTCTTCAAAATATAATTCAACCTTTGCTCCTCAAAGAAAATACCGTAGTAATATATTTACCTCGATCAAATAGGGTTCCCAAAATAGTGAATGTCTTCCAAAATAATAATCATATTTTAATCCCCTAATCATCTCTATCATATTAATATAGCAATCGTCGCATTTCCTATGACATTGGTTTTTGGGACATGTTCTTCCATTTCCCACCATTAACTTTGAAGAGAAAGTATAATTAGGGGCTTCAATACTTAGCCAATAATCATTAAAAATAAACTTTAAGCATAGAAGGATAAACTTGTAGAAGGAAAGTATACCCTAACTTATGATCCCCTAGGTTCCAATCTAGATTATCAATGATCATATCTTCTTATGTGAATCATTATTTTATTTTATCTTTGTTCCTTTAATAATGGTTCATACTAAGATTATGAATTTACCAAAGCATATCCCTCGAGAGTGTCATAACCAACAGTGCAGCAAAGCCCATTGTCGTGTACCAGTTCCCGTTCGAGCCTAGCTCAAAGTGTTGTTTTTGGGTTTTACCCCTATGTACATATGTGCCAGATCTGCCTCTACCTACTCGTATCCAGACAGGGATGTATTTGCTTGGAAACCCCTTACTCAATACTCACCAAAATACCAGGAAGATTTCCTATATTTAAACTTTTCTATATGGTTCTTCCTAAAGTTTTCATATCCTAATTTCCAAAAATAACTAAACCATACTTTGATACCAACTATAGCATCCCACCTTTTTCTCATATAAACTTTCATTACATTATACAAAACTGAGGATCTTTAAGGTTTAGTGTCTCGGAAACTAGGAACATAATACATGAAACAAAAAAATTCTTCTTAAACACTTGAAAGGCTTCTCCTTATGTTCATCCTAGGATCATTACTGCATCTCATAACCTGGGGACATACATCAAAAGAAAGGGTGAGAAGAAGGCCCAGTAAGGGAAACAAGAGGAACATTTTACATTTGAACTTGAGATACTTCAACAATGTCATGAAAAAGAACATTAAGGCATGAGAAAGAAATCATGTGGAATATCATAATAAAAATAACATTTTTCATAACTTTAAGATGTGGATACATAATTTAACATAGAAAATCATGAACATATCTCCAAGGTCCATCCCCAAGGTTTCATATGAAAATTTACCAAGGTTATTCACCAAGATATCGTGAAAATTGTAATCTCTAGTGGTTACATCATTACCCAACTCATTGGAGTGCTATCAGGGCACACCCATAAATTTGCCTTTATTATCATGTGAGCCACATATATCATCATAAAACATTTCATAAATAACCCATATAGAATAAAATAAATGGTTTTCATTTCATAATCATAACGTTTTAAGAAAAACTGTTTTAAAGACATGATCTTTACGTCACTTTAAACCCACGGAAGGGGAGAGCAGGTCTCATGTATGTAAATCTAAGAATTTAAAATAGAACATTTTGATATATACGTGAATAAACCTGTAGAAATAAGAGCTTTGAGTATTCAATTTATATCATAAAATAATTTTGAGAAAAGAGAGATGAATTTTAAGATGAAAATTCAGCATCATAACGGCTATGTTTCAGGTTTTTAGAAAACATTGAAAAGAGAGGGGACATGGGTCAATCATTCATAAATGGCCTATAAAACATTAGAGGGACAGAATAAGAAGGATATATGAACATGGTAATGAAATTTTAAGGACATACCATTTGAAATGAAAAACATGGAAGGAAGAAAAAAATTAGATTTCTCTTATGAAAGTTCGGCAGCCTAACGACGTTACATAAACTTCAACAAAAATGATTTGAAAAGATAAAATAGGGTCTCTAATCATGTGAAAATAAGAGTTCAATATGATATATATAAAGATAATGCCCAAACATAATTAAAAAGGAACTTGAAAGACTTGACATGAAAGCAGAACTTTGAAAATAATGAGAAGGGTGAAAGAATCCCCTTAAAAATTCGGCAGCCTAACGACGCAACTTAAAATTTCAAAATACTGAATTGAAGAGATAAAATGGGGTATCTCATCATATGATAATAAAATATCAGTATGATAGATATAGATATCATACCCCAACATAATAAAAAGGAACTTGAAAGACTTGACAAGAAAATAGAACTTGAAAATGAGAAGGGTGAAGGAATCCGTTACAAAAATTTCGGTAGCCTAACGACGCCACTTAAACTTTCATAAAATGAAATTATGAGAGTAATATGGGTTCTCTAATCATATGAACATAAAAAGGACAATATAATGAATATAAAAGAACATCCACCAACATAAGAACATGGAGCATAAAAGAAATCACATAAAGGAGATCACTTGAAAAGAAAGAGAGGGGTCAGATCCTTTACCTTAAAACGTAACTCTTAAAACTCCAATGTTGGGACATTTAAGGCTTAGGGGAACCTTGGGAGGACTCCTTGGGAGGTAATGAGACCATAGATTTGTTTGGGAAGAGTCGGGAGTCGAATGGATGAGAGGATGTCTTGGTATTTATAGGGAAAGTGAGGGGACACAACATTAATGGCCAAGGGACACCTCATTAGTGGTTTTGGCAAAACCATGGGCTTGCCCATGGTATTTTCCCATGGTATTGGCCACTTTGGACACCACATACCTTATCTTACTATTAATAAGTCGACCATATTTATTACATACTTAATACATCATTTAATTATGTCATTAAACACCCGTAACTTAAAAACTGTATTTTCACTATTCATCGAATATTCAACTTTCTCAGAAAAATCCCAAAATTTCACCTTATCCAAATATCGATGCTCTGATTTCAAAAATGAACTCCATTCTATAAAAATAATTTTCTAAATATTTTTAATTAATTTTTTAAATAAATACACTATTCACCAAAAATTCATTTTTTTCAGAAAAATCCCCCAAAATTACCTTAACATAATATCGATGCTCTGAGTTCAAAAATGAAATCCATTTTAAAAAAATAATTTTTTAAATATTTTTAATTAAATTTTTAATTTAAAAACACTATTCACCCAAAAAAACTAATACTTGACTAATAATTTATGAAACCGTTATTTAACCACTTTATTAAATCACATTACTTAATCAAGGTGCCTAGATTATATTAATGCTTTATTTAAGTGAGATTACTAATACATTTGGTCACACTACTAATCCTAAGTATAAAATCTCTATTCATAATTTACTATTCATAAAAAATTAATTTGATCTTATTAGACTCTAAATTTTGTACTGAACATAATTGTAGAAGACCATTTTTTGAAAATCATTACACATTTTATGATTATTTAAGGTTTACATAAACATTTTTAAAATATCCTTTCTCTAAAATTCACCAAAAATATGCATACTATATTTATCCAGACATTTGAACATTCATAAACTTCATCATAAGAAGAAATAAAAATTTTTTATTTAAAACAAAGGATTACACAAGGCATTTACGGTCTCCTTACATAGCCCCTTATCACACTAGCATAGGACCAAAGTGTAAGGTGTGCTAAGGTGAGAGAATCCGAGGGAGGCTCGGCCAACATCGCACGTGTAGTAATTTTTATCAGTTTGAACTTCTCGTGAAGGCGATTCCGTTCTAGTTTCACACAATAATGTTCGGCTTGGGTTTGGTCCAGAGCAAAGCCCAGTGGGGCTACCTCCTTCCCAAGTTATGTTAGATGGGCTTCGATCGGTCCAAGACTACTAGGTGAGGCCATCAAATCTTCTTTCTATATTAATTAACTAAGATCACTTGTATTTAGAGACAAAAGAAAATGAAACATTTAGTTTCCAGCGGTCATATTGACCAATGGGCATATAACAGTCAAAACCCAACTGTCTCATTTTAATTATACTCATGTTATCCAATGAAACAGTTTTGTTGAGTATAAAAATAAAATAACACACAAAATTAGGAAACAATATTTATTCAAAATTTCGGGTCGTTACACTCACTCCCTTCCCATGGGTTATAAATGACATAATGATCTTATTTTAAGTATTTTTTAAAACGTCATGATTTTGAAATGAAACCCATTTATTTTATTCTCTATGGGTTATTTATGAAATTTTTGATTATGATGTATGTGGATCAAATTAAAGTAAATAAATATTAAGGGTGTTCCCAGATAGCGCTTCAATGCATTGGGTAAAGAATTTATCTCTAGAGATGACAAGTTTCACGATACCTTGTTGAATAACCTTTGTAATTTTTATGACACCTTGGGGTTGAACCTTGGTGATATTTTCATGAATGTATAAATGAAATTTTGTGGCCACATATTCAATTTATGTTTCAAGTTCTTTTTTATGATATTCCTATACTTCCATTGCCCATGTCTTTATGTTTTTATCAAGTTCTTATTGATATCAAAAGTAAACTAATAACCTTGATTTCCTTACTGGGCCTTCTGCTCATCCTTTCCTTTGATGTATGTATCTAGGTTATAAGATGCAGTAATTGTACTTAGTATGAACCTATGATGAAGTCTTACAAGTGTATTAGAAGAATATTTTATGTTATTTTCATGTATTATGTTCCTGATTTCCAAGACACTGGACTTTAAAGATCCTCTGTTTGTAAAATGTAATGAGAAGTTATGTAATAAAAGGAGGGATTTCATAGTTGGTATCAAAGTATAGTTTAGTTATTTATAGAAATTAGGCTATTAAAAATTTAGGAATAACCCTATATAAAATTTTAAATATAAGAAAACTTCCTGGTATTTTGGTGAGTAATGAGTAAGTAGTTTATCAAACAAATACATCCCTGTCTGGATACGAGCAGGTAGAGGAGACTTTGACATAGATGTACATAGGGGTAAAACCATAAAACAACACTTTGAGTTAGACTTTAATGGGAAATGGTGCACGAAAACGGGCCATACTACACTCTTGGTTCTGACACTCCCGTGGAATATGTTTGGTTAATCGCAAGCTTTTTTATGAATCATTATGAAAGAATTATAGAGAAATGTAATTTTTTAAGAATGATGTTTTGAGACATAAAATCCGTTATGGTTAAAAGATTTATAAATGAAATAAGTTTCTCACTAAGGTTTTATTCTTTTAGAAAATGGCGGGCAATATAAGGAACTGTGAAAATGGTTACCGCAATGGACCATGCACTGATGGCCCTCCGATGGAAGCTGAAATGGAAACATTCATGCGAATGATAAACCAACTGAATTAAGTTATGAGAAATAACTTGAATCAAGCTGAGATACCAATCTCACAATGAAGTGAATAACTTTCTATTGAATCCTTTATGCATCAATGCCCACTAACCTTCAGTGTATTGACCGACCCATTGATTTCTGAACTATGGATCAGCATTATCGATAAGATCTTTTCTGTGCTCCACTATTCTGAACAAGAGAAGGTTACCCTGACTATCTATCACTTTGAAGGAGAAGTTGATCAGTGGTGGGAACTGATTAAAAACACAAGTCCAAGATTGAAAGTTGAAGCTATGGAGTGGGAATAGTTCATAAGGATATTCTTTAATAAGTATTTCCCTCGATCGATGAGAATAAGAATAGAGAAGGAGTTTCTCGAGATTAAGTAGAAGGAGAATGAATCTGTGGGAAGTTACAAGATGAACTTCACAAGGATTTCACATTACACCTCTAGATTTGTCATTGATCCAAATAGCAAGGTTGATATATTATTTGGTGGATTGAGACCTCATCAACGGAAGAATCAATCCAACCAAGACTATGATAGCTATGAGGAGATCGTGTAGAGTGTGATGAAAGTCGAGCTGGAGTTTGGTGAGATGCAGTGGTCTCATAAATCAAATGACAAGAATAGATCAATGGAGCCTAGCTTAGGTAGGACCTTTGATCAAAGAATAGGAGGCAAGAAAGTGAAACTTCCCATATGTGATAAATGTGTGATGAAGCATTTAGGGAACTTCTTGCTCGGGAGAGGGAAATGCTACAAGTGTGGAAGAGGTGTCCTTATTGAAAGGAATTGTCATAGTGAGGTGAAACCTCAACTTCCAAACACTAATGACAAGTGGAAGATGGTGCAGGCCCTACCTGATGTCCAGTGCTTTAAGTGTGGACAACATGGGCACTTTTCCAATCACTGTCCAAATCTGAGGGCAGTGGAGGGTAACCACCATCAGCCTCATCAAAGGCCAAGGGAGCAAGGTCTTTATTTTTCTATCATGATAGTTGAAGCTGAATATCTGAATGATGTGGTACCAGGTACTCTTTTTGTTCTATAAAAGCCAGAAAATACTTTTTTTGATTCTGGTTCTACACATTCCTTTATTTCCTCCAAGTTTGCAAAGAATTTAGAATAAACCCCCAATTTTCCAAAAGTAGAGTTATCAGTAAAGACTCTTGGTGGGATTATCCAAGCATCGTTAGTGTTTATAAACTATAGTATTTACTTTGGTGATCACAATCTTATCACAAATATAGTAGTCATTCCCATGCTAGAATTTGAAATTATACTAGGGATGTACTGGTTCTCAAAGTATAATGCTAAGATCAAATGCAGAAGTAAGGAAATATCAGTAGTCTTGAATGGAAAACCTACAGTTATCATACAAGGATAGATATCTCAACCTGATCTTTGTCTAGAATAACCCCCTACATCCTTCTTTATGGATTTGATCAGTGAATAAGAAGAAGGACATGAGATTTTAAGGATAGAAAATGTCCCCATAATCGAGGAATACATTGATGTATTTCCTGAGGAGTTACCCGGACCTCCCCCAGAAATAGAGGTAGAGTTCTCCATTGAGCTCATACTTGGATCTCATCCGATATCAAAGACCCCATATAGGATGGAAAATGTGGAGTTGGAGTAATTAAAGAAACAACTACAAGATCTTTTAGAGAAGGGTTTTATCCGACCGAGTGTGTCTCCTTGGGGAGAACCAATTCTTTTTGGGAAGAAGAAGGATGGATCGATGCAGCTATGCATTGATTATAGATAACTGAATGAGATTACAGTAAAGAAAAAAAATACCCTCTTCTAAGAATTGATGACTTATTTGACCAACTTCGTGGGGCTCAATTCTTCTCTAAGATTGATCTTCATTCTGGTTATCATCAATTGAGGGTGAAGAAAGAATATATTCCAAAAACTGCCTTCCAATCACGATATGGGAATTATTAGTTTGTTGTTATGACCTTCGGACTGACTAATGAACCTACAATGTTTATGTATTTGATGAATAGAGTCTTTATGGACTACCTTTATAACATTGTGGTAGTTTTTATTGATGATATTCTGATATATTCCAAAAGTCGTGAGGAGAATGAAGATCATCTAAAGGTTATTTTGAAAACTCTACATAAGGAGAGGCTTTTTGGAAAGTTCAACAAATGCGATTTTTGTTTACAACAAGATGCTTTCTTGGGGAACATTTTTACTAATGAATGGATCACACTTTACCCTACAAAGAAAAAAGTTGTAGAGGAATGACCTCATCATACAATAATAACTGAGATTCGCAGTTTCCTTGGTTTAGCAAGATATTATAGGAGGTTTGTGAAAAACTTTTCATGACTTTCTAATCCATTAACCAAGTTAACTTGAAAAGGGTTCATGTTCATCTAGAAAAAGGATTGTGAGGAAATTTCCCAAGAGATGAATAAGAGATTGGTTACTGCACCCCTGTTAACTCTACCCTCAAGTGGAGAAGGATTCGTTATTTTTAGCGATGCATATCTTAATGGGCTTGGGTGAATCCTCATGAAAAATGAAAAATTCATTGCTTATGCATCTCGACAGTTAAAGGCTCATAAGCAGAACTATCCTATGCATGATCTGGAGCTAGCTACAGTTGTTTTTTGCTCTGAAGATATGGAGGCACTATCTTTATGGGGAGAAATGTGATATATACACAGACTATCAAAGTTTTAAGTATATTTTCACACAAAAGGAATTGAACATGAGATAAAGGATATGGTTATATTTTCTTTAAAGACTATTATTGTTCAATTCATTATCATCCCAGAAGAGCAAACAATGTTTCTAATGCATTAATTAGGAAATACCCAGTTGTTCTTTCCATGACGAGGATTCAAAAATATCCTTTGATCAATGACCTAGTAAATTTGGACATGGGAATTATAAGGGAAGGGACATCATCAACCCTAACCCAAATAATTTCTCAGCCATCATTACTAGAGAAGATCAATAAATCTCATAAAGAAGATCCTTTGTTACAGAATAAGTTTGAGGCTCTGAAGGATGGGAAGTTTCCTGAGTTCAATATTGATCAAGAAGGTGTAATGAAATTTTGTACAAGACTATGTGTTCCATCTATTCCGGAAATAAAGAAGGATTTAATGGATGAAATTCATAGCTCAACTTTCTCTATACATCCTGGGAGCATAAATATGTATAGGGAACTTCGTGATCATTATTGGTGGGATAATATTAAAAGAGATATTGCTGAATACACTTCAAGGTGCCTGTTATGTCAGCAAGTGAAGGCAGAGCAACAACTTCCTAAAGGGGTATTACAACCACTACCCATACCAGCATGGAAGTGGGACAATATCACTATGGAATTCGTCACTGGTATCCCAAGAACTTCCAAAGTAAAAAATGCGATATGGGTTATTTTGGACCGTCTAACCAAGACTTACCATTTTATCTACATTTGGGAAGACTTCTCTCTTGATCAAATTGCCAGGATTTACATTAAGGAAGTGGTATGGCTGCATGGAGTTCCATTTTCTATTGTATCTGATCATGATCCAAGGTTGAAATCAAAATTCCGGAGAAGTATTCAACATGATCTAAGCACTGAATTGAATTTCAGTACGACCTATCACCCCCAAATTGATGGCCAATCTGAAAGGACTATTCAAACACTCGAGGACATGCTGATAACATGCTCAACGAAATTTAAAGTTGGATGGAATCAACATCTCCCTTTAATTGAGTTATATTACAAAAAAATCTTCCACTAGAGAATTCAAATTGAACCCTTGAAAGATCTATATGGGAAGCAATGAATAAATCCTACTTTTTGGGATGAAACTGGTGAGAGAACGCTTGTTGGGCCTGATCTTGTACAAGAGATGACAGAAAAAGTCCACACCATCCAGCAACACATTAAGGCCGCCCAGAGTCAGAAAAAGAGTTATTCCGACAACCGTCGAAGGGACTTGGGGTTTGATGTTGGTGACAAAGTCTTTATTTGGATTTCACCTTATATGAAAGTCACGAGGTTTGGGAAGAAATGGAATCTCATCCCTAGGTACATTGGCCCCTATGAAATCCTTGATCGTGTGGGATCAGTGGCCTATCGGCCTTCAATTCCTCCAAATCATGCACAAGTTCATGATGTTTTCCACGTATCCCTCATGAGGAAGTACATACCCGACCCTTAACATGTACTAAACCCAGAGGTGGTACAACTGGAACATGACCTCTCTTGTGAGGAGTAGCCGGTAGAGATCTTAGATCATAGTGACAAGGTTTCATGAAACAAGACTACTAACCTTGTTAAGGTGTTGTGGAGGAACCACAAATGCGAAGATGCCACATGGGAACTAGAAGAGTCTATGAGGTAGAAGTACCCACACCTTTTCTCTTCTTAGGGTATGATTTAAAATTTTGGGGAAAAAATTTCTTAAGGGGGAAGATTGTAATGACCCAAACTTTTAATTAAAAACTCTCTTGATCTAATTAAATATGTGAAATGGTGATACATCATATTCAATTATTTTGTTTTATTTTTTTTTTGGATTTTAAAATACCATTAAGAATTGAGACAATTTCTAAAATAACTTTTGAACAGTGATCACATGATTAGTATAAATATAGGGATTTAACGAATACTTTTTACTCAAAAAAAGGAAGCGATGGCCTCATCTAGTAGACTTGCCCCGTATGAAGACCATTTATCAGAGCTCAGAAAGGAGGTTACGTCTTTGGGCTTCGCTCTTGACCAAGCCCAAGATGAGGTTGAATATGTTAATATCGAGCGGAACCACCTACGGGAGAAGTTGAAGTTGATAGAGATTACCACTCGAGCGATATTATCCGAGCCACCCCAAGAGTCTGTCACCGTCGCGCACCTTACCCTAAGGTCTTATGCAGGTGTTTTAAGGAGTTATGTAACAATACCCAAGTAATATGATTATTTACATTATTTTTTATATAATAATGAATGTACCCTCATTTTATTATTGTTACTTTGTAAATAGTTTTAAATAACAAATAGTATTTTTAGTTAAATATTCAACTACAAAATCTATTTTGATGAATTAATGGATTTTTGAATGAAATAATATTTTAATAAAATATTATTATTATTATTAAATTAATTTTTATTAAATATAAATGATCATATAATTTTATGATTGCAATTGTAATTTTTATTAAGGTTTGAAATCCATTTTTGTCAAAACCCATGAATTTTCGATAAATGTCGTTTTTTATTTTAAAAGTAAAAATTAATATATTTAGAAAATTATTTAGATAAAATGAGTATTATTTCTGGAATTGGGATGTCAAAATTATCCAATGGTGAATTTTTCATAATTTTCTGAGAGAGTAAAATTTTTGGGTAAAAATTAAATAACTTTTAAATAAATAATGTGTTTTATGACATCATAATGACCCAATAGTGATGTAATAAAATACTATAAAATTTATTTTTGGCTAATATATGTTTTAACATTAAAATTATTTGATTTTGGGTTTGTTTGATTTATTTTACGAAGCTTTAGTGGACCCTCTAAGACTTATATAACATTTTATCTTTTTAAATTGTTTTCCTTGAGAGTGTGACTCACCTCCACATAAACACCCCTATTATTTTAAGATGTTCGTCATTGAACTTATAAAATATTATTTTCTACTCCCATTTGGCAGAAACCATGGGCAAAAACCCGGGGCTGGTTTGTGGTGTTGTTTAATTTAATGTGAGGTGTCCCAAACCTAAATAATAAACAATTCCCTATCCTTTCCTATATAAAACCACCCAAGCCTCCACTTACTCTTCACTCAAAGACCTTTGAGTTCGTCCAAACTATTCTCTAATCTCTCTAGAATCCTCCCAAGGTTCCCTCAAGCCTCCCAAGGTCCTGAACTTCAATCTTTCAAAGTTACTCTTCAAGGTAAGGGATCCTTTCACCCTCCTCTTTTAAGTCATGACTTCCTTTATGTTATGTATTATTGTTCCATTTTATTATGTGGGGGATTGTTCTTATATATCTTTAATACTATCCATTTCATTTAAAAATGATGAGAGACCCTTTATTCTCTCATCAATTGTTTTTTTGAAATTTTAAGTGACATCGTTAGGCTGCCAAATTTTCGTAAAAGAAATCACATTTTCTCTTTGCTTTCAACTTTCCTTTTCTTGTGGTATGTCATCAAAATTTCCACACCATGATCTTATTTCTATTTTATTATGTACCTATACTGTAAAATGATTAATTTATGGATGTTATACCATTTTACCTTCTTTTTTTATTATTTTCTAAAACCATGTTATATAGTCGTTATGATGCAGAAATTTAGTCTCAAAATTTCTCTCTCTTTCTCTTAAGAAATTTTCTTGTTTTATTTTTATTAATACCCAGAACTATTTAGTTTATATGGGTGTTAATAAATAAACAAAAAGATATATTTGATTCTGGAATTGACATACATATAATCCTCACTCCCTTCCCATGGGTTATTAATGACATAATGATCTTATTTTTAAGTACTTTTTAAAACATCATGATTTCGAAATGAAACCCATTTCTTTTATTCTATATGGGTTATTTATGAAATTTTTGATTATGACCTATGTGGATAAAATTAAAGTAAATACATATTAATGGTGTTCCCTGATATCACTCCAGTGCATTGGGTAAATAATTTATCTCTAGAGATGGCAAGTTTCACGATACCTTGGTGAATAACCTTGGTAATATTTATGGCACCTCGGGGTTGAACCTTGGTGATTTTTACATGAATGTATAAATGATATGTTGTGGCCACATATTCAAGTTATGTTTCAAGTTCTTTTTATTATTATATTCCTATACTTTCATTGCTCATGTCATTATGTTTTTATCAAGTTCTTAATGATATCACAAGTAAACTGATTCCCTTACTTTCCATACTGGGCCTTATGCTCAACTTTTCCTCTGATGTATGTCTCCAGGTTATAAGATGCAGTAATTGTAATTAATATGAACCTATTATTAAGCCTTAAAAGTGGATTAGAATAAAATTTTATGTTATTTTCATGTATTATGTTCCTGATTTCCAAGACACTAGATATTAAAGATCCTCTGTTTGTAAAATGTAATGAAAAGTTATGTAATAAAAGAAGGGATTCCATACATTCCCTATCAAGTGAATTCACTTTTATATACATAAAACTTTTTTTAGTACTTAAATGTATATATTATACACCCCTTGATCATGGAATAAATTATGATGATGAATGAATCCATGATCTATGATCTATGTGGCACACTTAATCATGAGAATGAAATAAATGTGATAAGTTCACCAAGAATTATATAGAACTAAAATAAATTAGGTAATGTTTAGTATCATGATAAAAAATTTTGGGAGAGGGGTTTACCTGATTACTTTATGGGACATTGTCCACTATGATGTATTGTCAGTTTAGCCTTGACCTATGATGCAATGTTTTAAGTTGTTTCCACATTTGAATGTTATGATTATCATGCTATAACATGACTTTATATTCATGTTTCTTTTATGATCCATTAATATGACTATTGTCTAACATGAATTTTATCCCTCATGTTATTACATTTTTATTCCCTTATTGGGATTTATATCTCACCCCTTTCTTATGTATGTCCTCAGGTTATCCCATGAAATGTTAAGTACGAATGATTTTTTTTGTCATGAAAAGAATTTTTAAATAATGATGTTGTATTTCATATTTTAAGTTTTTTTGTAATGTTAATAATTTCCAAATACACTAGAATTATTGATCTTTTGGAATGTATTAAGTGTAATTTTATTTCATTAAATCATGTATGAATGTAATAAAAATAATAGGGTTGTTATAGGTGGTATCAAAGGAAAGTTTAGTTATTTTTGGTATTAGGATTAAAAAACTCTAGTAAAATACATAGGGATAAGACTAAGTATAAAAAAATACCTAAATCTTTGTGAGTATATAGTAAGTGGTTTATCAATAAAATACATCACAATATGAATATGAACAAGTGGATGTGGCTCTGGAACAAATGTATCTAGGGGTAAAACCCAAAAACACCGCTTTAAACTAGACTCAAATGAGAACTGGTGCAGAATAGTGGGCCTTGATGCACTACTGGTTTGAAACTCCCAGGGTATATGCTTTGATAAATTCATAATATTTTTATAAACCATTATTAAGGGAAAAAAAATCCCATATGAATATATGTTAGGAAACAGATCATGAATAACTTAGATTGAAGCCTATAAATTCATATGTTAAGGAAATAAATGTCATTTATAAGTTCTCCAATTAATTTAACTGGACCCCCCTTTATGTATTTAATAGTTTTAAATAATTACCCCTAATTTTCCTTTTACTATAGCTAATGGCTGGTAATAGGAGGAATCATGATAACAACAGATGTAAAGATCAATGTAATCATTTCCCTAAGGAGATTACCAACCCGATAGGAGTGGGAATCACAAACTTTGTCATGATAATCTCTCATTTATCTTATGTTTTGAATAGAATCTTTGATCAAGAGGAAATTAAAACCCCCCATAAGAAAGAAAAAATCACAATCAAGAGATTCATGAGACAAAGGCCTCCTACTTTCAATGAATTATCTAATCCCTCAATCGCTGAACGATGGATCAAATCCAATGAGAAGATCTACTACATCCATAAATGCTTTGAACAAGAGAAGGTTATTTTGGATTCTTATCATATGGATGGTGAAGATGATAAATGGTGTACATTGATCCAAAATAAGAACCCCGAGGAAGAGATCTAGTCAATGAGATAGAAGGACTTCCATAAAATGTTTTTTGATAAATATTTTCTTACACCCTCTAACTTAATATGGAAAGGAAATTACTTTTCCTCAAGAAAAATTATGAAGAATCCATTTTAGAGAATGAGGAAAACATTACAATGATTGCACGATACACCTCCGTATTTTTCGTTACCCCCAAATGCAAGGTTGAATGCTTTTTTAGTGGGATTAAAACTAGCCTATAGAAATCCCTAGTGATCCGTGAATTTGACAGCTATGAGGAAATTATCTAATGTGCCCTAAAAGTAGAAATAGAGACTGGAGAATATCAGGGGTATCACGGGGATAATAAGTGGAATGTGGAGTCAAATTATGGTAGTCTGATAGAGAGATCTAATGATGCCAAAAAATTTCAACACCCCACATACCAAAGGTGCATATAGAAGAACCCTATAAATTTCCTAAAGGGGTAGAGGTAAATATTTAGGTGTAGGAAGGAAGGGTAGCTAGATAGTGATTTTCAACAAGAAAAACCCACTACTGTGATATAGGAAATGAATTATCCAGTAAACCCTCAGCGTATTTTTCATTTCTACAACTAAATGGAACCCAAGAATTTATCAAGCCAATGTACTAAGATAAGGGTTTTCTGAGGCAAACAACAACCTCCAAGGCACCAAGGGTGATATTTTTCCATCACTACTACTGGAGTGCATTCATACAATGAAGTGGTGATAGGTACACTAGTTATTCTTATAATAATAGAAAACATGTTTTTTGATTTTGGTTATATGCATTCTATTATATCCCAAAAGTTTAGTAAAAAAATACAAACACCACCACAAAGCATGGAATTAGAGATTTAGGTTAAAATGGTAAATGGGGAAATTATAGCATCCCATGTATATAACTCCTCCCATGTCACAATTTGTGGATTGAACTTCCCAGAGAACCTTATCATAATTCCCTTGGTGTTATTTGATTCAATTATTGGCATGGATTGGCTTTACCTATATAGAGAAAACCTAAATTATCATGAGAGGGAAATCACTCTTCATATGGAAAATCAATCCCCCATTCTATACAAGTTCAAGGATGAGGATGAATCCTCTTTAGCACCATCATCCCAAGAATGGATATTATTTCCATACAACCATGCATATCTTTCTCAAATGATCAAGTCTAAGGAAGAAACCATCAATAAAGACATTCCTACTATGAGGGAATTCACTGATGTGTTTATTGAGAAATTTCTTAGTCTTCCTCCTAGTAGAGATGTTGAATTATCGATTGATATTATACCTATGACATTTCAAATATCCAAGAATCTGTATATAATGACTATTTATGAACTTGAGGTTCTAATGAAATAACTTCAAGAGAACCTAGATAAACGGTTTATATGCCCATGTGATTAACCATGGGGTGCACTAGTCCCCTTCGTCAAGAATAAGGATGGATCAATTCATCTTCGCATTAATTATTGTGAGCTCAACAAAATAATTATAAAGAACAAGTATCCTTTTCCATGAATTGATAACTTGTTTTATCAGCTATGTGGAGAACAATACTTCTCCATGGTGGATTTGTGGTCGGGATATTACCATGTAAGGGTGAATAAGGAGGATATCCCCAAGACTGCTTTTCATACGAGGTACAGACAGTATGAGTTCATAGTGATTCTCCATTCAGACGCGATAATTCTCCAAAAATATTCATGGACTTGATGAATAGAGTATTTATAGGTTTCCTTGACAAATATTTGGTAGTATTTATTGATGATATTCTAACATACCCCAAAAGTAAGAAGGAGCATGAGGAGCATTTAATTACTGTGCAAAAGACCTTGCGAAAGGAAAATATTTATGCCAAGTACAAAAAATGTGAGTTTTGGTTGAATGAAGTCTCTTTCTTAGAGTATATAATCACATTAAATTGTATATATATAGACCCTTTAAATACTAAGGTAATTGAATAATGGATGAGGACATCATCAATGATAGATAACCATAGTTTCCTTGGATTAAATGGATATTATCGTCAATTTTTGGGAAATTTATTTCAATTTTCAAACCTTATAACAAAGCTAACTCAGAAGGGAGTCATGTTTTCTTAGAATGATGAATGATAAAAAATATTCAAGGAGTTGAAAAAAAGGCTTATCACTACACCCATTCTCATACTACCCATAAGTGAAGTGCTTTTCATGGTATTCAGTGATGCTTCGAAGAAGGACCTGGGCTATGTGTTGATGAAAAATGAAAAGGTCATTGCCTACGATTTAAGGAAGTTGAAAGTTCACGAGCAGAACTATCCAACACATGATCTGGAGTTAGATCTAGTGATCTTCGCTTTGAAATTTTTTCAACATTACCTATTTAGGGAGAAGTGTTAAATATATATGGATCAAAAATTCCACAAGTATATATTCACACAAAAAGATTTGAATATTTTCCAACAAATATGGTTAGAGATGATCAAACACTATGAAAACTCAATTCACTAAAATCTGGTAAAGCGAATAAAGTGGAAGATGATCTATGTAGAAATGATCCAAAAACACATTCATTGATGAGAATTTTGAAAGATCAGATCTTCATTAAAGAGGATATACATGAGAATCATAAAGGAAGGAATATCAACAATCCTTTCACAAATGATTGCTCAACTGTCTCTTCTGACGAGGTTAAAGGATAATCAAAGAGATGATGTGTAAATTCAGAAGAAGTTGGAAACTATTAGAAAAGGGAAATCCTAGAATATCAATATTAAGGAAGAAGGTATTGAAAAATTTGGGTCAAGACTATATGTACCATCAAATCTTGAGTTAAATATGGAGCTATTGGATGATGCATAAGCTCAACCTTATCTATCCACCATGGAATCACAAAGATGTATCTAAATCTTAGGGAACACTATTAGTGGGACAATATGAATAAAGAGATTGCAGAATATACATCATGATGTCTCGAATGTAAGAAAGTGAATGAGGAAATGAAAAAATCTAAGGGGATGATTCAACAATTACCCAAACCTACACGAAAATGGGAAGAAATCACCACAGACTTTGTTACTGAGATTTTTAAGACATATAGAGGAAAAAATGATATCTGGGGTTTGGTGAATCGTCTTAAAAAGAATTCAAACTTCATTGAGATTAAAGAGGATTTATCATTGGATCATCTTTCATGGATATGCATTAGAGAAGTGGAAATGTTTCATGTTATACCACTATTGATTGTATCCAATTGAGATCCAAGATTCACCTCTATGTTCTAGAAGAGTCTCCAATATGCTCTGAATACTGAGTTAAACTTCAGCAAGGTCTATCACCCTCAAAATTATAGCCAATATGAGAATAATATCCAGAAACTTGAGGATATATTGGGATCATGATCATTGGAATTCAAAGGAGTATGGGATGAACATATTACTATGGTTGTGTTCTCTTACAAAAATAGTTTCCAATCTTGCATCCAAATGTCTCCCTATGAATCCCTTTATGGGAATAGGTGAAGAACACCTGTATGCTCAGATGAAGTCGGGGAATGAAAATTGTTTTGTCCTGAAATCATCAAGGAAATGGTGGAGAAGGTTAAGACCATTCATAAGCACATCAGGGCTACTCAGATTAGATAGAAAATCTATGTTGATAATTGTCCACAAGACCTAGAGTTTGATATTGGAGACATGTTATTCCTTTGAATATATCCATGGAAGAGATTAATGAGATTTGGGAAGAATGGAAAGCTTAGTACAAGGTAAATCAACCCTTTTGAGAACTTTGATTGCATCAGAGCGGTGGCCTACCGACTAGCACTTACACCCAACCTATCTCAAGTACATGATGTATTCCATGTATACCTCTTGAGAAAGTACATACCAAAGCCCTATCATGTACTCAATCTCGAGGTGGTACCATTGAAGAATTACCTCTCTTATGAGGAGAATCCAGTGAAGGTCTTATATTATAGAGACAAAGCTATACATAATAAGAAAATGCACCTATTCAAAGTGTTTTGAAAAAACCACAAGTTTGAAGAAGCAAAGTGAGAACTATAGGAGGTGATGAAACAAAGTTACCCTCATTTTTTTAATGTGGGAAATGAAAATTTCGAGGGAAAAATTTCTGAAGGGGGGAAGATTGTAACAACCCGAACTATTATAAGTGAAATTTCCCTTTTTATTTAATTAAATGTACTATTTTTGTAAAATGTATATTGAAAACACATTCAATCAGTTTGATTTATTATATCCAATTGGATTTAAATGACTTTTATGTATCATTATCATTGATAATATAGCTTTTGAATAGTGATCACATGACTAGTATAAATATTTGGTTTTAAAAAATCCTTTCGACACAGACAAAGGAGGTGATGGACTCAACTAGTAGGATCATCCCATATGAATCTTATTTATCGGAGCATATGAGGGAGATAGAATTTTTGGGATTTCCCTAGACCAAGCCCAATATTCAACAACTTAAGCATGATTGAAACTATTTATATGATATTTTCAAGCGCATCATGATCAAAACCCAAACCATGTTCACCGAACGACACCATAAGAGCCCCACCATTGAAAACCTTACTCTTATAGAGTATTCTGGTGTAATAAAGGTATATGTATCAATACCCTAGAATTATGATTATGTCCATTATTGTTTTTTATAGAATAATGAATAAACTTTTATTTTATTGTTGTTTTTAAAGAACAAATAGTATTTTTGGTTTATATTGAAATTTAATTAAGAAATATATTTTGATGAATGAATAAATAATATTTTAATAAAATATTATTATTAAATTGCATTTATTAAATATAAATGATCATATAATTTTTAGGAGGATAAATGTAATTTTTATTATGGTTTTAAAATTGTTTTTTGTCAAAACCCGTTAATTTTAAATAAATCTAGGTTTTTATTTTAAAAGAGAAAATTTACTTATTTAAAAAATTATTTGGATAAAATGAATATTATTTTTTGGAATCAGGACATTAAAATTATCCAATGGTGATTTTGTCATAATTTTCTGAGATAGTCAAATTTTTGGGTAAAAATTAAATACCATATAAATATAGTGTGTTTTATGACATCATAATGGACTAATAGTGATGAAATAAACACTATAAAATAGATATTTGGAAAAATATAATTGTTACCTTCAAAATAAGGTGATTTTATATTTGTTTGAGTTATTTTATAAAGTTGTACTGAATCCTCCAAAATGTATAACATATTTTATGATTTTAAGTTCATATCTTTAATAACGTGACTCTCCTCCACATAAACAAGGATAATATTTTAATATATTAAGAACATGGAAATATAAATCAATTTCTTTCCACTCTTATTTATAAAAAAACATGGGCAAAAACAATGGTAAGGTTTTTGGTTTTTACTATTTAATTATATAGATTCCAAAAACCTATGTTTGTGAAATATTAAAGAATTACCTTCTCATTTACTATATAAAACCACCAAATCTCCAAATTATCATCACTCAAAATATTTTGATCACATCCTTAATATTTATTCCTCTCTATATAATCCTCCCAAGGTTCCAAAGCTCTCAATAATCCCCTCTTCAATCTTTTGAAGTCACATAGTCAAGTAAGGGTTCCTTCTATTCTCATTTTATCCAAGATTCCTTATATTGTTAAAACTTTTATTTTAATTTAAAAATGATGGGGTATGTTTTCAAAACTCCCCCATAGTACCCTGATTATTTTTTAATAATTAGATACCCCTTTATATTTCATTAATCTCTCCCAAATACACTTGTTACCATGTTGAATTTTTATAAGAGTTATTCCATTTCTCCTATTTCTTCAAGTTTCTTTATTATGTTATGCCTTCTATTTCAGAATTCCTTATTTTGAGACATGTATTTATTTTAACCTATTACTTTAAATTTAATGTATATATTATTATATACCACTTTTTATCTCATCAACCCTTTTTATGTTTTTTTGTCACGCCGTTAGGCTGCAGAAATTGCACCGTGAATCTCCATTCCAAAAAAAAACTGTATAAGTGAATACCGTACCACTTCATTATCAAGGGTGTTCAATTTTATACACATATAAATTTTTACGACTTATATGTATTTATTTCACACCCCATTATTATGGAATAAATTATCACAATGAATGAATCCATTCTTTATGATCTATGTGGCACACTTAAGCATGAGAATGAAATAAAAGTGACGGGTGTGCACAAAATTATATAGCACTCCAATGCATTGGGTAATGTTTAGTATCATGATATGATATATTGGGATAGGGGTTTACTTGATTCCATTATGGCACTTTTTCCACTTTGATGTCTTGATAGTTTAGCCTTGACCTATGATGTAATGATTTAATTTATTTCCACATTTCAATGTTTTGATTATAATGAAATATCACGCTGTTATGTTAATATTTCTTTTATGATCCATTGATATGCCTATTGTCTAACATATTTTTTCTTCCTCATGTTATTCCATGTTTGTTTCCTTACTAGGCTTTATAGATCACCCCTTTCTTATGTATTTCCTTAGGTTATCTCATGCAATGTTAAGTATGAAGTAAGGTTGTGGTAATGTAAAGAAGTTTTTCAATAATGATGTTATATTTCATTTTTTAAGTTGTTATGTAATGTTCCTAATTTCCCAATACACTAGACTTCTCGATATTTAAGGTTTCATTAAGTGTAGTTTTATGTCATTAAATCATGTATGAATGTAATAAAATGAACATGGTTGTTATACTTGTCATCAAGCATTAAATATAAAAATTTAATTTAAGATGGCACCAATATTACCATTATTTAAATTTATAATCAATAAAATAAAATGATTATGATTGTAAAATGAAAATTTCATGTTCAAAATAAAATATAAATTCAATTTCACACTTTTCAAAGAAAAAATCAACCCAAGTATTTCTACTTTTTCCCATCAAAAAAATGATGGAACCTCTCTTTTCATTTATTCTAGATTCACAATTTATTATTATTAAACATTCCAAGTCCTGATATATCTAAATTTTTAATTACTTCATCTCATAAATAATGACATAAGTCTAATTAGATTTATTCTCAATCGATTAGTACATTCTCCTTATCCATAGGATTGAGAAGGGACTACTTTCTTCACTTTGTAAAGACAAAACGCACATAAAGTCAAGAGGGATTTTCAATCAAGGTTCTAATGATTCTGAGGCCTAAGGTTTATAGGAATTGATATGAAATATAAGGGTCAAAGGTGGAGGTTTATATCTAAATAATGATGTATGATATTAAAAAGTAAAATTTCAATTAAATTATCACCTTAAAAGTAACAACTTCAACTTCCCTGGATTAGAGAAAGGTCATGAATAATGAAATAATAATGAATGATATTCACTTTCTTGAATTTTATCTAATTTTTTTCTCCTTTCTTTTATTTCAAAATACTTTTCAGATTTTTTTTTACTTTTTTGAAAGCTAATTTTGGAATAAACATAACATCCACCACCTAACCACATATTATAACAATAATTGGTCTAGTAATGGTGATTTTTGATTCTTACAAGTCGCAGCCCATTCTTTTTTTATTTTTTTCTCTAGATGGGAAAAAAATTAATGTAAAATGAATGAATCAATAACCTTTATTAATACCCACATTATCACCCCACACATTTTCTTCATAATATAGTGAATCCATCAACCATGAATTTCATCACCCCCACACTTCAACATTAAAATATCATGAAAAATACTAAGAGGAAGATAAGAATGGATAAAAAATGTCTTGAATTATGGCTCATTACTATCAAGGTAATCCATGGTATCTATAGATAAACAAGGATACATGTAAAAGGTATTCTCAAAGATAATGTGTTATAAATCAAAATTACTAAATCATTTTAAATGTGGGTTTTCATAGTCATAACTTTTAAATGTTCCAATAAGAGTTCCAGAAGTTGATATGCCCCAAGATCAATCAAGAAATGTTCTTAAGACAAAATAGAAAGTATTGGGTCTATAAATCCTCTCAGGAATGGAAATATGATACTATACAATCACTATTGGCATCAAGAATAATAAAAATAAGTCTACATGAATTTAAGAATTAAAAATTGTGAAAAATGGTAGGGAAATTTCATTTACATGAATCAACCAATTCCCTCAGATCATGAGCCATCATTTCAATATCCATGTTCCACTTTAATCATTCAATTTTCCATTTTACTCATTTAATATAATTATTATAAAAATATAAAACATGGAATCATAGGGTTCCTAAGAAAATTATGTCTCTTAAATAAGTCAAGTAAAGGAAAAATTATAACACGGGAATGAATTTGTTTTTGTTTTACATAGTGGATAGAATTTTCAGTTTAAAACATATTTTTAGAAAAATATAGATAGTTTTAAACAAAAAGACTAAACTAATTAACTCTTCATTATCATTAATAAATCTCTCTCTCTCTCTCTCTATAATATCTTCTACTTTTTTGGGGATGTCTAATGAGTTCCTTTGATGATGTTCCTATAGAAGTATAACAACTCATAATAGTGTAATACTATATCATTATTTCTCAAAAGGGGTGAAGGGAAGAGGTGAATTTATCATAAACACTTAAATCATAAGAAAAAAATAAATCTTGTCTTGCCTATAAGAAGTGCCATTGGTTAAAATCGTTGTCTCAACCTATCCTTTTAAAAAGAAATTAGTAGATGGGATAGAGAAGTTTGATATCATCCACCTATTCTTGAGGTATATTCCCATAGATATTTTTCAGCCATTGTAAATTAAGAATAAATGAGTTTATTTATCCTTATTTCATGATAGAAATGAAACCAAAGGGAAATACATTAGTAACTATAATAGGTCCTTACCACTTGTAATGAATCATACTCGACATTAACATAAATATGAAATTATATAGTAGAACTTGATATCCATGTTTAATGGTCTTTTACTGAATTAGTTTTTCATGTTCCACTCAGGTTCTCTATATTTAAATTAGATATTTTTCAAAATCCCCTTTTTAAAAGATCTTATGATAAATTTTTCAATATTTCCATATCTTAACATATCCATATTTATCTTTTTGATAGTCTCATATTCTTGGTGCTCCAACTCCACTTACATGGAATCATAAATCAATCAACTTGGAATCATACCTATTTGTCTCTTGTAAGCTATCTGGTATACCCATAAGGTGTCTTCAAGACTTAATATCCAATCCTTTTGGTTGGTTTTGATCGATTTTTCCAAGATACCTTTAATCTCCCACTTAGAGACCACATTTTGGAATTTTTTTTAGGATTGTAGGGTGTAGATGTCTTGTGATACACCTGATAATTTTTAGGAATAGAATCTATATTTAAATTGAAAAAATGATTCCCTTGATCACTAATGATGTAAAATAGAACTAAAAACCTAAAAAAGATGCCGGACCTAAAAAAATAAAATACAACTTTGGAATCATCACTCTTAGTGGCCTTATATTCTACCCATTTAGATATATAATCAACAAAAAGTGATATGTAAGAATTCCAAAAGTACATGGAAAAGGGTACCATGAAATCAATACCACATACTTCAAAGATTTCAATGATGATTTTTTGAGGCATATCCTACCTCTTTGAAACATTTTCTAAATATTTTCACTTATCACATTTTTTACTATATTCATGAGAATCTTTAAACAAGTTTGGCTGATAAATTCTAGATTATAATACTTTTATAGAAATTATTTGAGGTCCAAAGTGGCCCACATAACAAATTATATGATAAAATACAAATCCAAATTCTACTTTACATGCCAGTAAGCACCTCCTTAGGAATTGATCATTATAAATTTTCTATAGGAATGGATCTTCCCAAATATAGAATCAATATTAAGCCTTGAGTTTGTGATTTTGATGATAGTTAAGGAGAGTTAGTACCTGAGGTGTGGAAAAATAATTTAATATGTTAAAATACCATGGACTTTAACCTTACATGATGTTGAGTTGTTCTCTAGGTATGTCACCATTGAGTGGGTTCAGTTTTGGAATTTCTATTTTTGCAGTGTTTGGATGTTTTCCAAGGTGACCTGCCACATAATTTTCAACTCCCTTCATATCCTTTATCTCTAGGTTGAACTATTTAAATAATATTATCCATATTAAAAAACTTGTCTTGACATCCACCTTCTTTATTAAGTAACTATATTCTGCATGATCAGAAAATAAAACCACTTTAGTACTAAGTAAATAAGATCTAAATTTATCCAATGCAATAAATTATAAAGGAATGTATTTTCAGTAGTTGTGTAATTCATGTCATGACCCATCCCAATGGGGCCCATGCCGTGGGTCCCCAATACCACCTCAAATATTCCAGGGGATAACGACTAGCTCCAAGTAGTCATATCACTAATACGAGAGTCTTTATCCTAAGTAATTGTACACACACACACACACACACACACACACATCTTCAAGACCATAAAATGATGAAATGTAAAAACAATTTAACAACAATGCATGAATACATCTAAATCCCACAATAATAGTATGATAGAAAGTAAAGGAAAGTAAACTAGGCCAAATATAATCCCACCACAATGAGTTTGAAAACAATTCCAACTTGAAAGTAAACTGGGGACTACTATCAAGATTCCATAGAAACACACCTCTATCTATCCGGTCTTATAAAGCATTATCTGGTCCATGTACCTTTGGGACTCTGTCAAAAGTTCGATCATCTACAAAAGATAAGACATGTGCAGGAAAAGATCATGTAGGGGTGAGTATAATAATACCCAATAGGACACCCCAAAACCTCAAAAAATACAACAAAAGAATAATAGTAATATCTACATAGGTATATGTCTACAATTCATATAACAAGAATTTAGAGATACACTCAAAAAAGACACAGATTCTCAAGGTAAGGTCATAACCATAATTTCAACATAGGAGTTGTAACGCCCCAACCCCAGTTACCCAAAGTCAGTGTATTATTACATAACATTGTAATGATCACAAAATATCAAGTCTCGAAAGACCGATTAGTTTAGTAGCCTTGGAATCACTAGATACATTCATAAGTCTTAAATTTCATCATAAAGTGAAAAACTACAACAACATAGTCTCCATAGTCCAAACTCATATCCCCCCATACTATCCCTGTAGGTCAGTCATAAAATATTTCTTCACATCCTGGGAAAAATAAAACACAGAAAGGGGTGAGCTCAGATGCTCAGTAAGGATAAAAATATAGCGGAAACTTTCATAAACAAGCATAAACATTTAAGGCAATTGCATAACTAAAACAAAATCTTTTTAAACTTGAACATCAGAATAACATGGAAAAAATAAAATGAAATAATGCCATTTACTTATTCACATGGATATTATACCAGTCGAATATTCACATGCAATATTAATAACCACTTTCATAATGATGGAATGCATAATGCCAGACTATCATAACCACATAGTCAAGACCTTGTGCCAAGACCACAAATAAGATTTTTTCAAGGCCTTGTGCCAAGACACTAGTTTGTCTCACGAGACCTACCGATGCATCGAGGAGCTATAGTGGGCTCCACCCGTCACTTACTAAGTCCAATTCATTCTTATATGAAAAGGTTTAAACATATCATAAATAATTCCCAAGAACCATAACATAATCGTATCACATAAAAAATTCATAAAGCAAACATAAAATTTCCACATTTCAATCACAAGATATCAATACAACACATTGATATAATCAAAACATTATCAAAACCAATTTCAATACCAAAATAAAAGAAAATTAAAACATGGTATTTATTTTTCATTTAAAAAAAGTTATGGCTTGTAGAGGAAGCCGAAACTCAAATAATGGTCATGGCGGCGGAGAAGTCGTTGCCGCCGCATACGTAAGACAAAACATTCCTTTTTTCATTTAGTAAAACGCTTTGTATAAAAATATTCCTTATGAATAAAAGTAAAATTAAAAGGGGTTTATACACCGTATAAAAGAAAGTTGTGTATAAAACAAAATATGCCGCAATGAAAGGAGATTGAGACGAAGTCCCTTACGTCGTGTCCGACTTGACTCGATTGTTCTTTAATATACTGAATAATAAACTATAGTTAATTTATATTTGCATAAGAACCTTTTTCAAGTTCATTATTCCTTTTATATCGCTTATTACCATGTTATGAACATAATGTAATCATTTAATTTAATAACCGTCGTTTTGTCGATCCTTGGTACTTGAGTCAAAAATAAAATTCTTATAATTACAAGTTGTTTATGTGGCAAAATATCCATTATCTCCAGAATTATATTCATGATGTAGATATCATATATTTCATATATATACAGTATTACATGCATTTATAATATTAAATAACATTTTGAGGTAAGAAATGAAATGCACCGTTCATGGAGACGGTAAGCTGTACATACGCATGAACGCTACTTTCATTTCTATTTTGTATTTAATGGAATTAAATAATAATAATATAAAGGTATATTATAATTCCAGTATAATATCATATATAATATCATTAAATCCATCCTTTATACATCCCACATATGGAATTAACGATTCAAATCACTTTGAGGGGGCGGTAGTCCGCACTTCCTAAAATTAAATTATCGCGTTTACACATAATGGAAATCATAATGGTATTCCATAAATGAAAAATACAGAAGAATAAGGAAAACATAAACATAATATATATCATAAATAAATATAGTGACATCTTAATGGCCACCATGATAGGTGTTAAAAGAAGATTGAACAATCATCGTTTCATGAGGCAGTAATTCACCACCCAGAGAAACAATATGTTCTTTAACCATTAGATGTGGGTGTGTGTTAGTATAGTTGGAATCCTTATCAAAACAACATCCAAGTATATTGAGGATACTGGTGTTGTTACAAAATAAAATAATAAAAAGATTTTAGGGGTTGTAGAAGTAAAATAAAAGAAAAGAAGTTAAGAGAAATCGTTACCTTTCGTTTGGGTAACTCCCTTTTGTTTGAACCAAAAAGACTCTTGAAGTGACTTCTGCATAAGGTAAGGCTTCTAGGATGAAGGGAGGAAATTTTAGTGGGTATTTGGGCAGATGTTGGCCGAGAAAAATGGCTTTTATGGTGTTAATAAAGTGGTAGAGGTGGGGGCCTTTTATAAGAGGAGAGGAGGGGCTCTTTTGGAAAGATTGAAAATAGTATTTTATTATAAAATGGTTTTCGGATTATAAAGGTCCCATAATGATATTTTTCTAAGATAAGGTGATAAGGGTTTGAAATCCACCCATCCTATAGTCTTTTTATAAGTTTAAGTCTTAGATTATACCTAATCTTTTCATTTTATTTAAATCGTTCATTAATGAGGTAATCGCTGCATCATCATGGTGTCGTAATTAAATTTATTTATTTAATGTCTAAAAATTATATAAAAAATACCATGATGTAGTAAATCTTTTTATATTTAAAATTTATATTTATAGTCGAAAAGATAACTTGTCTAACCCCTTGTAATTTTTTTTAGTAAAACAATACATGTTTGTGACATTTTTATTTTTACTTTAAATAAAAGGTATTAATGTCATTATCTTACCCAAGTGGCTCCATGAGGTCCCAAAAATCGTCCCATGGTTTGTCTTGGTCGTCCATGACTCATAAAATAAGATTATTACATGTTTCAATATATTTTTATATTTTTATAATATCATTTTTACCTTGAATTACCCTAATTACCTCTAATCGCAATTAATAAAACTCAAAAGTTACTATTCACAAAAAATTATTTTCATCCCATTGAACCACGTTTTACTTACTAATGACAACCATGTATGTCATATTTTTGAAATTCAATTCATAGAAGCGGTAAAGTTTCATTTAAAAGAAAAATCAGTTTTTTGACAACCACTTAGTGGTTTCACTATTCATCAAAAATTGAAGTTTTTCAGAACAATACCAAAAATTCACCCTAAGCTATAATTGATATTCCGAATTCAAAAATGATGTCTATTTTAAAAAATTAAATATATATAAGTTTCATTAATTAATTTTATAATTAATTCCCGTTGTCAAAACAAATAGCGTGTTTTTAAGAAACAATATCTATCAAAAGATTGACAGTTGTTTATGTCCAATTTCAAAGTGAAATTAATTATAATGACCACCATTGTAATAAATCGTAAAAATATTTTATAATTATAATTTAAAACCACTCAAATTCATAATTTATCACTATTAATTTATTCGATTAAAAAAGTTATTTTTAATTAAAATTTAGTAATTTTCACTATTCATCAAAATATAAAAGTTATCCGAAAAGTACCAAAATTTCACCCTAAGATAATTTTGATATTCCGAATCCAAAAATGAAGTCCATTTTGAAAGAGAAAATGTATAAAATTTCAAAAAGTGGGTATTAATTTTCATAACGGCTAGTTTGATTGGTTGTGGTGTGTGTTAGAACTCGAAGTTTCGTACAACATACGCTACTATATTATTCAAAGATAAGCGTACCGTGGAAGTTTGGGGTGTTACATTCTTCCCTCCTTAAAATAATTTCATCCTCGAAATTTCTAGAAAATTACTGTATAAAATTACTCAGGTGGTTCTTCATCATAAGTTCCTCGGGTTCCCATGTTGCCTCTTCTATCTTATGGTTCCTCCATAGAACTTTTACCAGACGATTCGTTTTGTTTCTCAGCACTTGTTCTATCCTATCACGAATCATGACGGGCTCTTCGCAATAAGATAGATCGGGTTCCAGTTCTACTTCCTCATAGGTGAGTACATGCGTTGGGTCAAGCCTGTATTTTCTCAACAATGATACGTGGAACACATCGTGAACTTTGGAGAGAGTTGGTGGCATTGCCAAACGGTAAGCTACATCCCCAATTCATTCTAGAATTTCGAAAGGTACTATGTACTTGGTACACAATTAACCTTTCTTGTCGAAATGTATAACTCCCTTACATGGAGACACCTTCAAGAAAACATGATATCTTACCTGAAATTCCAAATCATTCCTTCAGTTATCAGCATTGCTCTTCTACCTACTTTGAGCTGCTTTGATGTGGTTTTGGATTACCTTCACCTTTTCCATCGTTTCCTCCACTAGTTCTGGGCCTACGAGTTTTCTTTCACCAACATCATCCTAACAGGTTGGTGTGTGACATCTCTTTCCGTATAACGCTTCATATGGTTCCATCCGAATACTTGAATGGAAGCTATTATTATAGGAAAATTATACTAGAGGTAAATATTGACCCCACATACCCTGAAAGTCAAGTGAGCATGATCTCAACATGTCTTATAAGGTTTGAATAGTCCATTCTGATTGTCCATCTGTTTGAGGGTGGTACACAGTGCTCAAACAAAGGTCAGTATCCAGGGCTTTCTGAAGAATTTTCCAGAATCTTGATGTAAAACGGGGATCACGATCCAAAAGAATTGATAGGGGTACTTCATGAAGTCTCACAACTTCATAAATATATAGTCTTGCTAGATGTTCAAGTGGTAAATCTTCCCTTATATCAAGAAAATGTGCTGACTTGGTAAGACTATCAACAATGACCCATATTGCATCATTCCTTCTAGGAGTCTTTTGTAGTCCCATGACAAATTCCATCATGATATTATCCCATTTCCACTCAGGTATGGGAAGTGGTTTCATGACTCCTCTAGGCTGTTGCCTTCCAACTTTCACTTGTTGACAAATAATACATCTTGACACAACATCAGCAATCTCCCTCTTCATGTTGTCCCGCCCAAAATGTTCCTTTAAATCTCTATAAATTTTGGTGCTCCCAGGGTGTATAGAGAAATTGGAACTATGAGCATCATCCAACAATTCCCTTTTTAGATCAGGTATATTGGGAATATAAAGTCTCTTCCCAAATTTCAAAATTCTATCTTCATACACAAAGTCACTCAATCTCCCATCATTCATAGCTTTAATCTTTTTTTGAAACTCTTCATCATCAGTATTAGAACTCTAAATCCTTTCTAGTAATGATGGTTTGGCAACCATTTGAAAAAGATTTGATGTTTCACCTTCCATGGTTATTCCCATGTCCATCTTCACTAGATCCATGAAAAAAGGATCCCTATCAATTCTCACATTGTTCAAAAATCCATGATATTTTCTGCTCAAAGCAACTGCCACCTTATTTTCCTTCCCCAGGTGGTATTGTATCATGCAATCATAATCCTTGAGTAATTCAAGCCATCTCCTTTGCCTCATGTTGAGTTATTTTTGTGAGAAAATATACTTCAAACTCTTGTGATCAGTATAAATCTCAAATTTCTCACCATAGAGATAGTGTCTCCAAATCATCAAAGCAAAGATCACAGCTGATAACTCAAGATCATGAGTAGGACAGTTTTTCTTTGGAATTTTCAACTGTTGTGATGCATAGGCAATAACCCTATCATTCTGCATAAGGATACATCCAAGTCCTTTCTTCGACGCATCATTATAAATAACTAACCCATCATTCCCTGATGGTAGAGTCAATATATGAGCATTGATTAATCTTCTCTTCAGTTATTCGAAACATTCTTCAAACTCTTTTTTCCAAACAAATTTAACCCCTTTACATGTGAGCTTTGTTAATGGGTTAGCCAACCAAGCAAAATTCTGGACGAAACGTCGATAATAACTTTCTAAACCAATAAAACTGTGTACCTCAGTTATACTCGTCGGTGCTAGCCATTCTTGGATTTCTCTTGTCTTAGAAGGATCAACGGAAATTCCATCCTAAGAGACAATATGTCTAAGAAAAGAAATCTATTGAAGCCATAATTCACACTTGCTAAACTTCCCATATAATTCATGTCTTATCAGAGTCTTAAATATAATTCACAAGTGATTTTCATAATCTTTGTAGCTTTTGGAGTATACCAAGATATCATCAATAAATACCACTACAAAGTCATCAAGGTATTCCTTGAAAAATCTATTCATTAGATCCATGAAAACAGAGGGTGCATTAGTCATCCCAAAAGGCATTACTGTAAACTCGTAATGCCCGTATCTGGTTCAAAATGTTGTTTTCAGAATGTCTTCCTTCTTCACACACAACTGATGGTATCTAGATCGAAGTTAAATATTTGAAAAGTATTGAGCCTTATGCAGTTGGTCAAATAAATCATCAATGCAAGGTAGGGGATACTTGTTCTTTATTTTTATAGCATTGATCTCCCCATAGTCAATGCACAAACTCATAGATCCATATATTTTCTTAAGAAAAAGGACAGGGGCTCCCCATGGAGAAACACTATGGAGAATAAATCCCTTATTACTCAATTCCTCCAGTTGTTTCTTTAGTTCAACTAACTCAACATTGTCCATTATATAATGGGTCTTCGATATGGGCCTTGATCCAGGAATTAAATGGAAGACTCAATTTCTCGTTCTGGAGGATGTATGGGTAAATCTTTTGGAAACACATCAATATATTCTCTTACAATAGGTACATCCTCTATTTGAACATTCCTTTCCTCACCCACAGTCATTTCATTCTCTTCCTACCTAATAATTGAATTTAGTTGAGCTACTGGGGGTGGATCTAGATAAGAATTAGGTGGTGACGATTCTCCTCTAAAGATAAGGTGTTCCTTATCATCATCATAAAAAATCACAACCTCCTTCTTATTACAATAAATCTTCACATCATGGTCCAAAAGCCAATACATACTGAGGATTATATCAAACTCAACCATAGGTATGATGATGAGATCAGCAGATAAAGAACTTTTATATGCTCTAATGGGAACGGATTCATAGAACTTTGTAGCAATGATACTTCCCTTAGAAGTTTTAACTGACAAATCCCTTGTTAAATCAAATTGGAAATATCTAACTTTCTTAGAAAACTGGGAAGATATGAAACAATGAGATGATCCAGAATAAAGTAATGAATTTTCTAAACCAGAGAAAACCATTAAATTACCTGCCACCACATCTTTCGGATCTTCTACATCAGCAGTAGTGATATCATAAGTCTGACCTTGATCCCTTGGCCTTTTCTGAGGTAAGTTTCCCTGACGCTTAGGACATTCATTTTCATAATGTCTTATATCCATGTAATTGTAGCATTGGACATTCCCTTCTTCCCCTTGCAATCACGAGCTTGGTGGCCTTTTTCACCACACTTGTAACAGACTCCCATTCCTTTTAAGCAAGTACCGAGGTGTTTCTTCCCATATTTACTGCAGGATGTATATTCAACTTTTCCCTTCTTCCCCTTATTTCCATTTCCATATTGATCAGAAGATCTCTTCTTCTCTTGGTTTACTTTAAAGTCATAAGACTTATAGAATTCTTTTTCTGCCTTGATAGAACATGAGACAATATCTTCGTACGACGAGAAGGATTGTGAGACTAATTCTTAACGAAGGAATGGTTTTAACAAATAAAATAAACAATCAATCTTACTTCTTGGGTTACGTATATAATCTGCAGCATGCCTCGCTAACGTTGTAATGTTAGCCTCATACTTTGATACATTCTCATCCTCCTTTTGCCTCAGACTCAGAAATTGCCTTTCCATATCTGCTCGATGGTCACGAGGAAAGTAATCTTCTAAGAAAAGATTTTTGAACTCCCTCCATTCCATATTTTATACTTCATCATATTCCTTCATGTTTTGAATCAATGACCCCCATTGATCAACATCTCCAGTGATGCGGTAAACTTCCATGACAACTTTTTCCCTTTCGCTACTCCCCAAGGCGTGGAATATTTTTTCTAAGGAATTTATCCATTTCTCCACTACTAGTGGATTTGTACCCCCATTGAATGTTTTTGGTTGTTTCCTGATGAAGCGATCTAACATTTATACTCCATGGTGCAGATCAAGGTGCTCCATACGGGTAAGGTTATTATTCATAACCTGAGTGAGTTGTCCTAGTACGGTGATTAGCTGATCGGCACCGATTTCATCACCAACTCCACTATAATTATCTTGAACAGCAGGGAAATCCCTACATGGAGTGTGTGCATTGATATAGTTTCCATTTCTTATAGTAGAAACCATTTCTAAACAATGGCTTAAACTAGATCAGTTTATGAATCAAAATACATAATTTCATACTTGTAAAACACTTTACATAAATTGAAGTATTTATGGATATAATCTATAATCATAAAAAAATGTTTTTTTTGAGGAGGTATATTCTGATAAACCCTTCATAATGGTTTGTAAAGAAAATGATAATTATCCTAAGCATATCCCCCGGGAGTGTTGTAACCAAGAGTGAAGGAAGGCCCGTTGTTGTGCACCAGTTCCTGTTCGAGTCTAGCTCAAAGCGGTGTTTTCGGGTTTTACCCCTAGGTACATCTATGCCAGAGCCGCCTCTACCTGCTCGTTTCCAGACATGGATGTATTTCTCGGAAAACTCACAAAATATCTACAATACCAAAATTATAGGAAGTTCTTCTATACTAATCCTCAAAGTCTATTTTAGGGTTATGTTCTCTAATCAGAGTTTATCTAAATCTAGTTTCCAAGGATTGTACTAAACTTCCTCTGATACCAACTATAACGCCCCGACGCTAGTTACCCAAAGTAGGTGCATAATTACATAACATTGGAATGATCACAAAAGATCAAATCTCAAAAGACCGATTAGTTTAGTAGCCTTAGAAACACTAGATACATTCATAAGTCTTACATTTCATCATAAAGTGAAAAACTACAACAACATAGTCTCCATAGTCCACACTCATATCCCCCCAGACTATCCCTACAGGTCAGTCATAAAATATTTCATCATATCCAGGGAAAAATAAAACATAGAAAGGGGTGAGCTCAGATGCTCAGTAAGGATAAAAATATAGTAGAAACGTTCATAAATAAGAATAAACATTTAAGGCAATTGTATAACTAAAACAAAATCCTTTTAAACTTGAACTTCAAAATAACATGGAAAAAATAAAATTAAATAATGCCATTTACTTATTCACATGGATATTATACTAGTCGAATATTCACATGCAATATCAATAACCACTTTCATAATGATGGAATACATAATGCCAGACTATCATAACCACATAGTCAAGGCCTTGTGCCAAGACTACAAATAAGATTTTTTCAAGGCCTTGTGCCAAGACACTAGTTTGTCTCATGAGACCTACCGATGCATCGAGGATCTATAGCAGGATCCACCCGTCACTTACTAAGTCCAATGAATTCCTTATATGAAAAGGTTTAAACATATCATAAACAATTCCCAAGAACCATTACACAATCGTATCACATAAAACATGCATAAAGGAAACATACCATTTCCACATTCCAATCACAAAATATCAATACAACACATTGATATAATAAAAAAAATTATCATAACCATTTTCAATACCAAAATAAAATAAAAGTAAAACATGGTATTTATTTTTTATTTAAATAAAGTTATGGCTTGTAGAGGAAGCTGAAACTCAAATAATGGTCACAGTGGTGGAGAAGTCGTTGCCGCCGCATACGTAAGACAAAACATTCCTTTTGTCATTTAGTAAAACGCTTCATATAAAAAGATTCCTTTTGAATAAAAGTAAAATTCAAAGGGGTTTATACACTGCATAAAAGAAAGTTGTGTATAAAACAAAATATGCCTCAATGAAAGGAGATTGAGATGAAGCCCCTTACCTCGTGTCCGACTTGACTCGATTGTTCTTTAATCTCCTGAATAATAAAGTATAGTTAATTTCTATTTTCTTAATAACCTTTTTCAAGTTCATTATTCCTTTTATATCACTTATTACCATGTTAGAACATTATGTAATCATTTAATTTAATAACAGTCGTTTTGTCGATCCTTGGTACTTGAGCTAAAAATAAACTTCTTATAATTACAAGTTGTTTATATGGTAAAATATACATTATCTCCATAATTATATTCATGATGTAGATATAATATATATTATATATATCCATTATATGCATGCATTTATAATATCACATAACATTTAGAGGTAAGAAATGAAATGCACCGTTTAGGGAGACGGTAAGTTGTACATATGCATGAAAGATACTTTCATTTATATTTCATATTTAATGGAATGAAATCATAATGATATAAAGGTATATTATAATTCCAGTATAATATCATATATAATATCATTAACTCCATCGTTTATACATTCCACATATGGCATTAATGATTCAAATCACTTTGAGGGGGCGGTAGTCCACACTTCCTAAAATGAAATTATTGCGTTTACCCATAATGAAAATAATAAAGGTATGCCATAAATGAAAAATACAGAATCATAAGGAAAACATAAACATAATATATATAATATATAAATATAGTGACATCTTAATGGTCACCATGAGAGGTGTTAAAAGAGTATTGAACAATCATCGTTTCCTGAGGCAGTAATTCACCACCCATAGAAATAGTATGTTGTTTAACCATTAGATGTAGGTGTGTGTAAGTGTAGTTAGAATCCCTCTCATAAGAACATCCAACTATATTGCGGATACTGTTTTTTTTACAAAAGGAAAGAATAAAAAGAGTTTAAGGGTTGTAGAAGTAAAATAAAAGAAAAGAAGTTAAGAGAAATCGTTACCTTTAGTTTGGGTAACTCCCTTTTGTTTGAACCAAAAGGACTCTTGAAGTGCCTTATGCCTAAGGTAAGGCTTCTAGGATGAAGGGAGGAAAGTTGAGAGGGTATTGTTTCAGAGGGTGGTCGAGCCAAATGGCTTTGAAGGTGTGAATAATGTGGTAGAGGTGATGGCCTTTTATAAGAGGAGAGGAGGGGATCTTTTGGAAAGATTGAAAATAGTATTTTATTCTAAAATGGTTTTCGGATTATAAAGGTCCCAAAATGATATATTTAGAATATAAGGTGATAAGGGTTTGAAATCCACCCATCCAATAGGCTTTTTACAAGTGTATGTCTTATATTTTACCTTATCTTTTTATTTTATTTAAATCGTTCATTAATGAGGTAATCGCTGCATCATCATGGTGTCATAAATAAATAAATTTATTTAATGTCTAAAAATTATAAAAAAAATTACCCTGATTTAGTAAATCTTTTTAGATTTCCAATGAGTATTTATAGTCGAAGATATAACTTGTATAACCCCTTGTAAATATTTTTAGCAAAACAATACATGTTTGTGACATTTTTATTTTCACTTTAAATAAAAGGTATTAATGTCATTATCTTACCCAAGTGTCTCTATGGGGTCCCAAAAATTGTCCCATGGTTTGTCATGGTCTGCCATGACTCATCTAATAAGAGTAGGACATGTGTCAATATATTTTTATACTTTTATAATATCATTTTTACCTTGAATTACCCTAATTACCTCTAATCGCGATTAATAAAACTCAAAAGTTACTATTCCCAAAAAATTATTTTCATCCCATTGAACCAAATTTTACTTAATAATGAAAACCATGTATGTCGGATTTTCGAAATTCAATTCATAGAAGGGTTAAAGTTTCATTTAAACGAAAAATCAGTTTTTTTAACTACCACTTAGTCGTTTCACTATTCATAAAAAATTGAAGTTTTTTAGAACAATACCAAAAATTCACCCTAAGATATAATTGATATTCTGAATTAAAAAATGATGTCTATTTTAAAAAATTCAAAACATATAAGTTGAATTAATTAATTTTATAATTAATTCCCGTTGTCAAAACAAATAGCGTGTTTTTAGGAAACAATATCTATCAAAAGATTAACAATTGTTTATATCCAATTTCAAAGTGAAATTAATTCTAATGACCACCATTGGAATAAATGGTAAAAATATATTATAATTATACTTTAAAACCACTCAAATTCATAATTTATCAATAGTAATTATTTCGATTAAAAAAGTTGTTTTTAATTAAAATTTAGTAATTTTCACTATTCATCAAAATATAAAAGTTATCCTAAAAGTACCAAAATTTCACCCTAAGATAATTTCGATATTAAGAATCCAAAAATGAAGTCCATTTTGAATGATAAAATGTATAAAATTTCAAAAAGTGGGTATTACTATTCATAACGGCTAGTTTGATTGGTTGTGGTGTGTGTTAGAACTCGAGGTTGCGTACAACACACACTACTGTATTATTCAAAGAGAAGCATACTGTGGAAGTTTGGGGTGTTATAGGATTCCAGCTCGAAATTATAACAAAGCACTCATTTGGAAGAAAACACTCCTCAAGTCTGATAGCACTGATGAAGTCTGTCTAATAGGTAGTGCTCTTTGAGTCTCATCATAGAAGTATGCGCTGAAGTTTGAAGAGATATGATACACAGATGAGGATCACACCCAAAGCCATGGGGTATACCAAAAATCAATTTGGAACAACCCTTTATGTATAGTATTTAAAACCAGATAGTGTTGGTTATGATGATACCAAGAAATCCACTTAGGGTAAGAAGATGAATATAAGATCTCAATCCAGGCCTCACAGAGGTATTCCAACAACTATATCTAAGAAGCCTTGATGAAGGGGTCATTATCCTTTGTATAGGAGGTGATTCCATAATAACCCTCAGGGAATTTATATGGAGAACACACCCTAATGAAAAATTTCCAAGATACATAGAGAAATAGACCCAAGCCAACATTAAGGGAGTACACAATGTATAGTAGGGTTATACACTGTGTCCCTTAAACCTTGGGTCCTGCCCGTGTAAACATCCCATGTCTATGTCTGTGTCCATGTAACAGTACATGACATGTGACGAACCATGTACTTCTGATTGTGTACTAGTACATAGGTATGCATGTGTACACTAGGCCAAGCCATTTTTGTGTGGGAGTATATGGTGATGTGGCTCTATTTTTGCATAGTTTTGCCACATCTTTTTACTTAATTTTTAATGATTTAATTGATTATTTAATCACTTTATGCTAAATATTTGCACTTTTGTATTTTTATAATTAAATTTGTAAAATATTCATTTTTTATAACATTTTATGTAATTATGGACTATTTAATAATTGATTTATTCTATCTTTGTTTTTAATATAATTAATTTTGAATTTGTTTATTTAATTTATGATTGTTTATTTTATTTAATTTTTCATTATTAATAATTATTGAGTTTTCAAAATAATTTATTTCTATTTTTAAAAGTTTACTAATTCGGTAACTTAGTTACTGCTTGCCAGACTACCAGTAGCTAAGCTACCGATAGCAGGGTTACATTTCCTCTACCAGTAGCCAGTTTACCGATACTGTCTAACAGTGACCTGCTTTCTTTTTGCTTACCCATAGCCTGTTTTGAGATGTAGTGGTAGCCTTATTTTATGTCATACCGGTAGCCTTTAATTTAAACTACTGGTGAACCTTTAATTTTATCAGTAGTTGTATCCCTTTTATTAAAATTTAATAACGGTGAGTATTTAGTTTGTTTAAGTTAATTCTGTTTGACTTTTTAATAAGTTAATTTTTATTTTAAACAATTACTTTATCATTATAATTATATTTAATTAACTTATACTTTATTTTAATAATTTATCTTTTAATTAAGTTACATTAAAATAGGTTAACTATATTAATTAATTTGTTTTGACGTCCTGCCAATCATGTAAGTAAGTAACTTGTGCTTTAAATTAAAGATTAATAGTTCGCTTATTAATTTTATGTATTCAATTAGTTATTTAAATAATTAATTAATAGTTTTTAAATATTAATTTTATTATTTTATGTATGCAGATTAATTTTTAATTCATTTTATAATTGTTTTAGTCTACCGGGGAGGTAATTAAGAGCTTGTGGTGATTTATTTGGGCCACCGATGTTTTTATTTTTATTTTTTGGTATTATTTATTTAACTTTCTTAGTTTTATTTTAAATTTAAGTCTCTTATTAATTTACTTTAACAGTTATCAAGTTTATTAATTTAATTGTTATGAATTAGTACTTTTTAATTAATAAATTTAATGTTTTAAAAGTTAATAAATATCATGTTTTTAATTAATGGTATTTAACATCTTTTTAATTAATTTTTTTAGTTTTTTTATTTATTTTCTTTTAGTTTTAGTTTTATGTTTTTTTGTGTGCGTTTATTTTAAAAAGTTCATTGTTGTGTAATGGCGACCTTTGTTTTTTAAGTTAACAGTGACTCTTTTCTATCGGTGGACTTCTCTCACCTTAATTCTTACTATTACCCTACTGCCTACCGGTAGCCTGACTTCTCTCACCTTAATCCTCACTATTACCCTGCTGCCTACCGGTATCCCTTTATTTGATCTATGAGTGACCCTTTGGTTTTTTTTGTATCAGTGAAATTTTGATACCAGTGACTTTTATTAATTTTGTTTGTAACAGTAGGCCCTTAATTTTTATTTGTACCGGTGACCCCTTTGTTCGTTGATGGTGACTATTTAATTCTACCAGTGACTCCTCTTTTTTTCCTCTATCAGTGAGCTATCCCTCACTGATACCGTACCCCATCACCGGTACCTTCATCTTCACTGTTAAACCTTTTTTTTATTTTTTTGCTCACCGTTACTGCTCCTTTCCCAACCTCACCAGTAGCTGCTGCTTTACCTCACTGATACTTAATTCTCACCGATACTCTTCTCACACCGGCTCAATCCCCTGCCTCATTGCTGTCTGTTCTCACCGCTACTTCATTCCTCACTGATACTACAATCTCACCGCTACTCTTTCATATTTTTTTTCTCACCGTTATCCAAGTCCGCTATTACCCATCCTCGCTGCACCTCACCTGATAGACCATCCATTTTCCACAAACCCTCTATCCTACTTCCCTGTTGTGCCTCTTATTCAAGAGCCATGCTGCTGCTGCTCAGATGAACCGTGATTCCACCGCTAGTGGATCCGCCATGAGAGGAGCCGCTGGTACTGTTGGTGAGTTCGGAAGCCACTAATGTTCGCTTCAGACACTATGGAGGCCAGGCTATGGTCCACCGCTTGAAGGAGGAGGGGAGACCACCACTGATTGTCGTTGTCCAGGATGAAGCCGAGCCCCGAGTTGCCGGTATTGAGGAGCTTAAGTGGCCTCACCCCTTGCCGCGTCGCTGTATCCTATTGCTGATGGTTCGCACCACTGATCAGGAGAAGGGCCGCCGGGGTCAGGAGGAAGAGTCTGCCGATTTCCAGGAGGAGGAAGATTAAAAAAAACCTAACTTAAACTAAATTAAAACTTAAAAATAAAATAATAAAAGTATAGTCAAAAGAAAAAAAGAAAAGCACAAGCTAAAGTAAAGTTAAGTTAAATTAAAGTTAACTTTTTATAAACTGAACTTCACTAAGTCAAATAAATATAAATAATTTGTAAAATTAATTAATTAAAACAATTATAATTTTAATAAATAGATAAATAAAATTTTAAAAAAACTAAATTAATAATAAAAGTAAATATTAAATTAATTTACTATTAATTGTATAAATTATTTAATAATAATTATAAATAAATTATAAAATATACTTATTAATTTAAAAATATTTTAAACTTAAGTAATAATTTTAATTACTAAATTAAAATTAACTAATTAATAAATTAATCGAGCAGTTTAATTTCTTTAATATTATTAGTAAAATTATTAATGCAATCTAAACTACTAAATTATTAATGACTTATTTACTTAAGTTGTCAAATTTTAATGAATTAGTTATAAATGATAAACTTAAAATTTAGTATTTATATTTAGTAACTTAATTTAAATTAACAATTTTTAAACTTATGTAATAGTAAGTGAATAATTTTATAAATAAAACCCCACAATAATCCCATCCCGCAACACAATTGACCAATGAATCAATCTGTTGGTTGATTGATTCACTTTCATCATAGAAATAAAAAAATGTGGATAAAATCCAAACACAACAAATGTTCTACCTCGAGATGGATCAACCACTAATAAAGAATAAACCAACATCATTTTCATTGGTGAGATCCATGAATCCCGTTTCATACCGATCACCGATATTTGACTTGGTTGATGTTCACCTGAGAGAGATCCTCCAATTCACTCTCCAAGGGTTCTCTAATGGATCCATGTTTATATGGCTAACTTTAGAATTCTATCATAATAGACTAATTAAAGAGACTTCAGTCAATTCTGCAACAACAAAATAAAAATAAAATAATTTATTTATTAATTTTATTCATTTCATGTCGAAGATGAATTTTCTATAAATTCTCCATGCCAATGAAGTTTATATTGAGCCTAGGGTAAAAATCACATTTTGAACTAAATTTTTCTCTAAGACTTATGACCCAAGACCCCATTTAGATTTTCCACTTTTTTAGGAAAGTTGTGTGTGCATTCCATTTAATATATTTAATACATTTAAAACATTTATTTTAGGACACTAACCATCAAAATCGCATGCCATCTCTATTCATGGTCTTGAAAATAATCCATATAATATCCAGAAATTATAAATGGAAAATTTGATTCATTAAATTCTCCCCACCTTATGTCTTTATGTCCTGAAAAGCTAAAAATAGGGATACAAAAAAATATGTGGTTACTAAGCATGAATCTGAGCCTCCCACTCCCAAGTCCTCTCCTGAAGCTTTTCATGCTTCCATCAGACATGAACTAAAGGAATCACTCTCCCATGGAGGATCCTCTCCTACCAATCCTCAATCTCTACAAGGCATTCAACAAAGGTAGTCCATCCTTGATTTCAAGCTCACCCCATTCGATAAAATGAGACTAGCAATGAATCTACCTCATCCATAGTGAAATGTGGAAGACATAATGTACCCAGTCCAACTGTAGTGGTAGATCTAAGTAGTACACCACCTCACCAACTCAACACAGTATATAGAAATGGTGGGAGAATCTCAAAGATATCTTGCCACCCTGTCCAAATCTTCAAAATACACATCATGGTTAAACCCATAAGAACTCATAGTCTCCTTCCTCGATCTCCAAACGCTTCTATCATATTTTTGCATAAGAATTTTGATGAATCTGTGTGGTCCTCATCTAATCCCAGATGTTCTGCACCTTCTTATTAGGAGGGCACACCAACTCTAGGCCCATGAGTGCTGACTCTTTTGGATCAGCCCAACAAAGTGGTGACCTGTAGGGTCGCCTGTACAAGGACTTGAATTATGCCTTACCAATAATTGAATTATAGCTATTATTCTATGAAAAATCCACTAGTTTCAGGTGGTACTACCAACTATAGATGAAGTCAAACATGTAAGATTACAATGTGTCCTCCAGAACCTAAATAGTCTACTTTATTTAGCCATCGGTATGGAGGTGAAAAACCATTCTCAATCATAAATAAGTTCCAAACACCTCCTTCAACCCCTTCCATAATTGATATGTGATGAGAGAACTATAGTCAAAAATTATCTTCAAGGGAACCCTATGGAGTCAGACTTTCTCTTGCATGTACATGAGTCCCAAGCTCTCTACTAAACTCTACTATTGGATAGCTAAGAAGTGGGATGACTTGGTGAGTCAGTCTACAATCACCCATATGGCATCGTTTCTCCTATACAAACATGGTAATATTGTCACAAATTCCATGTATATCCCATCCGACATCCATTCTAGAACTTTAAGGGGTTGAGCTAAACTCACTAGAACTTGGTTCTCAACCTTCACTTTCTTACAAGTATGGCAATGAGAGAAAAAATATAAAACTCCTTCTTCATCCTTGGTAACCAAAACTTATGTAAGAGGTCTTGTTAAATCTTTTCAAAACCTGTATATACTTATAATATAGATATATAAAGCTCCCTCAAAACCTCCTCATGATACATCATTGGCACCATCATGAATCCTCTGAAAAGAATGGCATGCTCCCCACCTTCATAGAACCCATTAAGAGCATGTCTAGTGGATATCTAAGTACATAGGGTCTCATAGTTAGTATCCCTAATTTATGCCTCCCTAACTTGCTACAAAGGTATTGGGGGTAAACACCATCGAATGGAGGTAAGCTGCTCCATCACCATCCACAAATGATAATTTAAATGAGTCCAACTGCTCCAATGCCTCATTTAGTAAATATGATCAAGATCTCATGTTGAGAGAATCTGCTACCACATTCCCCTTCGTAGGAGTATTGAAAAATTTGATTTCATAATCCTATAGGAACTCTAGACATCACCTATGTATGAAGTTAATATCCTTCTGATAGAAGATATACTTGAAATTCTTGTAAACATAATATATGATACACCGCTCTCCCATTATCTAATTTTCCACATATTTATTGAGAAAACTACTTATAATTACTTAATATCATTGGTCATGTAGTTCTACCCCTGTGGTCTCAACTGACATGATCCATGAGAAACTATTTCCAACCTATGCATTCAAATTCAACCAATCACGGTTCCCGATGCATCGTAGAACGCTAAGTACCCAACACCCTCCTATGAAAATCTCAATATGGGATCTATCATCAATATCTAACATCAACTCCAGAAAATACTAATTCAAAATTTCATTAAACACAAAAGGATTTACCTTTCAGTTCAAAGTTTTCATGGGCACTAATATCCTAGAAAAGTTGGGTATGAATATATGGTAATAACCTACGAAACCAAGGAAGTTTCACACCTCTTCCATCCTCTTAGGTGGATCCTAAGATAAAACTGACTCAACCTTGTTCGGGTACTCCCACTCCCATTACTGAGATAAAGTGTCCCAAAAAGTGGATCTCCTATATCAAAAATTGAAACTTTGATAGATTCTTATAAAGATGGTGCTCTCAGTGTACATCCAGATTCATCCTCAAGGGTCTCACATGCTCCTCCTCAAAAACCGATTACACAAGGATATTGTCACTAAAGACCACCATGAACTAGTCTAATAAAGGATTAAAGAAATGGTTCTTGAGTCCCAAGAAAATTGGTGGGGAATTATTCACAAACAAGGAAATCACAAAGTACTCATAGTGACTATAGAAACATATGAATGTCATCTTCAGTATATCCTCATATTGTACCCATGACTAGTGATATCCAGACCTGATTTCAACCATAGAAAACAATCTTGCCCCTCTCAACTAGTCAAATAGGTAATCAGTTATTGATTGTGGATAATTATTCTTCACTGTCACTTGGATAAAATTCTTGCAGTCCACACATAACCTTGATCTCACATCCACCTTCTTAGCGAACAAAAATAGGACTACCCAGGGTGAAACAGTGGGTCTAACAATGTCCTTCCTCTACAAGTCCTCCAACCTCAACCTTAGATCATGATGATTTGTGGGATCTATCTGATATGATATTTCAAATATTGGTTCCATACTAGGGTGTATATCAATTCATAACTCTATCTCTCAGTGGGGGTGGGGGTTGCAAACCTAGAACATCCTTAGGGATGACTTCCATATACTCTGCCACTACTACAAGAATTTGGAAACTCATAACATCCACTACACCAAGGGTCATGATAGACAAATGATGAGTAATTGGATGCACCCTCCTACGTATGAGTCCATCCTACACTTCTTTTTTCTATCATTACTCAAACTATGGTATACAAGACATATATCATACCTCGTATCATTCTCGGATCATCTGGGGTGTAAGCCTCGACCACCTATAGCTCCCCCACCCCTATCATCCATCTTCCTAATCCTAGAATGGAAAAACAAGGGGTGGTTGTGGTAATAAGTTGAAGCATATACCATCTTCATCTTCTCTCCCAGCTCTTTTACATCATCCTCCACCCTATAGACCTGTCTGGTCCTATCTCCACCTCTACCTCAGCGGCCCATCCACTCGCTCTGTCAGCCGTATGGTAGGTTACAAAATTTAATGGAATATATCCCCTTACATCACATGAGTAGTACTGCCTCTACCTAGGATGAATAGACCCATCATGTGAGCCATGAACTGTAGAACCTTTGTATTTGTATCTCCTCCTAAAATGTATCGCACGTCCATGCCCCTTATATTAATGTTGACTCCCTATTTCTGAGTATCTACTCCTGTGGGAAAACTTATGGGAACCAATATCTATTCCTACTCTTCCAAGAAACATTCATACACCAAAGAAAGATCTAGAACCCCAACATAGGTAGGAATGAATAGAGTTATAACTCTGGCTCAGATATATGTATGTATTATTTTATGGAAGGTCTGATACTGAAAGAGCTAATCCTAGACCATATCCATTGAGTACTTGGAGAGGTTGGTGAACCTCGTTGAATATTACGCTACTGTCATGATTCCCTGCTGAACCTTCAAAATCTCATAGATATATACATATTTTATTATAGATAGAGAGAACCCCTATATAAAAAGGTTCACAAAATATGCCCATGAAAGAGTTTCTTTATCATAAGACTGGGTCACTAAACCCCACTAATTTCCTTCTGAGCCATGAAGACGAATCACTACTAGGACCACCATATGTTTTCTTGGTGTCTTGACCAGACATAAAACTCATGTCACCGCCTCCATAAATTCCTCAAATACCTATGAATCGGGCTCCCCTCAGAACATAAGGGGTATCTGTCGCTGAAACTCAATAAGTGAACTCATCCTACGTGCCTCATCTTCTAGTACATCAGGTAACATCTACTTATCTACAAATGGTGGTATAGATGGTGCATAAACCAGAGGTAGAACCTCTGAGACTGCTCCCCATATCGATGCCTCATCGCTGAGGGGATCATCCTTATGATCCTAAAACCGAATCCTAGCTGGAATACTTTGTAGAGGCATCCTCAAAGTAATCAAGATGTACCATGATCAAAGAGTGTATCTAGATATTTGACTCAAGAAAGACATGGAAATCACAACCCATTTCTATATGATGCATGTACCATTGTTTTTCCCTACAACTAATGTTCCCATGTACCGAGTCGAAAGTAAAGTGATCAGAGACATAGTGTATGGATATGTTGGTCACCACACCAACATTGGATTTCCTAACATGAAAGTCGAACTTGAAACAGTTAACACCCTTTCCCAAAAAAAAATCATATAGACTCTGGTCCTAAGGTAGAAATGAATCCTATGAAACCACTCTATCATGACTTGTACCAATGGGGCCTGTGATACAACTCCCCAAACCCACCTATAATAGGTCAGAGGCTGGAGACTAGCACTAATTTGGCATATTAGTAACATGGGAGGCCTTAGACTAAGTACCTATACACACTATCACATCTCAAAGCCCATAAAATACTGAAATGTAAATAAAAAATAAAAAAAATACATGCATACATCTAAATCCCACAACCAAAATATGATAGGAATTAAATTAAATAGGTAAAATTACAATCCCTCCATAAAGAATCTAAAAAAAGTCCAACCTGAAAGTAAATTGGGGACTACTGTAAAGATACTATAGGAACATACCTTTGTCTACTGATCTCACTAATCACTATATGGTCCTGGTCCCTTGGGGACTCTGTCAAAAGGTTGATAATCAGCACAAGACATAACATGTGTGGGAAAATACTGTGAAGGCTTGAGTATAACAATACCCAGTAGGACACCCTGAAACAAAAAAGCATAAAAAATTAATAATAGTCATCTCTACATAGGTATATGTCTACAATTCCTATAATAATAATATCTATATATATTCAAAAAAGACATACAATCTCAAGGTGAAATCACATCCATAATACCAGCCTAGTATTCCATATTGAAAGATTCAAAAAGCACTCGTTTGATAGAACACACTACACAAGTCTAATAGAAATGATGTCATCTATCTGAGAGGTAGTTCTCATTTGGACTCATTATATATTTATACGCTGATGTATGATGAGATAAAATACATAGATGAGGATCACACCCAAAAAAATGGGGTATCCCAACATATCAATCTAAAAAATCCCACTAAGTAGAGGACCGACGCTGATGTAGTGTTCATCATGAAGATACCATGAAATCCACCTCAGGTAAGAAGATAAATATAGGATCTCACTATGGGACTCATGGAAGGATTCAAAAAACTATATCCAAGAATTCTTGTTGAAGGGATCATTATCCTATGTATAATAGGTGATTCCATACTAACCCTCAGAGAATGGATATGGCGAACCTACCCTATCAAAATATGTCTAAGATACAGAGAAAAAAGCTCTAAGACAACATTAAGGGAGTATACAACATGTAGTAGGGATACATGTTGTGTCCCTTTGACTATAGTTCCTTCCCATATAAATGGACTATATCCGTTTTTATGTCCGTGTAACAGTACACGATATGTGGCTACCTGTGTACTTCTTCCAGTGTAACAATTCATGGGTATTCCCATGAACACCTATCCAAACCATGTCTGTGCGGGGGTACATAGTATACCCATGCCCGTGTACTCTATCTGGTGTTCTTGAACCTTCCAAGGTACATGCCGATCCATCAGGGAGGGGTAATATATCGGGTGATAGGGTCACACATTGTGTGATACATAACATCTTCTCTAAACCCTTTCCCTAGCTAGAAGGGTCCCACATGACTTGTCATTCTGGATTACACACCGTGTGTTATGGGAATTTCCAAAATACCAGATATGGATTCTATGAATATTCTTCATTGCTCCAGTAACCAATTTTGGCAAGCCCCATGCCAGAATAAAAGAGTGTCATTAGCCGTGCCTTACTGCCACTGGATAATTGAAATTTGGTCATCAATCCATTTGGAAAATGTCTTCGATGGTGTTCTTCATTACATGATAAAGATAATGAAAATCAAGTATCTATATCATATGATCCTCTTCCATTTCTATCATCACACCACTTTCATGTCATTCCAAAAATGAATCTTTGATTTCATACCGTTGCACAAATAAATAGCTGTACAAAGTTTTATTTTTCAGTATACATCAAACTAAAGGAAAAATGAAGAATTCTAGTGATGAACAGAGAGTCGAGAGATAAAATAACAATGAATAATCATGAGGAATGGACCTTTTTCATGTTTCACATCGAACTCAATTCATTTACATTATAATGATGAACAAATAGATAACAAAAAACCACAATGAAAATCTCCCAATAGAACCATTCAATAATCCCATCCTACAAAATGACTGATCTAAGAATCAATCTATTCATTGATTGATTCACGTTCATTATAGAAATAAAAAATAAGGAAAAAATCTAAGCACAAAAAATGTTATACATTGACATGGATCAATTTCTGATGAATAACAATCTAGTATCATCGTCATTGGTGAGATCTCCAAATACCGTTGCACAACAATCACAAATCTTTGATTCTATTGATGCTCACCTAAGAGATATCCTCTAATGCTCTCACCAAGGGTTCTCTAATGGCTTTAGGGTTATATGTATAACCCTAGAATTACCTCATAAAATTTGACTTAAATACATGTTAGTCAATGCTTCAGCAAAATAAAAATAAATAATTTATTTAATTATTTTATTCAATTCATGCCCATGATTAATTTTCCAAAAACTCCCCACACTGAAAAAGATTACATCAGTCCTAGTGTAAAAACCACATTCTAAACAAAATGATTCTCTTAGATTTCTGATACAGGCCCCCATTTAGAAGTTATTTAATTTTTTTAGGACAACGATGCATGTGTAGCATTTAATTGATTTAATATATTTTAAAATTTAATTTCATGCACATCGGGCCTTAGAATCACATGCTGTCTCAGTGCATGGTCTAAAAAATAATCCATATAATATAGAAAAATAATAAATGGAAAATCCAATTCATTGAAATTAAGATAAGTGGAATCCATGTTTCTTGAGGAATATGTTATGACTTGTGATATTACTTTAATATTTTAGGAGAGGAATTCTCCCCCAACTTGGTTTGATACATCAAAAATCAATTCAATTTGGTGCTACCAATTTGGCGGTTTCATGATTGGTGGGGTGAATAGTTTTTTCTTCTTCTCATTAAATTCCCTCTAAAATCATCACTAAAGTCAAATTCATATTCTTTTAAAAGAAATTTGTAAATAGGAAGAGTAATCTTACTGAAGTCTTGATAAACATTTTATAGAATACCACATGGCCCAAGAATGATGTAATATGTTTTAGACAAGTGGGATATAGAAAATAATTGATCACATAAACTTTAGACTTACCTACCTCATTGAATTTCTGTGAAATGATATGACCTAAAACTATCCCTTTTCCAACCATAAAATGACACTTCTCAAAGTTCAAAACAAGTTTTTTATTAAGGCATATTTCTAAATACCTTTTCCAAATTTACCAAGCAATGATCCAAGGAATTTCTAAAAATAGTGAAGTCAGCGAGAAATACCTATAGGAATTAATCAATATGATCTAGGAATATTCCAACCATAAATCTATGAAATTTCATTGGGGTGTTTCATATCCCAAAAGGCATCATCTTGTAATAAAAAGTACTAAACAGATAAGTGGATATTGACTTATCTTAGTCTTATAGGAAAATTGGTCCATTAAAATAACTAGAAAATCCATCGAAGAAACAATAATGCATCTTTCATGCTGACCTTTATAAAATTCGGTTAATGAATGGGATGGGGAAGTGGTCTTTTTTGGGTGACTTGATTCATATTTCTATTGTCAATGTATACTCTCCAACATTTTTTAACTTTGATGGGAATTAATTTATTATTATCATTTTTCACAATCTCTAAACTAGTTTTCTTAGGAACTACATGGATGGGGATGATCCATTATGGGTTATAAATTGGGTAATAATATAGGCTACAAATAAATTTTCTATTTCTTTTTTAAATAATTTAATAATGGTGGGGTTTAACCTTTTTTGGGGCTCCCTAATAGGTCTGTAATACAACTATATAAATATTCTATGGTAATAAACCCTTGAGTTAATTCTTGGGATGTCACCTTGGATCCACCCTATGGCTTGGATGCTTCTTTTCAAAAGGAAAATTAAAATGTTCTCTATCTATTTGGATAGGTTTTTAGATATGATTACTGATAAATTTTCTCTTTCCATAAGATACACATATTTTAAATCACATGGGAGGGATTTTAATTATAGATTCGGGGTCTAATCTAGAGAAGATATTGAATTAAAATTCCCCAATACAAAGTTTAAATTCCCCATGTAATGGGAATCATGTCAGCCTCTTCTAATAAATTATCAAAGAAATCAGAGGTCATTTCTTCTTGAAATTTTCAAACAGAATTTCTATATTTTTTAATATTCACTTTTCCATGGTTTTTTTCAATAGAATTGTGCACTAATAAGGCTAAAAATTATTGAATCGTACCTTAGTATTCAATGGGATCAATACCTTATTCACGAGTTATTGCAAAGAGTGAGTGGTTTCTTAAAGGATTACTCATAGAGTCGAGGATGCTGAAATTCACCTTATTGTCTCTAAGCTCCATTGAAAGTGTTTCTTCATGTATATTGTCGATTATTTTGGTTGTTTTCAGAAATGGACTACCCAATATGATGGGTGAATGTCTTGGTTCTAAATCTTCCTCCATAGAGTGCATAAAAAATTATGCTGGAAAAATTATTCCTTCAACTCCCACGAGCACATCCTCAAAAAATTCTTTTGGAAAGCAATGGATTTATTTTCCAGTTAGACAACCACACTTTGGGGATTCAGTTATTTTATTTTCAATGGTGAAATAATATAATGAGAAATCAAATTAATGGAAGCACCAAGATCACACAAAACATAAAAAAATTTAAGGAACCAATGGTGCGGGGAATAGAAAATGTCCCTAGATATTGATTTTTTTGGGTAATAGTGGTTTGATTAGGGTTGAAACACACCTACCTAGGTCAATCCTCTCATTCCCATCAAGCCTATTTATTTTAGTAAAAATATACTTAATAAATTTAATATATTTTTAATTTTTTGGATGGATTCCATGATTTTTCTATTAATTTAAACCTTTATAAATGTCTCTTTGGTATCTCTTAAGAGTTTCTCTTCCTATATTTTTTTTCATTCAGTAAACCTAAAAGGTAATGGAAGGAGAATGAACACATTCTTACTTTTCTTCCTTTTCAATTTATTTTCATGTATTTCCTTTATAAATCTTATCATTGGTTATTCTTCCTTATTTTTTTATTCTTTTCTTGGTTGAGTGGGCTATTATTCTAAAGTTTGCCCAAAATTTTTAGACTTACCTTCTTCTAATCCCACCCAAATTTTATTGGGATATAATGGTTGGATATCCTTTCCAATCATAGTTATAATCATAATTACACCCACTTTTGGGTTTGGGATAGTTTGAGTTGGATTTTTCCTGGGTTTCTAAATATCATGTCCATGAGATTCTCAATTTTTTTGAAAAATCATTCACTGTGTTTTTCATCTCCTCAATCTTTGTTCCTTATCTTAGTTCAAATAGTGGTGCATGAGATGAGGATTTTCCATAAGATTTTTTTTGAAAAGGAGGTGGTTAATAATATTATTTTTGTTATTGATTCTTGTATGTTTATTATAAAAGGGGTGTATTTTGGAATTACTACTAAAAAGGGGGATAAAATGGGGGCCCAGCCTAGTTTTGTTGACCACCAAATCCCAACTGGTATTTACCTTTTCTACATGTTTCATTTTTTTTTGAAATTTTCTTGGCAGGAATGCGGTTCCACAGCTCTCTATACCCTATATATCAACAAATTGACCAGTTAAGTGATCGGGTGATGAACACAAACCACATACCAAGATGGGGTAGTTTGTTCATTCACTTTTTTCATATCCATATTTGTTACAAATATTTTTAGTTCTTCAAGTCTTGTTTCAATTAGAGGTGATGAGTTAGAAGTTTTTACCTGATATATACCCCTTTTTTATACCCATTATTCCCAAATATTATGAATTATGTGCTATATTCTTGATTAAAATATTAGCTTCTATCATTTACTTGCCAATTAAAACTCCTTAGGATGATGCATCCAAGAGGTTCCTCTTATTTTTTAGCAGTCTTTGGTAGAAAAAGTATAGAAAGTTATAATCTTACAAAACTTGATGAGGGAATCTTACACAATTTTTTTTGAATCTTTTCCAATATTCATATAGGGTTTCTCAAATTTATTTTCAGATAGCATAGATATCATTCCTTATTTTTTTGTTCCAAGAGTCTAGGAAGAATCGTTTCATGAAACATATTTGGAGGTCATAGTAGTCCTTGATCTCTCTGGGTTGTAGGCTATATAACCACTCCTTGGTATCTCCCTCAAGTGAAAAGGGGAATTCCCTCCACTTGAATTTCTCCTCAGCTACTCCTCTTGTCTTAAAACTTGGTAATAATAAGATAAAGTATTAAATTCACCAGTTAGGATCTTCTCTTACATGGGCATGGCATTCAGGGAACATGGGAATCATGTTAACACATAATTCAAAGTATTTTTTTGAGCAGGTGTAGTTAATTAATTTTTTTATGGGAAAATTTTGGGGCACAATGTCCCCTTAGAGTTTTTATGGGTTAATTTACATTATGGTGGGCTCAAAGTGATCATTGAAGGTTTCAATTGATTCATTTAAGTTAATTTCTTCAAAATTTTTCTATATATTATGATTCCTAATCCTAGTAAGCAAGGTTCATTCTATCTCAAGATCAACATGGAATAGTGCCTCATTAGAGGTCTTAGTCATATAATTTTTAGGCTAGATTAACACCTAACTCCCCAGAAATGGAACCATGTTTTGAATCTAGTCTATTATGGGATGTGTAAAAAGCTATTTTTATTCCCCAAGGTATGTGGTATTAGTTTTAAACCATAGTCATATCCATGGAGTAGTGATATAATCTTATTTTCGTGGTGAAAAATTAATTAAAAAAATCGCTAGGACTATCAAAAAAAGAATAAGGATCATTGAAACTTAGATGAGAGATAAGTGATTGGGATAAGGTTTAGCTTCTTTACTTGTAATTATATCATGGTATTTTAGAACTATATTCTCCAATATTTATTATTTTATTAAATTAATGGTTCCAAAAGTTATTCCCTGTTTCCACCATTGATTAAATTTGATGAAGAATTATAATAATAATCACAATTTCTTTACTTGGACAATTCTCCTTTCAATTTATAAAAGCAACAATTATTCCTTTTTGAACTACCTAGGAAATAAATAGTTAGGTATTGAGATTCTAGGGTATCCAAATTAGATCAAATTTTCCCCCTCATGTGTTTAGTAACCACTAAACACTCTCCACTTGATTATAAACCAATAAATAAATATGATTAAATATAAAATAGAGAGAGGAAATATTTTTTAACACAGAAAATAATAAAAACTACAATTAATCACAAACAGAATTATATTAAAATTAATTTCTAAAGATAAATAATGAAACTAGTTAACAGATAATAGAAATACATAATTTCAATAAAAGTTTATAGACTCAATAATTATAATTTGGGTTACCTCCCTTTAACCCAAAAATTATTGGATTTTAACCCAATATTAAGGAATAAGTAATGGGAGTAATAGGCATTGGAAACATGTTAAAAATAGAAGATAAATAAAAAAATAGAAAATAGAGAAAGTAGTAGTAGTAGTAGTTCTCATGATATTAAATTATTTGATCCCATTTAATTGGTAGAAATCCTTTTATTTTATAGAGGGAGGAGTGAATTATATCTCTCTTGTTCTTATATCCTTCATATCCTCCTTTATCTCAGTCCACTTTTAATGAATTATTTTAAGATTCTATGAATTATATCTCCATCTATATTTGGTGTTTCTAAATTTTTAATATCAACTCATATTCTTTCGTGTTGGTAGAAGCATCTATCGACGGGAATATACCACCAATGAAACTCCATAATAGCATCATCTACTATTTCATAATGGTAGATCATCACTGTAGCACTCACAATGGTAGTACACTGGTAGTATGACAACTCCTCCTAATCATGCATATTGACACCCTCTATGGTGAAATGAAAAATTACTTGGCACAACTTCTTTAACATCACGATCCTAGGTAAAAATTATAATGAAAAAGGCATAAGTACCTCTATACATTTATATTCTATTCACATTAGCAATAGATCATGCATGGTGGAATATCCTGCTATCCATGACAGGTCTTCAAGAGAAAATGATAAAGTGACAATTGAACCTCAAATGGGGTATCTCCATGGTAGAAATGAAAATACATCCGCCGGTAGATCAAATACCAGCTCAAATAAATGGTATCTTGAATGGTAGAATAAAATGGTAGCTATTTTCCTTCCTTTAGTGATAGTAGATCAAATAGTAGCAGTGCTTCTTCAAGGTGGCACACCTGTTCTTCCTGACGAACCCATGACACATTGGTAGTACATAGAGAAAAATAGAACATCCTAATCTACCATTGGTGGTCAAAAAACTTCTAATATTAATCCACAATCATCATTATCTACCATTATTGCTCAATGGTAATTTCTATCCCCTACCAATGACATATCTCATATCAATGGTTCCTTAACAGTGTTTCTCCTTCATCCACATGTATTCATTTTGGGTGAATATAATTCATTTAGTGGACTCTTATTTAGAATCATGTATCCATATCCGTCTAGATTTATTGAGGAAGAGTGCCTTCTACAGCTGTTTCTAATGTTAACTTGGTGAAACCATTCATCCTTGAGCCTTTGGTGTAGTCGAGCTCTCCCGGTGTATCCAAATTTTAACCTTAGTGGAAATGGGGAAAGTTTCATATTTAAATCCATTTGGACTTCAAAATAGTGTTATGGACTCCTGTTAACATGATGATGTGTTTCTAATTCGGAAAGGGCTTCATCGAGGTTATTTCCAAGGTCATAGGCAGTCCACAGAGGACTGAGGCCTTGATAGTGATTCTCCAGATCAAGCCTGAGCTCCCAGGTGGTCATCTATGGAATTTATGATGAGTACAGGTGGTGGTAGGTGATTTTTGAGTGGTGGTAGTGGTGGAGTGTGGTAGAGAGAGGTGGTGAGACGTGTCTGAGGTGTGGTAGAATAGATTCTTGGAGAAATTGTATTGTTTCTATTATGATGAATAATATCCATATGAATACTCATCCTACATCGGTTGTTTTGAGAGATTATCACTTGTATATAATGATATTTGTTGCTTCAGTGGGTTAGAAACCTTCCATGAGGATGGGTTCCTGTAACACATGCACACAAAAACCATGGGTCATGCCTCCTCACATATACCTCAAGGTCTTTGTCTCATACACTACATGAATCCTCCCCAGGCGGCCTAATCTTCCTAGAAACTGGGTTGGATTTTTGAGTGGTTGGCTCGACTGGTGTACCCCTTGGGGGATAGTTATGTGGATGGATGGACCACGGGTTAAAGTATAGCCTGGTTAGCCCAATATTTTACACATAAAAGTACAAAAAAATTCTCAATTAATATCCATAAAATATTCATAAGAAAATTAACATTTTAAACTCCTCATTTAATTATATTTTAACCCATATTATTTATTAACATCAAATTCCTTATATTATCAATCAAAAATTACATACTTTAGAAAATTGGTTAACGACTATATAAAAAATTATATTTTTTTAAATTTATTCATAATGATATGTGTGCATCAAGTCCCATGAAACCCTGGACCCCCTTTACACTGAGAGGACTTGGATGGTTAACAATATAGTATACCTTCTTAGGATCCATCATGAACCCCATCCATGAGATTATATTTCCTAGATAATATATTAAAAAATGTCTAAAGGAACATTTTTTATGGTTTAGCTTGAGTTGGTTGGACCAAAACAAATCAAAAGATGAATGTAAATGAGCTAAATGTGTTATCCAATATTTATTGAAAAATAAGATATCATCAAATAAAACTAAAATATACTTCCTCAAGAAATCATGAAATACCCAATTCATCATTGACTGAAAATTATATGGGGAATTCATAAGACTAAAAGGACAAAATATATATATATTTAGTTTCCCTCATGAGTCTGAAAGGTAGTTTTACTGACATATTCTTCTTACCCGCAAACGTGATGAAATATATACCAAAGTTCATGTTTTGGAAAAATCAATGCCCCATGAAGCTCATATAATAATTATTCAATAATTTTAATGGGAAATCAATCTACCACTATATGTTTGTTCAGTGTTCTATAATCCACACACAACCATCATTATCCATCCTTATTCTTTACAAGAATAATAGGATTAGCATACAAACTGTTACTATAGTGTATAATTCCTATTTCCAACATATTAGATAACTATTTATCAACCTCTTATTTCAATAAATGATCTAGTTTCTGGTGTTTCACCATTAATAAAAGTAATATAATGATATGTAACTTTACTTGGATGCAAACTTCTTGTTTCATCCAAAGGGGTATTAAATTATACCATTATATCTTCCATTTGATTCTTTTTATTTCCCCTAGTTGTTCTGTCTTTATAACAAAATATTTTAATTTAGTTTTTCAAAAAAAAAACCTCTAATAGAAGAATCCTTTAGTAGAGAGTTTTTTTGTTTAGGTGGTAGCCACATCTTCTCATATAGCCCCTATAATCTCACCTTTAAGTCATTACACATGAATTCCACGGTTTTATGTTTCAAATTTGTCAAAAATATACCCAATGTTTTTAACAAATTCATTCCAAGAATCAAATCCGGTTATCCTTTGTAAAACACATAATCCCCAGTAGTTAACACAAAATTCTTTAGAGTCACCCCAACAACCTTACATACCCCTTGAAAGATCAACCAGTTCCCATCTCCCAACATGATTCTGAATGGCTTGGTTATCCTAAAAACTATGTTTTAATCCTTGGAAAATGTTTTATAAATAGTTTTGTGACTTGATCCATCATAAACTAGAATAACCATTAGAATATCTGACAAAAGCCCAGAAAATTTCATAGAATAAACAATTAGTTCCCCCATACTATATAATTATAATGATTCTCTAGCCTTAACTATTTTAGGAAAAGTTTTCTCTTAGTTCCCACATATTTTCTCCCTAGAATCACAACTTACAAAACATTGACAATTTCCCCCATCCACTACTTATTTTGAAGCTAGTTCCTCTACTTCCCACACTAATAATAATATTTGTTTTTCTAGGAAATGATGTATAGGAGTGTATGTTAGGACACACAAAAAACATAGCACCTTTTTTTATGTTCCTACCATTCTTATTAGAGAGTAAGCTTGTAACTATTCCAACATTTATCCCCAAGTACTATCCTAACTCCCACCCCCTTCCTAGTTTGTTTCTAGTAAACCCGATAGAAAAATTTATAGGAACTAAATTTCCGATTCCATGAGAAATCAATGGTACCATTTTCCGACCATGAGTACTTTTTAAAATACCATCTATAACAAGTTCAATAAAAACTTTAATAGAAAGTGTAATCATCTGAAACTTATTTTCCAGGTCATGGGTGGAAACTCTGTTCACTACCTCCATAGGAAATCCACCCAAAAAATAAACTCATATACCACTAACTTAGAAACTCTAGAATTCTCCACATAGCCTTCTCAAAAATATTTGATGTAATCAAACACATTTCTAGTCTTTCGTAATAACTTCAAATATTATAATTGATCCCTTTAGGTAGTCTTCCCATAACTATCCAATAATACAGGATTGAACTACTCTAAGGTTGAACTAGGATAATCAAATTTCCATGATAGAAACCAAAAAAATGTAGTATGTTCTATGAAAATATGTACTAGGTGAAGTTTCATTTGTTTAGTAGTTATGTTACCCAAAAAGAAAGTATCGAGATCCATTAACAAACCAAAATGATCTCCTCTTGTAAAAAGTGTCATTTTTATCCTATGTGAAATACTTCAAATTCCATCCATGAATAAAAAATTCTCTATAATTTCATTGCTTCATGATCCTTGGACATCCTTGATGTTATAGAAATTTCTAATAATAAAAACATATGAATACTTTTTCCTCTATTTAATATATTCATATCTAGGTTTTGAATGTAATTATACTACCTTCAATCTCTCTAGAGTCTGTTCTTTCATGTTATGAAACCTTTGAAATAAAATCTCTTCCATATCACATGCATTTAAATGACTCTCAGACTACCCATAAGTAAGAATATCCATAACCTTGTTTACTAACATGAACTAATGCTAAATATTTTTGAGTGTAGTTTCAAAATGTTCAACTATTCCTTTCATCCTTCTCTACATTAAGTGTAGAATCTTTTAATTTTTTTTCCTATTCTAGAAATAAAAACTAAGTACTCAAAATATGACACAAGACTCACTAGTGGAGGAGAAAAACAAAGAATATTTAATAGAAACGAATTCCACTAGCTCTATTGGAAAACCCCAATACGCATGAGAAAAACTACTGTAATTCATAGATAATCCTATTAAGTGAGGATTATTTCTATGTAAACCTCATAAGATGAAGAAAAATGACATTTATCCTATGATAATAGGATTATTCTCCAAAATATTCACTAATATTTTAGGATTCATGATCGATAGACACAAAATATCATTGGAAAAAATAGAAGTTCAATTTATATTCTCTAAAAGATTTATAGTTTTAAGAAAAAATCTATAAAAATTTTATGTAAGAGACTAAAGTAGGAGAAAGAAAGGAATATAACACCTCCCTTAGATATTTTCATACAGTCTTGAGAAACCAGAGGAGAGACCACCTTCTCACAAAATCTTCTCCTAAGTAGTGCACTCTCCAATAGAATACTCTCTAAGATACCTCCACTAGAAGATATTACTTGTCATTTATATGGAATCATGTACAAACAAACTGACTAATCATCTCATAATTCCCTTTTTTAACCTTTATCCTTTGATAAATAATTACAAAGGGGGTCAATAAACCATGGGTTGAGGAATAAAACCTTGAGTACTAATGAAAAGTTTCTCCTGTTAGTTTGGATGAGGTTGTTTTGGCTGCTGACATCTTATCCTAGTGTTTCACTATCAATGATTCTTCAAATTTCGTAGAATTATTCCAAATGTAATGGTATATTTTTATGTAATGAAATGATATTCTATTTCATCATAAGAATTTATCTCATGTGGTTTGGATTCACCTGTCATGTAGTTTTCTTATAGTCTTATATAACCACCAGACTAATGATTTGTGTGGTCACATAGTGGGAGATGTAATGTTGTGGTATTTACCTCCTCATGGTGTGGTTAAGAGATATTTTGATGTGGAATTTCTTGATAATCTTAAGTTGGTGTTTGTGTAGTGGGAGACAATTTTTCAGGTGTTGTTTTTCCTTTATTACAATGAACATTCCTTCGTAGATGGTGTTCGTAGGTCACCCAAGCTATTTCAGTTATTGTTGGCTTGAAATTCTTATATGACCAAGGATATGGTAATATTAAATTGGAATTATATTATATTTCTCTAATCTCATTTTTCAATGGTTTATCATATATTTCAACTTATTTGGTGCTCCTTTTATATAGGATTTGGTGCATTTCTTCGACATTTGTTCATTGTTAGATTTCATTTCTGAAAAAAGAAGGAAATATGGTTGCCAGTAACTTAGTGAGATGTAAGTGCTCCTTTTATGTGTCATATTAGTTTGGGTGTGGGCCTATTATGGAATTTTTAATTGGTATCAAAGGAATTTTATCCCTTTTGACAAATGACTAATCTCTTGTTGTGAAAAAACATCGCATGTTTTATTTTTAACTAATGATAATATTTTAAATTGAATTATTTTTTATTTCAATATATTATTAATAAATTTTATATTTTATATTTTCCTATAAAAAATAATTATATATATAGTTTTTAACATAGAATTAAAACTATGCATTTGATATACTTTTAATTTTTTTTTCAAATAATTTTAATGTTGTAATTAAATCCAAAAAAATATTTCTTAAGTATTTATAATGTATCATTACATTTTTAATTCAATTGAGTTCACATATTTTTTAAGAAAATATTTTTTATATTTAGTTTTTGGAGTAAAAATACTTATATATTTAGTTATAATTATTAAAAATAATTTAAGAAACATCTATTTATCATTTTTTATAGATAAAATGTGATTTTTTTTTATTTTTATTATATAATTATTTATATTAAAATTTATGATTGATTTTAAATAATATATATTCAGTTAATAATTTATCATTTTAATAATTATAATTTTTATATAAAAATTATTAGGTAGATGATAATGTACCATTTTGAAAATTTAAAACATAGTGATCCATTTCTTATCATTTGATTTTATCTAAAAATTGTTTCACATGTAAAATTTATTAATATTAAAAAATATTAAATAGAGTGTGATTAACAGAAAGTATTTCATATTTATAAGATCATAATTTTTTTGATTAGTTTATAAATATTCGATTTGGTTATTCATTATACTGTTAATTAACTTATATTTTGTGGAGTTTTTTGCCAGAATCATCCAAAGTTATAAATAAGCATGGAATTGATTTTCCAAATTTGTTTTATAGGGAATATTTGAAAGGGATAAACAAGTTTATCTCTGTGAAGAAATATATTTACAATTATTAAATTGATCTTCCTTATAACAAATGTGTTAATGGTGAATATTTCACATGAGATACTATGATATAAAATATTATTACTAATGGTTTTATATGAATAATTATATGTTTTTCATTTGAAATTAAAAGTATTTTGTTAATTATATGAGTAAATAATTAACCCTTTATACTATCCACACAATCTAAGGAAATATACATTGCCGATGAGTTTGTATATTTTAAAATGAATGTTTTCATTAAAAATGTTTAGAAGAGGGTGTTCATAATCAATCACAATTAACCAAATATTAGTGGTTTCACATTACAAAATCATGACCAAAACATAGTGGATCTACATGACTTGGATGTGAAATGGGTGAGGAATACTGTTAAAGGATATACAATAAATTTGAGTGATCATTAAAATATTTCTATTTGTCTCATACAATGATTTAAAATTAATTTAAATATATTTGAAATGCTTTATACAAATTATATTATATTATTTTGATATTATGTGTCAGTATGTGAATACATATTTTGGGTAAAAGGAGTGGTTTTCCATGCATGACGCATTTGTTATTGTAAAAGGACCCTCATTCTTCATCATAATCTATAATTACTTCTGATACTAATTCTTTGAAATATATGGCAATTTTTTATGATCTATAACAATACATGAATTGCATTGTGATATATATATATATTATATCTTACAATTAACAAAGATCACTACTTATGTCTTAACATTCCACACAAAGATTCCATCTAGTATACCCCTGCTGTTGGTTGCACACACACACACACATAGAGAAATAGATACAAAAACAAAAAACACACACATTAAAATTTTTATACATAAATTATAATGTATTCCTTTGAAGTATTATTTTATATATAAATATATCATTTGGAAAAAGGGTGGTTAGAACATAAATAATTGCAACTCCATACTCTGATTTTTGACCATTCTCAACATCCAATTAAATAAGTATATCACCACTCATGGTATCCCCTTTAGTCGACTGGGAAACATTGGTATCTGCCCCTACCATAAGTGTATTTTCAACAAATAATTTACCTCCTAGAATTTATCATCATCTTCTATGATCCTTCCAACCGGTACATTTACCTCTTTAGTTTCAATAACCAAAAGTACTTTTACAATTTAAATTTTATACTAAATATATTTGAAAAAATATATTATGTTAATTTAATTACCGTTAATATGTTTTCCACAACATAAAGTTATATGAATTCATATTTTAGTGGAAGCATGGGGGAAATTAGTGGGAATAATTTATGTCATACCACTAAAATCATGGTGCTCATGTTCAATTATTCACATAAAATTAGTGTAAATCCTTTAGGGAATACAAGTACAATCAAGGTATTCATGTTTAATAAATCCTTCCCAATGTTAGATTTCAAACAAGTAATTTAACTAGAATATATGGGAAACTAATATGAGATATACCAATAAATCCCCCTCATAAAGTTAGAATCGATGCTTTATAAAATGGAGTGATACATTCCATAATAATTCCTCCCCATATTCCAGAAACTACCAACTAGTGGTGAGGGAAAACTAAGATATCTGGGGGAGAACATACCCTTTGTATCATTATTTAAATTTAATACTTAAAACTATAGAAACATATAATATTATATAAAAACATCAACAAACATGGAATTTTAGTTGATGGAAAACCTCAAAAATCTTGTTCACTGTAAAATAATAAATTACTCAAAGTCATTTGAAAACAATCATACATTAGAAGAATATTAACATATGGTTCAACCATATAATGTATACGAATAACTAAAAAAATAAAAACTAGATATAAAATTATATGTGCTTACCACAAAGTTATCTCTAAATCATTGTAGAGGCTCTAGTCTACTCATTTTACTTGGTGCCATTCCCTATCTCACATTCAAATATACAGATGCCTATCCACCAAGGTGTATATATAGTATGTGAGAAGAATAATCTATAGTAGACTATGGTAAAAAATGATCTTCAATTATATAAAGTGAAAATTTTATTTTAACAAAAATATAATATAATTAAAATTATAATATTTCATGGAACACAAATTCTAATTTGATAGGATGAATATCGATTTTGAACTTACTAGGTCAAAATTGGCCTATAATGGATTTTTGATATTTTCCCTTAGAAATATGATTTCATAAATAATTAAAAATTTAGTATTTAACCATTCATAATTTTATTTATGATAATGTGTTATAATATGTATAACTATAAATTTATTTATTATTAATTTGATATAAATATAGAAAAGATCATTTGGAGGTAAAAAGGGATATTTTTAAGGGCATAATGTTTTTCTATTTGAATTAATTAAAATAATATTTAATAATTAATAATATAAATGAAATTAAAAGATTATATATCTAAATGTATACATTTATTTCCAAATAATTACGATTACTAGTCATATAGTTAATATAATATCATCTAATTCATGAAAAATACATTTTAATGAAAAATAAATTTTCACCATGTTTTTCAGGTTTATTTTTAAATTAAATTACACCACTTATGTCTATCTAATTTGATAAAATAGATTACATATTTTGAAAAATCATAATTAATACTATGTAATAATTTAAACTTAATTTTTGGTCAAAAAATAGTAAAAATAGTATAAATTAGTTACCACAGTTAAGGACAAAACGAGTTTACCAAGGGGTTAATATAAAAATATAATGGTTAAAATGACCTAAAAAATTTCTTGAAACTCATTATTTTTATAACTTAACCTTATAAAATTTTAATATGATTCATTTTTGATCCATTTTTCAAATAATGTGACTTAATAATATTTTAAAACATTAAAAAATTACAAGTATACCATTCACCACAATTATAAAATAGAACCTCCTCCCCTCACTTATTCAAACCACTTGAGCCATTTATATCACTAAAAGCCAAAAACAGCTCACCAAAAAATAAATATAACTGGTAAACAAAACCATCATTTGTGTATATGGAAGACTACCGCCACACGAATCGATGTAATTTGTTTTCCATCGCCGCCTCACATGGATAGTAATAATTATGGAATTAATGAATATATATGATAATTATTACATAATATTTATCATGAAAATCTAATATATCATCTATCTCCTTACTCTTTCACCCATTAAAAAATATTCACTCGTGTATAGGTATGACTTACTATCCCCATAAAGTGATGTGATACATTTTCAATGTCCACATTTCAAGAATTATTCTAAAAATGTATGTAATGGATAAATATGATAATTGGGAATTTAATATAATCATATAGATGAAGAAACTATAACCTATTCTTAAGAACTATAAAATCCATGATGTACATACATGAGAAAAACTATGGAGTTAACACTCGAAATAATGATAATAATGAATGATTACTGAAAAACAGGTGATAAGATACTATAAGTGGATAATATATGATATTTTAAATATTAATATAGTTCTAATATAAATTAATAACTTGTTTAAAACCATTACAAGGTGGTTAAATCTTGTTCAAAAAATTTAAAGCGCGAGGGAGGAGATTTCTTCTCAATTTCCACTCTATTGAGACATTTTATGTATTATGAACATATTTAATTTTATGTGGTGTATAAAATACCCCATTTATGTATTTATAATTAACATATATTTATTCATTTTTATTTAAGTTTCAAATAAATTTTACACTTTCACGGGATTGTAATTTAAAAGTTACCAAATAGGTAAGAATTTATTTTACAACCTCTTTTTTTGGAATTGCTTATATTTTTCATTGAATGAGTATTATAATATATCCTTAAATAACATCATATATTTTTCTATCCTCAAGATAATTAATGATATTACTTATTTTCATCCAATGTTTACCCATTTTGGAACTTAAATCAAGAAAATAAATGTTTAAAATAAAATCCTATTTTATTTCTCTGTTGATAAGGTATATTTTTATTATGTCATGAACCAGACCAAGTACCCCAGTAACCCTATAACCAAGCTAGATCAGGCATGGAATGAAGGGAATTCTTGATCCACGTGTGTTGGATAAAATCACCCGACATCATAAAATATTAAGGTGTGAACTAATTTTCCACAAACACAATGGAAGACAGATAAAAAAGTCAGTGTGCATAAAAGAAAAAGTCCATAGAGAGAAGTGTACTAGAAGTAAAACTAGAATAAACAACCAAAAGTACCAGAAAACAGGGTGAAGAACCCATATCCCAATGGAATCATCAACACCAAACCTAAGTATCAGCAATAAAAACCACCACAACGTGGTACTTTTCATTTTCTCAAATCTGGAAGGAGATAATATACAAACACCCAAAGTCTTAGGTAGGGTTTGAGATAAAATCTTATTAAGATCTCACCATGGATTCCATAATAAGATGACAAAATTTAATTAACCAAATAAATCATTAAAATTTAAATAAATAGTCATGCAAGTTCAAAATAATATTAAAAAAATAATGATTTACCTTTAAAATGATGAAAATACTTTAAGTAAATGGATTAACAAACATTTTATATAAAACATTTTATATAAATCCATAAGGCATGTGTAAAATAATTTACAAACAATAATATATGTTTCAAATATAAAAAAATGAGAAAATAGTCATTTTTTACAAGGGAATGATAGTACTAGGTTATGGGATCCTGAAAAACTTATATAATGATAACAACAATGTGTACACACGTCCCTCGAAACTTGTAAAAGAGGACTCATTGAAATCCTACTAAGGAATTAAATGTGACAAATAGTTTATGTTAGAGGTGTAAAGCATTAATAAAATGCTAGGGCATTCCCATCCTAGCATATTAGTCCCTAATAACTCATTAACTATCTAGGATTTCTCTGATCAAACAATATTAAATTATGGGATTTTTTTAAAACTGTTTAAAATACAATTCACCCCATTATCTCATTTCAAATATGCCCATTTCCTTTTAAAAACAAACTCATGGGTTTTTAATCAATAACACCTTTTCCATGATAAAACCATTGGGTTTGTATCAAAACCATTTTAATCCACTTTTATAAAATATGAATTTGAAATCAATTTCATCAAATAAATTTCACAATATAAATAACACAATTTAAATTTCACAATTTTCCATCAAATTGACAAAAACACCCCAATTAAATGGAATTGGAGGGTTTTCGAATTTCATGCCAAATAAAATCTAAGTTCACAATCCAATAGAATTGGGGTTTCAACCAACTAATTGAAATAAATTTTATTGAGATCAAGAAATTGAATTTAAATCAAACAATTTAATTTAAATCAATAAATTCAGGGTTAATCGATATTTTCCATCATAACAGAACCACCTACATTCTTCATGGAAACACAACACTCGAAACAGAACCTCCCAAAAAGAATGAAGGCACATAAGATATAGGAACTCAACATAGAAATAATATTCAACAACACAGATTTTAGATCCATCAATCCCAAGATGATCTAAAAAACTATGATGAGGGAAAGGGAAAGATACGGAGAGTAATGGAGACCACTTACCCGAAGAGTCATACCACAACCACAAAAAAGATAAATCATTGAAAAAATTGACATATAAGGGTTTTAAGGATCCAAAATCACCTAAGGATTGCTCTTTATTTAATAGTAATGATCTCTGGAGAAGAGGAAATAAAACATTCAGAAGGGCATCCATTTTAAAAACAATTATTAGGACTTTACACAAAATGTAACCCAATTATACATCATATTATTGAAAAGTACCATATATTCCAAAAAACCTATCACCTTTTATTAAAAATGGATTTATTATTATTTTAGAATTTACATGGCATGTAAAAATATTACATAGCATGTAAATTCCCACCAGGCTATAGAACTAGTAGGTTTTATATTGAAGGTTCAAAAAAACTCTAATTTCCCCATTATAGGTATCCTCTCAATTCCTTCTTAGCCCTACCAAGATAATGAAAATGGAAAACCACGAAAAGGATTTAAAAATACCTGAAAAAAGGTAAATAAATGTTGTAAACACCCTACTGTAAAAACTTTCTCTCCCCATAAATCCTGTCAAGAAGATTTTATATCAAAAAGGCGAGTCTAATGATCTCTTATCAGTATCTCATGCTCCCATGTCTCATGAGAATCAGAATTGCACTGCCATATCACTTGAACCAAAGGTATCTTTCTCCCACAAAGTACCTTGGTTTCAAAATCAATTATATTAAGTAGATGATCAGTAATGGATAAATCAGGTTCAACCTCATGATCTCTCCAGCTCATAACATGATAAGGATTAAAAGGATACTTTCAGAGCTGCGATACATGGAACACGTTTTGTGGAGACGTGAGATGTGGTCAAAGTCCTAAAGGCTAAGAAATTTTTCCCACCTCCTTAGAAACCTTAAAATGTCCCACAAAATGAGGAGAAATATTCCCTTTCCTCCCAATCCATCAATGACCTAAATGGGGTGAAACTTTCAAGAACACCCAGTCACCAACTAAAAATTCCAATGGTCTGTAAAGACAATCAATATAGGATTTATACCAGCTCTATTCCAACAACATTCTCAGAATAATAAACCGAATCTTTTGTTGTGATCTCTTAAAAAAATATTTATCTAACAAAGGAAATTTCACCAATATCCATCCAACACAACAAATATTCACAAGGCTGACCATACAAGGCCTCAAAAGGATCCATTCTGATAAAAAATTGGTAACTATTGTCATAACAGAACTAGATCAGCCCTAGATGGTCATCCCAAGCCCCACTAAAGTCTAGAACATAAGAAAAAATAATATCCCGAAGAATCTATATAACTCTTTCTTTTTGGCCATCAGACTACGGATGGTATGTTATACTCAAATGGACATGATATCCTAGTGCCTCTTGAAGGCCTCTCTAAAAGTGATAAGTGAACTGAGGATCTCTATAAAAAACTGTAGTAGATGGAAGTACATTCAAATGAACAATCTCTTTTACCAAGAGATTTACCAACTCCTCAAATTTGGTTGTATCTAGAATGGGTATAAAGTGATCTTATTTATTCATTTAATCAATCAAAAACCATATCTCATTCTTCTGTCTATGGGTATGTGGTAACCCAACCACAAAGTCTATTGAGATCTCATCCCACTTACAAGTCAAAATTGGAAGTGGATGAAGAAAACCTGAGGGTTTCTGGTGCTTGGCCTTGACCTCTTGACATGTATAACAATGAGAGACAAAATCAAAAATGCCTCTCCTCATACATAGACATTATAATTGTTGATGTTTGTTATAGAACATATTTATGGTTCCTGGGTGCACTACCCACTAGAAATTATATAAATCCCCCACCATAGATTTCCCTTTAGCTAACAACACAATAAAGTTATTATGATATCATATAATTCCTCAGTAGAGAATGAACAATCAGGCATGGTATCCCCCATTATAAAGAGAGTTTCTAATTCTATGAGACACATCATCAAGCTTCTTCTTCTGAAGGATCATCTCGAGAAGATAAGATATGAAATGAATACTTGCTAAAGAAACCTCATCCCCAATTTCCCTAACTCCAATATGAAACTATGTAAAAATATCCATCAAGTTCCACTCTTCCAATCATTATTTCACTACTTGGGTCAGAAGTTTCCTTCTCAAATAATATAAAATGAAATTCCCATTCACCAGGGTATAGGTGATTTCAGAATCAAAATATTGTAGGTATACCACCCACTGCCTATGGCGGAGATTCAAATATTTTTGAGAGAAGATATTACTTAATCAATTGTGGTATGAAAGCATGATAAACCTTTATCTGTAAAGGTAATGCCACAAAATATTATGCACGTGCATCACAACTGCAAGTTCAAGGTCATGGGTATGGTAATTATTATTGTGTTACCTAAGATACCGAGATCCATAAAAAAAGATATGATCACCCTACATAAGAATGCAACCTAAAACCAAACATGATGCATCACATAATACAACATAGCCCTTCTTGAACTCTAGAAGAGTTAACATTGATGCAATAGTCAACAAAAGTTTCAGTTCAGTAATATCATTATGAAATTTCTCATCCCAAGAAAACATTACTCCATTATGATTGAGTGCGGTCACTTGAGAATACAAATTTGAGAAGTCCTTTACAAACATATGATAATACCCTACTAGACCCAATAATCTCAAACTCACGAAGACATTTTGTGGTTTCTCCCATGTCATAATAGATTTCACCTTCTCCAGATCAACTGAGATGCCATGTTTTGACACCATTTGATACAAGAATTTTACTTTCTAAATTTAGAAATGATATTTTTAAATCTTAGCATAAAGTCAAGGATTTCTAAAAAATTCCATAAATTATCTTAGATGACGCACATGATCCTCTTCAAACTTCAAGTGAAAATGGGTTTCAACAAAAAATACTTCCATGAAAGTATCAAGATACTCAGAAAAGATCTTTTTCATTAAAGATATAAAGACTGTAATATAATTGGTTTGAACTAAAGTAATGAAAAGATAATCATAATGGGCGTACCTACTATGAATGGTAGTTTTATGAATGTCATATTCTTTTATTCTCAACATATGGTAACCAAATCAGAGATCAATCTTCAAAAAATACTTCACCCCTTTCAACTGGACAAATAGTCCATCAATCCATGGAAATAGATAATTTTTCTTTATCGTAACTCAATTTATATTTCATTAATCAACACAAAGGTGAAGTGATCGATCTACATTCATAAAAAAGAGAACTCATGTAGTCCAAGGTGACACACTTTAGCATATAAATCATTTTACAATAATATCATCCAACTAAGTCTTTACCTCTTTTATTTTAGCTAGTTCCATGAGGTACGAATAGATAGACACTGTTTGAGTACGAAGAACTAAATCAATAGATAACTCTACCACCCATACTGGTGGAAAACCATATAAATTTGAAGGAAAAACATTGGGAAACTCAAAAAAAAATTGGAGGTAGATCACTACTCAATGATTGTCACTCCAGATCAAAAGAAAACATAAAAATCAATTTAACAAACTATGGATAAGATGGTTCATCAATACTCAAAATTGAGTCCCATTATCCTTGAAATATTTGACATGCACCACCAAGTGTAGTAAAGGAGACTTGTAGGAGATAAAAATAAATCTGTGATTTATTAGAAACAAGCCAATCCATCCCAAATATTACATTAAGAAGTTTCATGTTGATAACTAGAAAACTCCAAATAATCTCTATATTTGTTAGAGATAAAACACAAGTGGGACTATGGATACCCTACTCTCTCTCCATTCTAAGGAGTGTAGTAATATCCATTGCATAAGATAAAATCTCCATAAGAATATTTAGGATATTAACAATACCTATTGAAATAAATGAATGAGATGAAAAAATATCAAATAAAGCAGTCACTAATGATGAAGCTATAGTGATGGTACTTCTCACGGTCGCTGGACCTATATCCACTTACTCTAGAGAATATTCCAATGTTTGAATAAGCTTCATTTCGAATGCATATTGCTAGAACACCTTTTTTCATGACGAATCTAATTTATACATAGTTTTAGAATGTGATGATTATCCCATTCCACTACACAGAGTGGAATAAATATAAAATAACTTCTGCAAGTGGACTAAGTGTCCATAAGAACCACATACCTTGGGTTCCTTAGTAAAAATCCTCTTTTAGTTCTTTGGATGTCTACATTGTTAATGAATAAAAGGAAATTTTCTAGGCACTTTAAGAGGTCTAGGATAACTCTACTATCAAGATACACCATGAGAATAATCACACATACTCTTTATTTTAGAGTAATTCACACTGGATCTAGGAGAAAAAGAAACTACCAACAACCCTGAGTTTCCATCCTGATCCATTTCGACCATAAATGCTCTATCCAACACATAAACATTATAGGGTAGCTTCAAAAACAAAAACTAAGAGATAATATCATATCAGAGTCCCGACATGAACCTTCGATTCTTCATATTCCAATTCAATACAATATCATGTGAAAACTACACAAGCACATAAAATGAGTTTTCGTATCCTATCATGGTCTTTTCAGCCTTATCAATTCTGAAAAACTATATATACTTATCCAAAAACATCGAATCTAGATATATATAGTCAGTGAAAATAATTTTTAATTCTTTCCACTCCAATACCTCTTGATTCTTAGCCATCACTATCATGTCCCACCATGTCCTACTCAGTCCCTCTAGCATGAAGGTGATACACTTTCCCTTAATTTCATCTTCTTTCTCCAAGAACCTAAAAAAGTACTCAATCATAATCAACAATTCATTATCATCTTAAGGATCATTGGATCCTTTTAATACTGGTGGATTCTAGTAAAGAACTCTTAATAATTATTCTTCAAACAATCCCTTTAAGGTTCTATAGATAGAGAATTAATAGGGATTGGTACTGGTGTCTATCCCAGAGATTGGACAATATGCACAATCACCTCAACTAAACTCGGGTACACAAGAGGATTTTATTTCTAAGGTTCATCAACAGCTTCTTACTAGATCCAATTTGCTTGTATTCTCAAATGCATGACGCTACACAACATCAACAGACATCATTAAAGACATCAGAGTAACACTCAAACAGAGAGACAAGGGAAATTAAGCCCAATAGATCAAAACAACAAGATTTTTATATCAATCTATCCAAATAAAAGGAAGGGGAAATACTAGATCTATTCTTCAAGACATCTTTCCCAAACCACCGTTGGTGACTTAATGTTCATTGTGGTGAGAGATGTCCAAACACTCTATCAAAACTACCACTTAAGTCTTGAAAATATTACACAACTACATACTGACATCAAAGAAAGATAAAAAACCTAAACCTTTGATATTTATTTTTCATGAACCAGCATGGGTACCCTGGTAACTCAATAATTGAGATGGCTCTAACATGAAACGAAGGAAATTCTTGATTCCCATGGGTTGGAAACAAGCACCTAGCATCATACACAATGAAAGTGGGAACAAATTTTCAACAAAAAATGGATGAAATATAAACAAGTCAGTATGAATACAAAAAAAAATCCATAGGTAGAAGTGTACCATAAGTCAAACAGGAATAAACAACCCAAAGTACCAGAAAATAGGGAAAAAACCCACATCCCAATAGACTCAACAACACAAAAACTAAGGATCAACAATAATAACCACATCAAAGTGGGTATTTTCCCTTGATCGAACCTAGAAGGATATAATCTACAAACACATGAAGGTATAAGTAGGGTGTGTTGTAAAATCCTAGTAGGGTCTCACCAAGGATTACATAATAATATGCCAACATTTAATTAACCAAATAAATATTTCAATTTTAAATAAATAGGAATGGAATTTAAAAATAATATTTAAAAAAAATCATGTTTTACAATCCAAATTATGGAAATAATTTAAACAAATGGATTAATGAACATTTTATATAAATTCATAAGGCATGTGTAAAAAAATTTACAAAAAATGCCATATATTTCAAATATAAACAATGAGAAACATGGTCATCTGCTAAGATGTACGATAGTTATAGGTCATGGGACCCACACACATTTATATAATGATAATGAAAATTTGTACATAGGTCCCACAACACTGGTCAGAGATGACTCATAAACATCCTACTGAGGAATAAAATGTTCCAAAGAGTTTATGTTAGAGTTGTAAAGCGTCAGTATGATGTTAAGGAATTTACATCCTAGCATGTTTGTCCCAAATAACTCACTGACTACATAGTATTTCATGTTCTCAAACAACAATCAATAATATAATATTTATTTTAAAACTATTTAAAATAAAATTCATCCCATTCTACCATTTGAAATATTCCAATTTCCTTTTAAAAACCAACTCATGGGGTTTTAATCAATTAATGACTTTTTCTAAGATAAAACCACTGGGTTTATATCAAAACAATTTTAAGACACTTTTCTCAAATACCAATTTGAAATAAATTTCATCAAATCAATTACTAAATTTAAATTTAGTAATTTAAATTTCCCATTTTTCATAAATTTGATAAACACACCCCAATTCAATGGAATTGTGGATTTTTCCCAATTTTGTACCAAATAAAATCCAAATACATAATCAACTGGAATTGGGTTTGAAATCATCCAATTGAAATCAATTTAATTTAAATAAAAAAATTTAATTTAAATCAAATAATCAAATTTAAATTAATAAATTTTGGGTTAATTAAAATTGTACATCCAAACGGAACTACCTACCTTTTTAATGGAAACACAACACCCATAAGGAACCTGCCAACAAGAACAAAGGAGCATAAGATCTAGGAACTCAACCTAGAGACATTATTCAATAACATGAAGTTTATATTCATAAATACCAATATAATCTAACAAACTTCAAGAAAGTAAATAGAAAGAAACATAGAGACAGGGAGACCACTTACTCGGAGAGTCACACCGCAACTGAAACAATGATCAATCATTGAATGGAATAAACTAGAAGGTTTGGAGTGCTCTAAAATTTCCTAGGGATAGATATTATGTTGAGAGAAAGGAAGTTTGGAGAAGATGAAATAGAAATTTCGGAAGAGCCTCCTGTTAAAACAAAACTAGCGGGACTTTACACGACATGTACCCCAATTAAATGTCATGTAATTTACAAGTCCCATAAAAGCTAAAAAACCCATCACCTTTTGATAAAAATAGATTTATTATTATTTTATAATTTACACACTATGTAAACATATTATACGACATGTAAATCCATAAAAATCTACAGAACTAGTAAAATTTATACTGAAAATTTCAACAAAACTCTGAATTCACCATTACAGGTATCCTCCCAACTCTTTTTCGACCCTACCCAGACAAAAAATAAAGAAAACCAAAACAAGGCTTAAAAATGTACCAGACAGAAATGTAATGGGATATTACATATTTCATGTCCATATTTTTCAAAATTATTTTACAAAAGTATTTTTTATTTACGAAAACAATTTAATAAGTTAATTTTAAGTTATCCATATCTTTTTAAAATATTTTAATGGAGTCTTTTTAATATTTTTTGAAAGGGTCATTTTCGAATTTCTTTATAAAAATTCCAAAGGCATGTTTTATTTTAATGTATATGACATTAACATACTTTCCCACTACTATAACCATTTTACAATATTTATCTTCTTTTATATGTTTTGAACAGTTTTACAAATAAAAATCTTTAATGAAATCTTATTTTAACATTTTACAACCATTTTATTTTATTCTATAAAGACTTGAATTTATTAAAAACCGTATATTTTTATATGAATTGATGATCATATTTAATCTCGTATTAATTTTTTGATCACCAAATTTCTCTCAAAACATTCACTTTATTATGATCATATTTCACTGGATATGAAATTTATCTTAAATATTCATATTATTTCTTTCATGGATATACATATTTTCTAAACTGTATACAATTTATATACAAATTTTTTTATTATGAATATTATTCATTTGATCAAGGAAATATTTATATTATGTATCCTTTAATCAATATGGATATTTTTTGATAAGGAAAATTATTGATTATAAAATATATATGGAATAAATTGGACATGATGTGACAGATGGGTCCTAGAATTTTATATCTCCTTAATTCATTGATAGACCCCATGTTACAAACTAGTTGGATAGCCTTATTAAATGGGTTCTTGGTGTACACCTACAAATAGTATAAAATGTCTTTGTAAAAGGGCTTGGAGGTAAACAAATCATGATGTGAAAGACCATGGAATCCAACATTTTGAATTTTCTTCATTATGAATTCAATAATTATTTTCCATGAGATTATTGCATTGATATTATCCCTAGATTAATTTTGGAATAATTTTTTTGATTAAATGGAATATGATATCAGTAATTTACTTTGACGTATGGTTTTTGTGTTATTTACTCATGATAGATTCAAATGTATGTAAACCTTATTGAGTATTTGATCTCACCCCTATTTTTTTCCTTTCCCCATGATATAAATAAGTAATATTTGAATGTTTTAAAAGATGTATAATATTTACTTTCATTATTTTTTATAATTTATTTCTAATGTAAAATGGAAAGTATGGTTTTTCTTGTTATTAAAGACTACTAAACAGATCAATACATTTGGATGGAAACCCTTATATCTTATGCCAATGTAATAATGTAGACACCAGCTTTGTGTTACTGAAGTTGGGGTTGTTTCAATTGGTATCAGAGAATTTTATTAAAAACCTTAGGAACTAGATTTATTATAACATATATTAGGGAACATAACCCTATGTTAGACTATGTTGATATATATAATTATAGGATAATATCACAAGATTTTTGTTAAGGTTGATATTATGTGGTTTAAATAGAAACAAATCCTTGTTTGTATACTAAAAGTGGATGTGATTTTAGAATAGATGTATCTAGGGGTAATAACTCTACAAATAGTTGTCCAAGTATATCTCAACCATAATTTTAGTATTTAATGAATATGACCTTACTGTTAACCTTGTTTTACACTCCAATGTGATATGCTTAGGATAATTCACATTTTATTTATGAATCATTATGAAGTATTTGTAAATATTTTTATGATATAAAGAAACCAAGTTTTTGATTCTGAGATTAACAGTGCATAAATTTTCAACTTTATGTTAAGTGTTATTACAGATTTCTAATTATATATTATAATTTTAAATTTAAAATCATATATGTTAATTCATTATATCCCATTGTTTATAAATGGTGCCTATAATATAGAATCATATGAATACTCTTGGCCAATTTAGATATTTACCTGCTAAGAAAACTAATAAAATTAGTGTTAGAGATGAGTAGATTATGACCATATTAGGTAAGATGTCATAGGTTTTCAATAAGAACATTGAACATATGAAAAAAATGATGTTACATGGAATTATAAACCTTTATTAGATCATTTCATGAGACATAAGCATCCATATTTTAATGGAACTACTAATCCAGTGGCATCTGGGCAATGAATTATGTACCCTGAAAAGATATATCTAGCCTTGAAATGTAATGAATAACAAAAGGTTATAATAGAAATGTATTGTATTAATGGTGATTCTAATTAAATATTTTTATTGATCCATAATAATATGTAGGAATAATAAATAAAACATTTTGAATAGATATATTGTAAACTACATTATTTGATAAATATTTCCATGTTGAGAAAAAACTAAAATGATAAGAAATCTCTTTATCCTAAAAAAATTTATAAGGAAATTGTTTTAGATTATGTGGATACCTTCACAATAAATCTAGGTATACTATAGATTAAATAAAAAATTTTGAAATAAATATTGACCATTTCTTTGAAGGTATTAAGATAATCCTCTTATGGGAACTAGGTTTACAAATTTTTTCATCATAAGATGAAATAATATCACGTTCCATTAAAACATAGAAGGGATTTTCAAGATCATATATCATATGGGGAAATAAAGAGAAGAAGATTTTGTATTAGAACTAAGAAAAATTTAATACATAAAAGAAGAATAAATTAATGAATCAATTTCCATCATGTGAAAATTGGGGAAAGAAACATGTTGGAAAATGGTTGAAGGGCATGAGAGTTTGTTATAAGTGTGGAGAAAAGGGTCATCTAGCTAATTAATTAATGGGGAAGAAAAAAACCACTACTATCTAGTGATATAAATGTAGAGAAATGGGTAATTATTCAAACCAATCTACCAATAATTAAGGTCACATAATACAAAAGTTATTGAGGGGAGAATTCCAAGCTTATGCGATCATTACAGTTAAGGACGAAGTTACTAATGATGTGATGGTAGGTACTTTAATAATAGCCTAAAATTATGATAATTCTTTATTTGAATTTATATATTCAAAATATTTTATTTATTCTATGTCTTCCAAGAAAATTAGATTTTAACCTAGAACCTTATAAAGGGAGATTGTTAGTACAGACTCCCAGTGGAAATATTACCACACCAAGAATGCATTAGCCAATTTCCATTATATTACATAAACATGCCCTATTTGAAGAAATTTTGATTATAAATATGGTTAATGTTGATATAATACATTATATGGAATGAATTTCAAAATATAATGAATAAATTTATTGAAAATAAAATGAAATTATGATTCATTATGAAGATGTATAATTACTTACCTTTATAGGGGATACTTCATCATATGAGTCATGTCTAGATCCACCTCCACTAGCTCTCAAAAATGAGATTATTGGGGAAGAATAGAAGAAATAATCAATTCATGGAAAATTTAATCATCAAATATAGGATATACCTAATGTACAAGAATACATTGATGTATTTTTTAAGGGATTACCTAGACATCCACCATAAAGTGAAGTTGAGTTTTCCATTGATTTAATCTATAATTCAAGACCTATATCAACGTATCCTTCTAGAATTGACACTGTGGAATTAGAGAAGTTGAAAAACAACTAGAAGAGTTGTGTGATAAGGGATTTATGCACTTTAGTGTTTCACATTGGGGATCCAATCTTCTTTTTGTTAAGAAGAAAGATAAATCTATAAGGTTGTTCATTGATTATAGGGAAGATAATGCTTTTATGATAAAGAATAATTATCCTCTATCACACAATGATATAAAGCTTAATATTATTCAAATACTGACCTTTGTTTTGGGCATAATCAATTATGAGTAATTAAGGAAGATATTATGAAGAATAGAGGTATGAAAATTGATAGTTTACAGTAATGCCATTTGGATTGGCTAACTCACCCTCTATTATTATAGATCTAATGAATAATGTATTTAAGGAATATATTGATAACTTTTTTTGTATTTATTGATGATATATTTGTGTATTCTAGAAGCTATGAGAACTATGATAATCACTTATTGGTTACTCTTAGGACTCTTAGAATAAAATATTTATATGTAGAATTTAACATATGTGAATTATGGATTCAGATAATTTATTTTCTTGGCCATATTGTCTCCAAGGATGGAATCCCAGTTGATCCTGCGAAGACAAAGGTAGCCAAAAGAGTGGACTAAACCAAAAAATATAATCGAGGTAAGTAGTTTCATTATTTTTAAAGTCACTATTGGATATTTTTTAAAAAAAAATTCCCTATTGGATAACCCAGTAACCAAGATTACATGTAAAGGGATTAAGTAAATGTGTAAAAAGGAATGTGAAAAATGTTTTGAAGAATTGAAGAGTAGATTGGTCAATTCTATGATATTGACACTACCATAAGGAAATGATAGATTTATGATATATAGTGATACATTGAAGATGATACTCCGTTTATTTTCTTATGTATAATGATTATAACACCTCATATTTTGTGATATATTTCACTTTAAATTAATTTAATTTCTATGATAGATTAAGATACATGCAACCTCAAGTTTACATGAACCATAATATAGTATTCCATTTTAACCTATCCATTAAATTGTAATAATTAATAGGAATAACCACATTTAGAAAAAATATATATGTATAATTATTTCATATAAAGAAAATATATTGATAAATAAGTACACATTTTTTAGTAATGTCATTATATGCTATAAAAATAATTTTTCCGAAAAAATTGATTATTTGGTTTTATGAGAAGATAAAAAAATGAATTTCTTCCACCAATAGATAATTTATTTTAATAAATTAACTTTACTTTTTTAAATCATCAAATCAAAATTAACTAGTGGGAAATTTTGGGTTTTTTCTAATGATTTATTTTTAAATGAATAATGAAAAATACATATTTTTCAAATAATGTAATTTATTTTCATTAAAGTAATTTAATTGTCCCATTATATTTTATATTTTTTATTAAAGTTCCATATGATAAATTTTATTTATAATAATATAATTAATTCAATTTTATTTTATAAATATTCATGATTTTTATATAAGTTATTTTTTATTCTAAAAAGTGTATTATTTATAATTTTTTTCAATATTTTTTAGTTTTATATATTAAAAATAAAATTTTACACTTATATTGGTTTAATATTTAAAAATGGAAACCATATTTTGAATATGGAGTTTCCTATTCGGTAAATATGTCCCTTTTATTTTTTTTAGTATGAATAGTAACTGTGGTAAATATTTGTCACCTTGGTAAGGGTAAAATGGGTCAAAATAGTTTAAAAAAAATGAGAAAATGCCTCAAAATAAACCCAAAACTTGAATGTATTTAATTTTATAGAACAAATTCAATAGTATACATCTAAAATTACAATATATGGAAATGCTTTCCATTTTCTCTTGATAATGAAAGTTATATTATTTTAAGTAAATAAAATCCCAAAATGTATCTCTCTTGAATTTAATGTATCAAAAACAATTTACATACGGATAAAAAACGGATGAGTTCATTTTTAAATGTTTATTTTAAATATAATTTTTTTCAAGTTAATTTTTTTTTAATTTTTCGTGATTAAATAATTATGTTAAATTCTTACACAATGCCAATACAGTGTTTATACGAGCAGTATAAAAAGAATATAAATAATTTTTTTGGTGAGTTATAGTTCCCCATGAACATTATATATTATTTTAAAACATTATAGTTGCATGAAAAGTTTATATTATCATTTCATTACTATCTTCATGTCTTTAAAGATTAATTAAATAAATAGTGTAAAAAATGACACTAATGATATTTTATGTTAAATAACATTTTAATAAATTATTTAAAAATCATAGAAAAATTGTAAGAAGAAAATTAGGTTGATAAATGGTATAAAAGTTCATAACTTTCACATTTGTGAAGTTATTGGTAACTTATAATTAAAATTATAACCTTTTAATATTGAATTTTTTTATCGCAGTTAAGGTCGAAATCAGTTAACGAAGGGGTTAAACCAAAATATAAAGTTTAAAATGACACCAAAAACTATATAAATTTCATTATATGATGATATTTATACCATATAATATTTTTTATATAATTTATGTCTATTTTTAAGAATTATAATTCTGAATAAAATAATTTATACTTAAATATTTTTTGTAATTACAAGTGTTTCATTTCAATCCCTTATAAAAGGACACCCCTCCTTTCTTTTATTTAACCCACTTTGAACCATCTAGATCAACCATTAACTAAAAAATTATCTGATAATATTACATATCCATGAATTATACTTACTTTTATTATTTAATTACCATTCCAAGTACCCTTAAGAAGGGAGCTAAATGAGGTATACTGAAGAAGAGGTAATCTTCATACCCGACCTCTTTCAATTAATTTATTTTTATACCTCCTAAAAATATATTTTATTCATCATAAAATAATAAAATAATAAAATAATAATATTAAATATATTTAAATTTTATTATGATTATATAACTACAATTATCCACCCTCTTTTCCCTTACATGATAATTTAAATCATTGCTCATACGTACGTGTGGACTACCGCCTGCACACAATGATACAATACATTTTCCATCACCATACTTCATGAATGGTTATTATGATGTGTTTAAGGATTATATATGATATTTATGAAATAATTATTCCTTATTAGTTATAATATATTATCTACCATCCTTCCTTCATATCCATTGGAAAATTATAATGTCGCTCGTGTGTATGTGTGTACTACCACCTCCACGAAGCGATTTGATTCGTTTTTCATTTCCACATTACATGGATGATAATAATGACTTATGTATTAAATATATATTATATATTATATATATATATGATATAATAATTATTTTTAATTTTTAATTATTATTTATATTTCTTTCATTCCATTCATCAAAAAATGAAAACAACATTCATGCATACGTACGACCTACCGTCTCTATGAACGACGTATTTCATTTTTTCTATATATATTTTTGGGACGAATATCTATATATAATGAATATATATGATATTTATTTAATTATTATAATTATGTATATGATTTAACGATGATCAAATTATATGGAACAAAACTATAAAACCAAAATTCTCATGAAAAAATAAAACATCTAACACTAGAAATGATGATATTAATAAGGATTAATTAATAAAAATTTGTTAAAAATGTTATAATTATATCATATATGATATTATTAGTATGTACATGATTTCAATATTTAATTATAATAAATTTAAATTTATTCTACAGGAGGTTAAAGTACTTTCAAATCAATTCGAAGTTGAGGTAAGGGATTTGTGTTTCAATCTCATTTTAAATTGGATTATTTTTTCTTGAATTTCCATTGATAAAAATTATATAATAAATTAATAATAAATATATTAAATTTTAATCTCATATGATTATTTAATTATAATTCATTTTTTCTTTTCATTTTAATAAATTTAAGTACTCAATATACCAAAATAATTCTTTTAAGTAAAAATTACTTTATTTATCTCTTGAGTCAAAAATCCTTTTTATCCCATATGCATGTTTTCTAAAAATGTTCTAAAAATGTTATTATACTATTATATCATTTAAAGTAATTTATACCTAGAAATTGTTTTACAAAATGGTCTAAAAGGAACCTTATTATTGTTTTTATAACAAAGTACTTTTGAATTTTTCACCAAAAATTTTAATGGAATCATCATTTTAACAAACATGACATGAAAAAGTTTACTATAGTCATAAACCCTCAATGGTATGAATAATACATTATATGTTTATGAGGTAATTTTTTCCTTAATATTTATTATTTCTTTTGGATTTAATATTTCTTAAAAAATTGGTATTTTTCTCAAGTAATATTCTAGTGATATTTTAATGGAATTCCTCATCTATGATAAAATACTTTGATGTTACCTAGACTAGAGTATAGATATGATCTAATAATACCAATATTATCCTTTATTTAAATGGTTTATGTTTATGTTGATGAAATATCAATGAAACCCATTTTATTTTCCAAGTGTTAAGTTATGATGAATGTTTTTATGATCTTATGAAATACATATGGATTTATGATAGTGTGACTGGTGGTTATGAATTTATATATCCCTCAAATGCACTGGGTAAAGATTAATGTCTTATGAGCACAAATGGTACATAAGAGGTTAATCAATTCCTAAAATATATTACACAGTTAGTTATCCCAAGATTGATTCAGGGTATACAAGACATTATCCCAATCCCGAAGTAGGTACACATGAAATTAGATCAAGCCTAACTTGTTATGAATATATTTGTGAGTAGCCTTAATATAATATTTCTCTGATTATGATTATTCCACAATTTATTACACTATTTTATGACATGATCCTATGCCAATTTTATATTTTGAGGGCTTATTTTATTTTATCCCTTTATGATTCATGTCTTATAAACTATAAATATTTATCCCATGAATCATGTTTATGATCTAAGAATTATTGGGTATAATTTTAAATGTAAAAGTTCATTTTATCATAACCTTTATACTCATTTTATGTTTAAATTATCATTATTATCTCCTTTGTTTACCCATAATAATAATATGATCTCAACCTTTGTTATGTTTACTTTTCCCCAGGATATAGAGAAAATATTTATGTATCATATATCTAAGAAGGTTTATAGTTGTCAAGAACAAAATTAGAGATGCTGTAAATCTTTTATGAATAAGTTTTTTTGTATTCAAGTTTCCAAATACACAAAACCTTTATGGTTATAACATGGATCATAATTTTATGTAATGAGTATTCATCTATGAAGATGTAATATTTATGTATGAAAAGTATATGTCACTGTAGTTGGTATCAGAGTAAGGTTTAGTTACGTTTGGAAAATAGTATCAAAAAAATTTAGTAACAACCCTTAGTATTATCCTATGTATATAATAACTTCCTATGTGATGGTAAATAAACTAGTGTGGTTTTCCTAAAAAACATATCTATTTAGATACTAAAAGTGGACAAAGTTTTATCCTTGATGATTTTAGGTGCAGTAACTCCTAAATGAGTTGGTCAAATGTATCTAAACTATCATTTTGGTTCATTGTGATTATTCCTTTACTAAGCACCTATTATTACACTCCCAAGGGATATTCTTGGGTGAATTTTGTTTTTATTTATAAACTATCATGATGGATTTGACTAGATGATGATCATGTATAACCTAGGTTAAAACTAAGGTGTCATAAATTGAAAAGGATTTTTTATTTAGAAATCCTATAAATTATTATTCATGTTTACGTGGTTTCTCACTATGATTATTGTTTATATAACTATGGTTTTGGTTTTAGTCAATCACTATAACCTAATGTAATTGTGTTAATGTTGAGTATAAAAGATAATGTAATGATTATTTTCCCATGTAATGAAATTTTTTGGGAGTTTTAATGAAAAATATAAGTTCTATTCTTACAAAACATTATCAAGACATGAATAATGTTTATCTTCTAAATAGGTAAAGTAAGGAACACATTTTTATTGATTCTTTATGAGTAACCATACAACTTGTTTTAGTGGGTCTTCTGGTTTTCTAGAATCCAAGTAATGGATAAATACCATTAAAAATATATTTTCCATTATCCAGTGTTTGGAGTATGAAAAAATCATTTCTACTATCTATAGATTAAAAGGTGAAAATCATAAATGGTGGACTCTCATCAAGAAAATGAGTCAACATGAAGAAATTGAATCTATGGAGTGGGATGCGTTTAAAAGGTTAATTTTCAGTAATTACTTTAACCGTAATGTTCATATGAAAATTGAGGAGTTCCTTGAGCCAAGGAATAATAATTATGAATCCATTAGTACATATGAATAAATTTTTACAATAGTTTCAAGGTATGATTCTGGTGATATCATTGAACTAGAAAATAATATTGATTAATTATTTAGTGTCTTAAAATGAAGTATCTGAAGGGCATTAGATATAAGGGACTTTAGTAGTTATAAAGAAATAATTAAAGGTGACACCAAGGTAGATTTGGTGATTTGAGATACACATCAACCTCATGATTTTTATAAGAAAATAAAGATACAATTAAAATTCAATTATAATAATAAAAACCATCGAGAAAAGAAGTTGAGACGTCCATTATGATTGATGTGTGGAAATATACATGTAGGAAATTATCTTAAGGGGACTAAGAAATGGTTTATTTGAGGAAAGTATGGTCAAAAGGCAATTAAATGATGATGTTATGGGTATAAGTTGTCAAATGATAGATAAAAATGACTAAAGAATTCACCATCCACACTATGGTGTTTTATATACAAGCATTATGTGAATTATTCTAACCAGAGCTCAAATATGAAGGTTAATGAAAATAATCAACATTAATATCCTAATAATACCATATAAAAATTACATCTCACATGATCACTATTATTGATGTGGGGTATGATAAGTAAGTGGTTAAAGGTACACATACCATCCACTATAGAACTATTAATGTCTTATTTGATTCTGGATCTACCCACTTTTTATATATGAAGAATTTATAAGGGTATAAGAATGACACCCCGATTATTATATATTAAATTAGAAGTGAATATTTCTAATGTATGTTGATCGTGTCCCATATATATGACTATTATCCAATTTATGTTTTTTGGAATTCACATCCTTTAAATCTTGTTATTCTTCCTCTAGTTTAATTTGATGTTATCGTAGGCATGTATTTGATTTATTTACATAAATTAAACACCAATTTAAAATGAATGGAAGTCACATTATATATTCATAATCTAGCTATGATCTTATATTATTGTAATGATAAATATAAACATTCAATGGAAATTGAATCTATTATATGGGTCTTGATTTTTATTAAAAATAGGTGTTTATCTCAAATAGTTGAGGAGAAACTCAACATCGTAGATATGTCTATTGTAAGGAGTTTATTGATGTTTTTTCAATAATAATTTTCTAGTATTCCTCCATGTCATGATGTTGTGTTTTAAAAATAACTCATACCTAGTGATAAACCTATTTCATAGACTCCACTTATAATGGAACCAATTGTATTTCCAGAATTAAAGAAGAAACTCTAAGAAAATATTAATTAGGGATTCATTCATCCAAGTTCATTACCTTATGGTGAACCTATTTTTTTATTAATAGGAAAGATTGATTAATGTGACTCTTCATTGATTATTGGGAACCTAACAAGGTCAAAATCAAGAATAAATATTCTCTTCTATGTATTGATGACTTTTTCGATCAATTATTAGGAGAAAAATATTTTTCCAAGGTTAATCCTTGATCTAAATACTATCAGTTAAGGTTCAAAAGTGAATACATACCCAAGATATCCTTACATAATAGTTATGGACACTATTAATTTATAGGGGTGACGACTATTCTTACTAATTCTATAGCTATCTTCATATATTTAATGAATAGATTTTGTGGAGATTAAATTTACCAATTTGTGGTCTTATTTATAAATTACATCATTATATATTCTAAGAGTAAGTAAGATCATAAATATCACTTATGGATTGTATTTAATACCTTAAGGAAGGTTTATATATATTAAAAAATTTACCAATTTATAATTTTCCAATATAAAGTTTCATTTTTGGGTAAATAATTAAAAGAGATGTTATATTGGTGGATCCATCCAACATGGAAGTTATTGAATGATGGCATAGGACAACCAATGTCACTAAGATCTATAGTTTTCTTGTTTTAGATGTATATTATCAATGATTTTTTTTGAGAATTTTTCATAGATATTTAATATATTCACAAAGTTAACTTAGAAGGGAACCAAGTTCATTTGGAGGGGTGAATATGAGGAAAATTTTAAGGAACTAAAGAGAAGGTTAGTTAACACACTTATTCTTAAATAAAAATTACAATAGATAAGGGGTTTTGATCTATAAAGATGCATTAAAGAGGGAACATGGATGATTCTTAATATAAACTGATATGAAGACAACATATGCCTCACACCAATTGAAGGTTCATTAGAAAATTTACCCAACTCATGACTTGGAGTTACCTATGATAATTTTTACATTAATGATATAGAGGTATTATCCTTATAGAGAATGGTGTGACATACATACAAAGAAAAAAAGTTTAAATTATATATTTAATTATAAATAGTTGAATATGTTATAGAGAATATTGTGGTATTTGATTAAATATAATGACTATTTAGTACATTACGACCTTGGAATGGAAAACAAGGTGGATAATGCTCTGAAATAGAAGAACCATGCTTGTTTTTCAGTAATGAGGATTGAAAGAGATCTAATTTTTAAGGTTGTTTAGAATATAAAATTTTAAATCTTGAGGATAGGGGAAAATCCTATCTCTAACAAATGAATATTAAACAATTCATCCATGTAATGATTAAATAGGAACAAAAGGGTGATGTAATTATGAAAAAGAAGGTAAGAAATGTTACTAAGTTCAACCTTGACTTTGATGGAATGATAAGGTTTATGAATTGTGTATGTGTCGTATAAATACCATACATGAATAAGGATCTATTTGATTAAGGAAATAGTTCAAAATTAGCTATTCATCCTATAATTATAGAGATGTATAGAGATATAAAAGAATATTTCTTATGTGAAAACATGAAGAGAGATATTGAAGAGTATGTATCTCAGTGCTTGGTATGTCAGTATTTTAGGATGAGGGACATAATTATAAGGGGGTGTTATAACCATTACCCATACCATAATGGGGATGGGAAAACATCTCCATGGATTTTGTCATCGGGCTCCACAAAATGTCAAAAAAACATAATGTTATTTGGGATATATTTGATCTCCATAAAAGGTCATTAAAATTCATCAATATTAGATATGATTTCAATTTTGATCAAATTTCAAGAATATATATTAAATAATAATAAAGGCTTTATATAGTAACACATTTTATTATATCTTATTAGGATATGAGGCCTAACTCATGGTTCTAGATAAGTCTTCAATAGGCTTTGGATAATGATTTGATTTTCATGAATTCTTATCATTATTATAGATATGTTTACTCTGAGAGAATAATTCAAACCCTACAATATATATTGATATCATGTTATATAATATTAAAAGGTGGTGGGGTTTTGCACCTTCCTCTAGTTGATTTTTATCACAATAACAACATTCACTTAATCATTTAGATCGATACTTATGAATACCATTATAGAAATAAGTTTTGAACTTGATTTTTTCTAAGATAAAGGTGGAGAATGAAGGATTTTGGGACCTAAGAAGGTTGAGTAAAAGGAAGATAAATTCAGATATATTTATAATCACATCAAGGTAGCTCATAGTCAATAAAAAGTTTATATTGAAAATCATCAATGAAATATGGAGTTTGATGTTGGCGAGAAGGTATTCCTGTGAATTTATACATTGAAGAAGTTTATGATATTCAAAAATAATGGAAATCTATGCCCTTGGTATATTGGCCCCTTTTATATTCTTGATCGAGTAGTAATGGTAACATATCACCTGTCACTTCCACCAAACCTCTATGATGTTCACGATGTATTCTATGTATCTATCCTAAGGAAGTACATACCTTTTCCGTCACATGTAATGAACTCAGAGGTTATACCACTAGAGAAATATCCTTTATATAAAAAACAAACAGTAAAAATATTTTATTATAGAGATAAAATTCTATAGAATAAGACTACTCACCTGGTTAATGTTTTCTAGAGTAAATATAAATTCAAAGAAGCTACATGAGAACCCAAGGATGTGATAGAATAGATATATCCTCATTTTTTTGTATCAGAGTGATGAATTTTTATTTTGAAATTAATTTTAAGGGGGGTATAATGTAACACCCTAATATTTTATGATATATTTCTCTTTAAATAAATTTAATTTTTCTCCGATAGCTTGTGATACATAGAACCCCAGGTCTGAATGAATCATAATATAGTATACCATTTTAACACAGCTATTAACTTAGAAGACTGAATAAGGATAAACACATGTTAAAAAAATATATTTAAAAGGATTTAAATAATTAAAATATATTAATAAATTGGCACTATACTTTTAGAAAATTCATTATATGTTTTAAAAATACTTTTTCTTCTATTTTTTATTTCTTTTTTTGGATACAACAATCAAAAAAAAAAATCATTCACTTTTAGAAGATGTATTTGAAAAAATGAACATTATTTTTGAAACAATCATATATAAAATAATTTAGAGTAAAATTTTATGATTTTTTTAAAAATTTATTTTTCAGTGAATAGAGAGAAATACATATTTTTAAATAGTATCACTTATTTTCATAAAATAAAGTAATTTAAAAGTCCCATTATATTTTGGATTTGGTATTAAATTAAAATATGATTCATTTTATTTCTAATAATCTAATTAATTCCATTTGAATTAATAATATTATTGAGTTTGATATAAGTAAATGTTTTTGTATAGATAACATTTTTAAAAAAACTATTTTTCATTTCATATAATGAATTTAAATTTTAATGAATTTGTTATAATTATAGAGATTTTATTTTTAAAAATTGATACCATATTTGGAATCTGGAGGTTCAAATTTTGTAAATAAATCCATTTTTTCATTAAGAATAATAACTATGGTAAAAATTTGTCACCTCGGTAAGGTTAAAATGGGTAAAAAAGGGATAGAACCATGAGATAAGGTCTCAAAATAAATCTAAAACTTGAATTTATTTAATTATATCAAATATATTAGACCACATTCATCTGAAATTTTAATATATGTCCTTTTGGTACTTTTCCCCTTACTAATGAAATTTACAATATTTTAAGTAATGGAAATTACAAAATGTCACTCTCTTGAATTTAATATTTAATTTTTTTTTATATAATTCTAACATAGTCCTTGCGATATTAGTAATAAAATCATGCAAATGTTTATTGGGTAAGTTATAATTCCCCATTAAATTTATAAGTGAATATAAAATAATAGGTGTGTGTGAAAATTTTAAATTCAAATTACATTACTGTCATCATGTCTTTAATATTAAATTAAATGAATCATGTCAAAAATGACATTAATTATATTTTATTTTAAATAATATTTATTAAATTATTTAAAAATTCTATTTTTTAAATAGTAAAATTAGGATGAGAAATTTTATATTTATGAGATAGTTATGAACTTATTGAGAAAATTGTTACCGCAGTTATGGTTGAAACCAATTAGTGAAGGGGTTAAAACAAAAGATAAGGTTTAAAATGAAAAAAATACCTAAATTTAATTGGATGATAATATTTTTACCATACAATATTTTTTTATTAATTATTGGATATTTTTATTCATTATACTTCATAAAAACATTAATTATATTTTTTTGTAATTCCAAGTGTGTCCTTTTGCTCTCTTATAAAAGGACACCCATCCTCTCTTTCCTTTTCACCACATTTAGCCTTCTAGTTGAACCTACCCCTACCCAATTCCATTATAAACTTCCCTATACATGAATTAATGGTGATTTTATTCTTTAAGCACAATTCCAATGATCCAAATGTAGCGATCTAATGGAGGCATACTAAAGAAGTGGTAATGTTCCCACCTGGAATCATTCAATTTATTTATTCTTATACCTCCTATAAATCTATAGTATTAATTATAAAATAATATATTTATTATACTATATATAATTAAACATTATTATGAAAATTTAATGATTATTATCCAACCACTTTTTTAACGAATGGGAAATGTATGTGTCGTACGTGCATAAGTGTGGACTACCGTCTCTACGTAGTGATACAATTAATTTTACATCGCCATAATTCATTGAGGGTTATTAATATGGGTTTAAAGTTTATATATTATATTTATGAAATAATTCTACTTCTATAATTATAATATCATATCAAAATTCTTACCTTCATATCTGTTAGAGATCGACAACGTCACTCGTTCGTAGGTGTGGACTACCACCTCCACAACGAAATGTGATATATTTCTTATTTATGATTTAAATAGATGTTAATAATGATATAATTAATGAAAATATATGATATATATGATTTAATAATGATTCTGGAATCTTGAATTATTATTTACCTATTTTTATTCCATTATTTAAAATGTGAAAACAACGTTTATGCCTATGTACGACCTACCATCTATATGAATAATGTAATTAATTTCTCTCTCTTTATCCGTTATAGAAGAATAAATATGTATATATATAATAAATATATATGATATTTACACCATAATTAATATTCTGGATATGATGGAACCATGATCAGTCTACAAGCATTGGAACTAGTATACCAAAATTCTAACGAAAAAAAACAAAATAGTTAACACCCATAAATTATGATTTTAATAAGGAGTTATTAATAAATTGGTGTTAAAATGGAATAATTGGATAATATATGAAAATATAAGTATGAAAAGACTCTATTATATAATTAAAATAAATTTATATTTATTATAAAGGAGTTTAAATCACATTCAAATCAAATCAAACTCGAGTTAAGGGATTTATGTTTCACTCTCATTTTAATCAAGATTGTTTGTTATTGAATTTACATTGAAGGAAATTATATTATAATTTACAGAAATATACCATTAATTTTCATATACTTTGGTTATTTATTAAGAATAAATTTTTTATTTTTATTTTCCTCACTTAAAGTACTCAATAGATTGAAATAATATTATTAATAAAAAGTGAAATTATTTTTCTCTTCGGCTGAAAATCCATTTTCTTCCATATCTATATTTTTTAAAAATGTATTAAATTTTTTTATAATCTTATATGATTTTAAAAGTAATATTTACATGTGATTTAATTTTTATATAAAATGTAAAAAAATTAATCTTCTCATCTTTTTCGAATCGACGTACTTCTAAATTTTTTACCAAAAATGTAAAGGGAATCTTTAGTTTAACATAAAAAACATGAACAGAATTTTATGCCATCATGACCACTCAATGATTTGAATATTACTTTAAAATTTTACAAGGAAATAGTTTCTAAAATATTTTGTAATTTTTTATATTTTAATATTTTATTGAAAAATGAGAAGATTATTTCCTTTAAGAAATATTCTAGTGATATTTTAAAGGAATTTTCATAAATGATAACATCCTTTGGTGTTAATTATTATTTAATAGGTATATGATTTAATGATACTATATTAATTCTTTATCTAGTTGTTTTATGGTCATAATAATGAAATATTTATGAAACTAAATTTATTTTCCATGGGTTTAGTAATAATGAATGTTTTTATTATCACGTGGCATATATATGAATAAATTTATGATTATGTGATGGGTGGGACTGAAATTTTATTGCCCTCAAATATATTTGGCGAGTATTAATGTTCTATGAGCTCAAATGGAACATGGTAGGTTATCCCAATCCCAAAAGTGGGTATACAAGAGGTTATCCCAAGCCCAAAAGAGGGGACATTAGAGGTTATCCCAAACCCAAAGTAAGTGCACATGCAATTAGCCTAATCTGGACATGTTATGAATTTCTTGGTGGGTATACATGACATAAGATATCTATTTTTATGATTATGACACACTTTATTCCACTATTTCATGACATGATCTTATGGCAATGTTATGTTCACATTTCTCATGCTCTTTGATCTTTTTATGATTCATGTCTTATGAAATGCCAAACATTATTACCTGACTTATGTTTATGATCTAAGAATTATGGGGTATTATTTTCAAAGGTTAATATCATGTCTTAATATCCTGTATGCTCATTTTATGTTTAAATGATCATCTATATCTCACTTGTTTACCCTTATTGAGCATATAATCTCACCCTTTATTATGATTTCTTTTCCCAAGGATTTTTTTTTATTTTTTTTAATTATTATGTGTCTAAGGAGGATGATAGTTTTGAAGAACTAAGTGGGAGATTTTGTATAACTTTTTTGAACCCATTTTTTATGTTTCCACATTTCCAAAGACACTGAAACATTATGGTTCTGGTGTGGATTATAATTCTATGTTATGAATATTCATATAATAATATGTAATATTTATGTATGAAAAGTATGAGTCTCTATAGTTGGTACCAAAGTTGGGTTTAGTTACCTTTGTAAACTAGGATGTGAAAAATTTCATGATAACCCTTAGGATAATACTATATATAGGAGAACGTCCTATGTAATAGTAAATAAAGTAGTGTGGTTTTACTAGGAAAGCATCCCTGTTTGGATATAATAATTAGATGTGATTTTGGAATAGATACATATTGTGGTAATAAACCCAAAAGGAGTAAGTCGAGTATATCTTGGCCATGATTCTGTTGCATAGTAAGTATGCCCCTATAATGAACTTAGATTGGCACTCCTGGGGGATATTTTTTAGATAATTCACATTTTATTTATGAACCATTATGAAGGATTTTAATAGATGGTGATGATGGATGTCCTAGGTTAAAACTAAGACTCATATAATGACAAAAAGTATCCATGATTTAGACATACTATAAATAATTTTTCATGATTATGTGGTTTCACACTATGATTAGTGTTTCTCATACTATGCTATTAGTTTTAGTCAATGGATAGAACTTGAAGGAACTGGGTTAATGCTGAATGTGATGGACAATGAAATTATTATGCTTCTGAGAAACCAAATTTTATAGGGATGTAATTAAAATATCGTTTCTATGATTACTCACATTTCTAATTCCATGAATCATGCTAAGCTTCTAAAAAAACAAAGGAGTGAACAATGTTATATTATGTCCTTTACAAGGAAACATCCACCTTATTTTAGTGGCTATACTGATCCACTAGTTTCTTTGTAATGGGTTAGTAAATTGAAAATATTTTTTTTCTATTTTATAGTGTTTGGAAAATGCAAAATCCATTTTTTTCTTATCATTTGGAAGGAAAAAATATCAATGGTGAAATCTCATCAAGATCATGGGGAAATAGGAAAAAATTGAATCCATGGACTAGGAAGAGTGTATAAGGTTATATTTAAACAAATAAACTCCTCATATTCTCCATAATAAAATGGGGAAGTAGATCCTTGATGTAAGGAATAAGGATAATGAATCTATTAGTATATATGGGGAAAATTTAAAAGACTTATGAGTTGTGATTCTGGTCTTATCATCAAACCAGAAAGTAAGATTGATTGATTCCTTAGTGACTTAAAAAAAATTCTAAAAAGAGAGTTATACACAAAAGATTTTTGCAGTTATTAATAAATCATTCAATTTTCTACCAAGGTAGAAATAAAGATTCAAATTACCCCTCAATATCATGGTTCTAATAAGAATCGAAAGATGGAATTCAAAGAAAATTATAATAATCAAAACCATAAAGGGTAAAAGATGAGCCTTCCATTATACTCAATGTGTGGAAAGAGACATGGAGGAAATTATATTAAGGGGACTTGTAAATGATTTAAGTGTGTAAAATAAGTTCACTAGTTAATTTAATGCTGAAGTGATGTGAAAAAGTTGGATAACGATATTGAAAAATACCAATATCAGGAACCACCCATACTATAATATTTAAAATTTAAGGATTATGAGAGTTATACTAACTAGTTCTCCAACAAAAAGGTTAATAATGATGATCAACATCAGAAACCTCTTAATCCTAGATACAAAGGGTAATCTCATCCATTCACTAAAACTAATGTGAGGTACAATAATAATGTCATGCAAGGTAAACTTACTATTCACATTAGAACTATTTTTTTTAAATTTTAGATCTACTTAATCTTTTATATCTAAAAAACAAGATAAGGTTGCCCTAATTCCAAACCAATAATTAGATGTTTAATTAGTAGTGAAAAATCACAATGGTACAATGATTACATCTCAAGTATATGATTCTTCTCCGAATTAAGTTTGTGGGAATATGCTTCATCAAAAAATCATTATTCTCCCTCTAGTGGAATTTGAGGTTACTTTAGGCATAGATTAGATTTATTTATATAAATTCTAAATTAATTATTGATTAATGAAATTCATGTTTTATATTTTGAACCAACCTATATCATCTATAAATTAGATGAAAAAATGAAAACTTATGATGGAAATTTCATCCATTATATGGGTCTTTATTCCTATTAAAAAGTGTTTTTTATCTGAAATGGTTAGGGAGAAACTCATCATAAAAGATATTTCTATTTTATGGGAGTTTGTTGATGTTTTTCCAGAACAATTTCCTTTTCTTATTCAAAATTTTTATGTTGAGTTTTCAATACAACTCATACCCAATGCAACACCAATTTGAAATAATCCATATTAAATGGCCCTTATTTAGTTATAGGAATCAAAGAAGATGCTCCAGATGAATCTTGATAAGGGATTCATTCATCCAAGTGCTACATAATGGGGTGAACTTATTTGTTTTGTTAATAATAAAGATGGATCAATGAGACTTTCCATTTATTATCAAGAAATTAAAAATATCAAAATCAGGAATAAGTATCCTCTACCCTATATTAATGTGTTTTATTCAATTATCAGAAGCATAGTATTTTTACAACATTTATATTCAATATAAATACTATTAGTTGAGGGTCAAAAGTGAATAAAAACCCAATAAAACCTTACTTGTGAGTTAATTTCACTATGAATTTATATTTATAACATTTTCTCTTACTAATACCACCACTATCTTCATGGATTTAATGAATAGAGACTTTAGACATTAAGTTAACCAGTTTTGGTAGTCTTAATAGGTGATATTATTATATATTACATAACTATGTAAGAACATGAAATCACATGATAATTCTACTAATGACCTCAAGGAATGAGAAGATGTTTGAAAAATTTACCAAGTGTGAATTTTGGATACAAAAAGATTCATTTTTGGGTCATATAATCTCAATCTTGGGTACAATAGTGGATCCTTCAAAGATAGAAGTTATTAAACATTGGACTAGACTAACCAATCTGTGTGGGATACATAGTTTTATTGGTTTTAGATGTATATTATTTATTATTTTTGATGAATTTATCTTGGAAATATAATCCACTCACCATGTTAACTCGGAAGGGATCCATGTTTCTTTAGACATATGAATGTGACTTTATTTTCACAGAACTAAAGAGAAGGTTAGTTGGCACACATTTTTATACATTAGCTTATAATGAAGAAGGGTTTTTGATCTATAGTGATGTGTTAGAGAATGGATTGGTACTTTTCTCATGTAGATGATATGGTGATCAGTTATGCCTCATGAAAATAAAAGGTTCATAAGAAAAATTCCGCAATTAATGATTTGGAGTTAGTTAGGGTAATTTTTACGTTAAATTTATGGAGGAATTTTATTTATGGAGAAATGTGTGACATATATAGTGATCAGAAATATTTAAAATATATATTCAATTAGAAATATTTTATCATTTTCTGCGAATATGGTTAGATTCGATTAATGATTATGATTGTTCAATACATTACTACAATGGGAAGGAAAAAAGGTGTATGATGCTCAAAGTCAGAAGGAATATGTTTTTCTATGATGATAATTGAAATAGATATAGTAAATATGGATTTTAATTATATTTAACTTGAAAAATTGAGGAAATGGGACACATCCTATATTTCATAGATGAATGTTCATCAATTCATCCATATAATGATTAAATAAGTACATAAGAAAGATGTAGAGGTGAAAAATTCGGTGAGAAATATCATAAATTTGAACCTTGACTATTATTTAGTGATAAGGATCATGAACAATGCATTTTTTCCATCAGAACCAAACTTGAATAAGGAGATATTGGATAAAGTTCTTAGTTAAACATTATCTATGCATTTAGGAAGTATGGAGGTGTATAAAGATTTGAAAGAGTATTTCTAGTGGTAAAACATGATGATATATATTAGTGAGTATGTATCTCAGTGATTGGTATGTGTTTATGATGAAAAATCATGTTTCATGTTTTGTTCAATGGTATGATTCTGTAGGTTTGAATGGTAACACTATCATTTATTCTAAGTTCACCATTTTCAAACAGCCTCAAATGAGTTTCATTTGTGGATTTGGAAACACCAAATAATTAAATTATTCAATATGATTCATGAACCTTCTTTTTAATGACAGGAGGTCATTGGGATATGGTTTCAATGATACATAGGGAATCATACTGGCCAACAGGAGGGGAGGTTGGGCTCATCACACCCCTTTGGGGGGAATTATTACATACTCCAACACTCTCTTAAATATGTAATACATATTCATGAATCCTTCATTAATTCCCAAGTATAACATGGGTCTCCCATAGGATAAAACTCAATTATTAGAATGCATGGAATTTAGAATCATCAGTTTGTATCTAAGGTCCTTTATCGATGGAGATATATATGTATATGAGTTTTTCCATCAATGGTACCATTTTATGAGTGTATTATATATTCAATTGTTATTTATTATTACGATGTTAGTTTTAATCCATGTAGGTGGGAGCACTATAGTTCATCATCATCCAGGGTGATGGGAGTTGTTTTGATATTGGGATCAAGCCCATGTGATTGGCTTTCTATGTTTCCTTGTAAAAGGAATCTAAACCCACATAGTTTATTTCCACTTAATGGGAAACATAATACCTTTTAAGAACATGTGAAAATGATAAAATCATTTAGTTTAACATCATGCAACAAGAACATTGAGGCGAAAGGTGCATAGTCAAATGATGATGTGTGACTTAATCCAAAGCAGCCTAGAGGACCTGGAAAAGATGAAAACTCATAGGATGGACATGAACCTATTTGGAATGTGTCCTAGAGAGAATTGGTGTTGCTTTTGGGGTATTTGTCTTGGACCTCATAGAGGCTTCCTACATATCCCATTTAGATAGGAATAAAATCCCACAATGTTCAGTTGTGATTACCCATTACTATGGAGGTATCTTGAGGGTTTGTTTCATAGGGAATATGTTCCTTTGAGAGGATTTAGTTGTGGATTATACAAAATATGAGTCTATTTATCTGGATTCATGAATTTGAGGACCCACACATATGGAGAAACACTGAAGGATGTTGAGAGGAAGATCCAAAAACTGATTCACTACCAAGACATACATATAAACACGTGTATGTTAGGATCACTGATAAAAACTAATCCCCTGTGAGTCATGATTGGATGTGAGAAACAAGAGGAATTAGAATATCAGGTAAACCAAATGATCCTTCTTCCACTGTTAGAAGAGGATGAGTCTATAGAAGAATATAAAGGTATTTTGATGTGGAAATCTCCTCTCTTATTTTGGTAACTAGGATAGACATATCTGACTACCTACCAAGCTACTTCCCATAAGAAAAGGCCAAGGGTTTACTCTAGGAGGGATTATACGCTTCTAGTTTAATAAAAGAGCATAGAATAAGACACTAAACATCAAAGGTAAAATCAGGCATGGTCCTCTCCCTCCCAGACTAGAACCAAGGGTCCTTGGTCTTGGAGATGATGAGGGAAGTAATGTTCTTAGCCCTCACATCATAGATTTGTAGGTCCCTATAACTTCTCCCAAGGTTATGGTCCTCGTGACCAATGTTATGAATAATTTCATGCACCCCTAGGACCATACCCATTAGGTAGGACAGTTTTGGGATACCTCTGACTGATGGAATGCATAACCGAATGAGAGACATACAAGTGTGTCTCTTTCCATGGTTGTGAAATTTTGGAGGCTTTATTGAATGCTTTGATTTGGACCCAATAAGATGACAGATTCAAATAAAGGGGATAACTACCATTGGTGTCTTGAACATGGTATTATAAGGTTCCTCACGCAGGTCAAGGTTTGGAGAGAATAAAGTTTTTCGCACATGTTTCTCTCATAGGAACTGGAATTGCTTCCCATAGGGTAGTCCCGTGTGAGTAGGAGATTCCTTGGGTGAATGAAAACCAGGGAAAAACACTTGGTAGATAGAAAATATGGGCAACAAAACATGGGTGATGACTTTATCTATGAACCAAGGGTTTCCTTATGTGTCCCTAGAAGGGTCTAACACATGTCTTTGATTTGAGGAGGGACCTTTGTGTTAGTTCTTATAAAGTAGGGAGAGGGTTCCTCATGTATTTTTCTTGTGTTTGATAACCTAGAGGGGCTTTTATCCCATTATCCCTTTTAATTCCGTCACCTTTTAGGTTTTGGAGGGCTACCTAAATTATTTTTTAGGGATTGGGAGAAGGGGATGCACAACTAAATCTCTTGAGCCTCTTCCATTTTTCCAGTCTTTAAAATAAGGAGACCCATGGTCCTATTTATAGGAAAATATAAGACCCTAGTCTAAGGAGGTTATCCTCATAGGTACAGTGTGTAGGTACTCGATATTGGTACCCCATGTTGGGGTAGCTAATAATTCTAGGCTGCATAAGTAGGGCATGTGCAATCCTCTTGGCACAAAGGCTGTGTCCATGAAGGACCACCTAGGTGAACCCAATTCTCCATACTATGGGTGTTGCACCCCTACACCCCTGCTCGAGATTAGTCCCAAGACATAGTCTTGACCCTATGGCCTAGTCCCTTTTCTACCTTAACTGACCCCCATGGAAAATGGATATTCACACCATGGACTTTGAGGACGAGTCAAGGATATTTTGAGTTGTGATACATAAAACCCCACCACTCATTCCAAATTATTATTCTATTCTCAAAGGGACGTTCTCACCACCACAACATTAGATTGGAAAAAATTTATGAGTAATCTCCATCAATAAATGTGTGATAATTCTTGAGGCATGTGGAAATATAATTTGTTCCTTTGGACATAAAGGTGTATTTCTACTGAAACTCTACATTTTGTGTCTAAGTGAGGATATCATCATGATTTTTTTTGGAAAAGTGAATGGAATTTTTGTTAGTGTAAAAAAATCCCCCTTTATAATTTGATTCATTCAGAATGAGAAGAATCTAATTCTAAGGAATCTTTAGGGAACTTTGACACATTCTTGCATCATTTGGTGAGATATGGAGCTATCTAAACTATGGTAGGATGTTTTAATATTTCATAATCCATGGTTCATATTAAGTGTAGTTCTATTGTTTCTAGGGTGATATTAAAAAACCTAAAAACCTTGTTTCTTTTGTTTCATCAACCTAATTGTTTCCTAAGTCTGATTTGAAGAAGACACAGTGGGTGAGGCTTGGCTTTTTCTTAGGATACCCTTTGTGAGTTTTTATCCTAACAAGTTTTATACCTTTTAATTTTCATTTCATTTACCAAAACATTCAAATTATTGGTTTAGAGAGATGATACATGAATTTTATTCAGGATTCCCTTTGAAGTTTTTAACATTGTGAGTACTGTGCCTTTTTTTTTGGGAAATTTAAAGTCTTTCAAGATGGACTAATGAAATTGGTGTCATAGGTCGAACCGTTTTGACCATGAGTTTTAGAATGATGAACCAAACAAGTCTTGTTGGAAAAGAATGTTCTAAAATTCTTCAGATACCTGAAGGTGAATTTTCAGTAATGATTTTGTGATTTCTGGATCTAAAACATGATGTGAGACAAGAATACAAGGACAGACTGTAGACCATATTCAAAATGTATATTCCAGAATGATGTTTTCATTTAGGGTTTATAGATATAAAATATGTATCTACAAAGGATGAATATACATATGGTTTATAGACTATTTTATTTGGGTGAATTATACAAATCCAACTGGGGAATATTACTCCATAGCCAAATAGTAGAATCCTCTGGCTGATAGTCCCTTTTAGTGGATGACTTATGCAAAGCCAACTAGGGCATATTAGTGTATAGTTAAAAAATGTGCCTTCAATAATTTCAAATTCCATTATTGATAACTGATTAGTTTGTGAAGATTTTGGGTATATCATGACCCTGGTAGTTTTCCAAGGAAATTTGTATAAGAATGAATAGAGAAACTGTATTGACATTGGACATGAATGGGAGACCACTCTTACATAAATTTTTCTTGTGTAAAGGAGGATATATTCTATTAGATGTTTGAAATTAGGGGGGAAGGCCTATCCCTGACATGGGTAAAATTATTATGTAGTTTAATGTTGTATGACCATGACATTGACCATAGTTTAACATATTATGGTTAGGAAATTTCCATTCAATTTAACATATTATGATTAGGATATTAGGATATGTAGTTTAAATTTTTATAGCTCAGACTATGATGTCTTTTAGTTTTTAGTATTATGACTAGGACCATATGGTGTTCCTTTTAAGGTCGTTCATATAGGAGTATGATGATATGAAGTTTAATGTCATACATTAAGGACATATAGAGGCTATAATTTATTTTCTTTAGATCTAACCAAAAGAATACGATTTTATAATTTCATTTTAATTTTTCCATTAATGTACCATCATTTTTAGGTATGAAGGGGGGAGGGGGTTGTAAGCTGTAATCTGGCTGTTTTTGAACCCGAAGAGAGATATAGGAAAAAAGTTTATTGGGGATTACAAAGATTTAAGAGTTCTATCCTATGTAAAAAAATACCTATGGGTGATGGGCCCTTTTGTGTGGGAGACATACACAAAGACAACTGGGTAATATTACTATATAGTAGAATAGTATCATACTTTGGATGACATGAACTTTTTGTGGGTGACTTATGAAAAGTTATATTGGGTGTATTACTGCATATTAAGAAAAAAGTTTCCTCTGGAACATGAAATTCCACAACCGAGGGCTAGGGAAAGAATATAGAGATTCAGGTTGTCCCAGACACAGAGTTTGGTTTGTGGTAGGAAAGTACTTGAATATGGGAGAAGAATTACATATCAAAATTATCCAGAATGGGGAGAAATTATTTCCCTATATATTTATAACCCATACATAGGAAAGAGTTATTTTTTGTGTGGCTATACCAGGGCATAAGACCTGAGCATTGAGGTGTATCTCATCAGAGTGAGAATCAAGACATATGTAGTTCTTATGGAACCATGCAGTTTAAATTAATGTGTAAAGGATGTGGTTTATTGATTTGGAATATAAATGTTTCATTTGGACCCAATATTAGAGACCTAGGAATCACTTTTTTATATCATAATGTAAAGAATCAATCCACACATAGTTCCTGAATCTACATCAATTATGCATTTTAACATCATGCAATAAGGGCATCTGGTGTTCCATTTAAGGTGTTGTGACTAGGACTATAATAACCCTAATGTTTATTGATATGCCTTGATCATGTAGGGAATACTTTACCAAAACTCAAAATCCCATGTGATCTAGACTCAGTGTGAGAAAAAAGGAGTGGAAAAGGTTTCTTCCACAACATAAAGGAGATAAAAAATGAATGATAGGGGCATCTTGATTTTTTTGGTGGCTGGACCAGGATGTGAGATCTAGGTATCAATACTTATCTCTTCAAAACAAGAATCAATCCATACATAGTTATTTAAAACCATGAAGTTTAATGACATTTGAAAAGGACATTTGGTGTCTTGTATATTTAGTTCATATGGTAAAGACCATTTTTCATGGAAATGAGGAGTGATGTAAGGATTAGATGGACAAGGATGGTATGGATTTCTTTAGACGTGAAGAATTAAACCGTATTCCACGATCATGGGTGTTCATGGATCGGAATATTGATATGGGAAAAAACATCGTTAGGGATCATGGATATAGAATTCGTCCCTCCAAAGGATGAATATACCTCTGTTTTATAGGCCCTTTTGTGTGGGAGACTTACTCAAAGCCAACTGGGGTGTATTTATGCATAGTCAAATAGTGGCATCCACTAGATGACATACCCTTTTGGTTGTTGATTTATGGAAACAAAACTGTGGCATATTATTGCATAATCAAATAGTTTAATCCTTTTTCTGACATGCCCATTTAGTGGGCGGCTTATGTAAAGACCATTGGGGTGCATTATTACATAGTGAGAAAAACGAATCCTTAGGAACCTAAAATTCCAATACAGATTTCCAAGGAAAGATTACGGAGATCCAAACCACCCAAGACAAGGAGTATGATGTGTGAAAAGACATGTATGAGAATAATTAAATCATTTTTATTGGCGTTATACATGGAGTGTGAAGTCCCCCAACAGAGATATTTATTGTTAATATGCAGGAGAGAAATATTTTTGTTTCTATAAAGGACCCCTAATTGAGGGAACCTGAGTTTAAGTCTCCTGCAGAGATCATTGTTTGTCTTCATGAAATGAGAAATTGTTTTACCCCATGGCTAGTTTTAGTACCTAAATTCTAGGAATCACTGTGTATCTTATTGTAAATAGAATCAATCCACATGTAGTTTATGAAAGGCTCCTGGTGCAGGTATGGCCTGCACATAGTGAGGGGTATTTTTTTTGTGGACGAGACTAGGATTGATGATATGAGCATCACTTTGTATAATATGATGGCAAGAATAAAGCCAAAAAAATTTCGTAAATAAAGGTGTGGTGGGATACCATCACTGAAGATTATGATCCGCTCAAGAACGTATTGAAATGTTACACAGTTTTACATCCTGCAATAAGGATGTGAACCATATAGTTTTACATCACTTGGAAATGAAGTTTTAATATAGTTTAACATATCATGACTAGGAATTTAGGATATTCAGTTTAAAGTATTACATCTCAGACTATGATGTCTTATAGTTTTTGTTTATGTAACTAGGACCATATGGTGTGCCTTTTAAGGTCATTCATACAAAACCATGATAATATATAGTTTAATGTCATATAGTAAGTATATTTGTTTCATGTAGTTTATAGTTTTGTGATGTGGATGAAATGTCATAATTTTTAGGGTCATGTGATAAATATTGACTATACAGTTTAACATCATAAAACTGAGATGATCTTTGATCTTTTATCACACAAAGTATTTTAGGAGAAATCCTTCATTGGTAGGGATTGTAATGAGTTCTCCATCCTTTGATATCAATGAATAAGATCTGTTAGAGTGGACCTTTTTATATGGAATAAGGTCCCTCACACTTTGGATCAAGATTTGATGGATTCTTCCTTAGCTTCATCAGAGTCCTAAGGACCAGTACTGGTTCTCCTTAGAGGATCAAACAAAGGTTGACTTTTTTGTTAAATTCTCATGATATCGAATTTTGATGGACCTCCATGTGATTCAAGGTATGAAATATTTTCTCATAGAGTTATTCCAATTCATCCAACCATTTCTAGGATATCTCATCTATGGATAGATGGTCACATATGGGAATATGGAGTGGGGGATATTGGACCTTAATAAGAAATATTTATTCTATTATGTAAATAAGTTAATACGGCGTTTCTTGTGTGGTAGTATGGGTTGTAGTTCACTAGGCCCACAAAGAATGAAAGAGCTTATCAAGTGAAGAATTTTTATCCATATCCATCATTTTATAGATGTTTCCGACACTTTCGCCAGTGTGCACACATCCATCTCACTGGAGGATGAATTACACAGTTTTGTTACCCCGCATTACCGCTTTCCAAAGGCGGGCGGCATCCGTCGCTTGTTCAGGGACGTCTGCTCCTTGATCGAAACAGGATGATGGGATGTCAGTTCTTCCTTCTCTGGATTCCTCCTCGGATCTCGTCACCTAGTCCAGGTGTCCCTCATAGACTTAATATGTTGTTCGTGAAACTCTTTCCAGTGCCATATCATCATGGACACCAGTTAATTACACTACTTCTCTTGGGACATTACAAGTGGTCAGGTCAGGGCAGAAACCTTCGTTCAGGAGAGTAGACACGTTTGGCATCAATGGCGTGTCTGGATGCTGGGGAATTGGTGTGTCTGTCTTCTATCCCTTATTATAGGGATTCTCGAGGGCGCAGAAGCCCGAGGAATCCCACATCGAACACAGGGAATCATATTCCATGGGCATATATCTGAGGTTTTCCTCAACTTTCTATGTTTAGAACAAGGTATGCTACAAGTTTAACATCCAGTGGAGACAGATCGGGCTGATCAGAACACTGACTGGAGTGGATAAGATGGGAGCAACCCCCTGAAGGGTACACCGATTTTGGGGCCAGCATATGGGTGGCTTCCCAAGTGCTGTTAAATTGAATGGGGAATGGGGCGTCATGATCCCACATGGATGTGGTGGCCTGTGTAAGGATCAGGATGAATGATGGGAACCAACGTAAAGGGGGTCGGAACCAGTTGTTGTTGGGCTTGAACCTCGGGGAGCCTTCCTATGTACCATACCTTGGAATGGATCAAAGTCCTCATAGTTTAGGCAGTGGTTTCGGTGAACCGGCATGAATATGGACCATGGGTCCAAATAGATAGTGGGATTGAACCTCGGGGAGGCTTCCTACGTACCTTGCCTTAACAAGGATCAAAGACCTCGTAGTTCAAGATGGGGAAGTCGGCGATCCGACGTGAATGAGGACCATGGGTCAAAATAGATGGTGGGATTCAACCTCGGGGAGGCTTCCTAAGTACCTTTCTTTAACAAGGATCAAAGACATCGTAGTTCAGGTGGGGCATTTGTGGATTACACTCTGAGGCAACCCAAAGTGTTGGTTAACTGATGTGAAGATGGTCAGAATGACTGGGTGTTGGGATTGAACCTCAGAGAGGCTTCCTATGTATCTTGCCTTGACAAGGATCAAAGACCTCATAGTTCAGGTGTTGTTGGGTCTTACACTCTAGGCTGCCCGGGTGTTGGTGAACCGATATGAAGATGGTTGGAATGACCGGGTGGTGGGCTTGAACCTTAGGGAGGATTCCTACATACCTTGCCTTAACAAGGATCAAAGACCTCGTAGTTTGGGTAAGATGTGGGGATTACACTCCAGGCTGCCCAGAAAGGATGTCATGGTTGGTGCTTACTCTAAGCCCACGTGAGTCATTCTCGGTGTGAGAAACAAGAGGTGGAAAAGACAGGACGATCACATCGCAAAAGGTTTGTCCGTGGGAGGTGAAATGGGGCTTACATGTGCTTAGCGACCCAAAGAGGAAACATGGGCTTATGTGTGGTTAGCCGCCCAAGGAGAGAAAGATTGGGATTTACTCTAAGATGGAGGCCCGACAATGACGAATCCCAATTGGATAGGGAAAGGATAACGAGATCCCTGTCCCCATATCCCCTCTTAGTCTTTGGCATGGAAGAAGAATGGAGGAGTAGGGACACTACCTCCTACAAGGAAGGCTAGGGGATTACACCAAGGTGGTTTCCATTTCCCCACAGACAAACGACGCTCCGATTAGAAGGATGTCATTCCTTGTAAGGAACGGTCACACTCCCGTGGAGTTGAGCTGACGTGAAGAATGTTTGAGGTGGGGAACCCCATGTAGGATGCATAGAGGGATGTCACAGTTTAACGTCATGTGTTGAGGATGAGGGTTCTTAGCAGTTTAACCTCTTGCAGCTCAGACGAGGTGGGTTTTCTCCACACCCCTATGACTTACATAACCAGTACCCTCCTCTCCTTAGTGCAGATAAGAGACAGGAAAAGCCGTTGGGATGGGGGTTTCAGGGATCGAACCATCGAGGGTCCCGCGTTAGTGTGGATATGAAAAGAAGCAATAGCCTTTAGTGTGCCTATGCGAAGAAGCATGAGGTGAAGCAACGCAATGGGTGGTATTGTCCAGGGGACTTTGAAGTTGTTTTGTGCGAACCTAGGAGGTTGCATGAGAAATGAGTATATGTTATAGGTGCTTTGGGCGTGGGAGGTGCCCGAAAGTGATGCCCGTAAGAGGGACATCACAGGTGCACAAAGCGGGAGGTTTACACGGAAAAGGTGATGTGGGGCGAAAAAAGGGCTGGCCAGCGCGCAATTGATGGATGTGCGCGAAAAAGAGCAGGCAGGTGCACAAAAGGTATTGAACGCCCAATACCGGCTGGGCCGGTGCCCAAAAGGATTTTCATTTGCACGCAATTGGAAAGAATTGTTCAAGGGGAGAGGGGCTTGAGGGGATTCAAAAAAGGATGAGCCTGAGTGATCGTGCGCAAAGGCGGACCCTCGGGTGACCTTGTGTGAAAAAAGAAGTACCTAAGAGCCATCTTTTTTATGCGCATGGGAGAAGAATTGCACGCAGGAGAGGTGGTTCAGATTATTTGGGTTGAAGTTGAAGGGGTGTCCTTCTATTTATAGGCGATCGGGATCGCGGGTCCACGTAAAAAACACTCCGGTGCGAAATATTGCACGACCCGATGTCGGAAGCACATAGATCAACCGCGTGGAGTGGTGGCGTGAAATAGTTCTGTGCCCGTGCGGAAAACTCTTGCGAATCCCGGAGTTTTTTGTGTGGGGTAAGTTTTTTTTGCGCAACTCAGGGTTTCTTTCACGCCGCTCCTCCAGTACTCCCAGAATGGATCGCTGGTTCCAAATATGGGTTCGCTTTGTCCCTATCCAACCTTCTTTATCCATGGAGCATTTTTCGGCGTCAAAAAATTCCCCCCTTCAGAATCATATCGGAGACGGTTCTCAAAGGTCGGATTCCGAGAGAAATGTCGAGATACAGCACTCCCTGGGGCCCTCGTGCGCTTAAACCCGGAGCGGTACGAAAAACCCATCCAGGGCAGACAATGCATTTTTCGCGTGCACGAAAAATACTTCTCACGCCTATAAAAGGCCCCGCGAGTCCCTCCATTCCATACGAATTTTCTCATGCAATAAGCCCGGAGCTCTCGTCTGTGAAAAACTCCTCCGCCTACGCGAAAAACGCCACATTTTCGCGTAATTCATTGCGATCAGTCATCTATTTTTGCGCCAACCCATAATTTTACACGCTGATCACTGATTTTTTGCGCCAGCCACTGATTTTTCTCTTTGCCCGCTAATTTTTTGTGGCAAATCATTCTTTTTTTTCTCGAACTCCTTAGAATCTCGCTGACAAGGGATGGCTTCCAATCAGGCTGATGGTGAGAGGGAAGCCGCATCTGCTGCTCGAAGGGCTGAGATGGTTTCCAACCCTGAGGTTTACAGTGCCCGAAGGATTGTATCCACCAACTATACTCTCTTCAACATGTTGACCCTAGCACAAAAAGAGTATGCACTGTCTTCCAACCTACCGATCTGGGACATAAAATTTTTGGAGGGGGTACCTGCGCCAAGTTTTGAGGTCGACACACCACAGTCATGGGTGACCCACGAGGTTGACCTAACCCAGTATAACATCAATTAAAATGGCCATCCTGCTAGAGAAACTAGGCACCTGGACATTTACGTCCTGAATCCCTGGACCAAGACTATTTCAGGGAGTGAACCTGTCACGGAGAGTTCTCCAGCCCTTTACGCAAGCACCTTCCATCAGAGTGTTACAGATGAGACCAAAGGATGGCTGCAGGATAGGGACCTATGGTCTGGAGGTAATTTCACCAGTGAATGGGCCTGGGTGTATTGGGTTCGCTAGACATATGACTAGTTTGGGGCCGAACTGCGGCACAACAGTTTGTTCGAGGTGGTGTGGATGTCGTAGTTTCACTTCTATCGCCAGCATGAGATCAGGCTAGAGTTGTTCACTCGATGGTCCCCCGATACCAATACCTTCCATATTCACCATAGGGAAGTTGGTATCAGCCTATTGGATGTCCATTACATCGGGGGTATACCATTGGATGGGCATCAATATAATGAATTCCTCCCACCAGATAATATCTGGGGGGACAGATCACAAACTCCTATATAGAAATGGAATATATTGGAGATTGCTATGGAGAAGCTAGGGGTCAAGGATTTCTTGAAGGAAATCTCTTACAAGGACTGGTTTAGCTTCTTCCTACAAGAAGATCTGGGGCAAGATGCTGGGACGAGGGAGATGGTGCCCGACCGCAACACAGAGGAGAAATGTTTGATTGTACTGGAGGATCCTAGAGGCGGGGGACTATCAGTCATGGGGCTTTAGCATAAATGAGATCCAGGACCCAAATGTTTGATAAACCAGATTCCTTGCCACATTCATGAGTGAATGGCTCCTACCGGTGAGGGATGCAAGGATGGGGGTTCGTCCAGCGACCTTGGTGATGGATGGTGTTATGGCTTCCAATCAAAGATTCAACCTGGGCGTCCCTGTGTTGGCCCGTATGTATGCCATTTTGGGATGCATATCAAGAGGAGGGTCACTAAGGAGGATCTTTGGTCCCTTCCAGATATTTTATGGCTGGGTCGCGGCCCATTATGATGGGTATACCTTCCCAAACGCCATTTGTCCTCCAGGTAATGACCTGCAACCTTCTTTTCTAAACATCGATGGGGTCATTCCGTTGACACTGAATGAGGAGGGAGTAAGGATCAGAATCAGAAATCACACCAACTTCACTTTCAGTCCATTCCCCACCCCGACAGGCCAGATTATAGATAACGGGAAAGGCTCACTAGAGTAGAGGGAATACTTCCAGAGCATTAGAGGTGGGGTGCTCGTGGCCTGGATTAACAATAAGATATTTTTAGATCCCTACGTGCCATCCAGGTTTTACAGGCAGTTTGGATGTCTTCAGAGGATTCAGAATAAGGTGTACACAGATGTTCGGGAAGAGAGGCACCTCTACATTCTTCGCCAAATGTGGCTGATGTTCACAGCCCAGGGCTCTAGTGATGTCATCACCTTTCCCCCCACCGGAGTTGGCGCTGGCCTCTCAACAGAATATTCCAAACATTGGGATATAGCATACCTCGAGGGAATTTTGCGGAAGCAAGTCTGACAGCTCATGGTAGCCTGTGTAGAGCCCGGGTGGCGGGAGAGCAGACAAGGTACTGTTAGGGAACAAAGGTCGGAAGCTCATCGGGCTATCGGGCCCGCACAGGTAAGGACTTCAGTAGCGGGGACGTCGCATGGCATGGCTGAGCCCTCATTTCCTAGGGGGAGAGAGGATCATGTAGCGGCCAGGGAACTCTGAGGGAAGCAGATAAGGTATCTGCTTCAACCTTACAACGACACAATCTTCCCAGCCCTGTGGTCAGCCTGAATGACCCTACGACAATCGATGAGTACTGGAGCTCTTTGGAAAAAGATAATACGAGATGGAATCTAGCTGTTGGAGGTCGGACTCATTAGGATTGTCTAAAAGGTGAAATTTCATCATCGAAATGTGTATCTGAAGACCATGGATGTATACGAATGCCAAAGGGGTCGGTGCGAGGAGCCATCATTCCTGGTGAAAGTGAGGCTCGGCCAGGCACATGATCCCGAAAAGATGCCGTCAGAGGATGACGAAAGCGATGATGAACCAGATTGAAATGGAGAGGAAGAGGAGTAAGAAGGAGAAGGTGAAGGAGGGGGTGGAGGAGAATAAGATCCTGAAGGTGGAGGGTCTCAGGGGGTGTCCCACCAATGGAGTCTCCAGGAGAGTAGCAAGATCGTCGAATCTGATGTGGATATAACCGAGCTTCTTGAGGTATGTATCAGCCTTTATTTATCCTTTTTCCCTCCTCATCTTTTGTAGCCCTCAACTGGATCTCTTTACCATGTTCAGGAGCATACTGACGCTGACCAAGGGTCTCCGTATGAAGGGGAGGAGGTGCTGGTAGGACAAGGTGGGGAACCGATGCCCATTATTGAACTAATGAGCACTAAGGGATCCCCCACAATAGAAGCTCCTATAGTGGATAGAACACCAGAGGCTGATGATTTGGGCTCTTGTAAGTTCATTACTTCTATGCTGGTTAATCACCGTTAGAGTGACCAATTGATCAAGGTGTTCCTTGTTTGTGCAGTAATCACAGCCTTGAAGGCTCATCAGGCTGCTGAACCCGGGTCATCCACAATTGATTCAACTGAAAACATGCCGTCTCATTTGGGGCACACTTCTCAAACTGATCCGACCCCGTCACTCAGTGAGCAGAGAGCGGTGGACATCAGCGGAACTCATGTCAGGGCAATGCTGGAAGTTGGTGAGGGAGCTATCGAGATTGAGGTGAGAGGGGACAATCTCCCAGGCATTGAAGAGCCCAACCCCTTGGGAGGGGCGCCCAAAGAAGACCCTATTTGTGGTCTTTTGGCTGCCGTCCCCGACTATCAGCCTGCAGACCCCGAGGATATTGATGATTCAGACTCGGAGGTGGCCGAGGAAAGCCGAATGACACGACACAATGGGTGGAAATGCATCAAGTGCTTTCTCGGTCAGCCCCATGCAGAATGGCTGAAACGGATTGGATAACTCCAAACCTTGCTGCTCTTTCTCTGTGCTGGAGGGGTGGATGCTCAACACCTTCATTCAATGGTCCATGACTACATGGTCAGGAAGATGTGTGAGAGCAGTTGACGATATGACGTTGCCCAATGTTGGGAGGAGTCAGGGAGTATCCAAGTATTCATACAGGTAGAGCAGGAGGCCCGACGCCTTGACAAAAAGGTGAAAGCAAAGGAGATATTCATCGCAAATTGTTCTGAGCTTGTGGAACAATTGAGGGCCCAGCTGGCATATGCCCAAGATCAAATAGTAGAAACAGGTCACCAAATGACTGAAATTCAAATAGAATAGGCGCAAGCATGGGCTAGGGTTAGTGGATTGTGCTCTGCAGCTGCTGATGAAGAGAGATCCCTCAGGGGGTGGGAGGCAGTCCTGGAGGCCACCAGTGAATGGGTAGCGGCGCTGGAACAATCCATCTAAGAAGTCTACCATTAAGGGCCATGTTTTTTCCGAACTCATAAAATCATTTCTCTTTACTGCTTCTTATTCTGAACTACATGTATGGATTAATTTATTTACTGGTTCGTTTGGTTTAGCGCACTCAACCATAATCATGAAATAGATAGCAATCAATTCCTAAGCTCACACAGGTCGCACCCATTGTGAGAAACAATGGATTGTTGTACTATTACTTTGCTTGATTGTGAGAGCGCCAACCATGATTTGGGCGTCTAGGGTTTGAAAAACCAACTTGGATTACCGGGATGAAAAGTGAGAGACCTGACTGGTGAATGAATCTCTCAAAACATCCGAATTACCTTTTTCCCAGTGAGCTCTTGCGCACGAATGGGGAAATGATAGGGGTGCTAGAATCGATCCAAACAAATGGGAATGGAAGGTGTGAATCACGATACCCAAGATTTGAAACACTGTGAGTGTGGCGTGACAATAAAGAATAACTGTTGAACACATTCAAAACACAGCACCCTTATTGCATTATCCAAGAATGGGGATGGAAAATGAGGGATGACCGTTAACAACATTTGAAATGCGGCACCTGACTCAAAATGTCATCCATTAGACTTCCAGAATGTTGGACCAGGAAAATAAACAGGCCATAGGCCGAGCATCCATACTGTTAGGGGGTTTCCTCAGACATGAAAGAGGAAAAGGGTTTGAATGTGGGGCATGAAAAGTGTGGGATGTGGAGGGATGGATTGTTCAAACAGAATCCAACACTCTCAAAATTATGCCACCGTGGGGGAAGCACATTATATGGGTGCATCAGTCTGATCATGGATCATTCCTTCTTTTAGATAGGATCTCTCTGGCGAGGGAGTCACCGCTTCCCAATGTCATTATGGGGCATCCCGAACTTGTTCAGGGCATAGCTATAGTTGCATGGTTCCCCATAAGGGGTTAGGCCAAGGGGCCGGAAACGAGGAGGAACCAGAATGATGATTCCTGGGGCTGGACTCGAGATAAAATGTCTGGGCATTCCTACATATCCCATAAGGGTGGGAATCAAACCACACGTAGTTCTGGGAGAGATCTTAGTTTATAGTCTTAGAGCTCGGAGCATGGATAGTAGGAAAAGTGGGAGACACATGTTTGGGTAATTATAAAACTCGATGTGAATGGGAACTTGGGGCTCTGACCATAACATATTCCCTGGGAAGGTTCTAGGTCAAGGGACTAGAAAAGAGAGTTATGCGGGGCCCGAGGTAAGGTGCACAGATGTTCCTATGTACCCCATGAGGATGGGGATCAATCTGCGTGTAGTTCTGGAGGTGGCATGGTAAGGTACCAGTGCCAGGGATAAAAGGGGTGAGCGAATGTGGCCCTCACACCAAAATAAGCAGTATTTGATAAATCTTGTTTTTCCTTTAAGGTGAATGGTTTTTTTGTGAGGCGACAGGCCTAAGATAGCATGTCTTGGAATTTACACAAGAATCAAGCCGTATGCAGGAGTTGACAAATGGTATGGTGTTTGACTGATACCAAACATGGTGTCCTCTTGAGTGAGGAAATCACAATGTGGTTCCATTTCTCGTCGTGCGTCTTGGACGATAATGTCATAGTTTAGGGTCACGTGATAGGACTAGGGATTCATTTTAATGTCACATGGCACATACATAACACTATAGAGGTCAGAGGGTAAGGGGCAGGAAAAACTACCTCCCAATTGAGTTAGACAGAAAAAAGATATGTCTGGGTGATCCTACGCATCCCATGAAGATGGTAATCAATCTATACGTAGTTCTCACAAAGGGTTAATATAGAAAGATCTTAGTTTAAGGTCTTAGAACTCGGAACATGGAGAAGCATGAATATCCCAAGTAAAGTTGGACATTAACCCAATCCCTAAGCCTACTTGATTTGAACTCGGTATAGGAAACAAGGGCGGATAAAGTATTCACAATATGTGAAATACATGCAAAAGGGGGAACTGGTGAAGACCTGAATGATTGCCTTAATGTGGATTTTTCCCCCTAACGTGTGGAAGCGCACTGAGGAATAGTACCAAGAGTTTTGAAGTTCTACTTGGAAATGATGAGGTGGATAAGGATTTGAATCATTTAACCAACATTTTGGGATTAATGGGGTTGGAATGACGATGAAGGATGACCTTAGACCGTGTTTGAAACACAACATCCATATCTTGTTAGCATGAAATGGGGACAATCAAATGAGCATCGACCGCTGACCATGTTCGAAATACAGGATTTGTATCAATTTGTTGTCCGCAACCCTCGAGGACATTGACCGGTAATGGTAGGAGAGCAATTAGGCCTATCATCCATGCCACTTGGGGGTCCCTCAGGTGGGAAAGGTGATGAAATCCATAATTAAGTGGAACACGAAGCCTGAGAAATGGGTGAAAGCATGTCTGGGTAGAATCCGACAATACATGTATTAAACCAGAGTACCCTTAGGCACATTGGTGAATCGCCGAAGTTGGTCGATGAGGGAATCAAATTGAGAGTAACCGGTTTGGAGGGATGAGTATAGAATAAGGGGATAGAGAATTATCAGGAGGGAGAGGTACATGGTGTGGTTGTTACAAACTCAATGTGAATGAGGACATAATCCCCTACCACACCATATACTCCCCTCCCTGGGAAAGGGTAGGAACTTGGGCTGAGGCCCGAGAAGGCCATGGGGCCTGAGGTTGGGCCTCGGTCAGAAAGAACCGACCAGTTTGCAGTTTAAAGTCTTACAGTGAGGACGAAGGGAGGATAAGGTATCTCATCCAGGGATGTGTATGGCACGATGAGTAACCTGACGTGAATGAGGACATAACCCCATACCACACCGTACACTCTTAAATAGGAACTTAGGCCAGGGGCCCTAAAAGGCCAAGGGGCCTGAGGCTAAGATTTTGATGGGAAGGCCATACGCCCCTTGTATGGTTACCGCCTCATCATAGCTCCTAAGCCCACATGAGTAGTGCTCGGTGTAGGAAACAAGGAGCTGGTCTCATCTCTCCCCGTCACGTGGGGTCTAATAGTTGGCATTTCCCGATGGAAGTTCGTTTCTTGGAGATACAAAGGGGAAAAATTAATCACCACACCCAAGGTTTGGGACATCTTGGGGTGTTTCTAATGTCGCAGGATAGCTGTTGACCATGTTCGAAACACAACATCCCTATAGCGACCTGAAATAGGAACAACAAATGAGCATCGACCGCTGACCATATTCACAATGCGAGACTTGTATCAGCTTGTTGCTCAACATCCAGGGGTAATTGGCCTGAAGTGGTAAGAGATCCCTTAGTCCTAGCATCCATACCATTCGAGATCCCTTCTGGATGGGAAGGATTATGGATTCCCAATCAAAGGAGTGAGTGAAGCATAGCCGCACCCATCTATGAAGGAATCGAACATCTCCATGGAGTGGGACGTATGGCCGGATCAAGATGAGCCTGCCATGTATTGAGGCAAAAACCTATACCTCACCATGTGTCTTAACCCGAGGAGAATATCCTGACACTTGGGCTGGGCTAATAGACAAAATGTCATGGCGTTCCTACATATCCCATAAGGGTTGGAATCAAGCCATGCGTAGTTCTTGAAGGCCATGCAATTTAACGTCATGCGGTGAGGACGTTGGAGGATAGAATAATGGGAGTGGGAACATAGTGTGCCCATTATAATCCTGGTATGAGTGGGGCTAAGGAAGCCTACACCATGTCACACAAGGATCCTCTGAGAGAACTATACCCAGTGGGATAGTCAAAGAGAAGAGTTCGGGGCTGGGCTCAAGATGAGGCATTTGAGAATTCTTACGTATCCCATAAGGGTGGGAATCAAGCCATACATAATTCTAGGGGCGCAGTTTAATGTATTTTGGGATGATGCACAGTTTAAAGTCGTGTAGGACTGAACAATTTAAGGTCATGCCGGACCGGCGTGTAGTTTAGGGTCATGTGGGACCAGTAGTTTAGGGTCATGCCGGACTAGCTGTTTTGGGTCATGCCAGACTAGTAGTGGCTCAGGAAAAGTATTGATTGAGGAGCTTGGCATTGGTAGGAGGAGTTATATGCTCACCATCCATGGTCACCGAGGAGTTTGCTCTATTGGGGTAAACCCTAGGATGTATGTAAGGTCCTTCCCATTTGGGATTCAACTTGGGTGGTTTCCTACCAAGTATCATTGCCGCCCTGAGGTCCAATACCAATTTGGCTTGTAGGAAAGAGCAGAGGCGAACCTTCTTGTTGAAGGCTCTAGCTATCTTGTTCTGATGCCTTTCCAGATTGTGCAGGGTATGAATCCTATTATCATCAAGTGCTTCCAATTCATCCAGACGAATTTCATCTACTTTATTTGGCACCTGTTGGTCATAGACCACTGTGCGTAATAAAGGAATCTAGATCTCAATGGGCAGGGTGGCCTCATCTATATACACCAGGGAATATGGGGTCACCTGGGTGGAATTATGAGTCATCGTCCGATATGCCCAGAGGGTATTGGGGAGCTTTTCCGGCCAACTCTTCTTGTTCTGACCAACCATTATATGAAAAATGTTAGAGATGGTTTTGTTGAATGCCTCATTCTACCCATTTTCCTACGCGTGATAGTGGGAGTTATGGTTCGAATAGATGTTGTACTTGGCATACAATTTCATCAGCTCGGCTGCCCAGAAGTTGGTGCCATTATCGGTGAGGACGGCGTAAGGGACCCCAAACCGGTAAATGATATTGGATCTCACAAAGTCAACGATGGAATGGGACTTTACCTCCTTGAGTGGAACTGCCTCTGCCTACTTAGAAAAGAAATACGTGGAAGTTAGGATGAACCTACACTGGCGAGATACCACCGGTGGATATGGTCCCATGTCATCGAGTCCCCACACCGCAAATAGCCAAGAGTACTTGGTGTAGGGGAGAGGATATGGAGGCCGATGCATGTAGTTACATAGATTTAGAACTCTTGACATATCTTGGTGAACTCGATGAAATCATGGATCATGGAGGTCCAGAATTACCCTAGTCTCCGAATCTGATGGGATAGCTTTGGCCTAGTCTGGTGAGCCCCATAGGACCGGCGTGAACCTCGTCCATGACCTGAGAAATATCGACTCCATGGATGTAACAGAGGAGAATACCATCGAACCCACAATTGTATAGGATCTGCTGAAGACTGGGACCACTCTTGAGGGTAAACTACATCACACGATGTCGAATTCGCTCGTGCTCGGCCCGATCATCCAGGAGGTAACCATTTTGAAGATACTCGAAAAAGGGGGATCTCTAGTCAAGGGTCACTTCAACCAATGCATCTAAGGAACCTATGGGTCCTGATGTGGAGGCTTAAGTGGTAAGATGGATTACCCGCAGGCCATCGTCATCATCTACGGTGACGAGAACAATGATCCTCTGATGTGCCACGTGTATAATCAGATCATCCTGCTTGGGTTCTGTAAGTGATGCAGCCAGGCCGGACGGGGAATCAGCTCGACTGTTTTGAGATTGAGGGACATGAGTAACTTTTGGCCGAGATGGAAATTGGGCCATTAGCTGGAGGGTGTGCTCCAACAAATGTATGAGCTCTAGATTTCTGACAACATAGTTACCATTGACTTGCTTGATGACTAGTTCAGAATCCCATTTCACATGTTGATGGGGTACATCGATCTCAAGAGACAGATCGAGACCAGTGATAAGAGCCTGATACTCTGCCTCGTTGTTGGTACAGCCTTCTGACAACAGAAATTAATATGGTAGAATGGCTTGCACCGAGGTAATAAAGACAATACCCAGGCCCACTCTGTTGAGTCTGGGATCACCGAGCCTCCTGCCGGTGGGGCTCCGGGAGGCACCATCAAAGTTCATCTTCCAACATGGGATGAAATGATCTACCAAGAGGATTGCCTCATCAGGAAAATCTACGTCTAGGGACTGGTCCGCAGGGGTTGGATGGGAAGCTAGAAAATTTTCCAATGCTTGTCCCTTGATAGCTTTGTGAGGCATGAACCTGATGTCAAACTGCTGGAGGATTACCGCCCATCGTGCTAGATGGCCGGTTAACATGGGGTGGTTTAGGGTGTACTTCAGTGGGTCTTCCCGAGACACCAGATTTACATCATGGTTCTACAGGTAATGTCGCAACTTCTGCAGAGCAAACACGAGTGCACGAAAACTTCCTTCGATGAGGGAGTATCTGGTATCCGCATTTAGGATCATACGAATGAGATAGTAGAGGTTGTTTTGTGTCCCCTCATTGTTCTTCTGGGAAAGAAGGGAACTGAGAGATCATTCCAGTGCAGTCACGTACAAGATTAGTAGTTTTCTGAAGATGGGTGGCATCAGGACTGGAGGCTGGAGAAGATAATGTTTGATTTCATCAAACACGGTCTGACACTCTTCATCCCACTCGTAGATGGAGCCTTTCTTCATGAGTCGATAAAATGGATTACACTTGCCGAACTGATTTGTAATGAATCGGAATATATAGGATAAGTGGCCTTAAAAAACTCGAAGCTCCCGAATATTGCTCGGGGGAGACATCTGGCTGATGGCCTTGATCTTCTCTAGGTTTATCTCAATGCCTCGGTACCTAACAACAAAGCCAATAAACTTCCCAGAGGTGACCCCAAAGGCACATTTCAATGGGTTCATCTTCAGGTGGTGAGAATGGAGGAAGCCAAACACTTTCTCAAGGTCCTTGAGATGGTCTTGGCACTGGCGAGATTTGACCACCAGATCGTTCACATAAAATTCCACCAGTGTCCCCAGGATTGGATTGAATATGCGGTGCATTGCACACTGATAGGTGGCACCTACATTCTTCAGGACGAAGGGAATAACCTAGTAATAGAAGGTACCTTGGGGCACCCTAAAAGCGGTGGGATCTTCATCCTTAGGGGCCATCCGTATCTGATTATATATAGAGTAACCATCCATGAAAGAAAGGGCTTAGAACCCAGTCATAGCATCGATAAACAACTCTATCACTGGAAGGGGAAAATCATCCTTCGGACAGTGACGGTTGACATCCCGAGAGTCGATGCAGACCATGATCTGTCCATTCTTCTTCCTGACTGGCACAATGTTGGCTAGCAACTTAGGGTACTAGACCTCCTTGACTATGTTGTCTCTGATGATCTTGTCAACTTCGGGCTCGACCGTGGAACTGTGAGAAGGGTGCATATTTTTGGGAGGCTGCTTGAACCCGCGATGATTTGTAGGGAGACCAAGGAAGTGGACGACTACCTGAGGATCTAGTCCTGACATCTCTTCATAACTCTGGGTGAATACATCACGATGATGCTTCAGGAAATCTATGTATCACTACTTCTCCTCGAGGGACATAGTGGCACTGATCAATGTGGGTCTCAGATATGCCTCGCTACCAAGGTTCACCTATACCAGTTCATCGACCGTGGTGGGGACGCCTTCTTCAAAATTGGGGGAGCATCTTCCAGATCTTCTTCTATGCTTGTGGAGGAGGAATCACCAGTAGGAGAAGCTTCCTCTGGGTCGACCGATCCTGATGGGGGGCTAGTACCAGCCTAGACAGCAGTGGACAACATATCGGGAGACTCACATGCTGCTAAGACCATAACAATGAAGCTAGTCAATCCGACTCCATATAGTCATCGACCCAAGGGGCCACACTTGATGATATCAAAGCAATCGTGCTGCGTCGGCCTGAGCCAGTTGATTCCAGCTTGGCGGAATAAGTAATTATGACGTACTATTTTTTCCATGGGGTGGACGTCCCAATACCTTATGGGAGTATGAGGCTCCAGGATCAGTGAGGCCAAATTTGTGTAGGAGTATGAAGTGATCTTTCTCCATTGCTTGGACTTGGGCATGATGTCCCCCTTGTTTTGGAGACAAAAAAACACTGCCCCATATCGGGGGTTGTGGTCTATAACCGATGGATTGGGAAGACGTAGGCGTCTTCTAGGCCTACCTAGGGGTCGGTCTCAGAGGCGACATGCTCGACTTCACTTGATTGAATATGTTTATCCTTTCTCTTGTAATAATCAGCATACAGGTTTCGGGATTCACAAGAGGCGAAAGGATATGCATCTCCTTGGAGCACACCTACTCGACCATTGATGGAGTACTTGAGGTGCTGGTGATATGATGAGGGGACTTCCGCATGCATGTGGAGCCATGGACATCCCATCAATGCGTTGTACGTGGTGTCCTGGGAGACAACCATAAACTCGGTGCTGACAACCAGGAAAATGAATTGGGTCTTCAAACGGATCTTGCCGACTGGGGTCTACTCTGTCCTGTCGTATCCCTAGATTCTTAAGTTGGATGGAGTCAGGTTATCTTCGGATAACCCCAGCTTCTGTAGTGTCCAAATCGGGATAAGGTTAATCCTAGAATCAGTGTCAACAAGATAGCAACAAACCTCCATGCCATTAAATTGGCCGGTGATGTATAGTGGGCGGATGTGACCTTGTATGGGAGAGCCTTCATCGTATTCAGAGAATGAAAATAATGGCCTGACATTCGGCATTCTCAACTACTTTAGCATGAAAGGCTTCTGCAGCTGCTACCTCCGTCTCAAACTGGAGGGGGATTTTTAAATCCATGGAAAGGGCATCACGCATATCTGGCGACAGGTGGAGAGCCTTGAGAATAGAGATTCTTTCTAGGATGATGGACAAATGTTTTATAAGATCGTACTTATGTTCCAAGCGCGAACTTCTGCTTGCAGGAAGTCATTCTGTGATAGGAGGTATGGCGGGCCCTACCGGCTGGACCGGCGGCCGACTGGTGCTGGGTATATCCCACTGCTCACTAGTCGAAGTCCAGAGAGTAGCTGCTGGATGAGGACCAGATGACTGATATCGGCCAGTAGAAGGGCGAGAAGGGTCATGACATGGTCGAGGTAGCTCTGCCTGATCTAGTAGCACAAAATGTGGTGGAGGCAGGCCCAACGACATCGGATGAAGAGGCTGCGCATGCTGAGCTCTGCACTGGGCCTACTGTCTGGTCTTAGTGGCATGCAATACTTAGATGTAGGTTCTAGCTAACATGCCTCGATGACCCATATGCCTGCAGCTTTGCTGACATTGGCGTCAGCTGGGGACATTGGGGACGTTCACCTGGCGCTCCTCCCCACCGGGAGTCATATAGGGGTTCACCAACTCCCCGATATTAACCGAAGCATACCCTTGACTATCACTTGAAGAGTCATCCATCACTAGGCAGATTCTGGGAGGGATCCCAATCTTTGGGGGCATAAAGTTGTCGAGATTGCGGGACGATGACGGCATTGGCGGGGCGCGTTGTTTTTTCTTGTGTCACCGATGCTTGGTCTTCGGGGAAGATGCCGGTCAAGATGATGCCACAGAAGTGGTGGTCACAGCTTCTGAAGGCTTTGACTAATTCAGGCATTCCTGGATTATTCCATGGGAATGGAAAACCGTTTTTCAATCCATAAAAGCATCATACGCATGGGACCCGCGGTTGGAAACCTGCTTCCACTCACCTTCGCTGTCGCTACTACTGTCTGGTCTTACAAAGACAGCTGCCACTTGTGCCGGGTCCGGGCCCAGCCTGACTATATTGTTATTGACCTGGTCTTGGAGCTATTATTTGAACACATAACACTGCTTGAGGGTGTGCCCCAGGATCCAGTGGTAGGGGCAGTAATTGGGGCGATCAGTGAGATTCGCCTCTTCCGGTCTCCTGTACTCAGGAAAATGCCCAATCCCTTGTTCTAAGGCACTTCTAAAATAGCCAAAGACCTGGTTCTTGTTGAACGAGTAGGTCTGGTTTCTTCTATCTAGAAAGGGGGGTCTTGGAGCCTGGACCTTGTGAGGGGCTGGAGGGGCCGGTCGAGGAGTCGGACCCTGATTGTCCCACCTCGGCGGTGGCAGCGCATTACGTGGAAGCGCTTGCCGATTTTCAGGCGGCCACTTCTGGGATGGAGGCTGTGCCTGTAGTGGAGGGCCTCTACGACGTTGCGTAGGTGGCTCCATTGGTAGTAATTCTAGTTGTCTAGGGGCCTCTATTTGGGCCACTGTAGTGGGCTTGGCTCTGGCATCCCTCCTCGCTGAGATTACAGGGGGTAACGGACGTGCCTGGATAGCCTGTTGCAGGGCTTCCTCCAGGCGCTGGGCCTTGTTGGAGAAGTCCTGGAATCCTCCAGGGTAGTTCTAGATGATCAGGGAGGGAACCAGTTCCGTCTTGACATTCCCTACGCTCATCATTAGTAGTTTCTCCTGAGTCAGTGGCATGTCAAGGGAGTATGTGAGCCCCTTCCACCAAGCGATAAAGTCCACGACTCATTCACCAGGCCTTTGTTTGCACTTAAAGAGGTCTGCGATGCTCGTTTTACAGGTGGTGGAACTGAACTGGTAAAGGAATTTCATGCGAAGTTCCTCCCAGCTGGTTATGGATCTGACGGGAAGTTGGCTGTACCAGACGAATGTCGACCCCTCCAATGTCTGAACAAAGAAGCGGAGTTTGGCAGCCTCCTACTACACTGGAGTCCCTAACATGGTCCCCCACCATTAATTGAAGTGGTCCATATGCTGTGGCGGGACTTCATTCCCATTAAAGGGAGAGAAGGTGGGATTCCCGAAACTCGGAGGTGCCGACATATCATCCACCCACGCTGGGTATGGCTTTCCATCTGATGGGATTTCCACTTGTCGTGTCTCCAAATCCTCTAGGCGGGAAATGAGTGCCGCCATCGGATCATCTGGATGAGGTTCCCTATCTTGACAGGGATCCCTAACCATTAGTATATTCTCAGACTCTTCAACATGGTAAACAAGGTCAGCAGCTCGTGGAGAAGCTGGTGGAGTGACCCTTGGGGTGGCCGGGGGAGCCGGAGCGTGATTCCTTGGATTGTCACGCCATTCGGGAGGGTTTGGAGAAACATACTACTCCCTCTTTCTGTGAGCTACAGCTTCAGCCCTCTCCACAGGAATGGCATGATCAGGGTTGCCTGGGGGCAGCTCCCTAAGGGGAAGCTTTTCCTGCCCCTGCTGCCTCGGCCTAGGATCACCGTAGTAGGGTCGTCGCTTTGTAGTGCATTCAGCCAGGAGTTCATCGACCAAATTCTTCTGATTAGAGAGTTTCAGGCATAATGTGGCCTTCTCGGGGTCCTCATCTATCTTCTTCACTAAAGTGGATGATTCAGAGTGCTTGACAGCTCCTACATGCTCTTTACCCTTTCCAGAATTCCGGCTTAGAACTAGTGCCTCAGTGGGAACAAGGAGACCCAGTAGGTTCCTCTGCTGGTGAGTAACTCTCCCCAATGGATCAAATGGTGGTGGAAAGCCCTCAGGGGGTAAGTCCCCATCAATAAGCTCTAGGTCATCCTCTCTATCCACCAGGTCGGTCATGTTGACCGTGACTCTTCCCGGGGGTATGTCCTCAATGTCACACAGAGAGTCGGGCTGACATCAGATAGGACTGAAGAAGAGGGCGGCAATTCCCCCATCCACAGATTTTCACGTGGGGGGGTAGCCTCTCTGATGATCTTGTGGAGTTTCATGAAACTCTGAACGTATTTATCTTGGAGTGCTTCACGGCGACCTGGTGACTTGGGGAACTGGGCCACGGGGAGTGCGGCCAAATCAACCAAACGACATTGCTCGCCGATGTCTTCGAAATACACTTAGATCCTGGGGTAAACCACTCACCGATGATGAAGGATAAAATGCTTCTCCCAGAGGGTGTGACAAAAACACTCAATTTCCTCCGAGGTGAGGGTTCCCAGTATGCAGAAATTCTGTGCTGCCGTGGGCTAGAACTTCTCGGGGAAGTGGTCCACTGTGAGGATGTTCCAAAAGCTTCTCATCTTAGATTTAGGGTATGGCTCTTTATTTCCCCACTCATCAACTGGTGGTGGATGAGGAACTGGAAGTGGTACTGAGGCAGACCACTGGGATGGCAGGCTGGCCGGTGGAGAGTACGGCGAGCGGGCTGACGGACCGCTGATTCTCGGGCTGTCCTCCGAAGAGTGTGGTGACCTGGCCGCTACATCGTAATAAGATAGCCTGATGAATGCCATTCCCGGTTTAGTGTCTAGGGCTACTGGTGATAGTCCGCGATGATGCTCGCCTTCCATTGGTCCCCAGAATAGCTCTCCGTGATATCTTGTTGAGGTAGAGAGCGCTTCTGGTGATGATGGTGGTAATTGCACGACTGTGACCTGTGGGTTTTCCAGATTCTCATCCTCTTGGATATAACTACGAAGGAAGGTGGTAATCCGATGGAAATCACATTCCAGGATCACCAGGTTGATGTGCCTTGTCCCTACACCGGCCCCTGACTCTGATGAGCGAGGGGAAGGTTCCCTTACTAATTCGTACTCCACCTCAGAGTCTGAAAAGGATACTGGTATGATCTTCATCCAGACCTTTCCAGAGTTCTTCTTATGGCGGTGAAGAACTACCTTCCTTCCCCTAGGTGGTTCTTCAGGATAGGGCATATTTCTGACACGGGGTCCTTCGACCGCACTGGTGCTGGGGCGGAGAGGGTTTCTGCTAGAGAAAGCTGGGGTGTGAGTATCACCAGGACAAATGTCTAAGAGGACACGAGGAGGACCTCCATGGGTAGCACTGGAGTGGACGAGACCTCTTCTGAAACCAGTAAAAGCATGGGGAGGGAATCCACACTTGTTTTCCCTAGTGTCCTCAGTACAAGGAAGGTCCCTGTACTGGTCTATCTGAACACGAGTAGGACCTCCATGCTGGGTGCGGGCGAAGCGAGGCTGGCCTTCACCCCTTTCGTTTCTATGGCGAGGATTACCTTCACCGCCTATTGAGAGGATGTAGGGAGGATCCCCACATTGAAGAGGGGCCAGATGGTCAATGTCCTTACACTGGCGGTTGGGGGCAGGAGAAATGACCCCATACACAGTGTAATGGGCATGGGAGAGGCTCCCGTGCCGAGTATTGCCGTCGTAGGGAAAACCTTCATTCGGATTGGGGGTGGCACAAGGTAGACCTCCATGATGGTCCTCGAAGTAGGGAAGGCCCACACTCTTTATGGTAGTGGTATGAGGAGGACCTCCGTACGGGGTGACATCACAGTGGGTTAGTTTGCAGCGACCTCTATTGGTGCCTGCGACCAGGAGAGTCGACCCAGCCTGCTCATGGGGCAGTTGGGGCCTCAATCCTGGTTGGGAATATAAGTTCCCCTGCTCAGTATATGCAGTGACATGATGAGATGAATCATGGTAGTTCAGGCAATAGTAGCCATTGACTTTGACGCCCCTTGGTGGGTGTCCTCCTCAGCTCGCACCCGACGCTGGCGTCGGGTCAGACGAACCGGGGCTGGTGGTGCAGGTGCATAGTTTACTTTCTCCCCATCCAACAAGACCAGGTGGTGGTGCTGACGCCGAAGGGTAGGAGCCCTCGCTGGGAAACCCTGGATTGGGACTCTGACCAGGCTGGACCAAACGTCACCTACCTCATCAGCGTAAGGTAGGGAGTCGTCAAAGCGCTATGGGGACAGGCTCCCGAAGCGGTTGTATGATGGGGTGGGGAGCAATGGCTCCCTGCACGGCCCTCAGGGGTGGCGCTGGCGACAAGTCGCAGATGCCTCTAGATCCAGGCGGGGCATATATCGGGTTGGGATTATGCCCTCCTCCTCGTAATAGTGGACGAGGTTATTGATGACCCTCTGTTGAATGACCTCGGATGGGGAGAGGGGGAATGGGTGCCCCATGTTTGCAGATGTAGGGACCGTCGTAGAAGAGGTAGAACCGCGTGGGATGACCATGTTGGCACTGCCCCTGCCCCTGCATAGACGGGCGTGTGGTGATCGCGTTCCAGGAGCAGTAACTTGATTCCTGAGAAGTATGGTGATTAACCCATCATTGCTGAAAGAAAAAGGAATCGAAGACCAATGCCCCAGCACGATCCCATCTTCCGTGGCCTTTAAGAGGGGTCCACGCTGACAACGTCGTAGGATGGGATGCCCAATGTTCTACTATCCCAAATTATAGTGATTTTTATGCCAGGAACGCTATTTTCTTGGTGGGACCCAGTGCCGGATAACTGTATCCGGTGACACGTCAATCCAGGGATGCCTCGAGCGCTACTAATCTCCATTTTGAGGAGAATAACTTCACATCGAGTTCAACATTTCCGTTTCCGACGTTTTCTCTAGGGCGCACGCGTCCGTCTTGCTGGAAGACGAAAGGCATGGTTTTGTTTCCCCGCATTCCCGATTTCCAAAGTCGGGTGGCATCCGTCGCTTGTTCAGGGACGTCTGCTCCTTGATCAAAATGGTATGACGATATTTCCGTTCTTCCTTCCGTGTATTCCACCTCGAAACTCGTCACCTAGTCCGAGTCTCCCTCATAGACTTAAGACGTTGTTCATGAAAATCTTCCTAGTGCCCTATCTTCATGGACACCGGTTAATTACACTGCTTCTGTCAGGACATTCCAAGGGGTCTGGTTAGGGCAGCAACCTTCAGTTAGGAGAGTAGTCACGTTGGGCATCACTGTCATGTCTGGACATTGGGGACTTGGCGTGTATGTCTTCTATCCCTTATTATATGGATTCTCGAGGGCATGGAAGCTTGAGGCATCCCACATCAAATGCTGGGAATAATAGGCCATGGGCATGTATCTGAGGTTTTCCTCAACTTTCTATGTTTATCATAGGGTATGCCGCAAGTTTAACGTTCAGCGGAGACAGATCAGGCTGAGCAGAACACTAATTGTAGTGGATCAGATGGGTGCAACCCCCTGGAGGGAACACTGATATTGGGGCCAACATATGGGTGGATTCCCAAGTGCTGTTAAATGGAACAGGGAATGGGGCAGCATGATCCCATCGGGATGTGGTGGCCCGGGTAAGGATCAGCATGAATGATGGGAACTGACGTAAAGGGGGTTGGAACCAGTGGTTATTGGGCATGAACCTCGGGGAGGCTTCCTACATACCATACCTTGGCATGGATCAAATTCCTCGTAGTTCAGGTAGTGGTTTCAGTGAACCAATGTGAATATGGACCAGGGGTCCAAATAGATGGTGGGATTGAACCTCGGGGAGGCTTCCTACGTACCTTGCCTTAACAAGGATCAAAGACCGCATAGTTCGGGATGGGGAAGTTGGAAAACCAATGTGAATGAGGACCAGAGGTCCAAATAGATGGTGGGCTTGAACCTCGAGGAGGATTCTTATGTACCATGCCTTAACAAGGATCAAAGTCCTCATAGTTCAGGTGGGGCATTTGGGTCTTACACTCTAAGGCATCCCAATGTTTTGGTGAACCAACATGAAGATGGTCGGAACGACCGGGTGTTGGGCTTGAAGCTCAGAGATGCTTCCTACGTACCTTGCCTTGACAAGGACCAACGACCTCATTGTTCAGGTGTTGTTGGGGCTTACACTATAGGCTGACCGGGTGTTGGTGAACCGATATGAAGATGGTCAGAACGACTGGGTGGTGGGCTTGAACCTAAGGGAGGATTCCTATGTACCTTTTCTTAACAAGGATCAAAGACCTCGTAGTTCAGGTATGATGTGGGGCTTACACTCTAGGATGCCCAGAAAGGATGTCGTGGTCAGTGCTTACTCTAATCCCATTTGATTCATGATCGGTGTGAGAAACAAGAGGCAACAAAGACCTGATGATCAAATCGTGAAAGGTGCGTATGTGGGAGTTGGAATGGGGATTACATGTGGTTAGTGGCCCAAATAGGAAACATGGGCTTATGCATGGTTAGCCACCCAGGGAGAGAAAGATTGAGACTTAATCCAAGATGGAGGCTCGATAGTGACAAAGCCCAGCGGGAGAGGGATAGGATAACGAGATCCATTTCCCCATCTCCGCTCTTAGTCTTTTGGATAGAAGAAGAATGGAGGAGTAGGGACACTACCTCTTGCAAGGAAGGATAGGGTCTTACACCAAGGTGGTTTGACTTTCCCCACAGACAAACTTCGATCCGATTAGGATGATGTCATTCATTGTAAGGAATGGTCACACTCCCGTGGAGACGAGAGGATGTGGAGAATGTCCGAGGTGGGGAACCCCATGTAGGATTCACAGGGGGAGGTCACAGTTTAACATCATGTGTTGAGGACGAGGGTTCTTGGTAGTTTAACGTCCTGCAGCTCAGATGAGGTGGGTTTTATCCGCACACCAAAGACTTACATAACTGGTACCCTCTGCTCCTTGGTGCAGAGAGGGGATAGGAAAAACCGTTGGGATGGGGGTGTCATGGAGCGAACTATCAAGGGGCCCGTGTTAGCATGGCTATGCGAAGAAGCAATATCCTTTAGCGTGCCTATGTGAAGAAGCATGAGGCAAATAAACACAACAGGCGGTATTGCCCCGGGGACTTTGAAGTTGTTTTGTGTGTACCTAGGAGGTTACACGAGAAATGAGTATATGGAGCATGTTCTTTGGGTGCGGGAGGTGCCCTAAAGTGATGTCTGGAAGAGGGACATCATGGGGGCACAAGGCGGGAGGTTTATGAACAAAAGGGATTGTGGTACGAAAAAAGGGCTGGCCGACACGTAATTGATGGTTGGGAACGAAAAAGAGAGGGCAGTCGTGAAAAAGGTATTGTGTGCCTTTAACTGGCCGGGCCAGCGCACAAAAGGATTTGCGCACCAAAGGACAGATTGTGCGCAATTGTAAGGAATTGCGCACGGGGAGAGGGGATTGAGGGGATTCATAAAAGGATCGATCCTGAGTGATCACGCGGAAAGGCGAAACCCTAGATGACCTTGCGCGAAAAAATTAGTACATGAGAGCCATCTCTTTTACACGCACGAGAGAGGAATTGCACGCAGGAGAGGCGGTTTAAATTCTTTGGGCTGAAGTTGAAGGGTGTGGACTTCTATTTATAGGTTCTCGGGATCACGGGTTCGCACGAAAAACACTCCGGTACGAAATATTGTGTTCCCCGATGTCGGCATCGTGGAGATGAACCGCGTGGAGCGGTGATGTGAAACAGTTCCGCACCCGCGCCGAAAACTCTCGGGAATCCCAGAGTTTTTCGTGCGGGGTAAGTTTTTTTCATGAAACTCAAGGTTTTTTTACACCGATCCACCGAGACCCCCAGAATGGACCGCCAGTTCCAAATATGGATTCGCTTTGTCCCAATCCAACCTTCTTTAGCCCTTGATCATTTTTTGGAATCAACAATAGATTATATTTGACAGTTTCTTTCAGAAATCCTATATCTATCCATTAGACATTGTGTGATAGCATGACGAGTGGTTGTATTTGATAGTATACTCATTATAAAACTTATCAAACTCAGAATAATATTAATTGGAATTGTTTTCCATCAATATTGTATGAGGGACACCAAATATGGTAATAATGCTGGATTTCACGAAGCGGATGATGCTTTTGGACCTGAATTCTTTGAGGGGTATTGACTCTTTAGATTTGTAGAAGAAGTTGGTAATATTTAAGATGAATTTAAATTTCTTGGACATAGCTGAAGGATACAACCCTACAACATCCATTGCCCATAAAGAAAATGGCTATGAGTATTTGGCTATATATAGTAACTCAGAGGGATGATGGATGAAGTTTTCATGCACTTGGAAGGAATGAAATTATTGGTGAATTCTGTGAAATCCGATGTCATTGAAGGCTAAAAATATCAAATACTTTAGATTTTATTAGGTAGATAGAACCCTTACTAGTGGGAAACATAAGATCCCATATATACTTCTTTCATGATAGTGGTAGAATCTTCTTATTCAATGAATCTGAAAAGGACTTCATCAAAGCCTTATTTATAGAGGATATTTTGGTGATTCAGTCCATAATAAAGAGTAATGTTGGTTGTGCATCATCAAAATTTCTTTTTTCTAGTTATATCCGATGAGAGTGTTTTATTTTGAGGTTATCACAAAATGTGAATCATCCAACCATTTGTAGGAAATTATGGTTTTAGAATAGGATTGAACTCATAAACTATTCTATGCTGACACAATAAAAAGGAAATACCATTAAGTGATGCATAATGATGATGAATGTTTAATCCTAATCATGACCTGCTAGGGGCGTGGTTGAATTCAAAAATTCATTGTCTAGGGAAACCTATGATCATAGGATGTTAGTCATTGTTGTATTTGAGGGGAAATTTATCATTATTCCTAAAAAACTATCAATCAAGGGGATTATTTATTCTCTTATGATAGAATAATACTCATTTATTTATTTGATTACTAACTATGAAACTCATTTAACCTCTTAGTGACTCACTTGTATCTTAAGTTCAAAATATAGGAATATAATGAAGGATTAATAATCAGCCTCATTGTTTATACTATCTTCTGACAATAGGAAGGAGTAAGGAAATACTGCCTTTGTTGGAGAAAAGAGAATGACTCCCAACATGACTTTATTGAGCTTAGGCCATTCCATTCTTTCCCCTGTTGGGATGCTGGATGCACTTTCAAAATAAATTTCCCATGTATAAGGACCATGTTGAATAGAAAAGAAATGTTCATTCGTAAATCCATCTACATGAGACTGAAGGGACCTTGTAGTGCTATAGGTAGTGCCTCAATTAATGAACTGCAATGATTAATGTCAATAATCTCTTCTCAATATCTGGATAATGATTTTCAATTTTGATCATGGTTCAACTGATATAATAAAGTCTATTTTCATTCCCAACATCACTCTTTTATGGAAGGAAATCACCCAGTGATATATCTAGGGATGTTACATACAAAATAAGAGGCTTCCCCTCAACAGTTATCATTAGCACAGGTGGGATCAATATATATTTCTCGAGGCTGTGAAATTTCCCTGAAACTCATTGGACCACTGATATGTGCCCCCTTTATTCATGGAAAACAAATTTCTATGACGTTGGATATAAAACACTGAATGTAGGAATGTAATCCTTGTAAATCTCTCAACCCTATGAGGTTATGATGTGGTGACATACTGAGGATATACTTTCTCTTATTAGGGTTGAATTTTATTCCAAGATGGAATACAAAGAAGTTATGAAATTTCCATGAGGTGATACCAAAATCACATTTCATGGGGTTTATATTTAGCTTATGCTAGCTCAATTTATCAAAGATGGTCCAAAGATCATCCAAGTAGTCAGAAAAATGTTGAGACTTAACCACATGGTCTTTGATGTATAATTCAACAAAATTCCCTAAGAATGGTTTAAAAATGTGATGAATGAGATGTTGGTATATAACGCCAATATTATTTAAGCTAAATGGAATTACTTGATAACAGAATACTCTCTAGAGGGCCCTAAAGTTGGTAAATTATTCATCTTATAGGACCATTAAAATTTGGTTGTACCTTGAAGAGTATCCATGATATATAGGACTTGATAGATGTCCATTTAACCATTCAATAGCTCTATGATTGGAACCTCATAATCAAATTTGAGACAATGTCGTTTGAGATCTCTGAAGTTGATGCAAAAACTGATTTTCTCATTCTTCTTCTTTAAGTGAACTATATTGGATATCTATATTGGATAATGTACTTCATAAATGAAAGTGTACTTGATAATCTTACCAACCTATGCCTCAATTTCAACAATGTGAGTTTGGTGTGTCATTATGGATGCCTATTTATATCCTTGATGATTTTATGGAAAGCCGTGTCGGTGAGTGTCCACCTCAAGATTGAGACCTAGTATTTTTGTGTATTTTAGGTGAAAATATCCCGATGTTTCTTCCTAAATAATATGTATATATATTTATATATGGAAGACAGGGCCAAACTAATTAGGGTTGGTTGTGTATCTTCTTCACTACCCAATTAAAATTTTAGAGTTCATCAATGGTGGTATAAACTCCTTCCTAAAATTTTGGAGGGGAATCTCTAAGACCTTCCTCTTATTCCTATTCCTCTTTATCATTCTCTTCTACCACCCTGAGGGGAAGTAGGAAATTGAGGAAGATTTCCAGAGTTAGGATAGAGTCAATATTTTGATATTTAAAAGATGAAACAACTCCCTATGACCTTGTTGACAATGTGGGGATTTTTTGATGCTCTGGAAGGGATAGATTGAGGGATAGAGAAGGAAAATCATTCTCTTCTTTTGGATTGGATGATGAGGTAGGGATATATTGGGTATCCATGGGTGGATCAAAGGGATTTTCATCCATGTTTCGAGCACTTTTTTGAGATTCGATGTCATTTTCAACACTACCACACTCAATTTTCATGACTGATATCATGAATTTTGTTGAATATGAACCTAAATTTTGGCCCATTCCTTCAATTTGATGGATATGCAACACATATTATTCAATGAGATATTTTAATGGATTTTTCCAGGTAACTTCTAGACCATTTAGTTCCATGAAATAAAAAAAACTGTGGGACATTGGCTATTTTCCTTCCATTTGGTAGAATCCAGCATCAATGCACTAAGTTTCATATGATTAAAATGGGGATTTATCACCATAAAACATACCAATTTATCCATTAATGAAATATTTAAGGCATTAGTGGTGTGATGAGGGGATTTCCATGCCTTGATGCAACCACAATATTCCTAACAGAACATGGAAATCTATGTATTACCGAACAACTAGATATTATAGGTTGAATAGAGGGTCCCCAAAACGGGACTTGATCTTGATTCTTCCAAGAGTAATTTTCTCTATCTTTTCATAACCCTGTAATGTCATAGTGGAAGGGAACAAGTGGGCCTCACAGTAACCCAATTGATGAAGTGTTCATATCAAAATGAGGTTGACTTGTAATATGTTGTTGATTAAATCTCATCTAATATCAATGTCATTTATCCTACTATATATATAAAAAGTTATAATATATCCTTGTATAACAACATATTTTTCCTACTCCAAGAAATAGATGATCGTGTGGAATTATACAAGATCTATCTTTACATGATATATTTCAGCAGAAACAACTTCCACTTCAAATTCTTGAGGGCTTAGTAAATCCCCTATGAGTAATTCCTAGAGGTCTTTTGATAGAATTAGAGAATCCAAGAATGATAATATGGCTGGAACTAGGGAAAATTTCATTAAAATTTCATACTTATAGGCTAATTATCTACACTTACTTACATGTATATTCTCTTTTTAGGAACTTTTCAAACCTAAGTACTTGATATAGGAAGATCAACCCCTAGAATAGGATTTTGAGGTGCTTCTATCCTTTGTGGGTTTGGTCAAATAGGTCCTCCTGTGTGTCAAGGATGGTTTGGTGATGAAATTCCCCCTAGATGATATTATAGGATTAATAGTTCCGGGTGATCCCTAGAACATGTGGGGGATATTTCTTTATCTTGTTGATCTTGCTGGAGGGCTCTTCCATGAGTTTCAACTACATAGATTCTATGAGTAGGGATATGGATGGAGTATTGATTTCTATTGTGACAGTGTCTTCCCATGTATCATTGATCACTGTTGCATATTCCCCTAATTTCCCAATCAGATGTAGAGAATTGGGGCTCATAGTCACACTCACTATCCAATAAGGGATCCATTAAGTGAATAACATTAATGGAACTAAAGATCAACTCCTCCTCTAATAAAGACCCAGTTTTGCGGTCAAATTTTGTTATACCATTTCTTGGGGTGGTTCCCATGCTTTTGGGACAGAAGTAATGATATCTAATATAGTCAAATCCAACATCATCCTTGGTATAGGTTCATCTTACTATGTTTTCTTCTTGTTTTTCTATCCATGTATTTTCTTTGAAGACTAGATTTTGGTAGTGTTGATGGAGTCAGCTGTGTCATAGAGAAATCACCCAATGACATAGCTGGTTATTTCAATTATGATAAGAGGATCACATGAGTCTAGTTGATCAACTTTATGATCATCCAATCCCTGAACTTCTACATACCTTTGTTAGTAACTTCCTAGTATTCATCATCTCCCTCTTGATTGGTAGTAGAAGCACATGATTCCTATAATGGTTGATTTCTCAGTTTTACTTGACTAGAGTCCACCAATTTTTGAAGGATATATTAAAAAAAGGAATTCCTAAATACTTTTTACCAATGTTATATGGAAGGGGGAATATTTTTGGAGATCTTTGAGACTAGAATGATCATGCCTCTCGGTCTTTGGAAAATTGAGAATGTTATTTTCCAAATACAAGATGAAGTATCTTGGGATTTGGTTGTCTAGGAATGAATAAAACATGTTCCTTAGTTCCTAAAAATAGTTTTTTCTTTGATCCATTTTCTAATCTAGATTATATAGAAATTCTTTCTGATTATCCGGATGAGTTATTGTGTGATATATTGTGGGTTTCTGAGTTGGAGTTGGAACAAGGAAAATATTATGTGTAATAGAGACAACCTATGTTTTCCACTTTCTCTTCCCTTGATCTCCTAGAATTACATAGGACTTGGGCTTAGTGAACAAGATGGAATATTCCATTTTAAGATAATGAGGAGAGACCCCTAAACCCTCTTGTGTATTTCACAGGGTTGAGTGGTGTATGCAACTCATCGTAGAGGTTTTTTATTCAGATAGACAAAAAATGTTCTTGGGGGAAGCTATATGTTCAGGGAATAGTTCAACCATTTCCATCTATAAATGAAATCTGAAACCCTATCATTCAACTACTATTTTTAGTTTGAGAGGCTGATGATTGTTTTCTTCTTCAATGGTTATATTAATTTAAAGAGTAATTGTTGACAAAGATCTTCCCACCCCATGGATGACCGTGATGATAAGCTAGTGTACCATATGAAGGATATTCCTTGTAGTGTTTGTATAAATAATCCAAGTTTAACTAATTATTTTTGTGTATGGGTTCCCAAAATAGCATCATAGGGGGACACAAAATCTCTAAAATTCTAATATAGATCCCCTAAAAATTAAAATTTAGAAATATGGGTTTCCAAAAAATTTGAAGGGGAGGGATCAAATTCACCCATTCAAGATAAGGCCTCTTTTCATGTTACACTGGTTCACACTTTTATTCGACATATTTTAATCAAGATATTAGTGACATAATATTATTGAGGAGCACTTGAGGTATGCTTGGTAGAATAAGATCTTGAGAAAGGGAAGCAATAGGTAAATCCATCAATGGTAGCATTATCATACCTGCAGTGGGTATCCCGCAAGGGTTGGTCTATGAGGATGTGTTTGAGACAAAACTATTTTTGTTCCCAAGGGATAGAACCCTTGAAATATCACAACCATAAGGTCCAAATATAATGGTTATTGGTCCTAAACATTAAGAAGATATTCTGGTTCCATTTCAGCTATTGGGGTGAACCCTCTTTGTTGAGCTACACTATTTAACGTTGTTAGTTGATATTATATTTAAAGAATATATCTGGTAGGAATGTTTCCCTAGAGTAATTTTGAATTTAGTCTTCTCAAATATTTCATCTCTTTCTCTTACTGAGGAAATATTTCCTAGAGTGTATGGGTTCTACCCCTTCAGAAGGTGGAGGAGGTGAAACCTTAATTTCTCCATTTTTTTGGTGGATTCTCTATAAGGAGGTAGTAATGGAGTGTTTGAAGAAATGAAAAAATTCAAATCAAGCCTCTAGTTTTGGATACACACAGTCCTTCAATCGTTTCAGTGTTGATGATATTATGAACCGGTACTTTCTCCTCACACTGATCTATAATGTCCTCATGTTCTATTGGGTCTATAGGGGTGGTGTTAATGAAGTTCAATGATGCATAATGCATTGAAAACATTTCATTAGTCTCTTTTTGAGACTGTCTTTGGTTGTAGCCTCTACAAGGCCTTATCCTCTCCTCCACTAGTTCCCTTGGAGCCATTGGATAAATGGTAATCTGAGGGGAATCTCCAATTTTTTTTCCATTCATGTTACAAGAGAGGGAACCGGGTCATGGGATGGGAATAACTAGGAGGATTAATTTTACAGTGTTCCCCCAAATTAGTAGAAGAATTACATCCTCAAAGGATGAGGTTGTTGTGGTAAAAAATCCCCCATCCTTGTGGGATGAGGATGTTTTTTCTCGATTTCTATAACATTTTAGGCTTGGTTTGCTAACCTTGAAGGTTGTGTTAAAACCCCTACCCTATAGGCTAGGGTCAGTCTTTGATTTCCGTGTATTCTACTACCACATATACTTTCTTGATTTTATAGATCCATGTCTGAACATGGGTTGGGTTCCTCATATGATTGGCACATGAGCTACCAACTTCCAAATAAATTTGTGTCATTTATGACATTTCTAATGTCTGATGATTGAATTACCTTAGGTGGGAGGCTTTATCAATTTTTATAGATTCTTGATTAAAAAGTTTTTCGATGGATTTCTATCTTCTAACCCGATGTCGGTGGGAGTTGGTTGAGTTCTATTTTTGTTGAGTGTATCATTTTCTATGAACAATGTATGTTTGTTGAAACCTACTTTAGGCTATGACATTGCATGATTTCACTTTTTGTGGGATTCACTAAATTGGGAGTGTAGTGAAATGTGACACCATGTGTTTACCCCATCCTCTAATATGAACACTGGATAAGGCATCTGCGATTAGCTGATGCAATCCTTTTAATATGTTGAGACATGCACACAGAAGGGAT